>CM032808.1:10869606-11469606 GCA_019155185.1 Beaufortia kweichowensis
GCAAAGGATTAAATCTCATTTGTTATTTTTTATTCTTTTTAGGACTCAGGACATTAAAACTAGGAAACATCACATTCCCCTGGTGGACCGAACCCCTCTTGAGCCTCCACCTATTGTTGTAGTTGTGATGGGACCTCCAAAAGTGGGCAAAAGTACCCTCATCCGCTGCCTAATCAAAAACTACACACGACAAAAGATTTCTGACATCTGTGGACCTGTGACTATAGTGTCTGGTCAGTTTTATTTCTTATCTGGTCATAGTTTAACAGTGTTTTTTATGTACAGGACTAATAGTTTTAATGTTTTTAGGTGAGGAGAAAAGATTCAGTTTTTTTAATGTCTAGGTTCTGATAATGATCATCTTGCTTTCTTTTTAAATGTTTTTAGGAAAGAAACGTCGCCTGACTTTTATTGAGTGCAACAATGACATCAATACCATGATTGATCTCGCAAAGGTTGCAGACTTGGTGAGGGTTACACCTGTCTCATTTGTAGTATTAACCACAGTTAGACTTGTGTCTGTGTTACACGGTTATGAACATCACTGCATATAAAACTGTTAATTTGTGTGTGGTGCCTTCATCTTCATGTAGAACAAATAATAAAACAGTAATAATTTAGATGAACCTGTTTGCTGCTGGTAATCCTGTTCTGTTTGACAAAGATATTTAGCAATAAATTATATTTTATTATTCACAGTAAAACTGTACAATTGTTTTGCCTTCATTAGGTTTTGATGCTGATTGATGCCAGTTTTGGCTTTGAAATGGAAACCTTTGAGTTTTTGAACATTTGCCAAGTTCACGGCTTTCCTCGTATCATGGGGGTCCTCACACATCTGGACACTTTCAAGAACAACAAGTCGCTTAGAAAAACAAAACAACGTCTCAAACATCGGTTCTGGACTGAGGTTTACCAGGTACATCAACGCTGTATGAAATCACAACATACTTGTAAACAGAGCTGTCTAGTGTCATAATATAAATATGTTCTGTTTAACCTGAAGGGAGCCAAGCTGTTCTACCTGTCTGGTATGGTGTATGGAGAATACCAGACACAGGAAGTGAAGAACCTCGGACGCTTCATCTCAGTCATGAAGTTTAGGCCTCTTGTCTGGCAGACTTCTCATCCATATGTGGTCGCTGACCGGTAAGTTAACATAGGATGTCTTTCTATTTGTTGTGATCTTTTTTGTTTTAAGCATGTCTATAACTGACAGTTGGTTTTTTTTTCTGGATAGTATGGAAGATCTTACTGATCCAGAGGCTATTAGATTAAATCCTAAATGTGACAGAACTGTTTCTCTCTACGGCTACCTGCGTGGAACATTCTTTAAGAATAAATGCCAGATTCACATTCCTGGTGAGTTGACATAAATGTTTTGTGTGGATGGTTATAAATTGTGGCGGTGCTTTTGCATATTGTTTTGCTTTGTTTTTCTTGCAAGTACAGAAATTTTTCTTTATTATGTTTTACTGAGTTTTGCTAACAATGTACATCAGTGATAACATGAGATTTATGTCTCACTTCCTCTGCAGGCGTGGGGGACTTCTCAGTAGCGGACGTTAATTTCCTTCCGGACCCCTGCCCTCTACCGGAGGTGCTCAAGAAGAGGGCGTTAAATGAGAAGGAGCGGCTGCTCTACGCCCCAATGGCTGGAGTCGGGGGATTGGTGTATGATAAGGATGCTGTCTACATCGATATGCCCGGTGGCCACGCCAACCAACAGCAGGTCAGAATTAGTCACGGCACATCCCCTACGACAGCATTACCTACGGTTGATTTAATGCCAGACACAATATTGTGTGCAGTTTACAAGCTTGCTGAAGATTATTACACAGAGCAATAATGTAGTGTTTCCTTTTTTACACGCTTGTTTCATCAAGAAATATGACCTTGAGTTTTTAGGATGATTTGTGATCTGCTGGAAATTAAGTTTTAAAAATGTGTATCTCAGGATGAGTTGCGGCCCACCACTGAACTCGTTCAGTCTCTTATCGGAACACAAGCCACTTTGGATGCAAAAATGGCTGCCAGCAAAGTGTCGCTGTTTAGCGGGACTGATGCTCTTGCGCCTGAGGAGGTGCAGGAAAACAGGTAAGATATGCATTGCTCGCTCCATCCCCTGAATACTTAAGTACTTGATTTATCTGCCGAGTACTCATCGTATTAAAAATACCCAAAAATCATATGCCTACCTAAAAGTTTCAGACACACTCTGTAAAATGTATAATATGTTCACACAATGTTCTCTGAATAAATTAGTGGAAAGCAGAGCCCTGTCGAGAGCCGAGAATGGGATGAAAAAACTCAGAGGGAACGAAGAAGAGCTGTCTTTGCTGATGAAGAGGAGGAATATGACGGCGAAAGCGACGATGAGGAAGAGAGCGAGGAAGAGGAGTATGGGAGTGAGGAGGAAGAGGACGATGAAGAAGATGAGGAAACCGAAGCCGGGAAAACCACGCTGGGTATTAAGGCAGGACCTCCTGTGAAGAAGCAGAAGATGGAGGAGCCTGTGGTGGAGGTGCCTGTGTTTGCTGATAGCGATGATGAGCTGGAAAAGAGTGAAGAAGATGATAGTGAAGACGACGAGGAGGAGGATGATGATGATGTGGAAGAGGGGGAGGCTGAAAAAAGAGCCTCAGGTCCAGACTCTGGTCATTGCTCTGAGCAGGATGAGGATGAAGATTCAGATATGGAGGAAGAAGATGATGAGATGGATGCAGAGGAGAATATAGAGATGGGCTTTGAAACAGCAGGTAGCGTGTTTTACATGTTTAATTTCAGATAAAGATGACCCCTGTAGATCTTAAATCTACACATTCCTACTGTTGCATTGTATATAGCATCTACCCCTTTTAACATTATCAGATTTTATTGCTATAATACTTAATATTATATATTCAAATTTGAGCGTTTTCAAGCAAACCAGTCTTTATTTGTTCTCTTCTCTGACGATCCCCCGAGCTGTTTTTTCCCTTACTAAATTTCCCCAGGCTCCAGTTTGTGCCTGTTTTGTTATTGGATTTTACTGCTCTGAAAGTCTCTTCTGAACATATCGAATGCATTCTGTTTATGGAAATGTGTCTCTTGCAGGAGAGCTACGATGGAAGGAAGGTTTGGCCCAGAAGGCAACAGAGGCATATTTAAGACAACAGCGTGCAGCCCCTAATCTTCGCAAGTTAGTGTACGGCACAGGTGAGCATATGAGTCTTTTAATTGATATTGAGCTAAATGAATCCCAGAATTCCATTCAAAGCGTCTGTGATATGCATACATGTAAATGTCCCAGACCAAATGTCTGTGTTGACTAACATAAAGGCTGTCATCAATACTTCTGATAAATGCTTGTTCTGTAGTGGTGGAGGAGGAGGAAGAGGATTCTAAGGATGAGGAGGAGGAACTGGGCGGTTTATTTAAAGTCAGTCGACCAGAAAAGAGTAAGAGAGTGCGAGCAGATGCGATGGACTGCTCTCGCTTTCAGCCGGACAGCAGCCATGACTGGGACCAGGAGGAGGTAAAAGACTTGAACAACAAAAGACACATTTACATTTTTGAATATGTACTATGTTAAGTTTAGTGCAATTTCTTAAGAGAGAATTGTGTGTTTTCAGATGCTGGCCTCTATCAGAGACTGTTTTGTTACTGGGAAATGGGAAGATGACAAGGATGCTGCAACACTCCTTAAAGAAGATGGTAAAAAAACTAAATTCACTCTCACATGTGGAGATTCTGTCCTTTTCTCTACTTTATTTCATCACTCTTGTCCTTTTAGATGAACTCTATGGAGATTTTGAAGATTTGGAAACGGGAGAAGTTCACAAAGCAGAGGATGGAAATAAAGACCAAACTGAGGTTTTACATTTATTTATTTATTTTCCCTTCTTACACAGCACTCTGGAATGCTCTATTCTGATTGGTCAGTCGTAAAAGTGTCCATGCCAACATACAGAAGCCTGTTTTTTTTACCTTTGTTCTTGTGTTGTCCTATTGTATTCTTTTCACACTTGAAGATTAAAGCTAAAATGAAAGCGTAATGACAAAATAATTGCAACTCTTATAAATATTTCATTTCCATATATACACAGGGAGGGAGTAATGATGAGATGGATGGTGATGATGGTGAAGAGGAGGAGACTCCTCTTGTGAAACTTGATGATGATGAAACGCAGAAGAACAAGCGTCTTGAGAAGAAGAGGAGGCTGAAGGAGAGGTTTGATGCAGAATATGATGACGGGGACGCCACATACTTTGATGACATGAAGGAGGAGATGCAGAAACAGGCTGAGGTCAGTGGTCAAAGTTGAGCATTTGCCCTGACATGTACAAATTGTTTCATCTCTAGAAAGTGCCCTCAATTGAGAGTCTATTACACCTCTGAAGCATAAATCAATTTTAGACAGAAAGTGAATGCTTACACACAGAAAACTGCAGCACTTTTTGGGTTGTGCTACTAGAGATGTGAAAATTACATCTTCACAATGTATTTGGTTATAACTGATGTTAGTTATTTAAGCGGTACATGTTTTTTCTCTGCAGCTAAACAGGCAAGAGTTTGAAGATGTGGATGATGAAGTTCGAGTTCAGTACGAGGGCTTTAGGCCGGGCATGTACGTGCGTGTGGAGATTGCTGCTTTACCCTGTGAGTTCGTCACCAACTTTGACCCTCATTATCCCATCATTCTTGGCGGTTTGGGAGCGAGTGAGGGCAACGTCGGCTACTTGCAGGTAAGTCAACAAGAAATGGTTCTCACAAAAGCATCACATACATCACAACTTCTTGTTTAGTTAACCATTTCAAATTAATCAGTAAATGTTAAGATGCCCAAGTCGGTCTTTGCAAGGCAAACCATGTTCAAGAATTCTGTGTTTTCTCCAGATGCGTCTAAAGAAACATCGCTGGCACAATCGTATCCTGAAAACCCGTGACCCTCTCATCCTGTCTCTGGGCTGGAGGCGTTTTCAGACAATCCCCCTTTACTACATTGAGGATCATAATGGACGTCACCGCCTGCTGAAATACACACCTGAGCACATGCACTGCGGTGCCACCATCTGGGGTGAGATGAGACACACACCCTCCACCCCCTCCCCACAAACACATCCAAGAGTGTGCAAGCCTGAATTTAGTGTTACCTTGTTGTAGTGCAGCATGATTATGAAAAGAAATAATTGATTATTTGCATGTTGCATGTCATATTCTCAATGTTTTTCGCACATCTGAGCTGAGAAATGCTGAGAGTACTTTTTTTTATTGCACTCTGAACTGTGAATTACATTTTTGCTCTTTTGAGCATCAGTAAATCGAGTCAATTTCTCATCGCCCCAAAACTAGACACAGAAAGTGCCACAGTTTAGCAAAAGCGCACCCCTGTTGTATTTAACAAATCTGCACAATGTATTATATATGTAAACTATTCATATACAAAGTTATTTTTTTCAAGGAAAATTTGAGTGCTCATGTAATTAATCATGTAATCTATCATTTACACCAATAAACCCACATTATGTATTTTTGTCATTTTTATGGCTATGGCTACTTTAATGCTCTTAATCTTATAATTAGATTTTAAGACTTTAGCTTGGATTTTACAGACGGGGTCACATAATTCAGATCATTTATATTATTTTATTAGTAATATTATTTCATTTTTATTGTTAAAACTTACTTTCCATCAGTACTATATGTCTCAGTTCTTCCTTTCTCTCATCTCATGCACTCTCCACTCATTCTTTCTTCTCTTCGACAGGACCTATAACACCTCAGGGCACAGGCTTCCTGGCCGTGCAGTCGGTCGCAGGTACCAAGGTAAGAAAGCAGCATACAACGAGAGCAAACGAGCAGTCCGGGTCACAACTTCAGTCTGAGTTCCTCACCCCATATCCACAGCCAGATGAAAGGCTTCTCTTTTCTCTTTGACTCAACCCATCTTATTTCCCCTTAGGCCAGTTTCCGCATCGCTGCCACTGGAGTCGTCCTGGACCTCGACAAATCAGTTACTATTGTGAAGAAGCTCAAACTGATTGGATACCCTTATAAAATCTTTAAGAACACTTGCTTCGTCCAGGTAAGAAGTCCTGCAGACTCAGGAATATCTCAGCAGCATAGTAGCACAAGACACCAGGGATCTCCTGAAATATAACGCTAATGCTCTCTCGAATAATTGGATCGTCTCAGACTTGTCTTTTTCCGACTCTAAGGGAATGTTCAACACCGTCCTGGAGGTAGCGAAGTTCGAGGGCGCGTCCATCCGCACTGTCAGTGGTATTAAAGGGCAGATAAAGAAAGCCTTGCGAACACCGCTGGGCTCCTATAGAGCTACGTTTGAAGACAGATTACTGATGAGCGGTGAGTCAGACTTGTTTCTTTATTTATAAATATTTTGTGCATTCATGTTGCCCTCATATTTATTTATTTAAATGCGCGTATAACGAGCTATGCTCGGGGACTTAATTCACTGTGGTTTATTTCTCAGAAGTGTCTGCGAATGTAATAACTCCCATGAAAGGCCTGTTGTATATAAACAAGCATCTTGTTAAAATGGAGGGGTATTATTACTGATTATTATACTTCTCTCTGGAGAGATGGGCATGTGAGAAATCTTGCAGTGGTTGCAGTTTGTGTGTTCCAGGCTTTATTAGGTCTAATGAATCTTTACGTTATGTTATTGTTCATAGATGTTTCTTTAGACCATGTGGACTTTTAAAGCAAATAAACCTAAAACACATTTCAAACTATTTGTTATACTGTGTGTATACTGTAACAGCAAGACATTTTTTTCTATTGTTTTCCATTTTTCCAGAGGACATGATAATACTTTATTCCTTTTATTGTAAGTTGTATTTATTATTTTATATTTTTACTGTATTGTATTGTTTATTGTATCCCATTTTGTCTGTCAGACGTTGTGTTCCTGCGCTCCTGGTATCCCGTCTCGGTCCCTCAGCTGTACAATCCAGTGACGTCTCTGCTGATGCCTGTCGGTCAGAAGGACACATGGGCCGGTATGAGAACGCTCGGACAGCTGAAGCACGACCTGGGCATCCGCAACAAACCAAACCAGGACTCTCTCTACAAGGTAAACAACCAGTTTTGCAGAAACGCATAATCATTTGAAGGTTGAAAATGATATTTTTCTCTATAGTGTTATCTTCATCCTCTCCTGTTTTTGTATCCCCGCAGCCGGTCGTGAGGAAAGCTAGATATTTCAACCCCCTTCACATTCCCAAAGAGCTGCAGAAAGCCCTCCCCTTCAAGAACAAACCCAAACAGCAGCAGGCCAAGGGCAAAACCCCACGAGACCTGCAGAGACCGGCTGTCATAAGAGAACCCCATGAGAAAAAGGTAAGAGCTGTCTCGATATCTGTCTCTGTGTTACACAAGCTATGCCTCGGTGAGCTTTTTTACTGTCATTACACAAAGACGCTTTTAATATCTACTATTAGTTTAAAGTTAATCCAGCAAGCAAAGCCCTCTCGAGTGTTGGCTAAGAAATATCATATTTCTTTAATCCGTGTCCCTGGCAAAAGCACAGACAAGCTTGCTGGCCAATTTCTTAACCAATCCCCTTTAAAATCCGCCTGCCCCAAACAAGACATGAGGAGGGTTACGTTTTAAATCCATTTCTTTTTCCAAGTTATGTTTGCCATGAGTCATTAAATCCTTTTTTTAAATTATTCCCTTGGAGATTTGTAAATATTATTAAATAATACACAAGGCAAGACAAGGCCACAAGTCTTATTCACTTGAACTGAATCTGCTACCTTTAACACCATTAATAGGACTGTTCTGTAGTTTAGGCATTTTTAGTCAAAACTTAATAAATAAATTCTCACAGAATTAATTTATTACCAATATATATTAAACATCTGTTTATATTTTCATAAATCTTTGTTGAGCCCAAACATAAAAAAATCAGTCTGTGAACTATTATCTATTTTAGGACTTTCACTAATGTGACAATTCTGAAAACAGGACTTTACCTGACTATAGAAATCATACTGTAAACATAAAAAATTGCTTCAAAGATTTTTTTTAAAGACCTCACATGGGTATTTAAACCATCAAATGCTGACATCTAAACTAACAGTATGGTGAAAACCTTTGGTAAAAACTTTATTTTTCATTGTAAGTTTGATATTTACATGGAACTGCCCATGTGCAAATATTTACTGTTTTCAAATCTGTATGCTCTGTAACAAATGGGAGATTTTCTTGGAGTTTATGAAAGAATCTTAATGCAAGTGCAAAAGTGTTTTATTTGTTTATCCTTATTGAGCAATCAAAACATCTGTATGCTTTATCTGCTGTTGCTAGGCTTCAACCTCCCTGGGAAAATCATGCCTTATCTTATTAATAAAAATCACAATTTCTTCCACCAGGTGGCAGCATTGCTTGATGCTTTAAGCACAGTCTACGCACACAACAACAAGAAGGCGAGAGCGGAACATCGTGTCAAGCACAAGGAATTCTTAAAGCAGAAAGAGGAGGAGGAGGCGGCGAAGCAGAAGAGACAGAAGGAGGAGAGGAAGAAGGTGTACCGTGCCATGGGACAGAAAGAGAAGCAGAAACTTAAATCCAGCCTGAAGGGAGCGTCCAAGCACAAATGAGGCTACCTTAACACAAACCTGATTCTGTTAAATATGGCTCCAGGCCTGTTTGCAATATGCCAGTGACTCAATTCTCACACCAGCTGTTCTTTCTGAACTAGCTGCGGAGTTCAGCTGTTGACTTTACCGGGAACCTAAAAATGGCTTTTGTTGAAGTCTTACAAATGAGATACAGTTTCCCAATAAACAAGAATGGTGAAATGGTTAATGCCTGGTTAACTGTTAGTGAATCTGAAAGGATTTTCTAAAAGAAAAACTACACAAAATTGTTAATACATATTAATATTTCCTGTGTTTTACCAGTCACATAAAATCTTATATTTGTGTTACTGTTCTTGTTTTAAATAAATTGATGTGTCTGGGGTAAAAAAGCCAAGGAAATAATGTTTATTGCAATGAAATATTTTAACCTGTTAAGGTTATTTCACTTTAATATTTCATAGTTGAATTCTGATCCAGTCATGACAAACTATATACTGACGAAATGGTCTAAAATTCAATAAATATTTAACCAATTTTCTTCATAATAAACAAACAAAAAATAATAATGTTATTTGTAAAATACATGTAATACAATATGGGTAAAGTTAAAAAAAAAAAAGCAAAAAAGTGCATTTTCATGTGTGTGCTCAATATTTGCAGTGACCTTGGGTGAGTCCACTGACGTATTCTCGTGGACCCCCAATGATGACTCTCTTTGAGCCATTATTAGGGAGTTGGCCTGATTTTTGTGCTGCTGTGCGCTATTGACTGATAATCCAGTGACTGGAGAGGTGAGCCGAGTTTCCAAATTTTTTTCTCTGCACAAAGCTGAAGGCAGGTTGATGAAAAGCCTATAAATAGCAACTGTACTGCAGTGTGTCAGCGTCAAGGATTGTATGGACAGATGTTCGATAGTGTGGGGAGTGTCTCTGTATGTCTAATTGTGATTTATTGCTGATTAAGCAAGTTGAGAGTTAAGCAAGAGAACATTAAAGAGAAATTTAACAATGTCATCGTTTCTTGCTCTCATATTGCAATGTGTAAAACATTGAACATACTATGTTAAGATTACCAATGATAATTTTACCAGCATTGAATCCATTTGCACAGTGCATTATTATATCACTGCTACTCCTACAGATTTTGTTGTGTACTTGAATTTGGCTTCGACTTTCAGACCATGTTGGCAAAGCGATAAAATGGATCGTTTTGTATTCAAAACCATTTGGCTGTAATAGCAATATAATTTTTCTAGCTATAATCATGTATGCTGTCTTGGTATTCTGGAAAATTTCAGAGTTGGTTTTTATCGCATCCTATTTCCCAGTTACAATTGTGTTATTTCATGTTTTTAATGAGTTCACTACTATTCTATAATGTGGAAAAAAACTGGTACTCTATACAGTTTATTCATATTTATGATTATTATTTTTTACCATTGCTGGTAACTTAGAATAGAAAAAGTAACATTTACAATCTTTCAAGTCTTGTTTGATTAAAACAGGTGTAAGATTATCGAGTGAGTTGGTATTGGTTTCTTCACCATTTGACAGGAAACCTTTGTGTCCAAGATGCAATGGATTTGTTACCGTTTTCTGACTGTCATTGGCTGATGGCATATCAATACGCTTCTCATTTTCCAATTGCCCCCAAGACGCAGTAACACACGTAAACGCATACCAGTCTTATCAATTGTCGATGGACATCAGAAAAACTCTCACTTGACTGGAAACATACAGGTAATGTGAACCCATGGTTTTTCCATCTTCTTTCATCACAGTTCCTCTGTCAGTCACCCCGTACCCCCCGCCAGCCTCTGCACACTTCTTGTTAGTCCCACCATCTGAAATCGCTCCTTCCTCTTGAACAATGCACAGATTAGCAAGGTCAGCTATGCACTTCACAGAGACCTGATCCTCCTTTACACCCGTTTCTGAATGTGCAGAGAGGCAGAGAGGAAACGGAGGTGCTGATGCTGATACATAGAGACACAAAACATGCCTAATGATAGAAGGATGTTTCCATCTGTCTGTAGGCTGGAAATTGATGAGACTGGTGGAAAGACTAGGGACTAAAACATGACTCAGGGTGTCGTCTTTTATCATTGTGTGAGAAGCATTACAGTACAGTCATTTACTTTTATTCATGTGGGGTCAGGCTAATCCGCGTCACAGGTCATTAAGGTTTAGAGTTAAGGCTTTGGATGCTAGTACGGAATTATGTGACATTTGACATAAAATTTGTAAAATCATATGACATTTACAATGGCATTTTATCATTCAGCCTCTTGAGGTCTCAACCTGAGAAGCTTTTTAAAGGAATTTTTATCTATGCTGGACTCTAATTGGCTGCTTTTTATTTATCATTTGCTACAAGTAATTCATTTCAAAAATATTTTTAAAATAAAATTTAAATAATTAATGCTTGCACAATTATATTTTTGTCTACGTAAGTAATTCCAAACATTTAAATATACACCTTAACATTATGATTTTTGAAAGCATTTGTCAATTGTTTCTAAACTTTTGATTGGTAATGTAACATTTTGAGTTTAACATTAACATTTCGAGTTTACTTATCATTTATTATATATAATTTATTTAAATCACAAGTGTGTGTTGCTCATATTAAGCAAATTATAGAAGGCATTTACAATGACAGTACAAGCTTAATAGACTGCTAGAACTAGACTTTGTTTTATTTGTGAGATGCTGAATGTAAACAAAACAGGTATCCATTTCAGGTTTAAAGCATTCTGAGAATAAGCTTTCTGAAAGCTTAAATATTAAATATCATACTCATCTTAAAAATATATGACCAAAAAAAAACTTCACTGGAAAAGCCCTCCATAGTCAGCTGTGGAGCTTCTCAGCCTGCAGAAGTCCTGTAGTAGTTCTCCTCCAGATGTACTAATCACCTGGATGAAAAGCAGACCATAAGCCAAAGAAATCAACATCAGTCCTGGGACAAGCAGCACAAGCCAGACATTAGCGACACAATCAATTCTCTCCATCAAACGCACAGATGGAAGGACAGGTGTGCTTGCCACATCTACGTTACTCGTGTCCCATGGGTTCTTCTGTGATCGCCTTGCTAGCATGTGTGTCAGACACGCTACACATGTTATATGTTAGTCACACTGAAAAGATTCTGGGAATGTGTGAGTCTGGTGCTTACCTTATGGAAATCAATGAGGTCGGCTAAGGTGGTGTGGCGGTTCTGGTCGACTCCCAGGAAACTGTAATAGTCACCTGAGGCATCGATGAGGAAATACTTGATCCCGGTGGCGATGCGGTAGGACAGCGTGTCCCCCCAGATTCTCTCGCTCACTCTGACCAGGAAACAGCCCTCTGTGGCATTCATCAGCAAAGCTTTAGACTCCTGTCGTGATATTACAGAGGTACAGAGAGAGCAAAAGGTGACAAAGTGAGAAAGACAGATGAAGATAGAAATGCCGGAGTGACAGACAGGTGGAGAGAGATATGGACTGAGATTGAGTGTGAGTCCAGCTATAAGTGCCAGGAAGTACAGGTGTTTTGCACTGATCTTGGAGTGATACTGGCACTGCTTTCATGTTGTTTGGTCAAATAACATCACTCACACACGCTCATTACTTTTATCATTGTCCAATCAGAGGCCGCACACTGTGGCACTAATCAAGTCGCTACAAGCTGTGAATTATTGACTCCTTGTCTTTTACGTTTTCTCCCAGCTTCTGTCATCATCATTTCCTTAGTTTAATCAAGGGCTATATTTGGATTGGCATACTAACTCACTATTATTGTGCTGTTTTGCAAAACCTAATGAGCCTCATACTGTAGGTAATTTTCCACATAAAGTCTGCAAAGGGTTTATTATGCAGAACTTAATTATCCTAGGATACCTTGTTTTAGGCTCATTTTAAGGTAGCGATGCAAACATCTGTCGCAGAGGAGGCAGAATGCACTTTGACAAGGTCAGTAAAAAAATAATCTCAAATGGTAGGCAAGGAAATTTTACATTTTTGTGTGAAAATTTTTTTAAAGAGGACAATTTTTTTAAGAGAGAAAAAATATTTGAAGATGAAAAAAAAAACATTTCTGAAGATGAAAATAATTTTTTGAAGATGAAAAACAAATGTGAAGAAAAAAATTTTGAAAATGAAAAAATGTTTTTGAAGAAAACAAATGAATATGAAAAAAAAAAATATGAAGTAAATATGAAGATGAAGTCAAATTTAAGATAAAACATTTTTGGTGATGTTCCTTTTTGAAGAGGAAAATGTTTTGATAAGAATAAAAATTTTGCAAAAGAAGTGAATCTTGAGGATTTTACATGGGTTTTTATGTTGCAGTTTAGGGCTTCCGTACTAATTGTCAGCTAGCAAGCAAAAATTTTTTCTCTTGTGTGGACTCTTGAAGAGAAAAAATGTTTAAAGAGGAAACTTTTTTTAAGAGGGAAAATATTTTTTTGAAGATAAAAAAAATTGTGAACATGAAAATACTTTTTTGAAGATGAAACATTTTGGAGAAAAAACTGTTGAAGATTAAAAAATTTGAAGAAAAAAAATTGAAAGATGGAAATTTTGTTTTGAAAATGAACAAAAATTGAATATGAAAAAAAATGTGAAAAGGAATATTTTTTTAAAGATTAAAATTTTTGATGATGCAGAAATATTTTTAAGGGGAATTTTTTTAAGAGAAAAAAAGTTTTTTTGAAGAAATTTTTTGTTTGGGAGAGACTAAAATTTTTGCAAGAGAACAAAATCTTTAGGACTTGAGCTCCAGGAAGGAATATTAGGACCAATTTTCTTTCTTTCACCATGAGTTTTTTATGTTGTGGTTTGGTGCTTCCGTAAAAATTGTTAGCTGGCAAGCAAAAAAAATCTTTCTCTTGTGTGGACTCTTGAAGAGAAAAAATGTTTAAAGAGGAAACTTTTTTTAAGAGGGAAAATATTTTTTTGAAGATGAAAGAATTTTGAAGAAAAAACTGTTGAAGATGAAAAAACATTTTGAAGAAAAAAAATTGAAAGATGGAAATTATGTTTTGAAAATGAACAAAAATGTAATATAAAAAAAAAAAATCAAAACGGAAAAACAATTAAAGATGAAAAATTTTGACAATGCAGACATTTTTAAAATAATTGTTTGAAGATAAAAAAAATTTGAACATGAAAATAATTTTTTGAAGATGAAACATTTTGGAGAAAAAACTGTTGAAGATTAAAAAAAATTTGAAGAAAAAAAATTGAAAGATGGAAATTTTGTTTTGAAAATGAACAAAAATTGAATATGAAAAAAAATGTGAAAAGGAATTTTTTTTTTAAAGATTAAAATTTTTGATGATGCAGAAATATTTTTAAGGGGAATTTTTTTAAGAGAAAAAAAGTTTTTTTGAAGAAATTTTTTGTTTGGGAGAGACTAAAATTTTTGCAAGAGAACAAAATCTTTAGGACTTGAGCTCCAGGAAGGAATATTAGGACCAATTTTCTTTCTTTCACCATGAGTTTTTTATGTTGTGGTTTGGTGCTTCTGTAAAAATGGTTAGCTGGCAAGCAAAAAAAATCTTTCTCTTGTGTGGACTCTTGAAGAGAAAAAATGTTTAAAGAGGAAACTTTTTTTAAGAGGGAAAATATTTTTTTGAAGATGAAAGAATTTTGAAGAAAAAACTGTTGAAGATGAAAAAACATTTTGAAGAAAAAAAATTGAAAGATGGAAATTATGTTTTGAAAATGAACAAAAATGTAATATAAAAAAAAATGTGAAAAAAAAAGATCAAAACGGAAAAACAATTAAAGATGAAAAAATTTGGACAATGCAGACATTTTTAAAATAATTGTTTGAAGATAAAAGGAATATTGAAATTTTCTTTCTTTCAAAAAAAATTTTAAGAAAAATGAAAATAATTTTTGAAGATGAAAATATTTTGGAGAAAAACTGTTGAAGATTAAAAAAAAATTGAAGAAAAAAAATTGAAAGATGGAAATTTTGTTTTGAAAATGAACAAAAATTGAATATGAAAAAAAATGTGAAAAGGAATATTTTTTTAAAGATTAAAATTTTTGATGATGCAGAAATATTTTTGAAGGGAATTTTAAGAGAAAAAAAAAATGTTTTTTTTAAAGAAGAAATTTTTGTTTGGGAGAGACTAAAATTTTGCAAGAGAACAAAATCTTTAGGACTTGAGCTCCAGGAAGGAATATTAGGACCAATTTTCTTTCTTTCACCATGAGTTTTTTATGTTGTGGTTTGGTGCTTCCGTAAAAATTGTTAGCTGGCAAGCAAAAAAAATCTTTCTCTTGTGTGGACTCTTGAAGAGAAAAAATGTTTAAAGAGGAAACTTTTTTTAAGAGGGAAAATATTTTTTTGAAGATGAAAGAATTTTGAAGAAAAAACTGTTGAAGATGAAAAAACATTTTGAAGAAAAAAAATTGAAAGATGGAAATTATGTTTTGAAAATGAACAAAAATGTAATATAAAAAAAAAAATCAAAACGGAAAAACAATTAAAGATGAAAAATTTGGACAATGCAGACATTTTTAAAATAATTGTTTGAAGATAAAAAAAATTGAACATGAAAATAATTTTTTGAAGATGAAACATTTTGGAGAAAAAACTGTTGAAGATTAAAAAAAATTTGAAGAAAAAAAATTGAAAGATGGAAATTTTGTTTTGAAAATGAACAAAAATTGAATATGAAAAAAATGTGAAAAGGAATATTTTTTTAAAGATTAAAATTTTTGATGATGCACAAATATTTTTAAGGGGAATTTTTTTAAGAGAAAAAAAGTTTTTTTGAAGAAATTTTTTGTTTGGGAGAGACTAAAATTTTTGCAAGAGAACAAAATCTTTAGGACTTGAGCTCCAGGAAGGAATATTAGGACCAATTTCCTTTCTTTCACCATGAGTTTTTTATGTTGTGGTTTGGTGCTTCTGTAAAAATTGTTAGCTGGCAAGCAAAAAAATTTTTTCTCTTGTGTGGACTCTTGAAGAGAAAAAATGTTTAAAGAGGAAACTTTTTTTAAGAGGGAAAATATTTTTTTGAAGATGAAACTGTTGAAGATGAAAAAACATTTTGAAGAAAAAAATTGAAAGATGGAAATTATGTTTTGAAAATGAACAAAAATGTAATATGAAAAAAAAATCAAAAAGGAAAAACAATTAAAGATGAAAAATTTTGACAATGCAGACATTTTTAAAATAATTGTTTGAAGATAAAAAAAAATTTGAACATGAAAATAATTTTTTGAAGATGAAAGAATTTTGAAGAAAAAACTGTTGAAGATGAAAAAAAATTTGAAGAAAAAAGTTAAAGATGAAAAGAATTGTTTTAAGATGAAAAAAAATGTTGAACATGAAAATAATTTTTTGAAAATGAAAAAAATTTGAAGAAAAAAAATTTAAAGATGGAAATTTTGTTTTGAAAATGAACAAAAATTGAATATGAAAAAAATATTTTGAAAAACAAAAATCGAAAAGGACAAAGGACAATTTTTTAAAGAGATTAATATCTTAATATTTGAAGATAAAAAAACATTTCTGACGATGAAAATAATTTTTTTAAGGTGAAAAATAAATGTGAAGATGGAATTTTTTTGTTACATGAGAACATTTTTTTGAAAAGGAAAAAATGAATATGAAACATTTGAAGAATTGTTTTTAAGATTAAGTAAAATTTAAGATAAAACATTTTTGGTGATGTTCCTTTTTGAAGAGGAAAATGTTTTGATAAGAACAAAAATTTAGCAAAAGAAAAGAATCTTGAGGACTTGAGCTCCAGGAAAGGATTTTACATGGGTTTTTATGTTGCAGTTTAGGTTCTGCAAAATTCGTTAGCTATCAAAAATGTTTTTCTTTGTGTGGATCTCTGAAGATGAAAAAAATTACTAATTGTCAGCTAGCAAGCAAAAAATGTTTTTCTTGAAGAGACTCTTGAAGAGAAAATATGTTTAAAGAGGAAAGTTTTTTTAAGAGGGATTTTTTTTTTGAAGGTGATAAAACATGTTTGAAGATGATTTTTTCTGAAGATTAAAAAAAAAATTAAGAAAAAATGTTAAAAATAAAAAAATGTTGAAGATGAAAAAAAAGTTTTGAAGATGAAAAAAAATGGGAGATAAATTTTCTTTTTGAAAAGGAACAAAAATTGAATATGGAAAAAAAATTCAAAAAGGGAAAAAAATGTAAAGAGAAAAACATTTTGAGCAAGCAAAAAATTATTTTCTCCTGTGTGGACTCTGAGAGAATTTTTTTTTGAAGAGGAAAACTTTTTTTAAACAGTTTGAAGATAACAAACTTTTTGAAGATGAAATTTTGAAAACAAAATTTGAAGATGGAAACATTTTTTTAAAAGGAAAAAATTGAATATCAAAAAAAATGTTGAAGAAGAAAAAATTTTATATTTTCAAGAGAAGAAAATCTTTAGGACTTAGGCTCCAGGAAGGAACATTAGGACAAATTGCTTTTCTTCACCATGATTTTTTTTATGTTCCAGTTCAGGGCTTCCACACATACTGTACAATACCAAAACTCATTTCTTACTATTTTCTTATTTTCTTACACTATATTCTATATTGTTTTATACAGAATTGTTGAAACTATATACAGTAGCACACAGCTATTTTTAAAAAATCGTACATAAAATTCACTTGTTTTATAAGCCCCTACCATGAAATCAGGGGGCGATGTTGTTTCTGTTTGTTTTCTGTCTGCCTCTGCTCTTCTTTAAACCAGTGGATAATAGATTCACGTGAGTTTGGCCTTGGAGGAGAAATCCAAAATTGGCTAAAAAGAAAAGGAAAAAATGACACAAAAAATCTCATGCACTGAAACTAAATCATAGTATTTTTGCAGTGATGTAGTTATTAGGACAGAACGTTAAGGTCAAAATGTATAACATAGACAGAATGTGTTTCTTATTACATACATTTACAATAACAACAGCTCACAATTTTTGACAGGGTCTAGATATTACTGGGTACAAATTCAATCATTGCTTTTACCATTCTGTGAGCGACTGCGTCACTGGACTGCAACTGGACCGACGGTTTTGTCAGCGCCGGTAATGGGCCGAGGTAACTGGGCCAGTGGCTGATGAATGGCTGGACTCGGCCAGATGTTCAATGACCGTGCCATGCCGTCGGCCGTGACCCGATCCATTCAGATGTGACTTATGGAACAGGCCGCTAAGCCCGGCCCCCAGCACCTTCTTGATAGCCCTCAAAGACTGACGCTGGTATTCATCTCTAGCCCGTCTGGCTTTGCATTTCATCTCTTCATCCGCCGCCTTCACTGTGGGAAGCGGTGAGAGATTTCAATAAAAATAAGTTACTTTATATTACAGCAGCCCATCTACCCATTTTTTCCCCATTCCCTCTGTTCTCGCGCATTGTTCCTGTCATTCTTTGTCATCTCTCTCGTTTCTCTTTTCCTCCTGCTTCAGAGAGATGTAGAGTTCTTTTGCTCGCCGCTCCTCTGTTTGGCGGATTTCTTCTTCGCCTCTCTTTCTCTCTTCCTCCTCACATTTCTGTGAAAAACGACAGTAATGAGTCCTAGCCAGCATAAAGACAATCTCCTCATAAAGTTTCTTTCAGCTTCTTGCAGTTTTCCCATTTGCGGTGCCATTAGGCTCGGGATCTTCATGATTAATTCGGCGGACAGTGTCATTAGGCAAAATATCAGTGCTTCGACTTCATTACAGATCAGGCCTATAAATGCTGGCCTTGTCTATCAGAGATCGCTATCTACATTGTGCGAGGTTGCCAACTTTTCAATAATTCACTTGCAGAACATGGAACACATAATAATTATCTCCAATTAACCTTGTTCTGTAGTCTATAATTAAATGTTACAAAAACAAATGCAAGAGAGTGATCCTAGATAAGCTCAATGGACAGCCTGGCAGCATAATGTTTTGCAAGATATAAATATTATGTGTATTAATGTGAGATGTGTCAGTGTGACACGTTGCTTACCAAGCTTGTCTTTGTCAAGTTACATCCAATTTTTCAACTTTGTTGTCATGACGACATTAGAAGAACTTGTCTCCTTCCTGTCATTTTTATCTGTTCATAATGCCCATTGACAAAAACAGCCGAAAAAAGCTGCCCTCTTTATCTGTCATGCCTCTGTTTGATGTATTAACACCCACAGATATTACGTTAGTAAAATAACCAACTTCCACAAAGAATAGTAGTTCCATGGCAAACATGACAATTTTACAGGTCAAACAATAAAAAATTAATGTAAAAAATTTGCTTCACACCATCTGGAAGCTGGCACCTTTTATTTTTGTTTAATTGCCCTACCGCAACTGCAATTTATGCTTTAAACAAATTATTGTAATTATTTTCTCTGTTATCGGCATTTTCCAACAAAGGCTTTTAATTGAGCTTCATTTGTATGATACCTGAAACAATAATTTAATATCTTGGGAAAATTTGTCACAATTAAATCATGCTTTATTTAATGCAGATACTTTTAAAACATAACTGCAGACAGACCTACCTTCTCTTCTCTAATACGGTCTTCTTCTTCTTCCTGCTCGGCTGCCTTTCTGTCATCCATCTCCTCCCTCCATTTCTCTGCCACGAAACGAGCCTTTTCCTTCACCATGGTGTCTCGGAACTTCTTTTCAATCTCTGCCTCCTTCACATGCCTCAGCAGGGGTTGAGTGATGCACTTCCAATCTCTCTCTACTTCAATCATTATTACCGTCTCTCTCTATCTTTTAAACTTTAGCTGAATCCCACCTGTCAATCGTCACCTGTTCTCATCATCCCCAGCTTCCTTGACCCTTTCCCACGGTTGTCTCACCAGAGTTCCTGTGCTTCCTGCTGAGCCTGTTTCCTTGCTCTCTCCTCCATCAGCTCTTCCACAATGTCTTCAAAAGGCTTGTCCTCCGGGGCCTCCCCCATCACCCACACCTCTCCATCTGAACCCAGAAGCCACTGAATGCCTCTTCGGTCACCTGGGCAGGGACACCGTATTAGGAAAAACAGAGAGATGATGGAAGACATCTTCTATTCACTCCCCAGACCCAACTGAGCGTATTCAGATCAGATAAAAACAAAATAACCCAGACAGCACGACAGAGAGAAAAGAGATTATCCTCTTTCGCAATCCCTTGTACACTGCAGGAACATCATAACAAGACGGGTGAACAAGATAATGTTAGCACGATTGAAAACAAGGGCACATTACCTGTCATTGCTCAGACAAAATCAGTGGCACTCTTTGATGCAGAGATATTACAGTATTGCACTTGCCAAGATGATGTAAACTTAATCCTGCACATTTTTATCACTGTTTTAGCAGAATTTATGAGGAAACACTTTTCTCAGGGGCTACTTCTTCTTCTTCAATAACTACTTTAATGTGCAGAAAAATATCAGCTATATGCAAGCAATTGCTCAACTGGATATAATTGTGTCTTTTAATTTGCTTTACAGGGGTGTCTCAAACCTGAAACCATTAGAGAAAAAGTGTATTTCGCATTATTCTGATTTAATACAATTTCTATTTTTTATTATATGAGAATAACTATTTGAATGTAATGTTTGAAAAAGATAACAGCACTTTCCTAGTACACTTATAAAATAAAGGTTCCTAAAAGGCTCTTTGTCAGGCTGTATGGTTCAATAAAGAACCTTTAACCTCCGCATAACCTTTCTGTTCTTTGTAGTGAAAAAAGTTTCTTACAGAAGAGGTAAAAAATAAATGATTCTTTAACCTGTTAACTGTCACCATTCTACAGGCTGAACAAGTGTTTTAAGGTTATGTTACTCTTAACCTTAATATATCATAGTTAAACATCTAATCATGACAACTTATATATGGATAAAAATGACTAAGACTGAAGAATAAATATTAAAAAATAAACATAAACTAAAAAAGTTAATGTTATTTTTTAAAATATGTCAAATAAATAAATAAAATCAAATTTTTTTATAACTGCAGTTCAGTGCTTTATCATGTGTTTGCTCAATTTGTGCAGTGACAGTTATCAGGTTAAAGAACCTTTCAATAAAATGTCCTTTGGGGAACTAAAATTGTGTATGGTATGTCCCCTTTTGCATTAATGTCAAGCTGGCACTGCCTTCACAAATTTGTATAAAACATGATGATGTATGTTTATCATTCTAAAGTCTCAGCACGACTTGAGAATTTGCCAAGGGGCATCCTGTGTTCTTCAGTGGAAGCAAAGGAATCGGTCCAAGGGCAAAAGAGTTAACATGATCAAATTTAATCAGTGGGATAGAAAAAGTACAGAGATTTCAGGTTTAGGTTTAAATTACATTTGGAACCCAGATTTTAACATGAACAAAGACTTTGATATAAATCAAATATGTTTCATTCATATAACTCATCATTATGACACAATCAGATACAGGTAGAAAATGAACTATGGACTCACAGCTCACAGGTCTGGGATCTCTGCTCTCCCTCCCGTTCCAGCGTCTCACCTGCTCCTCTCGGATCTTATAGAAGAGGATCTGTTTTTGCTCCTCATTGAGCTCAAACAACAGGTCGGGCTCTATATACATATCCTGTGATATTTGTTGCAGCATCCTGAGAAATCTGTGATGGACAGATGTGAAGGCTGATATTCAGGTATTTTTCTACTCTTTTGATCTGACTGCCTTAGTCTCCAGACACTAGTCTGTAAGCCTAACAGTATCTGTCTCTTCTATAGAATCGTCTTCAGTGGCTGAGAAAGGCCCTGTGTAATGCAGAACAGGTCTAAAACATAACTCTTACTCCATTTTATTGATCTTATTGTTTGTTTACCTGTTTTACACTACATAGCTACATGCTTTCCTGAGCTACTCACTCCCAGCAATGCTTTTGTTCCTGTGTTTAGATGCTTTATGGGGTTTAATTTCACCCCTCTCCCCCTTCTAAGTGTCACCTGCAGTGACCCTGTGCAGCCCAGGTGTGTGTGACAGCTCTAAATAGTCCCTCTGAGTTTGTTTTTTCCCCTTGTAGGTTAAAATGTTTCAATGGATGTGATGCAGGTATAAGCTGAAATGAAATGTATTGGTATGTGTGTGTACGCACCTGTTATCTCACATATTCATTTCTCACTGCCTTTTCATGGTGTAACTGTATCTCTGTGACTCATGTTGCCATAGCACTGAATTAACAGATGGTGATAACCCACCCATATCACCCTTCTTTTAACCTCAGTCATTTATAGTGTTTGCGTAGTGGAAGAGGAAAATAACGCTTCACTTTACACACTCCCTAATGACCACTAAACAAACCTTTGTTTTTTATTTTTGTGTCTTTAAAGAGTGGTCATATGCTTGTATTTCATGCAGGGCTGTCAAAAGTTATTCGCGATTAATCGCATCCAGAATAAAAGTTTGTGTTTACATAATATATGTATGTATACTACATATTAATTTTGTATTTATAAACACACACATGCATATACTGTATTTAAGAATTACAAAAGAAATATAATTCTATATATAAATATATAAATAATAAATAAATATATGTATGGTCCCCTTTTGCTTTAATGACTTCACACATTTATATATGTGTATATATTTCTTTGGTGCCGTAAATTAAGTTTTTTTACTTTTTCTTACAAAGATAAAAAATTACAAAAAAGAAAAAACAATAGCAAAAAGAAACTAGAAAAATCATTGATTCATGTTTCTGTTCCTGATATTTTAGTTTGGTAACAATGCAAGAAATTTTCCACATATTAGCATTATGGAGCGAAAAAAGTTAAACTCATAGTACATTTTCTCTGTATCCACCTGCATGAACTGATTAGACAATATCTAATAAAAAAATTCATTATTGATATTATTTATTATTCTGTTTTATATTGTGATGTATAATTATATTATAAAATTATATTTTGATTTATTTTTAGCCTGTCATCCAATCTATTAAATCTATTGACTTCTTTTCCATTACATGTTTGGTTCTTCATAACCACGTGGCATCAATAATTTCATCTGAGTTTTCCGCTTCACCTTTTCTCCTCTGATGCCCTTTGCTACTGATTTCTACACAGAGCTTTTCATGTTCTGCATAAAGACCCCATAACCTCATAATTACTTCTCTCTCTTGGCTATTATTCAGGTGTCACCTATTCATCCTGGTCACTATTAGCCAGAGGGGACAGAGCAAGAGTATAAAAATGAAAGGAACACAGAGACAGTGGTTATAAATGTGACAGGAGTTTATTAACGACTTTTTGCGATCGTCATATGCAAATTGGAAGAATTTTATATTCAAAGACATTACAGCAGGAATATTGTCACATCTGCTGAAACCTGTCAAAGATGATCCCGTGTTCAACTCTAAACAAATGCTAATTATCCTATTAATGTAATAATCGTGTCTAACAAAGACACTTGTTATCAAATGTAATGAATCAAAAACAAAACCTTGTCATGCCCATCCGAGCTCTGTGTTTACAGTAACACAGCTAATTCATGGTGGGTGAATTCGGTCACAGATTGAGACTAATTATGTGCTACGGTCTTTTCCATTGCACACACAGTGCTCTGCTTTTGCTTTTTTATTCAAAACTATCTTTTTCCATTCATCCCCATAGACTTGTGACCTGAGAGGCCCTTACTTCCATTACATGGAAAGCAGTGGCTTTTAAAATCACTACTATTAAAGATGCATGCTGTATGCGCACGTCAGTTCTGCTTAATAAAACCAGAGTGCTCGGCTTTATTTGATGACATGTTAGTCCAAATTGGTCCTTAAAGACAGTGGAGGCACTGTTTGATTCTACACAGCAGCACTGAAGGCTTTTCAGATGAGAGGTCATTAAATAATGATTATTTACTACATTTGATTACTGCGCGTCTCACATCCATCCACAAGCTGGT
This sequence comes from Beaufortia kweichowensis, assembly GCA_019155185.1. Classification (NCBI taxonomy): domain Eukaryota; kingdom Metazoa; phylum Chordata; class Actinopteri; order Cypriniformes; family Gastromyzontidae; genus Beaufortia; species Beaufortia kweichowensis. The sequence goes on from CM032808.1 coordinate 10,893,041, forward strand.
AATGTCATATCCAAGATTGACTATTAGTATGTATTTATTTAATGCTGCACAGTTACATATGATGCATTGCTTTGATCTTTACTCTTAGGGAAGGAGTTCAGTAGAAACAGGCATTTATTATAATGTAAAGGAAGGAGTGTATAACAAACACATCTGCTATAGATGCTGCTGCTATTTGTGGTCTCCAGCTAACACCCTGCAGCTCTTGCTTTCTCACTTACAGTAAGGCTGAAAAATGACGCTGGTTATTGGATAGGAGATGAAATGGGGATCTCATAGGAAAACAAATGCTGCCTACTTATACTATGCACTTAAATTATTTTTTTAAATGAGGAAGTACATGCTTTTGAGTGTGTAGCAAAAGAGTATGCAGAGACATACTAATGTGTAACAGCAGTGACTGTTGTTGCCTAGTTACACACATCTTGACTACCACATTAAAATAAAACTCACTGGATTTCAGCTTTGCTTCATTCATGATTTCAAATGTAATTTATACTAAATAATTTAAGGTATTATTTTAGTGTAACGTCACTAAACCCCTGTGGGTAATATCAGCCATTCTGCACTTTGAATTTTTACTTGCTTTTAGAAAACTCATTTCAACATACTTGCGTTAATTGTAATTTCCAACACTCTAAATTAGCACACACTGAAGCATTACATCTGGAGGAGGTGCTCACCTTGGACGTTATACTGTAAAAAAGAAATAATTACATCCTTTGGAAGAGATCGTTCTCTTTGGCCATTGAAAATAATGAGGGCTAGCACAGTAATATGCACATTTATAATAAATGCTCTGCCTGGCTCATCTGAAAAAGTTTGTTTTGGCTCAATGTGGTTTTGGCTTCTATCAATCATGGCCTCCTAATTTCCCATATTTTTTCGCTCCACTAATAGGTGTTTTTTGTGGCATTACATCATTGAGGTGGATGCTGCCCACTGGTGGAGGTTAAATACATCCCTCACCTGCTGTGTATTTGTGACAAAAGCACCACGTAAATCTAATGAATTGCAATTAGCAATTCACTGTCATACACTATCATACTAGGAGTTGCAGTGTCCATGATTGACCACTAGAGGCCGTTGTTTCTCACTGCAGCCAGAGGGCGGCGCTCATACCTGTCATCAGTAAGTCTGATCTCTTACCTCCCTCTCAAAACATAATTACTGCAGCCAGAATTGGCCCAGCCTGCCTGAGCTTCATCCAGTACTCTTTCTGTGAGTGGTAATGAGAACTGTTCAGACTGCTCTGAAAATGAAAGAACAGAGGAAAATGAGAGACAATAGTGACACAGACAGGATGACATGGCATGTCAGTTTGACCTGAGGATGAGAAGGCACGGGAGGTAATCATATACACGTACACAACATTCACGCCGTGCTCGGCTCAAAGCCTTCAATTCCGCATTCACAACTCATTTACACTGTAAAGGTCACGCGTACCTCACGTCTACATGATATGATGGAGCCGGAAAGTGTCTCAAACTAAACCTTCATTTCACAGTGTGTGAATCAGTTTCTGTCGTCACAGAACCCCGCTGTCTTTCTCCCGAGACCTCAAAGGACGCGCCCTGCGGGTCATTCTTCTGTGGAAGCCTCTGTCAGACTCTCTGTCATCCACGCCAGCTGCGCCTCAGTGGAACCAGCATATAGATGGATATTTTTGGGGAAAGATGTGGGTAGGGAAAGGTGTGAAGTCACTTTGTGCTGTCAAGGCAAATTGAACAGGCGACATCATCACCTGACTGAAGCAGACGGAAACAGACAAGCAGTCAAAGAGATAGACAGATTCAAAACCTATGACACTGATAAATATTTTAATACGGCTGCCGAGGTCGCGCCGGTGCCCTTCACGTTTATGATCGCGAGTTGTATTTTATTATTTATTGATCTGCACGGTTTTGATTTTGACCCATGAGATGGAGGTGAAGAAGATGCTTTTTCAACATCACCGTTTCTTGTTTGTCACGGACCGCAGCGACTACAGAAGCTTTGTCTCCCAGATTGAAATAGCAAAAAACTGAGAACTTTCAGTTTAGATGAAACGCTGCTTGTTGAACAAAGACACTAAGATGTGACAAACTCCTGCTCTTCTTATGTCATTCACAGAGTGTTTTCTCTCACAGCTTTTTGATTTGTTGTGTTATGTTCTGAAAGCGTTTCTCTTCAGTCGCCCGGGTCTTCTGGATGACCCTTCGTGTCCTCCTGCCAGATTCTTCTCGAGTCTGCTGAGTCGGACGACAGCAGCAATAAATAAGTGCTGATATTGACACGGACTGACAGACCGACAGTGTGTGTATTTGGGATTGTGTGTATGTCTGTGTTAATGTGTGACAGTGTGGACATAACCTTTTGCAATGACTTCTCCAGGGATGATTCTCACAAGTTTCCCACGCAAACAGATCTCTTCAGGATGGACAGGCCAGAGAAACAATGTGCGGTAGCCTTTTATAGCTCAAAACGTCAATCCATTTCCTTATCCAGCACAATCCAGCGCTTGATACTCAAACCTTTGATTTATGGTCAGAGGGAGTGTGATTTTGTGCCGGGAAAGCTTTGATCTCACGTCGCATTTGTTCTACATTTGAATGCAACAGCGTTGATGATGTTTGGTCTGTTTTTCACATTTCTTCATCTTCAGGCGTTCGTTCTGAAACAAGGCTCTGGTGTTTACTGCTCCCCGGAGGCCCGTAAAGACATTAGGAAACTTTGCATTGAATGTGTGTGTTTCTATCCTTTCCCGAGCTGTTTGTTTGCCCCTTTGTTCTGCCTAAATGTATTTGTGCGCCTCTTGTCAGGTGAAATTACAAATCTCACTCTTTTCAGCCTTTACCTAAAAATCTCAGCTGTACGAATAACGGTGATACTTTTCCCCTTGTGCGCTGACACGCTCTCCTAATAGAAGCAGATATAACGTCTGATTTGTTTAAACACAAGCATCTCTTTGGTAGTCCCTGCACGGTTGTGGGTCTGGTCTAGGATGCTTTGTTGTTGTTTTTGTGTTGATGTTAATTAGAATAATTAAGTGAGATGAGAAGTGTGTGTCTGTATGCGTACGCGAATGAGAGAGAGAGGCCCCTGATTGAAGTGGAAGTGGCAGTACCTGGCAACTGGCACGCCGCACGACAAAACGAAGGAGAGTCCGGGCCCCAGCGGGGTCAGTGTGCAGACTACACCGGGAGTAATTTGCTCATTGCGGGGCCGGGCGGCCATCTTAGAGTGCTGTCTAGACTGCAGAGAAGATCCAAAGCCTAGTGGGGCCACAGCAACTGCCATTCATGACAAATTACTGTTGTATTAAAGCTTGGACCACAGAGGCGCCGTGAACACTGGATTCTTGGCATATTTTGAAAAGACTGGAAAAAAGCAAGCAACCTTCGCCTTTTGTGTCTAAGCACAAAATTATCGTCATCGCACTGGCATTTTGTACTGTAGGAGATGGTGAATTATTGAATTTGTAAAGACTGCTGAGCTTGCCTGACGCTCATTTTTTCACCGTGAGAATGAAGCCTGTTATAATAACAGCCATGTGGATTTTTCATTTTCAATTTTCTCTAGCTTACTAGCATTGCCAGGCTTTAAAGTATTAGTGGGGGTGGAATCCTCATTTCAGCAGCAGAGGTTACTAATGGTTATATAGTACTGCTTCTGTCCTATAATAAGTAGCTGTGTTCTGCTTACTGATATCAGCTCAACAACACTGAGAGTGATTATTGTTTAATATGTTACACATTTATTCATCCTGCAGGTATTGTTGACAGTGAATGAGTGGGTGTGATTTAAACGTTGCTTTAATCTGTAAATCTACAAATTGTTTATGTCTCCTAGTAAATACAAAATGATGGATTATCTTGACCCGTATAAACAATTTTTCAAGTGGAGGATGGAGTATGTCCAGATGAAACACTGACCTCCTGGCCACGCAACCTAGAGAAACACTTCCTACCTAGAGAGGCCGAGAGGTCAACAGATCTAGTTTAAGCGGTGTTGATCCCATGACCCCACCATGGGAAATCTTCCAAGCGGCTGATTCATACAACATGTTTTCTCCTGTCTGTTCCTTTCACTTTATCTTTGTGTTACTTGTCTGACTTTCCCCTTTATTTGACTTTTCGTTTTTTCTCCCTTGTTTCATCTTCTCAGATGTTCTATACTCTTACTGTATGTCAACAATTGCTTATTGTCTGTCTATTTGAATTTTTCCTTAAGGGGAAATATGTGAGACAAATAGAACATAATTGAGAACTCCCTTATGTCTCTTGCACTATAACAGAGCAACATATGAGCAAACCTCTTTTACCTCTTGGCTCTCTTCCGTCTCCTATATTTCTCTAGGCATCTTGCTTTGCTCCCTGTAATGCTTTTGTTCTTCCTCTCTTCCCTATTATCTTCCTGAGCCACACACTCATTTATTCACACACACAAAAACAGATTACTGTAGTCTATTTGCCAGAGATCACGCGGGGCTTTCTCAACATGCTGCATCTGTTTTTCTCATGCACACTGCAAACAAAGTTCTACTCTCTCTTTCACTGTGGCATGATAAATCGGTTCAACCAATCAAGAAAAAACTTGTTTCGTCTGAGGATGGAGTCATCCTCAGGGAATGGGCATGGATCATAAGATAAATTAATGTAAATAAACCTCTGAAAGACCAGGCTTTTGGTAATCATAGATTCCATGTTAAGTGCAAAACCATTCACCTATGGCTTATTATTGCTGTTTATATAACAATAACAACAAAATAATAATAATAATAATAATAATAATAATAATAATAATAATAATAATAATAATAATAATAATAATAATAATAATAACAATAATAATAATAATAATTATTATTATTATTATATGAACAACAACAATAATAAAAATAATTAAAAAAATAATAATAATAATAAGAATGATGATAATGAAAATAATAATAATAATTATTATTATTACAAACAATGATCATGTGTATATTGACAATATTTATTATTAATAAATAGTGTGTAAAACAGGTCAGTATCAATTTTCTATTATTTTTTTACCAAGTATTATTACCAAAATTCCTATATAACAATAATATATTTGTGATCATTGATTATTTGTGATAATTATATTTGTAAATAGGAGAAACAAAATATCAAAATACCAAGCCTAACTTTAAAGCCCAATATACATATATTTTAATTTAATTTTGTTGTTTGTGATGTTTTACAGTGTCCTTACTAAATATTTCATTCATGACATTGTTAACCTAATAATACACCAGCCAATATTCCAAATCCTTAGCAAATAATCACTTCCAATAATTCATAAATTGTAAAAGATTGTGTATTTTTCCACTAATGGCTTGGAGACACCCACTGAGTCTCAGTTCACATTAAACTCTAGTCATGCATAGAGCCTCTTCTCTCCTCTGCTTATGACTTCCTGTAACGGTATTTGCTTGAGAAATTTGATACCATCTTTCTAATTAAGCTCATAAGCATAATCTCATTGCTCTTATCAATTCTGCCGTACACGAGTTCAAAAAGCACACCAACATCAGTGGGGAGAAGCATCACAAAGCCGAACCCTATAATGCTTATCTCTCATCTGATAATGTGTGCATGAGAAGTACAAATGTGTGTGGTTACTCATGGTTGATATTTTTGTAAGGCCACTTTTATTTGCATGCTGCTTGTTCCAATGCATACTGGTTTGAAGAAACTTTGAATGAAATGGTGCTTTAAAGTGAGCAAGACGGAGGCGACAGGGATAAATTATGCTAATAGTAAGTTAATGATAAAAATCTAAGATTTGTAAGTTTTAGCCCATGTACTCAAAACAAAAATCCTGTTATATAAATATATATACTAGATATTAGTAGTTGAAACTACTAACTTCATTGTGATTTTGTTTGCAAAAATCCAATTTCATGATTTTATTTACCTTGAAATAAATAAATAAATAACATTTTATACTTGATCTTATCTCATGTTTCCTTACTGTAAATAATTTTAACTAACGCTACAATTTACATTGATTTTGTTCTGAATCAAGACATTATCTTTCGGAATATTTAAACTCACAATAAAACGGTTAGTGCAGAAATAAAGACTAAAGATGGGTCTATTATCATTAGCTGTATTGGGTTTATCACTTAAGTTTGACAGCTGCAATAAATATGTTAATCAGCATTTTAATTCCTGTTAATAGCAACACTGAGGATTTACAGTTAAGCATATTAGTTAACCTTATTTACCACAGAGATGTAGTTAATAATAAACCTACCAAGAGAAACTTGTGTTGCTTCTTTCAAAGCTCAAGAGAATATCTGCTCTCAGTTGTCTTATTTATTTACTCTGTTTCTGATGTTTCCCAAAGCCATTAGCAGACATAAACACAATTATTGTATACACACAGTACTGTATGTATACAGCCATAAACGAAATGTGGATAGCTCAGATAGTTTGGCTTTAATATAATCAGATAAGAAATGTTCATTTTAAAAACGCTTGACTTTAAATTTCAGCATTGGAGCTATTCTGAGCGCAGTTTGAGACATAAAAATTCTAGAGCTGTCATGTGAAATTACTGGTGTTTTTTCTGGAGAAATTGTCTTAATCATTTTATCTCATTATTATCTACAAGAAACAGTTGAGATACTAGAGATCCTATGGGAAGGGAGAAACTTATAAGTCGTCTTTGTTTGTAGCCTCCCTTACTGTCATCTTCACATCAAAAAGCTGTTTCTCGTCTGTGAAGAAAACTTAAGAGTCAGTTATCTGCGAATCCATAAAGGCCCAATGAGATATTAAGTGTCTCCAGGAAATGATGAATGTTAACCATGTGCAGTTTCACTTCACTGCCTAACAACATAAACAAAGTTTGCGTTTATATGGCCAGCAATAACTAAACCAATATAAACATGTCAATTTGATGATTTATTTTTAGTCACTGTTCATTGTGATAAGCAGCACTCGAGACCAAAAGATGATTCACCATCTACTGCATATGTAAAACATACTGACACTCTTTTTTTACCATAATAAAGAATGCAGATTCTTTTTCAAGATATGTGCAAATTATTTTTGCAAACAATTTCACCCAAGACTGGGTTGTGACGGGATTATCTATTTATTGGTTCATTATCTTTTTGCCTTCACAGGAGAATTTGCACCTTGCCCAGGTCTGAATTTGTTCAGTGACCCATTTTAACCATAAACTAAACACGATCAGTTCTTCACAGCTTTTCAAAACTAGGCCATTAAAATAAGCAATCTATTTATCTGCCGTATCAGTGACAGTATTCATTAATCTATTATCTATTCAATAATGGAAAAGCTAGTCATCCATCATAAAGTGTCTTTTGCTTGTTTTGGTTTGGGCTGTGCTTCGAATTCTGAGTGTTTCATTACCGGTTATCAGAAAATGATACATTTCCACTGAAGCTTCATTCTGGGGCAGAGCTAACGCTACGAGTTGTCTTCAAAAAGAGGTAAACAAATTGAAAAATGTACCCAAGCAAACATTGCTGTGAGTAATTTATCAGATACTGCAAATCATTCAGGTGACGAAACGTTTCACATGTTGATTCTAAATTCATTGTAGTTTCTATTCAGCTCTTCTCTCGACTCCCACCAGCATCTGTTGGTCTAGCCCCTGTTGTGCAATGCTGTTCTACTCTGTCTAATGTTAAAAACATCCTGCGTATATTAATATCATCAAAATGGATGAGAAGAACGCATGCTCTTTAGAAACTTGTTGTGGTTCTGCTGTTCTACAAAACAAAATACATCCCCATTGGACTCCAGCTCTTTGTACAGTACATTTGTATTTTCATGCCTACTTCCCTCGAGAACAAAGATTGACTTGAGATTGAATATTAAGCTGTTGGATGAACACATGTAATGTTCTCACAAAATGAAAGGATCATTTATTATGAGTTTCGAAGCCAATGGCTTACGCAAAATCAGCGGAGAGACACGGGTGCAACGAGAACAAAACAAATTTGTTTGTCTCCAAATTAATTACAAAAAAAACACATTTGCCTCTTCACGGCTCGAGTGAACAAAATCAATGTTGGTACGGAGAGCCAGCAGTTATTTTTTTCTTATGTAGATATAATCACGTCATTCTAATGCTAGTCGAATTAGCCCGGATGATTTATAAAGCTTTTGGAGTACAAGTTCTCCCCACGTCGCCCTCGTTTAAAGCTGATGAGAGACATCAATGACACTCCGCTTTAATCTTTCTGCCGATTAATTCCAATGAAAAACACCCTCACCTGAAAAGGAGAAAAAATCAGCTAGTTAAGGAAACTTTTTTCCTCCCCTTCTGCGCTTTTAAAATAGCTGATGCAAAATAATGAGTCTGGGCCTAATTAGCAAGAGCTACTTTCACAGGAGATAAACAAGTAAATGATTAAATCCGCTGATGGTCTTGTTGGATAGAGGGCTGCCGCATCAGACTCCTCCGATCTCTGTTGCCATGGAGACAGACGGTGACTCTGGATGTTTCTATCCATTCAGCACCTTCGTTGGATCGTTTCAGGTGATGGTTACAGATACCTGACTGCGATGCTTACCCAGCTTTTTGCTAAAAACAGAAGGCGTTAGAAGCTTGACACCGATCGCGGTGTTGAAATATCAGCATGGGGAGATAATCTCTGATCAAATGATAGGGTGACATTCAGAATTTATTCAGAAACTTTAGTTTTCTTCTCAAGACCTCAAGCAAAACAGACAAAAGACAGAGCTTAGCAGAATCATTGGGAAAAAAAGCTTCTGCATGAGCATGTTTTGCATCTTTATTTTTGTCACTTGGTATGTCATATACATGGAATATATGACATACATATAGTTTTGACATCTATTATATTTTTCTTCTTTACAGTAGAGAAACAACATTGAGATGACACACTATTTGGTTTCTAAATTGAAGCTTTTGTTAAATAGTGGCATATAAATCTTTTTCAGTACCTCTTTAAATCAGCATCCCAGCCATAGTCATCTTTCTCGCATAATCTATTCACATTGTGTCGTCAGTAATTCGGTGCTTTGATTTCTGTTGTCAGTAGTTGTCTCTGTAATTCACAATGCAGTAAAATAGTTCCAAAATGAAGTCTTTTGATGGTTGGTCAACACAAACGGGGTCCCACCCCTATCAACACCAACATTAGTGAAGTTTCCAAAGTCATATTTGCATTTATCCAATCAGCTTTTGGGATATGTGAGGCAGGCCACGCCTCTATCCCCACCAGAAAAAGAGCTTTCCTGTTCTTTCCCCACAAATGGAGTTTGTAAACCATCACTGTCCTGCTCCTGTCCTGAAGTTTCCCCAAAAGTGGACTGAACATGCTGATTCCCCTGTCCCCCAGACAGAAGACTGGCGGTGTATTGTGTGGTTTTCACCCCTGATCCCAGTACAGTCATAGAAATGATAGTCTTTGCTCTCCTGGAGCCCGTGCCTGATCCCAAGGCTGTCGTGTAGGTAACAAGGCTTTTGTGTTTGATTTGGCCCCTTGACATCAGTAGTGACTCAGAGCAGGTGAGTGTCTGTGGCTCCTGTACTGTCCCAGTGGAGCTGGCAAGTGATTGGCTGGAATTTGCCACAGTCTCAGGATTAATAACGTCACAGCTGGAAGAAATTCCACCGCCATTGTGCATCTTAATCCCGCCCCCTTCCCCGGGTCCCTGAACGGACGGGATTATGGGTACAGAGTGAGCTCGGAACGAAGGAGAAAGAAAGGCTGTTCCCTGGTCGAGACGAGTGCAGGGAACGTCAGCGCGGCCCATCTTTCCCCCGGAATTGGCAGAGACAACAATTTGCATATTCACATTTGAACCGCTTTGCTGATTGGTGTTCGAGTGAGACTGAAACCTGAAGCAATAAAGGAGAGAAAGACGGGAGATTAGTAATTACACTTCACTTCATTTTACTTGTAACCGATGAGAGGAAGTGCTCAGCCTCTGAGAACGCTGTGAGAACAATTTATTTCAAAACAATCACAGCAGTGATAAAATTATTGGGAGGTAGCAGGAATCTCACTGTAATTATTTATAATCCTCAGCATGGCCTGCCTCTCTGTGGTAGCATTAATGTTAACTAAAGCTGTTTTCCTCTTGTGACAGCCTTATCATAGATTTAAGCCATTCCCATCAAAGCCTGTATATCCCTGGCTCAGACCTGTGAGGTTATGAAGACAACACTACTTCATTTAGCTGTGGTTTTCATCTGCAGGAAGTGGCTGCTTATCAAATCCAGCACGCCTTGCAGTGACACAGAGATAGACAAACCAAAATGTCTTTTTGCTGCGACAATTATGAGATAAAACTTTAGAATAAAAAGCAATATCATTCTTTGAACAAAAAGTTACAAGAGTAACTTTCATTTCAGTCAAGTTTGCATGTTTTTTGCAGATGAACATAGATCTGTAAAAACCAAAGCAACAAACTCAGTGTGTCTTCAAGTAACAAGTGCATGTAAAACAAAGTGTTCCGTAATCAGATCCACTCCAGGTTTTCCATTTTCCGCTGCACCTCTTACTGACAAAAGAGACTCGACAAGAAAAACAGACAAAATCTAACTTTTATGTTCGCTAACCTAAAATGTCGCAATCACAAACAATCAGTGATACAAACAGGAAAGTCCCTTCCGTTATACTAAATATTAGCTCTCTTTTGAAATGTCCTGATCATTTAAATCAGAGTACTACTACTAAGTACTTCTCGCCACATTTATCTTCTTATCTTAACCTTTAACATTAGAATGCACTGCATGAGAATCAACCTTGCTTCTGCTTTAAAAAAAAATGCTGGGTTGTTTTAACCCATGGTTTGTTAAAATATGAGGAACCCAGTTGTTGGGTTAAACCCAATCATGCATTAAAACAACCCTAAAATTTTAAATTAAAACAACCTAGCATACACTGTAAAAACTAAAAACTCTCCAACTCGAAAATTTCTAATGACTTGTTACATCTACATTTTTTAATTGGCTCAATTAATGTTTTGTAAATTTAAGGAACGAAGTGTTGCAACAATTAATAATTGACAGTGTTGCCAATTAAAATATTTAGATGGAACAAGTCACTAGAAAATTTTGAGCTGGAGAGGTATAAAATTCTTTACAATGTAGCCTAATTTAAACCAACAGCTGGTTTTGTCCATATTTTACTCGACCTTGTGTTGAAACAACCCAGCATTTTTCTTTTTGTGAGCAGAAACGTGACATAAAAATCTCAGTAGTGGTGACGCACAAAATCGTATCTTTCCCAAATCTCACTTCATCTTATTATTACTGGTATTGTTTTACATCAAAGAGTGTTAAATAATTAAGCCCTGTATTACAATTCTCAGCTGCAGGTAAATCCGACCGATCTAAACAAATCAAAACATTATCTAAAAATATCTGCACCTGATGGTACATGCAGTTGCAATTCATATTTCATCTCTGACAGGTAGATATGTCTTTGCAAAGATTTCGGTGAAACTGACAACATTCAGGGGGTCCTGCTGCCATGAGGAGGGGGAAGCAAGCTCTGCATGCCCATCTCTCTCCTTCTCTCTCTCTCCTCACTTCTAGTTCTATTAGACTGGAGGCTGTCTCCATGGCAACAAGAGAGAGGTTCAGAGATGGTGTTGGTGTTTTAAGACTGTTAAGTCTAGAAATAGGTCAGTCCAGCCCAGCCCGTCTCTCTTTGGTCTGGCCAAGACTGATTTGGCCTGAGAAAGGTTGCGATAGCCGTATTAATATTTAATTAGTCCCCAACAATAATAACTATAGCTGAATACTGTAGCCCTCTATGGAGGGATAATCCACTAATTGAGCTTTCAGACATGTGCTTTAATGAACCAAAAAAAGAGAGATGTCCCTTACGGAGACACACTGGGACTAAGAAATACCCCATCTGTGAATGTTTAAGTTCATATGTGTGCGTGATCTCAGCTCATTAAAGAAGCTCCAAGCTCAATACTGCAGTGTTTAAGAATGTAAATTATGGAAATAGGTCAAATAGAGAGAGAGTTTTGCAGTGAGCAGAGTTTACAAGTCACTGTGAAGCTGGATCAAGTTAGTAATAAATACGTCTCTTGAAAATCCAAGAGCAAGTGCTACTTACTCACATAGCCTCTCCTTAACTGAAGGACATTATTCATGCCATGGGAACATTCAATGAAATACCGTTTTACTCTTTTGGTTTCCTCCATTATTGGCATCTTTGGACACAATTTGTCTGTCAACATGTTTAACAGTGGATATTTATACTTTTATGTCATTTTCATTTTTTCTATACCAACAAAAATCATGTCAATCACATATTTTGTTTAAAAATGAAAATGACACTGCTGCTAAAATGTGTCACATTTTTAATGCTCACCATCCCAAGGATTCAGGCATTTCTTTGACCTCCACCTCCTGGAGATGTTTGTAGGAATGAAGGGAATCTCTAGATCCTCCAGTAAGATGATGGCCTGCTCTGGAGATGGGCGGCGTCCACCGTGAGACAGCTCGATAACTGGTTGCCTTTTGTTTTGGGGTGGGGCTTGAGGACAGAGAGCAGCTTCTGTAAATATGTCAATAAAAATGCTTTACAGTATAAAAGAGAATTCCTAAACTATAGTTTACACCATACGTTTATAAAAAAATTATATTACTATTTTTGTTGTTTAAAATATAAAATAAAATAAAATATATAATATATATAATTAATATATATATAATATATATAATAAAATATATTATAAAAATATAAAAAAAGAATTGTAATTTAGAAGTAATAATTCTATTGTATAATAATATATATATATTTTTATATATTATATAATAATATTGCATGAACTAGATGGTTATGTACTTCTGAATAACTTAACAGATCCAGATCAAATAATATCACATTATTGATCCAGAAACGGACAAAAGCTTCCAAGGTAAAAACAGAATCAATCAATGCTTGTAATTTATGATTCAGAAAAATGTTCAGCTATGATTTGGCCATAATTCAAAAATGCTAATTGTCATGGCTGTTAACATTTACAATTATTATAATTCCTTTAAGTGCTGTTTATTTTTTTGACATTGACATATGGTGCCATATTGAAAGCTGATTAAATTTCCCAGGCTGCTTTTATTATGGAGGCAAGTACAGATGTCAGAAGTTTTGCAATAAAAGTAAAGCTTAGGAAAAGTACCTGCAGCGCTTCCCCATGGAGACGATGTGATTATGATTTGCTGAGGAGACTTTAGAGCTGCTGAGCACCACACTGGCCGCCTGTGGAGAAGAGGAACCCTGGGTTCTTCTGCTCTGTTGGGACGAACACCAAATAAATAATATTATTGCAGGGGAACAGAGCTGTACAGAAGACAATCCGATCGATTGTCATTCCATGTGCACTACATGGCCAAAAGTATTAGGATGCCCCCTGATAACCGTAGCTACAGGTATGTGAAATCAAGGATATAGCCAATCTCTACATTTGGAAAGCTGTGCATGAAATAAACCACAAAGAAATGGATTACTGAGATTGCTATTGAAATAGTCGATATGGACGTGATTTAGCCATGATATGCATGTATGATTTTCTTGATCTCTTACAGCATCTCCTCTTTCCTCCTTTCTTTTACACCAATGTAGATAAATTTACATGCCTTTAAAGGGATCATGAGCCCCCCCCCAAAAAAAATCAGTATAGATGTTCACTTCATGATATACGAAAGCCACTTTAACTAGACTTCACATTTACACCGCAGATTAAGCAAGACACACTGATTATTCTCCCGTCCAACTTCCCTGCTCATCTGCAGCAGGAGCAGGGATTACATTAATGAATTCCTAGTTTTTTCACAATCCTTTTCTCCCCTCTTAAAATTAAAACCATTATCTTACAACAGCTCAGCTCTTGGAAAGCTCTCTGAAACACATCATGCCCCCCAATGTTTCCTGAGTTTTAAAGGCAGCCGATAATGCAGTTATTCCAGTTAGTAATTCTCCCTCCCTCTTCCCATCCTGTGAAACATCATTAAAACCATTGGGTTTGACTTTAAACTACTTTGGGGCCTTATTGCTGAAAAAGCATGTCATTCTAACATTGCTACCTCCTTGGGGACCTGTTAGCATTGTTCTTTTCTGCAGCAGGAAAATTGGATGATTTCTGACCACACTTTCATTGGGGTGAAAAACTCAAGGAGGAAACACATGCCGCTGGAATAATAAAAAACTCTCCCTGACATATGTGCAACATGCAGAAATCTAAATCCAGCCCCTCCTAGGCTCTTCTTTAATTAATATTTTAGTCTTTCGCTGTCATCTCAGCTGTCGTCTACCATCAGGGGTTCGTAAAGATCATATAAGTGGTCCAATTAAAGGCCAATTTACATGCTCGGATTGGCAGGTGTAACATTGACATTGTGTCAGGGCCAGATGTGATGAGCATTTCTTCTAATGTCATAACACTGTTTGACGTGACAATCACATCCAATGAGAAGATATTTTTAATGTTTAATATGTTGTTATTAAGAACGGTATTATGGACCAATGAGATTTCACATTCGCCTTGTGCGTGTGACAAAATGTCATTTGTTTGATTAAGATTGTCATTTGTTACACTCGGATAGGATAGAAAACATTGCACGTCGCACCTGGTAAGACACGGTTTGATGCACACCTCATCTCTGTGCCAATATCGTATACGCACTACACTTCTCTTACAGTACAAATTAATGATAGGAAACATCTGCCAAAAAAACATGAACATGAACCGCAGGGAATAACTGCGGCTTCAGTCCTCATTCTGATTGGAAACGTGCACATGGGAATATGAGCTTTTAACATCTGTACTGAATGAAAATGAACCGCTAAGTGGCAGCAGAGAGAGAGACTGATCATCCAGTTTTGGTAAAGCAACTCTAGTCATCCGGTTATTTAGCATCTAGGTGGCTGCGTTTGACGGTTGCATCAGATAGATGCAGTGTTTGCTCTCAGAGCTGCATGCAGCGATATTTCTGTCAGCTTGAGGGATCCTCGGAGCAGGTGGGAAAGCAGTAAAGCTGCGGAGGGCATCATTCCTCTAGCAGCCTGCTGGCCAATTGTATTCATTATTGGTGACTGTTATGCGCTGGGGATTTTGTTTGCATCTTTATAACAACACATTTGAGTGGCTTGATGCTTGACCATATACGTCCATTTGGTATGCATGGATGCGGTTTTTCTTGGTAGATCATTATGTGCACTGTCAGCACAAATACGGACATCATGCAAATCTGTGCTCAGAGACAAAAACAAAGCAGCTGGAAGGCGTCACCTTTTGAAGTTGGAGGGTTCTCTCTGTTCTCTGGCTGGATTTAGACATGAGGTCTGAGGCGTTGACAGTACAGTCCCTCAAGTTGCGGATTTCTGTCAGATGAGCCCGATGCTTCTCCCTTTGCCTCCTGTTAAGTGTCAATACACGTTCAAATTACTGACAAAGGAATTCATTGCATTCACTGTTTACTTTGCCGGTGCTGTTTGTTTAGTTTTAGGACCGGTTCACTAAAGGAATTATGCAAATTAGGTGACAAGTCCAAAAAAATCTATGCTGAATGTGATGTGCACAGTGCAATGTGCGGTTGACTTTTGTGCATGAGGTACAATTGACAATAACCCTTATTTACATAAGACGGAGGTGTGTTTGCATTAAAAAGAAGACTTACTGAATTAAACATTTGAAAGAATTACTAAATTTAAATAAGCTTGACACAGATCTATACCAGTGCACCTGGTTAAACTGGATTGCTGGTGGTTAGTGAATAAGTGCCACAAAATTTTCACAATTTCCTACTATATTCATAAAAATTCAAATGCAAACAAGCTCCAAGGATGATTTGAACTTACTTATTTTTGCAGTAAAGAGCCATGCAAGCCACTCCCAGCAAGCTGATCCCAATGGCTATGCTGAAGATGGACAGAATCTGTCTCTGATAGGTTTCTCCACTCTCTGAAAAAACACACACAGAAAAACACAAACATCTTTTGATTTTGCTCACAGTAACAATTACAATGCAAGTATTGACTGAACAACAGAAAGTCACGTAGTTAATAGGCTGTTAGAAAAGTCAATGCCACTATCATAATGGAAATGATTCCCAATGCAGCAGAATTGAATTTATAGAGATGATTGGTAAGGGATTGTCTCATACACAAACATTTCTGCAGATTTAACTGCTATAAGCTAAACTGCAAACTAAAATGCATGAATGTGCACACTTGATCTAATGATCAGAGACAGAAAGCCAAGACTTATGCAGGAAGCTAATGCATGGGCAGGCATTCATGTGTGCCGTGCCTCTAGCAGATGTGTGCTTGCAGTAAATACTAATAGGATCTGTTCAACAGAAAACCAGAAACGCTGTCAAAATCTGCTATTCGTTCCTGCTGAAAAGATCAGCATGAACATGCAAACTTGTCCTGTCAAGCTATTCAAAGTTGGTGGTCTAACTGTAATGCACATGTGCCGGAGACCACATCACAGCTTCCTGTCTGGGACAAACTAAGCAAAGCTACTGGGATACCAAGAAACTTGGTGGAGAGTCCCTGGTCTACAGCAGATGGCTAGACACACTCGCACACACCCACCCGTGACTAAAATGCTTTCTCACACCACAAATGCACAGAGATGTCCATTCATGCGCACGTGCATCTTCCATCTCTCTCCTAATAGCCACAACTAGACTCATTCACCATCCAGATTCAAATCACCGAAGCAGTCATTTCCTAAAAGCAGAAATGCATATCTCTCTTCTGACAGGGTTTGAGGAAACCTTGAAGCTAGTGTGTGAAGCAAGACTAATGGAAAACTTCACAGGAATCACTTGTTGACTTATATAAATACTTTCAGTTGTCAAACACATGAGAGAAGATGCTAGAGTAGTGTGGGGGAAGAAAGCCTGCAGAAAATTCATTTTCACAGCAGTTTTAGGTGCCCCTGTATGGATACTGTGGTTTGTCAAGCTAAAGGCAGCTATTTAGCTCTTTATCCCTAGAGTCGCTATAGTACGCAATGTGCCACCTCAGCATGCAACACACCTCGGGGCCTCGCAATAATTAACGGCGACATACACAGGCAGGCACGAACAAACAATCGCACACATACACGAGCAAAGTCACACGGTCCACATCACCCATACAGATGCTGCCCTGTGCCTTTACAACACATTTCTTTTGCTGTTTCCATGGAGACTCAAGAACATTAGGTTTCTATGAGGAACAGAGAGCATCATGTGAGCTTGTATACGTTAACGCCGGTCAGGGTGTTAACGCCTGTGTGTGTGCTTGAGAATGAAAGAAATGTGAGATGATAAATGCGTGTTATAGAAACAAATCAATTTCTTTTTCTTACCCATAAACTCGATGCCCAGTTCATCTGCTGCTTAAAGGGAGACACAAACAAGAGAAAAGTGGTTAAACAGCAGAAGAGATGCATATTTCCACAAACAAAGACATATTAAATCACCCCTACAATAATAAATAATAAAAAGTAAGACCAGTTTTCAGTTCACTGTTCACTGTTGAGTAAGAAAAAAGACTCAAACGATTCAAAAACAAAAAAGCTTTCTCTTGATTACCCAAGATACCAGCAGGCACATTATTGAAGATAGTGAAGGAGCTTATAATATAAAGCCTACAAAGGCCTGTTAGCTGCATGTAGACTAGATATTCCCTTTTGGAGAAGCTAGATGTTGTCAGGCATGGGGTTTAGAAATGCCTCTATGTCAAACGTAATGCCCGAGAGATGCTTATAATTGTCTTTCCTACTTTCCAAGATTTTATTAATTCATCCCAAGCCTTCGAAGCGACATGACTCCTCTTAAAGGGCGCTTTCTCCAGCAGAGCAGCGCACAGGCAAATCTCCTTTCCAAATGTAGTCAATGTCTCTCTCTCTCTCTCTCTCTCTCTCCGCCAAAGCCTCAGTACTGCTGGTTGTGATAAAGAGACGAACACTTATGCCTTTTTCATATGAATAGTCCCCTTTTTCACGCCACTGTAATGTAATCTCATTTAAATTAAAATGAAACCCTCACACTTAATTGCTTTTCTGACAGAGGTGGTCTAAGGTTTTTAAATAGACTGCGGCTCGCTCGAGAAAGATTATTTTAGTGGACATTTTTACGGAAAAAAAGCTGAAATCAAACACAGCGACAGAAAACTCTCTGTCAAATGATGAATTGTCATATAGCAGACGCGATTTTTCAACGCTGTGGGTTTTTGCATATATTCATGCGGTAGTTTAAACATGATCTGTGGGAAAATAATGAGCCGTAATCTCTTTTTTCTCTCATACAGCGAATGGAACGGTAATGGTAGACTGTGCGGCAGTTTTTAATGAGAACGTGAGGATTCTAGTTTTAGTCTAAATAATTCATGTTTATCATGTGAATTCAGGGTGAATAAGCCCTGGTGATTGGCTGCAACCAATAAATCCAATTACACAAAATGTGTTTTTTCTCTAGCAGTGGTGGTTTTAAAATAAAATGCCAATACGATGATGATTTTTGCTTTACAACACAGCATTATCATACATTCAGACATATTTATGTTGTTTGTTTTGCTATTTCATGAATTATTATACAGTTTTTATTTATCTTAAAAACCTACAACAACATATTTAATGGTAAATTCCACTGTGACAACTTACCCCATAGGGTGGCATATGGTGTAAGTATCACAAAAAACCTGTGTTTAGTGAACTGTATAATTTTTCTTGTGCAATTATGGTAAAAATATTCACTATATGTTTTTTAACCGAGACTTTAAGGTAGACTATATGGAAATTGACTGTCAAAAACAAACCAACCCTAAGAAATATTCACTGGAGTAAAAAGCGTGGCAACAATCCCTCTCTTCTTCTACGTGGATTCGCTCTAAGATTGTTTTAAAATGCTAATGCAAGCAGAATTGTTGGTAATGTTTCCACCCGAGATCTTGCACAGTGTTTCTCCTCTGGGTCCATTGAATTTGTAGTGTGTTGTGCAGCCGGGTGTGATTTTTAAAAAACAGAACACAGTTCTGTGAAACAAAAGGCCCAGGCGATGATCCAGAGGCTGTATCATATTCCTTCTGCCAGCGTTGCCAGGCCCATTCAGACGGCTGCTGCCTCTGATTGCCCACAATAACTGCCACATTCATCCAGTCATAATCGCTGTGCTGTCATGAGCCACGCACGTAAAGTCATTAAGCACGGATATGCATGCATTCCTCGAATCTTGGCAGCACGCTCCTGATGTACTGCTACTATAAAACACGCAGGCCCATCCGTTGTCCCGTCACCTTTTGGGAGACATTTGCGTCATCGTAGAGGAATGGGAGAGAACCAGACGCTGGGCACTGCATCAGCGTCGCTTGAACAACTGCGAAAATGAATCAAATTCTTAATCCTTCCGTTAGTCAGGGCAATAGACGAAAGCTCTTTTGTGTGGCTTACCTACATAGCCTAGCCCTCAAGAGATAAATACCAAAATGAGAGGGACTGCTGTCCCCTGAGCAAGGCTGTCGTGAAATCCGTTTCCCTCGAGTCACCGGCTGAACCCCGGTTTATCCACAGCTCTACCAACCAAACACGTTGCTCTCCCAAAATACATTTATTCACTCTCGTGTCATTCCAAACCTGTATGATTTTTTTTCTGCAGAACACAAAAGAAAATATTTTGAAGAACCTTGGCGACCAAACAACCGTGGCCACCATTGATTTCTATGGTATGGACACAAAACCACCAAGACATTTCTTCTTTTGTGTTTTACAGAATAAAGTCATACAGGTTTTGAATGACTGGGGGTAAAGAAATGATCACATTTTTATTTTTGAGTTGAGCAGAAAAGGGTTTGAAAACAATCATACTACTGGTGCAGAAATGACACACATCCCATTTAAGACCTGCAGACAAAATAATCTCCACACAGCATTCCTCATATTGAGCTGAGAGCTTTCTATAGAAACTGACCCACGGTACATATCCCTCCATGCCAGAAAGCTGGGGAGAAACGTGGACCACGTTAAGGGAATGCTCTTTGGAGTGTCTCTCGTGTGGCAGTCGATATGGAGACAAATACGTTACTCGACGGATGATTTGTGCTCGTGTGTTGAGCAGAGATAGATTCTAAAAAAGCTCAGGGGACAAAAGACTATGTGGCAGATAAAGCCAAGCCGCCCCCCGGGGGTGATTTGTGGCTCATTTGGTGGGTTAAGTGAATAAAGATGCACTAGGCCACACACATCAGACTCAAGCCAGGAAGGGGAAAAACAAACACTGGCCTCAACAGGGTGGAATAAAGATACATTGAAAGCATAATGGGCTATGAGAAAGGCTGTAATTTGACATAATATATCGAGTGCTGTGATTTCGTCTCTGAAAACCTGTCATGTTGGAACGAATTGCAAATCGAGCACGTAATCAGGATTAACCTGCTTATCTCTATCGACAGTGTATGAGTGGACAAAAAACTAAATAAAGCTACTGAAGACTTCGCCCACGTCTACAAGATGTGCCACCGCAGTGGCATAAAATTGTTTCATTTACTAAACGGTGTCAAATAAGAAGGTGGAGGAGAAAAGAATGGAAGGATCGTGTAGGTGTATTTGTACAGATGATGAGTGAGCTCTATCTCAGGGACTGATAAGTAGCGGGATATGAATGCTCTCATTGAGAAAATCGGATATGAAACAGGAGTATCTGGAACGTAAAGTGGACCCCGAAAAAAGGCTACGGCAAGATCCCATTACCATCCAATCAGTAGAGTCGGCAACTCAAAAACAGCTCTAAATGGAAGTTTTGGTTGCCATCTCACTCGGTCAGATCAAGACAATTCATACTTAGATTTATCTTGTGCTGAACAGTTTTTTGTCTCTGTCTTTCTCTTTGGCTTAATACCTCACTTCTTACCACAGAGCTTTCATATCAATATAATGGCTTTCCTGAAAAGCTGAGTCACAGGAGAAAGGGTTTATGTGCTAAGGCTTTGTGAGGGTTTTAAATCATGATGTGTTCACTCGTACAATAAATGGTTGACCAGTATAAAGGGTGGCAGAGAGGAATTTCACAAATCTCTTCAAAAACAAACTATAAGAAAGCGAATACCACTTGCTGACAGATTGTTCTGTAACGGTTAACTTCACTTCGGCTGCTTTACCTTCCGCTGTCCCTTTTTTAACCTGGGCCATACTCACAAATAAGCCGAGGCTCATCTAACACCGAAATGGCTAATGATTTTAGCACTAACCTAAAATTAGCTAAGCAATTACTTTTATTCAGGGACTGTGAGCTTTTCTAGTGGCAGGGGAAATGAACTCTTCATGAAAAATAGCCATTCAATAACATTTTGTTGCTGCTCTGAACCTCATTAGAATCAGCCAAATAATTCACTGGCATTGTGTGCTGCGTAATAAATTTGAACAGGTTACGCACTATATTTGTGAGACTAAACAAAATTCTGCACTAATGGAGTTAAGATCAGCTTTCCTGTAGAGAAAGTAGCACATGCAAATGCTTTCTGATTAACCGCACAAGCTGGTTTTCTCGAGTGTGGTATTGTAAGGGTGACGCCAATTTTAGCACTTACAGAGAGAGGTATAATTAACTACTTAAGCAATGTGCGGTTGTGAGAAATTGGTGGAGAACTCTCAGCCCTGGATGCTAAGAGACTCACCTGATGCTGGAATCTTCCAAAATTGAGTAGAAAGTAAATTATGCTCTCTCTGGAGAGTTCAAAAAGGTTTGCTGTATTCATGAGGCCTTTTGTAACAAACAGACTTTCTGTTTACTACTTGTAGGAACAGAAGGTTTAATAACTTTGCGTTTATCCATACCATACTAATTTCTGTTTGTTTGGTGTAAAAGTCAGAAAAAAAACATTGAGAAGGTTACATACTTGGGTCAGATAGGATGGAGTCTGTCTTTGGGACAAACTGGTCACAACGAAGTCCTCGATAGCCTTCTTTACACCTGAAGAGAAGAAAGAAAGTACAGAGAATGAACATTACAGAAATATAAACTGCCTGTATGTGTACATGTACAACAGATACTGTGTGTGTTCTGTCCAGTATGTGTGCTGGGAGTCGTGTTTGGGTAGTTGACATATAACATTGACATACTGTAAACATTTTTATTCGATTTTTTTTTCAAAGCTTATTAAAATGTATATACAGCATATGTATAAGGGATATTGTATATTTATGCGTTGTGACCTTCAAGTTGTTTATTCTTGCACATAAACAGACCTGCTTTGTGACTAATGAATTATGGTCTAATACATTATTTCCACCACTGTGCCGTAGCACACAAGTGTGCCGTGGAAAAGTATGAATTTATTGCAAAAAATAAACAAATAAAATATTTATACTGCAGCATTAATACAAATCAGTAATATATCCTTTTCATACATGAATTTTGAATTCTGTGAGTACTACTTCTAATATAATACACCATTTTAACATGTCATATGAGGCATTGCAATGCAGGTTTGTGCAGTTCTGTTAAATTTTTTCATGCTTATTGTAATATTAGTGTGTGGTGGGATTTGTTATTTATCAAAACTATGCCATTGCAGTAAAAATGTTGGGAAACACTGGTTTATTATGTGGTTATAAAAAACTCCTAATATAAAAATGAAAAGAAAGTTTTAACCGTTTGAAATGGTTCTAGTTGAAGCACGTCAAACTGTAGGGTACTGATGGCGCTGCTTGACATGTCATGTGATCCACCCATGCTGAAGTACAGATCTGGCATTTCTCAACAACCATTAAAACACTGCACTGATGGGTCTATCCATCATTATGTCATTGTCACAGAGAGGCACAGCATTATAAATCAACACAGGAATGTTATAAATTAACCCCATGCAGAAAAATAATATAATCTAAAAATGAAAAATAGGGATGGGCAGGTCTGGCCAGTCCTCAGCGGTGGCTGCTTTTGCACAGATAACACAGTCTTAACATTAATGTCACATCCCCTCAGATATATGAGGCCGCAAGGAAAAGAAGCTAAGCGTTTAACTGCACTTACTGAGAGATCTGTGTAAAACAATACTAAAGTAGCAATGTGAGCCAGCGTGCAAAAGAAACACACAAACCACCAGCTTCCCTTCAGCAAAACCAGTGCAAGAGATTTTAACCACCTGCTAATCTCTCTCTCTCTTAAACTCTCCCTCAACCCTTTTCTTTGTGCTATGGTTTTTTTGTTTATCTCTTAAACCGACAGCCGTTGTATCTCTCTTTGTAAATGTAAGTAAAACAAACTTTAGATTCTCTCATCTGCATTTACCTGCAGCATCAAGCCTTTTATTTGCCAAATGCTTTGCTGAAAATTGCCCAATTCTGTGATTGCGTCTCTCCTGTGCATAACGCTTACATCATTTTGACAAAGCATACCACCATAATGATGGCTCACAGAAGAAAAACAGACGTACGGGCTGAGAAACTTCAAATAAACCATTAAACAAATAGTTTAGCTAAAAATAACAATTCTGTCATCATTTACCTTCTGTCATGTTTCAAATCTGTGTGAACACAAAAGAACAAATGTTGAAGTCTGAAGCTTTCAAACACACAATTATTCCTTATATTTACGCATGTGGCAGACCAATTACAGGACATTCAGTGTACACATACCGTATGTATTCTCTAAATATCAAACCTAGAGAAAGTTATTATTTACAGAAAATCTTGACATTTTCCGTAGCACATTCATGAAAGTCTTAGAGAGTGGTCCAAATTGTGAACAAATGATTTCTTTGAGTTGGTTCTTTTCAATGAATCAATAGCTCCATTCACTAAAACTGCAAAACAATCTTCACCTTTTCTCTTCTTTGTGTTTCCACAAAAGAAACTCACAAAGGTTTGAAGCAACATAAGATTGACTAATTAACTGAATGTTCATTTTCCGATTAACTGTCCCTTTAACAGGATGAAGTCGCTGACTGAATGGATGTCGTTTCACCTGCCACTGTGTTTCTTCTACAGTAGTGTAGCAGCTGCCAAGACTCTTATGTTTGTGTGTATGTGTTCTGTCTGTCTTGGAAAAGCTTGATTTAGGTAAAATAGAAAGAAAACAGGCTAAGGAATGACTGCAAAGAGAGAAATACAGAGTTAGACTGTAATTACAGTCACGAAAGCAGGTGAGTCTCATCATCCGCCTCCATCGCTCTGCGTTAGCTCACCGCCTGGTTAACACTGACTCACATACTGACGGCAGGATGACGGCCGTGTCTGTTGACATTTTGTTTGTTTGTTTCTCCCATTTCCCCCTTTTCTGCTAGACGGTACAGTACGGCTTTTATGAGTGTGAAGAGAAAACAAAAGTGGCAAATGGTTTGATGCATCATTGTTTACGTGGTATTGGAGAAAAGGGATGCAAGACAAGTCAAAGCATGCATATGTTTTATGACAATCCAGGTGCCTACAGAGAAAACAACATAACTAAACTAGAATTTTTGCATCTGCCTTTATGTGTGTGTGTGTGTGTGTGTGTGTGTGCGTGAGAGAGAGAGAGAGAGAGAGAGAGAGAGAGAGAGAGAGAGAGAGAGAGCTTGTTAATTAGGGCTTAAGTGTGTACATTTTTTTCAGTGTTAAAATACTTAACACTATCTTGGCTTACATTGGCTTACGTAATCACCCTTACATTCATCAATACTTTAATTCTGAAAACTGGTTATTCTTCAAGACTCAAGATTATTAACTTACATGACATTAAAACACAATGCGAGTATAAAAGTGGTTCATATACTGTAGCTTGTATGATACAATTTACATCTTCTGAAGCCAAAGTCATACTATGCCTTCACATGTAAATCAGAGCCAAATGTAAGTAAGTGATAATCTTTCTCTTCAGTGAGCTATTAACTGATGTGACAAGATAATTGAGTTAGTAAGTTGAAGTGGAGAAATGGGTTAATTAACAAATCATTTAGCCATTCATTATTGTTCGCACCACTTTTATGACTTTTATCTTGCTTTTGGTCCAGCTAGTATTGTTTAAACAGTAATGTTGGCTAAACCAATAAGTAGGGGCTTGATGATGCTGGTGGCACAGGAATGACACATTTCAGACCTGAAATAAACAAGTGTGCTTTGTTTGTGCAAGAAAGCATGTTTGTGAGTGGGATGTGAGTGGTGGTATTCTTTCCTCCTTGTCAAACAGCACCCACATAACAGACTGAGCTCATAGCTTGCATGTGGGTGCTATCTATACCAACACACATACCCACATTCACACACCCACATACTGCACACAATAATACTGTCTCTCTTTAAGATCTCAAGATCCTGCCACATTCTCTCCTCCAGAAATAAGGTACAATCTGATCGTGACACCCATCACAATTATTGATGGATATAGAGGCCAGTATCGGAAACAATCTCCATTCAATTGTTCCTTACCCAGCATCCCTGTCAGAAAAGTGCTGTTTTAGAAAAACCTGCTGTTTCTGTTATCATCCACCCAATACATGCTCGTATCTGTTCGGGCTGCCTGGTTTAGGGATGGATTTAGAAAGAATGATTTATTTGTTGAATGACATTGACTGATGCCCACTTTACCATTCGGGATGTTTGTATGCAAGAAAACCTTGCAGTGTAACAAATTCAGTGAATAAACGCACCAACTCACTATCTTTCTAAAAAGTACAGGGATTCAAACATACAGTATGTAAAATTTACATACATTTAAATAAAACATATTTTTAACAGGCACTTTTTTAACGTTTTATCTTATGTTTGCAACATTTATCAGTAGGTGACCATTAAGAAATAACCAACCCTTTTACAATAAGTTTATATAATAATGAAAAGTGAATATCTACATTACATTTTATTTCTAAAAACCAAGAAACCTAATAATTTTGTCATGTAATGTCAAATTAAACTACAGAACTATTCCCAATACCTTAACATATATTAAAAAAAATGTAGCTGGAAAACAGTGAAATTGATTAATACTTAATAATGTTGTTGATCACACTGAATATTTAAAATCTAATGTACTTTAATGTGTACTTTTATAAATCACCTCCTCCCTTGTTTCTTACAACAGTGAAAAATAAATAAGTCTTCTTTTAAGGTCCATAAGTTTGCCTTGTGCATTTGTCAAACTAAGAGTTTTCCACCTTTCATATGCTTTTTAAAACCACAAAAGCCAAGACTTGAAAATAAACCTATTAAAATGGTAATCACGCATGAGCAGATAAGTCGCCTTAAGCTTTTACTTGAGGATGCGCAAATATTCAAACGGGAGTTCTCTCGACGGCGCCATTGTGAAAGCGGAGAACGGGTTGGAGATAAGAGAAAGCGCAGCGTCACGTTACAAAACAGTCTGTGTGGAGCCTATCAACCAGTGTGAGGAACAGCGAGTGTTTGAAGGGCAGTGTTAGAACAAGGAGAGAGAGAAAGAGACGAGTAAGAGACATTGA
This sequence comes from Beaufortia kweichowensis, assembly GCA_019155185.1. Lineage (NCBI taxonomy): Eukaryota > Metazoa > Chordata > Actinopteri > Cypriniformes > Gastromyzontidae > Beaufortia > Beaufortia kweichowensis. The sequence continues at coordinate 10,919,448 of CM032808.1, forward strand.
AGGCCATCTTCACATGTGAGTGAGTTTCGCTGTTCTGACATGGATGCAGGTGCGCTCGGAGCGGCCCCGTTAAAAGGGCGATCACAGTTCAGTAAATAAAGAAGGGCTCTGTTGTCGTTTCTCACACAAACATTAAACCATTCCTGTCAGACAGATAGTGCACTTGTACAGATTTCAGTGGGGAGAAATGCACATAACGGTCACACCTCGCATCCTGCGATTGTTCTCCGGTCAGCGATGATGAATTTTCTCAGGCAAGTTGGTGTGAGCTGGCACACGAAGTGCGCATATGTTCACGGAGATCATCTCACATACACGCCTACATGGACACGTTGCGACGTGGCGTCTTGATCGAGCCGACGCGCCTTAAAACCGAACTGCCACTTCGCTGCATTTATCTTTAGAATAAAAACATAAATATCTCATTTTTCATCAGATATGGCATGATAATCCAATGAAGGCCGTGAGAGCGTCAGTCTGTCTCAGATGTGTTTAAAAGCTTATCCTCCTTAATATCATTTACATGGCCCATCTGCAGTCAGGGCAATACGTGTAATTCTGTTAAATTGGGATATTGTCTTTCCTATCATTTCTCACTCTATCATTCTTTATGTAAATATTATATATAGACTCTGGTTAATCCGCTTCTTTTTAATCAAGTCGCTTTGATGTATTCATCACTCTATTTAATTTGCTATTTGCCTGTAGGGAAGAAACAGAGGTGGACAATGATGGAATCAACGTGCGGATGAATGCCGCACACGATTGCAGAATTTACATCTCTGAGGTAACGTTCGCCATGGTAACTTGGCATGTTCGTGAGCTCGGTGCCCACCGGATTCCATGAAACCACGGAAACGCATCTGAAAAAAAGGAAGATGGGCATTGTTGCTAGCGAGATGGTTGCTAAGAATATTAAAGAGCGTCTTAATGCCCTACTCTGAGAGTGTTTACATGAAAAATCGTTCCACAGATTCAAAGATTTTAGTTGTACCTCTTAAAAATCAATGCATTTGATTGACAACTCATTACAGGTTTGAAAGCACATTGCTTTTTTCCATGGGAACAGAGCAAGTCTCCTATTAATTCATTCTCATTAAAGTGAAGATTGTTATCGGGGATTCATCAGAATTTCATAAAACTTGTCAATGCCAGAGGCTATATCGATCGCATTGAAGATGCAATGAAATGTGTCTTTTTATCTCTACTTTAACAAATGCATTATTAAATAGACAAATATGATCTTATCTACATGATGGACTCCTCTTTGCATATGAAATTACAGCACATTTTCTCATTGATTGTCTAGGCTAATGTTTCCTCTCATTACACAAAGATGAAACAATGTCTTCAAACATGCCAAGCATCCCTAGGGAAGCATTCAGCAAAATTACAGGTTTTACAGAGTCCAATACGATAACAATATGTAACACCAACCTTCTGTAAGCTCCACGAGCTGCTAACAGGGCCATATTGGCTGAAATTCACAGGTGGCTAATAAGTTACAATTCCGGCATGTATGAAACTGTTGACGCAAACCGTGCTGTGATATTTCATTTGTTATTGAGCTCCAATATGCAATCTGTGCGCAACTTTTAATCAAAAGTATTTGACATACATTTATGATGTTACTTTTTTAATGGTACACACTCCTAAAGAATACTCAGAAAGTTTCTCAGAGTTTAGTGACAGCTCCCCCTCTGGTGTTTCAGAGCACGTCCACAAAGCTTTACACGCACAACCGGACATCTCCTCATTCTCACGAGTGATGCTCCCGGTGACACAACACCACGGTTGGGGCTTGAACTAAAGTGACATGCTTTTACCGGGGTGGCGGGGAGCAAACGGTTTGGGGGTGATAATTTCGACTTTTCCCACCACTGCACATCTTGTGATGTATATGCAGAACAGTGGAAAATGTACTCGGGCGGGGTGAGATGAATCTCAGTTCAGTCAGGAATATTAACAGCACAGAAACGCTTTACTTTTCTACGCAGCTTGGCTGAAAACATCTGTATTGTGCAGAACAAGCAGATGTGGGATCACACAGGGGATACCCATCTATTTGAGTTTTAAGCATTTTATGCTTTTCCTAGACATTCTGTGTAGGTGTTTCCTTTTTTAATTGCCTGGGAAATATTTTAGCCAATTAAACAGGCCAAAGATTCTAGTGCAGCTCTTTTGAAAGTCTGAAGATCAAACAAAAATACAATAGAGAAAATAAGGCAGATTATTTGCCGCTATATCAACACACACTTTAATACAAAATATCGGTTTTTTAAGTGGCAACGAGGCAGGTCTGTTGATCACATCGGAAACATTTCCCAAGCACCGCTAACAAACCTGGTGTTCAGAGGCATTGTGTTCCCTCATGCGTGACGGAACACAAGAGCTTCGGGCGCTGGATTTTGGCAGCCATCAGCATTCGCATCTTTGCCCGATCAAACAATCCTCACATTTCCATGACTGCCCCTACGCTTCTACGCTTCTGTTTATCCGGCCAACTGCAGAGTGTTTTTCGTTTGACCTTGTTGCCAAAAACCGAATGCTCTCTGGCTTTTTAAAAATTGTTTAGCGTAAATAAAGACAACGTCGCCTTTGTGATTCTGACATTTGTCTGTGCAGTGTTAATCCTGTCAACTACATTCAGGATGACTGAGCTAAAATAATTGAAGATGAGATGTGCTCGGAGGGACAGCAACTTGCTAGCACGATACGCGCACACAGACAGACCTTTGAAGCTATATTAGTAAAGACCTCTCACAGGCGTAATGGTTTTCAAATTAAGATAATGATATTTAGTACAGCCTACAGTTAAAATCTCCGTTACCAAAGTAACGTAATGTCATTTAAGCCAACACATAACCAATACAAATGTCTTTACAAGTCGGTTTTTATCATATTTCACTGCATGAAACTGCGTCTGTAAAACCCAGCCAACTTCCGGGATTTTTATGCAAAATATTAAAACTTAGTGTCACTAAAATCATTAATTTCAGCATTATAATAATGATCTTAATACTGCGTCTCGAAATCTATCATATAATCTATCATTTACAATGATAAATACATATTACCCACTGTATTTTCATACTTTTTAAGGCTATATGAATATGATGCACCTAATCATAATTAAATGTTGAGACTTTAGCCTGGATTTCACAGACTGGGTTACATACTTCTGAGGACATTTAAAAGAATGTGGCACTTACTCTATACTGTAAGTATATAAGCCAAACCTAAAAAGACACATTACAGTATATTAGTAAGGACATCTTATAGAATTCCTTTGTTTTTATACCAGGCTAACAATATTTGCTATGCCCTAAACCTCATAAAAGCCTTTTGAAAACATTATTGAGCAATTTCTGAGCTTTTCTTAATAATAAGGACCACTTTAAATGGCATTTGAAATGTTTTACTATAATTTTGAGGACATTTTCACAGGTATAGGCAAACCTCCACACACAAACTGAACTAGGTCATATGTGCTCTAACTTGAAGACACATAGTAATGCTTTTATTACTCTTTGAGAAACACACACACACACACACACACACACACACACACACATTGAGGGTCGCCTTTGCCAGATTCAGGACACTTCTGCTAGATCTGCTGGTGATGGATTAAGGTCCCTCACAGAGATGTGCCAGTTTCTCTCTCCTTCCTCCACCTCCCCGGACCAGACGTGAAGGGCGGCCATCTTAAACCTTCCTGAGCCACAGCTGTAGCAGAGACCAAAGCCAGAGGCTTGACAACAATCTGTACCGAGCACCACCAGCTGCGTGTCAAGGACGAGCTTTTGGGAAGAGAGGATGTGGGCTTAAAGTGCTCAGAAGTGGCTAAAATCCATAACCTGTCATTGTTCCATAATTCACCATAGAATTCTCAAGGTACAAGATGAAGGGTAATGTGCACGTCATCACGGGTCACGTATGCTTGTGCACAGAGAGCGAGACGATTAAGAGCGAGACGTGAATCTCCGCCGCGGCTCACATCAGGGAAAAGAGGGACATGCTTTAGAAATAATAAAAGCGGAATGCAATCAATAGCGATTCACAGCCGTCCTGTGTTTTGCTTTAATTCTGAGATGGTAAGAGTGAATAAATCTGAAAATATTGGTATGTTTACAAGAACTGTTAGTACATATACATCACTGTCAGCCGAGGACAAGCATAAATCTATAAGGTTGCGAAACAAAGAGCATTTGGGGAGGTAGTTTTTCAAGCGCAATTTTGCTTTAATGAGCTTTCCATCCATAAATGTGCCTCGGTGACCCATTTTTCATTTGTGAATGTGCTATAGATTCCTTCTCCCTGCCAAAGAGCTGTTTGCGTGTGTTTACATTTGCGTCTCACTGCACTGTTATCTTCACACTTTTGAATATTTTCTGCTTGAGGCTATTGTCATGATTTTGGCTGAGATTCATAATTGTGCTCTAATAATAAGCATTCTGTTTGTGAATAATACAAATCAGATACTGTGATAATATGTAAATACCAATCTCTTTAAAGTAATGACTGGTGTATATTCTTTTGCAAATGTTCTGAATGCATTACACAATACATGAGTAATGTATTGTGCATTAAATGTCACATTGATACTTTTGGTTCATTAATGTGCAATATAATAAATGTGCAAAATTGATATTTTATGCACATTATATAAACCTTACAAAGAATTCACTGTGTAGTGTAGAGTTCTCTTCTAACTTTATCTCACATACATTATCTATCAGGCTGTCTGTCTGTAACCCTGTCTACCTCTGAGTGAAAGTTTCCTGTAAGTATCCAGTCACCCCATCACTCTCTGACAATGGCCACTTTTCTTGTTAGCATCTCGTTTGTGGGCTGAACGACACACTGTCTCATTGTCACTGTTCATTACCTCCGCATTTCCTGTGCCTGATGTGACAGAGAGGTAACGCCCTATCACAGAAAAACTCATCCCAGCTCCACAGGAGACACTTTGTCTCCTCCAGACTCCCACTGCACCACACAAAATAAAAAACGCAGGAATAACATATTTTTCCGGTTGGTAGGGTAGCATTGTGCAAAAAGCACTGGAACCCTGACATTCTAATCCTTATTAAAAACCTAATTAATTAACTTCTCCAGAATTCAAGGCTGAGGTTTTGATTACAGGTAATAGAATTAATTCTACACACAAGGGCTTACCAGCAAGAGCACATATTTAATTTAGAGACTTATTGGAAATGGACAAAAAGTAGAGAATTTAATTTGGGCTGCAAGGCACATTTCACGAATAGGGTTTGGTTTTTATTACTTTTAAATAACGTATTAGAAGAAAAGAATGTTTTTTGTTTTAAGAACTACTAGATAAACTGGACAGAACTATTACCGGTAACACTTTACAATAAGGTTGTATTTGTTAACATTAGTAATTGCATTAGCTAACATGAACAAACACTGAGCAACTGCACAATGAGTAGTTTTTCTTTGTTAATATGAGTAAATGCCATAATTGTTAATGCTAATTCATTGTGCATTATTAACTAACGTTAATGTTAACAACTTTAGATTTTAACTAACTGTGTTAGTAAAAGCCAAATATGAACTACATGCAGTGGAAGTTACTTTATGTTAACTAATGCATTAAACTAGTGTTAACAAATACAACCTTACTGTAAAGTGTTACTGCATTATTTTACAAAAATTAAAATAAGTATGATTAGAAGCTAGTGTTAACACAAATCTAAATGTGCAATCCATATCTTTTTTGTTCTGCACAGGAAATGGCAGTTTTACTTACATTTACTCATTTTATTAGAAATTTTATTTCTAAATTAAGTAGAAAGTCTATTTCTACATTTTATTTCTAAGTAATCTGAAATTTTATTTTTCAAATTGAGATAACGACATAATCAAACAATACTGTAATGGTGATGATCAAACAAATATTTTTATTTTAATTTGTCCATTACCTGTCACCGTTTCATAGGAACACTGTGGAATGTTTCAATTTCATAGTTTTAATCTAATCATGACAAACTATTTAAACAATTTTTATAAAAAAAATACCTAATGTTTTTAATATATTTATTAATATTTTAATTAAAAGTATTTAAAATGTAAAAAATATAGTTTGGATAGTGCATTATCATGTGTATGCTCAATATGTACAGTGACAGTTATCAGGTTAAGGGAAATAAATGTTAAGAAAAACTACAGCACAAACCAACATTTTAATCCCAAACGAGCCATCACCTTGTGTCTAAACACTGTTCAAATCACTGTTTGTTTAGTCTCAGATTGGAGAAGGAAAACAACTGAGGAAACAACTGATTAGAGCATCTGGCCACTGGCAATCAGACAGACAGGCAACTTTGCATTTCATTAAAACATAATTAAACCATCCTTTTAAGTTCTAGTGAAAACATTATGTTAATTTGCCCTAAGTCCAATGGCCAGCACTTTTAATTCAAAGCGTGCCATTGCTCTATTAAGCCAAATCGAATTCCAACTATGTATTGGGTCGGTGCCCCTTAAATGAGCTTCTCTGATGTAGCTCTCCATATTTCCTCTCTTGTTTTAACTCTCTGAGCAGACAAGTGACATACACAATAGAGTCACTACTGCACTATTTCTAGGTCAGTAATCAAATATAAGGAAATTTATCAAATTGAGCATGTTAACTCCTTGTACAAAAGGTCAACTAAACCAAGCATTTGATTATATCAGTATAAAGAGAGAGAGAGAGAGAGAGAGAGAGAGAGAGAGAGGAGGTCACCTAAGTTAATTTGTATTAAATAAATAAAACGCAAAAAGAATAATATTCTGACTGTTTTTGAACCTGGCTGCAAGTGTGAAGCCACACATCATATAATCTCTCTCTCTCTCTCTCTCTCTCTCTCTCTCTCTCTCTCTCTCTCTCTCTCTCTCTCACCTTATAGTCTGGGTGCAACAGTGTTCCAGCTAATAACTTTGTTTGATCCCTTACTGCTTAAGTATGCATTTCCAATCAGGTCTCTCCTTTCACGGCTTGCTTATAAACCTGATAAGTGCATACGCTGGAATCTTAATCACTGACGTCCTTCTGAAAATGAGAAGCAGTCTGTGAAAATCAAATCTGATTGCACTCAGCAAACAAATACATAGCATGAGTATGGAACATAATCAAGATTAGCCAGAATACGTGACCCGCCTCTGCAGACATCTTTGCGCCTGCCATCCCAGCATTAAACGACCGCGCCGGCGGAATATAAAGTGATAGATAGGTGACCTTCTTCTAGCAATAACCAATTTCCACATCAAGAGGTGAAGATAACCTGAACACAACAAAGTGTAAAGATAAAGGAAATCCCTACAGCCTTCTTTTCATTTCAGTGGTTAGAGTTGTACAAAATCCCAAAAGAGCGGCTCTTTTTTCCCTTTAAAGAGCAGTAGGAAATGTCTGACATCCGAATGGCTCCCACCTGTTTCGTTTATTACCATATAATCATAAAGCCTTATTTGAATTAGTAAGAAGAAGTGTTAATAGGTCATTACTGAGGAGGAAGCACAATATTCCCAGTAAGATCACATCCACAGGCCTACAAGTACATCCAGGTATTCATAGCTGTATAATCTAGTTCAGTCTGATGAAAAAGACTTACAGACAATAATAAATAATGAAAACTTCATTTTTATGCTAATAATTTTTTTAAATGGGACGGCCTGCATTTTTCCCCTTTTAAAATGATGTTTATTCACTTTGCATCCAAAAATAGTTTGACAGCCGACCCACATTTTTAGGGGTTGTGATTAAAGATGAACCTCCCTTACGTTTTGTTGTCTGGAGGGTTTTGTGATCTCAAACAATAAAAGTTCTGGGGTCTCCATCAAATATTGTGCTGCAGTACATGTGTTTACAGTACATATGAGATGTATGTACCTTACAGCTTGGGAGCCCGTATCTCCTTTCTTGCTAAACTCCACTCCTCTAAACACATACGCTCTATTCGTGTTTGTCCTCTGTTTTAATACCCTTTCCACTACAACGTTGCTGACAATGTGAGGCTTTTCCCCAAAGTCCCGATGCAGATTCTTGATAAACAGAAGTAAACGCCATTAACCACTGCCCACAGAGAAGGACTCTGTCTAGAACGAGCATGCTTTGCTTTGGTTTGCTTGCATTGCATGACTCAGACAAACAGTGAGGAGAGTGGCACTAAACCCGCTCATTAACAGCACACAGGTGACTCTGACTGCCCTTTCGTAGAACAGACACGGCCTCACTCGATTCCTCCAACTCCTTTCAGGCGTGCATTTAAATCAGGGGCAAGGTCACGTTCCAGCATCGCCACAGAGGATCCCTGACTGATTGATTAAAAACATGCTAGCACACGGCAACCGGTGGAGGAAAAGTCAGCCATGCTCATGTTATTGGTCTGCTGAAAACCAAGGGAAGCAGAGTGAAAATTCCAAAGCGTGGAAAAAGGAATAATCTGGCGTGGCTCTCTCCACAGATTAATTCCTCAGCGAGCCTCCGTTCAAAGTGTCGGTCTAATGAGGTGTTCTGACCCCAGTCAGGTTTAATGGAATAATAAATGTATCAATGCTTTGAAACCTGCAAGGTCTCCCACCGAAACACACACAATAGAGCAGAACGGAGGCGTTCGCGCATGCATGCGTTTCGCCCTCCGCTCGGCACCGCCGTATCATTGCCAATCCGTGCATGCAACAGACGAGGATCTTTGATGGACAGCTGCAGAATACAAATTCATGGCCCGGGTCTCCATATTCTGCATCTGCATAAACAACACATAAATCTTTGTTCCTCACCAGAAGAATATTCAATTTTTCAGGGTTTTACGTTGAGACAGCAGTTATTTTCCTTATGTGACAAGAGGAACTTCGTAAAAATGAAAGAAATGCATTCACGCGATTTCTCAAAATCTCTTTAAAGAACAAAGAAAATGATTTATTTTATAGCCTCTAGCAGTAGATCAATATTTCTTTCAACACGGGGCATTGAAGATATAGGAACACGGTTACACAATGTGCACGCTTTTATTTTGTGTAGTCAATCAAGATACTAACAAATGAGTGAATAAACAAGTCTGGTCTGAAATATAAATAAATATAGCCCATATCTTCAAAGTGGCCATGTCATGCATTTCTTTTTTACATTTTAATTTTGCTCCTGAACTTCACTGATAATGTTGTGTAATTGTTTTTGTGACCTCCTTGCTCTTTAAACAAACAATTATTTTGCTGATTTATCTTGAAATCTTCTACACACCCTCTTTTTATTAATGCTTTCTTATGTAAACTCCGTTGACAGTTAACTGAAATAATGTTTAGTCCCACATGTTGTTGTAGTTTTAGATAAAAATCTAAAAATATCTGCAACATGCATAGAGAAAGGAAACACTGAACAGAACGTGATCTTATATGTAAAAGTCTTTTTCTGGTGTTCACATAACAGTTTCTATAAGTGCTGATGGGTGATATTTCACACTTACTGAGCTTTAATGATAATGAAATTCTGCAGACTGCACACGACTTTACTCTTATTAAATGCCCCATCTGGGCTTGATGTATATATGTAATATCCATTAAGGTGGTATTTTAAATGGAAGCTATAGCTGACTGAGATACGTGTATTGAACAGACACCTGTGCTGGTGTGAAGGGATTAGAAATAGCAAAGAGTTATTCAAATCAAATTAAAATAACTCACTTAAACATACTTAATTACATACATCAACACATGTTAATGGATCTGGTGTTAATGTATGTATCTGTCTTTATTTATGGATGAGAATTATATGCAGTTTAGTCTTAGTTGGTGTTCTAGATAGATGGAGACTAAGAGTAAGAGTTTGAATTATAAAATATACAAAGTTCTCTTACATTATATTGAAGAACATTTGATTTTTCACTATATAACCCTTTTAACACTGAATTTTTTTTTAAGACAAGCTAGAAACTTCTGGACCCCATGACCTAGATGTTTGCCTCTACCATTTAAGTCCAATTTTTACATTTTACAGTTTCACATCAGCAGTATCAATAACACCAGTCCCAAACGTCTCGGTCGAGTCCTCAAAAGAAAATTATCATCTCAGCTTCCATGTCACGCAATTCCTGCACGTCCAGCCACTGCTTCATATTTTCCACAGACAGTCTTATTTTCTATAGCCCGACTCGAGTCTCTTGGGCCATGATTTCGTTGCAGAATCTTCTTTGATCTTGTTAACATCTGTCACCATAGACCTTCTTTCAAAGCCTGCTGTACACCCTGCTCTCATTTCTGTTTGTGTTAAGAGAGGCCGAGTTATCTAACAGAAGTGTAACCGGCACATCCTTCTACCTGGCTGCACAAATGATACGCTGCGGAACTGCGATACCGGATATGAAGTATTGACAAAACGTCTACAGTTACTCCATCTCCAGCCTCAGCTGGCCTTCCAGCTTCCTGTTCACCCTGAACTGTGCGTGCCTCTGCAGATACAGTCAGCCGGGCAACATGAAGCTAATTACAAATGCCAAAGTAGAAGGTCGTGAGCTGATGGGACTGACAAGGCTGCGGAGCGGAGTGGATGTAAGGAAGCCGGCTATGTGCGATATTAAAGCTTTTATAATACTCATCCACTTTTGTAATTATGACAATTAACAGTTGTGATTGCAAACAGCTTGGAGCGGAAACATGGATGCCAAATTGAGAAGATGATTATTGATAACTGCTTGTGGCGACGGTCAAGGCAACAAACGATGGGAATAATCCCTTGTAACAGCGTGAGGAGCGAATTCATGTTTATAAAAATTAACTGTGTTGGGCCTGAGATTTTGCTAATGATCTCACTAATAGACACAAACTTTGGGTTCTTAGCATGGTTTCCGACCTGCCCATTGAACCCGTGAAAGCGGATTAAACCTCGTTTGGGCAGCTGGGATATTATTTATGAGTTAAGTTAGTGTAATGGAATGGCAAGCGAATCAAGCTTATGCTACGGCTAATTCCGTCAACCCAAAATATAATTCTGCCTGAAAGCATATACAGAGAGACAAGTTAAATAGGTCAACATTACCATGAATACAGAGAGGAAAACAAACTAATCAAGATAAAAAAATCTGCATGCGCAAGAACTACTTAATAAAATGATACTAAATTATACCAACAAGCCAAAGCTGGAAGACATATCTCTTCGTAAACAAAAACAAGATCCCTTCCAGGCCAGCTTTTTCACGATGAGATCCCGTACCATCACAAAAGAACCTAATAAGTATTTCCTGTGGCCTGTGTCGGCTAATTATACACCATCATGTAATCTTTTGCGAGGCGAGGTCTAGTTTGTAATAGCTTTGTCACATTTGCTAAAAGACCAGACACCCACCAATTCCCTCCGATGGTAATTTCCTGTTTGTACACTAACATGGCTTCTAGAGCTGTACCTATTCTGCTGAAGTTATTAATTAATGGGCATGTCGCCTTGCAGGCTCGGTCTCATTAAAAACTACTGGCTCGCGGTAATTTGGGCCTTGAGCACGCATGCAAAGAGCCTGCGTCAAGAATGCCAATCACTGCCGTCTCTCCATCTCGGCCTCTGACCATCTGCTTCATCGCAAGACGGGTAAACTGAATTATTTACGACTGCAGCATTTCTAGATCAGACTGAGATATTGTTGGCGAACACATTAATGTTTAAACACATGCCACTGAACTTCTTTGTGTCTGAAGCATCAGTTAGGTCTAATTTTCAGCGAGAGCTGTTGTCACCACGGAGTAAAACAACAGCACAGTGCACCATATAAATTTTGCAAGACAGACCCCCATGCTCTACTAAGTCTCACGAATTGTTCCTTTAGAGAACAGGTTAACATCTTAACCAGCAAGAAGAAAGAGAAGATGTACTGTGATTCTAGTCTATAAGCCAATGATATATTTATTTGTTCTTTTCGTTCGTTCTCAGGCAGCGCTGTCTTCTGTAGCGTCCTCTGGGTATCTACCACTGACACACGTGCATGCGCAGACCTGCTCGCACAGAAACAAACTGACAAAATGCTGACACTTTTCCCCAAGACTATTATTTGTGAGCTGTAATGCTGGTGGACTGCTGGACAGGCAGCAAGAGGAAGATTTGCTTAATGAGATCCCTGAATGGCTGGTGTGTTTCTCTGCATTGAAGAGCAAGGCAATCCTAAGTACATTATTGATTTAAGGACCCATTGGAAAGTTCCGTCCATCGTTTTGCATCGTGCAACCTGATCCCACACAGTCAAAGCGTTCTAGCCTCAGTCTCCATTCATATCAGTGCTGTATTTTGTGTATGTGTTTTTTAGTACAATGTACATTCATGTTCCAGTCACCACTGATGTTTACTGGAATGGTTTCCGGGTTGAAGGATTAAACGTGGGACCATCAACAAGTAATCAATAACTATAATATACATATACCATAATGAGATTTTTGCACTTCTTTTCATGCGTCTCTTCCTGCCTGTAATTTTCCTATGTCTACATTTATATTTATTCACTTAGCAGATGCTTTTATCCAGAGAGAATTACAAATGAGTAAACATTCCACATTCTTTTCTAATGAGAAAGCAATAACCACAGTCTACAAAGCTAAATTTATGAGTAGAAAAGATTTTGATATTATTATTTTAATACATCATTTTTCATTTCTTAGTATTTCTTATTCTTCTAAGTATTTGTGCTGAAACTTTTCTGTAAAGCTGCTTTGCATCATTGCACATTGTGAAAAGTGCCATATAAATAACTAATAACTAATATCTAAATGAAAATACATTATATTTAAAATATAATTTATGAGTATTAATATAATATAAATATAATAAAAGTATTAATATAATATAATAATAATAATAACAATACTTTGTATAAAAATATTATATACATATTATATTATATTTACATTATATTAACACTTATAATATATATAATAAATAAATACAATACAATATAAATATATTATATAAATATTAATATAATAGAAATATAACATCAACTGTATATTATATTTATATTATAATAATACGTATGTGTTATATTTGTATTATATTAAAACATATTTATTATACATAATATTATATATTTAATACTACCATTTTAATATAAATGAAAATGTTAAAACAAAGTCACATTAAATCTCAGCAATGATATGTTTTAAAAAATGTTTGCATTTGTTTAACAACAACAACAGTAGCAACCATTTTTGTTTATCTTTAAACTGTTACAATAAAAGATAGAACTAGTAGATCATAGCTTTAGCAACGCTAAGGTCATGAGCTTGATTCTCAGGGAAACACGCACTGATAAAAAGAAATCCTAAATGCCCTATAAGTCACTTAGGATAAAAACATATGCAGATCAAGAAGGAACTGCCTCCCTTCCTTTCTTGAAGCCAACACCCCTAATTCACATCTTCTAAAAGTCCAAATAATTAACCCTGCCCCATGTTTAGATCCATGACAGCTATCCTCTCAGGCCACGACTGCTCAGTGGCAATAATAATGAAGCGTCAATCAGAAATAAGGTGCAGCGAGCCGACGGAGCGGTTTTATTTATGAACACTGCGCTCCTAGTGCTACTGCGTTTTTAATTTAATAACCACACACCAGCTTTGACAACACTCATGCATCAGGCATTACATCATCATTCATCAAAGCCACATTACCCCCGCTGTCCAGATGCCAGACACAGGGGGAGATACAGAGACAGGAAAGAGGAGCGTAAGAGTGCCAGAAACAGACGCGTGGAGAGGCAAAGCCATCTAAAGCACTTTATTGCGTAACCATGGGTGACAGGCAAAGATGAGACTTTATATAATCTGATGGATCCAGGATGAAGGAGGATTTACTCTTCTGCTTAAACATGAGAAACTGAGCATGTCCCACAATGGTGACAGAGCACAGAGACAGTCTCTTCCTCCCTGTCACCCCTCCTTTGCACATCCCCTTGTACGCCATGGGCATCATTCTGAAACATCGAAAGATGCAGGAAGCTCCCTAGAGGAAACCTGGATGGAACCAGAGACGAGACTAAAAGTTGCTTTTTGTGGGAAAGGACCTTGTTGAACATCCTGTCTGTACCATGGTAACATCCCTGAGAGGATTCCACCGCCTCTTGAAAACCTTGTGAATTATGAAAAAGGTGAATTGTGTAATTTCTTTGACCAGATAAGAAATGCAAAAATAATGACTGTTAAGTTTTTTGTAAGTTCCTTAAAAACTCCCTTCATGTGCCATTGACCCAACCAATAGTCTAGTTATGATACATTTTAGATTTCTACAGTTATTAAAAGTATTAAATTAAAGTGCCAACAATAAAAAGACTCTTCGACTGAACTTAATTTATTTGTGGACAGTAGTTCCACACGTTAGAAATGAGTTTTCCTAACAAACTTCAACATAACAGAAACTTATTTAAATCCCTTTAAACTTTAAAAAGTAACACAAATTTAATTGTTTATAATTCTTAATTCACAAGTTTACATTAATATTAGGAAAACTCATTTCTAATGTGTTGAACAACTGTCCACAAATTAATTAAGTTTAGCCGAAGAGTCCTTTTTTCTTAGGTTGACACTTTATTAGTATTCATTTAGATAATTCTCGCTCTCATTCTCTAGATGAGCACATTTATCTACGAGTCCTAACACTCTCTGTTTTCAAACCATGAAATATTGTTCTGACCTTAACCGTCATTAAAATTCAGTTGACAATTTAGCAAGTGCCTTCCCATCAATCCTTTCCCGTCTCTGCGCTCTTATTTTTGCTAAAAACAGAACCTCAGTGCCAAACTGTGAATACTGCACTCCCCCAAAACTACACAGAACACCGGAATTGCTCTTTCCTTCAAAGACAGTTGTTACTGTCTTTGAAATGAAATTATAGATATCACCCTACAAAAAGAAAATCAAGCCTACTGTAGCAGCAAAACCTTCAGCTGAGATCGATAGTGGGACACAAACACACCTTCCCCTTCCAAGTTTTACAGGGTGACATTTATATGTGGGCTAGAAACTTCCAAGAATCTTAACAGGTCTGAGCAGGATAGTGAAAATATTAGCCCCTGTGATTTCTGTCAAACGCTTCGCCATAAATGTTTAGAGAGCACACGGGCACGTGCAGATTTATTGGGAGAATAATAGGTCTCTGTGTTCAAGGCATACTCCCTATCCTGAATCGATCTTAGACTTACCTCTCCATAATGGGAGACATTGTTACTAATAGGCTGTAATAAAGTAACTTGGTGGCACTACTAAAATCTTTGCATTTAGTCTCCGCGTCGATTCAGCGTCTCAATATAATTCCGTATTAATGGCCACCTATGGATCATGACCTGTAAAAACAAGAAGCCCTGATTTTAAAGCCAGCATAAATATTGGCTGGTTTTACAACTACATATTAACTGTGACAAGCCATTAAAGGTGTAAAATTTTCCCAAGTGAATGAAAAGCGTGATTGTTTGCCATTGTTGAAGACACCCCTGGAGCTGGGATTTTAAACAAGGAAAGATCTATGATCTCGCTTGGGCTAAACCATAAAATATTTTACATCTCCGAAAACCATTGTGAAGAAAAGCCAGCGCCTTCGTTTGTTTATTGTGTCCCCTGGAGAATTTTTGCTAGATGGCTACGGAAAAAAATAATTAGCATTTTCTTGTGCTATCTATAACCTTCTCTTGTTCTAGATTAATGTAACATGTTTAATTATGGTTTCTCTTTGCCAGAGGCTGTGTTCCTCTCTGTTACATTTGAGAACGCTTCGAATTACCAAAACTTTTTATAACCCTCCAGCTTCAGAACAATGAAGAGCTCAAGCACATATAAAGATTTTACATGCCTAATGCATTTGTCTGCCTTCAAAGCTCTGTTCTAACTGGTGTGTGAGGAATAAACAAACATGCATTCAAGGATTTGGGAATAAACACCGGTTTTTCCAAAGACCCTTGTTTACAAATGGCAAATGATCTGCTACGGTACAGAAAACATCAAAGTAAACAGTCGCTTTATTCTCGATGAAATGGCTCTTTCCAGCTTCTGCACCGGTCGGGAACAGGGTATTTTGTTCCCTTTGGCTATGATCACCAGAGTATCACACCTCTGATGTCTCTTCCCTCCAACCTAACAGCAAAACTCATAAGCTACACAAAAATCTGAGCCTTTCTTGCTCCAAAGCAACACATTAGACTGAACAGTTCATTACCACATGGAAATTGATGCTGCCACGGCCACTTGCGGCAAGCCTTTCAGGATAACATTCTTTTTCTGGCAGGAGAAGAGAAAAAAACTGAGAAAAAGAAACCATGCAGCTTGCTGTGGAATATTGATGAGACTCATTTGTTTCAGGAATACATACATTTGTCCTCAGACTGATATTGAAAACCTGATTCTTCCCTGGCTGTCTGGAATTCGTGGAGACTGTACTTGTGCATTCAGAAAAAGCCGGGGCGATGTAACAATCACAAGTGATAATTCAGCCCAAATAAGATTGCCTCTTATCTCGTCTCCCTTCCATATTGATTTGCAGGAGGAAATGAGAAACAAGCCAAATCTAGTCTCATAGACACCGCGAGGCTCTTATTCATGGACGTCCTCTTTCTCTCTCTCTGTCTCTCCTCACACCAGTGACAAATCCCCCAATTACGTGACGTGAGATCATATCACACTGTAAATACACACAAGGTGTCATTCATAAACACATATGTGACATTGGTGATCTTTACTTTTATGCTGGAGGCTTATCTGCGATACGGAAGACGGTCGGTTGTAACAGGAAGTGCAACAGGCCAATCCGTCGACAGCACAGAGGAAGTGCTCTTATACTTAAAAACGCGGCATTTGTTCAAATAAGCTAATGTGAAATCACAACTTCCTCTTTAGTTTGATTATTTATAGCCAACACGCTCTGCTTCTCAGACTGCAATTCTGCCTCACACATTCTGCCAGGGTTTGGGCACCAAGCAGGCTCGTTTGCATATATTTGCATGTAATTAGCACATCAAACCTTCAAACTTGAAAGGGACGCCTTGTCAAAAAGTATTTTGCATCTCTCTCTCTCCTCACTACCTCTCTCTCTTTCGCACACACACAATCCCAGACTCTATTACGAATGTGTAATTAGAAGAACATTTAGATGAATTGAGGAATTATACCAGAGTTTGGATATTTATTTCTGTGGCTTTGTTTACAGGAGACGATTCCGATTGAGTGTGTGAGTGTGAATGTCTCAAAGTTCACGTCATGTTGCTTCAGTTGTGTTTTTCGCCAATTATGGAAGTCAGTGAGATGATGAGACAATACCACTGACTCAATGAATTGCATTAATTAAGAGTTAACAATGATTATGTCAACACGCATCAGTCAAGCCTTTGAGTCACAAGCAAACATCCACTGAGGCATAAAACAAGTGCCTAAACAATTAATGAATTGAATTAATGAACTAGTCTTAGTAAGCTTCAGTTAACTCAGTGCAAACTCCTGGCTTTCAGAAACATGTAGCTCATTCCTTTTATACTGTATCGGTTTCACCGTTTTATGCAGTAACAATCATTTGTTTTGCACATGTATGGACTGAATGCACTGTACTTTAAGCCGCTTTGAATTAAAAGCCTCTTGGATAAAAATCATTATTCATTCAGTCACCATTCCACAGGTGGAACACTTGTTATTTTATTATTCACTTTAATATTATGACAAACTATATAATGATGGAAAGGCCTAAGTCTAAACAGTAAATATTTGACAAACTTTCATAACAATAAACAAACTAAAAAATGTAATGCTACTTTTAAAAATAAAAAACTAGTTTTTATGTGTATGCTCAATATGTGCAGTGACAGTTATCATATTAAAGATAAAGATTAAAGTTAAGATATACATTATAATGCATTATAATACTTTACATTACATTTTATCTATTTGACATATGACCCTTTTATCCAACGCAACCTACAGTAAGCTACATTTATTTTTTAATCAGAAGGCAGTAAAGAAAACCAGTAAGTGCTGTAATACCATCAGCTGATGACATCACCAAAGCCTCTTGTGTTGATAGTAGAGACTATAAGAGTCTGTTAAAAAAATATAAAAGATTTATGGGACAAAAACAAGTCTAAGGTAACACAATTAAATGTTAATGTAGGCTGTAACAACAGCAGACTTTGTACCCGACACTAATTGTTTGTTTTAGACAATATATGGTAGTACATTTCTAAACCACTTTCATTTGTGGAAGATAAAGATAGGAATATTACATCAAAGTGTTGGCAAAATACTGAAACAAAATGTGTTTTATTACTGCAAGTCACAAGACAAACTCACTGAAACATAGAGCTTCTATACCCAGCATGCATCTGGCACAATCTGTCATCCATCTCTCTGAGAAATTTTACCTAATTTAATTAAAACGATAAAACACTATAATATAATAAAAATGCTATATAGCGTTTGTCTACCAAGTTGTACCCGGTATATATAATATTGTGATATCCAGGGCAAAAACTCCCCCATCAACCATTTCTGCACCGAGAATCAGACTTTACCTCACAAGACTTTGTCTGCTTTACAGCCCACCAATGGATAAAGCACTGCACTGAATTCTGCTTTATTAGACACTGTAAAATATTTGTAGAGGTGATGGAAGTGTCCTTGGTTGATCTTGAGAGGCCGCTGTGCTGAGATCTTTACATTCCGCAGCATAAAAGCTGACCTTCCTCACCTCGGGCCCTTAAAGGGCCGCTCGACAGCAACCATCTGATGAGATTACTTAATGTTTATTTGTCATTACTCTCATTGTTAGTGCACTTAGTACGATTAATCACGTCAAGTTTCCTCCCTGACATCGTGTCTCACTCGGGGGAAAAAAATGCACTCTCCTTGCTCCCCCTGATGTCTCTTCCTATCACTCGCTTCCTCAATCCTCTCCATTCAAATCAAATTCAATCCAGAGAGCACTCCATCTGCCATGATGGCCACTATACAATAACAACTACGGCAACAGTAAAACAGACAACAAATAAATAAAAATGCCAATAAAAGGAAGAGCTATTTAAAGTATGGTTTAACCTAACAAGAATAAACAGAATAGATAGATATAGATATAATAGATATAAAACAGAATAAGATAATGTCGCTTTATGTTGGTGGCATTTCATGACCCTCTTCTCTTTCACTGTATGACTTAATACTTCTGCCTCTCTCTCTTTTTTAGTCTCGGCTTCTTTGCTTGTTTCCAAAGCTGCTGAATGTGGAAGCAACTGCGCCTATGGATATTCTTTCTGTTGCTTTAACGGTGGCAACACACCAGTGTCACAGGTTCAATCCCAGGGAATGAATAGACTGTTAAAATATATATTCTAAATACACTGTAAGTTGCTTTGGATAAAAGCGTGTGTCAGATGCATAAATGTAAATGGATAGGTAGTTGACCCGCAGGCTCACTGTGAATTATGTTAATCACATAACAGCACAAAGAGCTACAAAATTTAAATGCAATTTGCATCAGCCAACTTACAATCTTACGGGTCAGTTCCAAATGTAACAGTTGGAATAGCAGTACAGCAATCTCAATCTAAATCGTTTCCCCTAGACAGCAATGAGATCAAAAAGGGAGCAAATGGAAACTTTTGCTTACGTCTTCTTAGTCTCAGAGTAATGTCTCCATTACATTTCAGAAGTGATCTCAACAATGTCACAAACTAAGGTTAGACTTGCCAAGTCTGCAATAAAAAGGCAAATTAAGTCATCCTCTGATGAATAACTGCCATAATTAATGAAAAATGTATATAGCAAATACAGTACCAGTCATAAGTTTAGACACAATTGACAAAAGGTCTCTCATGATCTTAAAAAGCTTTTAATATTAAGGTGCATATTTCAATGTTTAATGAATATGAATAAAAAGCAGCCAATAAGAGTCCAGAATAGAATAGAAATTCCTTCAGTGTTGTTTAAAAAGCTTTCCAGGTTGAGACCTCAAGAAGCAGGATGATAAAATGTCAAGAGTATGATTTTATAAATTCTAGACAAAGTGTGACTACTTTTGAGGATGCTAAAATAAAACATAGTGTTAATTTACTTTGGATGCTTTTAGTCCCAACATAATTTCCACAGTTACGGTCGTGTTATTTTATGGTTTTGATGAGTTTACTACTATTCTAAAATATGGAAAAATCTAAACAACAGTAAGTGTTCCAAACTTTTGACAGGTACTGTAAACATAATGAAATACCAGTTACTACCTCCTTTCCATCATGCAGTGTTAATAGAGCAACATTAATCATGTCAAACAAACAGCAACACGTGAAGAGATTCGTAAATAAGGAGGTCTATAATGAGACCATTTTACATAGTCGTGTCTGTGCTCACAATTGCGACGACGACTTAATTACAAGCAACACAATTCCTGCCTATTTAGCTCCTGGTTAAACAGATTTCGGATAGTTAGTTAATAAGACTAATGCTACACTACCATGCACAAATGTGGTTTAACAGTTTAGTGAATTTGCCCCTCAGAGCGATATCAAATCACCAATCCACCGCTCAAATCTGTAGTGTGTAATTCTTGACACGCAAAAGTCTCTTTATTCAAATAGGCAGAGACATGTGTCTGTGTTAAAACATGCACGCTTCAATTAGACAGCGCTGAACTGCCGGTCCACTATGCACGTAATCCACTTAAACACGCAGAATGAAACGTCCACAGATGTTCGTTCCTTATACCAGCTGAGCAGCCAAACGGGGAGGACAGGACCAGCAGGCACGCTGTCTGCGTTCGGATTTAGTCTCCAGAGTTTTTGCCACCTGACATGCTGTTCGTGAGCCAACAGAATTTGTTACGTGAGATCTCTTCTATTATCTAGACAAATCCGTATAATACAGCGAACCCATAACTTAACTTTTGCTGTCACTTTGTATTATGCTATGTTTTGTTAAAGTTAAGGCAAAACCTTACATCTTGGCAATGTACCTCAGTCGAGGCAGACAACATATTTAATCATACATTTAGCTTCTTTAGCTCAAATTACACACAAAACACATATTTGAATGACTATTTTACTTAATGTGCATTCATAATAATGCTTTTATTAAAAATGTGTGCCATTTTCTAAACTGCACTGAGTGCTATCTCAGGATAGCTTGCGTGGGATGTTTGTATTCATGATTGTAGATTAGTGTATTTATACACACCCTAATTAGTATTACTACTATATCTTTCCTGTTGCTCATATCAGTAAATGTTCAGAATTCTGCACGGGAAAGGCACCTTTCTCCGCCCACCGGCATAAATACATTTCCATGAGAAGATGATACATACATCCTGGGGATTTGAGAGGGTGTGAGCATCTCCCGTAGGCCAAAGAGAGGAAGAGACTGGATTAACACTGTCTGCTCACATCTGACAGCTCTCTGACAATATAATTGTGGACCCGTTCGCCAGAGGAGAGAGAGAGGTTGATGAAAAACTTTTACGAGAGGATATCGTCATCATTAATATGATTTATTTTGTCAAGCTATATCCCTTAATACCCCTTTCAAGATCCTGCATTATATATCTATGTCTTTATCGTTTGTCTTTGGTGGAGTGTGTCGAACAATCCCTCCTGTCAGCGGGAAACACATTCTGTTTCCTAACACCTCTATTTTTCGCCTTTCCCTCCATCTACACTATATGACTGTATCATAAATGGAAAGATAGCATCCCTAAAAATGTAACTTTTAATTAACACATCCAAAGCAATATATCAATGCACACACTAGGAATGTAAGCACCTATTATTACTGAAACTGAGCATTCAAATTGCCTCCATTTTCTCTTAATAAAGGCAATAAAGGTGATGGAAAACAATTCCCTATCGTGCAAACCAGTTGATGTCGGCAGCGCCCTCTCAACGCTGTGAACATTAAATTAGAACTAGGTTATATTACTGCTGCACTTGAACACCCTCCTATACTATCTCTGTGCATCTAATGAACAGGAAAGATGTGTTGCCATGGCAATGATTGGGAACAACAATCCCATTAGTGGGATTGATAAGGGGCCAATTGAAAAAAAGAGAAAATGAACAAGAATAATATGGGTAAAATCTCTCTCGACTGTATTTGCCCGCTGCTGAGCTGTACTGCGCATTAGCCTGTGTTAAGCCCCTTTGCCTGAGGAACAAGTGGTTATTTTAAAAACACTTAAAAAACATTATTACATCTGAGTGATGAGGAGAAGTGGGCAGGTCTGTCGGAATAAAAAGTGCTCAGGGAGAAGAAAACAAAGCCTCTAAAAACACTGAACTGATATCTCTTCATCCATCTGCAGGTTCTCCATCACAGCCCATAGCAAAACACTCTTAGATTTACAACTCTTCCCTTGAGAAATGCCAGACAAGCTTTGGGCTTTCAGACTATATGTTAATTAATGACTGAATCTTCAGCACCACCCTGCCCTGAATCAGCACCATCTTCAAGCTAAGAAACCTACAATTATTGGTTGCAATCCGAGTCCTTATGTCAGAAAGAGTTGCATGCATCAAATTCTTCAAGTTAAGATATTTAGACACTTCAAGCATGGCAGATCAGCATTCTAATTATACCCTTTAAATGTTGGCTTTTCAAACGTCCACTACACATGCCAAGATATCTAAAATAGACATAGCGCTTTCATCTCTCATCATCTTAACGATTAAAGCTGTGTATTTAGTGACTTCCGGCATACGCTCAGCCAATCCAGTGCAGACATTCACCACAGTCTTTGTTTTCCTCACGTATGCCAGTGGATTAACAAAATCAAGAAATAAGCCACAAGAAGCCGTGCGATGCGGGTTTTGTGAGGGTTTTAGGAATTTATCCGCACGTTGTGCTTAAGAACACCCATTACCCTGTGGTAAAATCACCGTTACGCACAGCCCTGAAGGATTAATGTTTCTCTAAAATGAAAGTGACAACAATATACGCCTTATTAATATTGAATGCAGGTGTGCTTATCTGCATTTTACAAATTAGTCAAACGTGGTTCATCCGAGCAGAATTTTGTGTAAAAAATATGTGACCCTGCATGTGAAAATCTATTTTTTTATGATTTTCTGTTTTCTACATAAAGTCATCATACATAATATAAAGAACATTCTGTGAAAATATAACCTTGATATCTTTAATATTGACCGAGTAATGACATGTCAAAGTTTGAAATCATAGTGATAGTCTTATATGTGTTCACATATGTCACATGTGTTTCACAGACAGGGTCACAAGTATCAGCACTTGGCAACTGTATAGCTGTACATTAGGCGACACCTATTCTGACCTAGAAGCAGAGAGAACAGATTTTTGTTATTGTAGAAGTTGTTAAAATATGAGAAACTGCCGTTTCGTGAAGAAACACACTTTCGGTTAACACCTGACACACACAAACACATACTCACCTGCAATGCCTGTGCACGCCTGCCACGGTTTCAATGATGAAACACTCTCCCTCGTTCAGGCAGAAGGCCATCTCCTGACTGTCTTGGCACGGCTTGAAGAATTCAGAACGTACGGTGGAGGTTGTGGGGGCAACTGCGTGTAAAAGAGACACAAGAGGGGAGCGAGAAATATGAAGGGGAAAAGAGAGAGATTAAACAAGATTAATCAGATGAATCAAACTGTTATAATCCATTCATTTCCATAACGTCTATTCCAGTGTTATTTCTCTATATTATGATATTATTAGTGCTAATTAAATCACACATTCAAGTATAACGGTTCCACAATGGCTCAATTGATTACAAATGAGACCTTGTAAAGATTACAAAATCAAGAATGTATGTATATAAGGTCCAGACATCAGAAAGTCAGTCAATATACATGTTTTCTATTTAAGATGAGGAAAATATACATGCATTATAGATGCGACAAAAAATGATGGCGAGGTTGACATTTGCATGTAATTGACCATTTTGTTATATAACATCCACAGATCATGCATTAGGAGAGGGATATTCACATTCCATAGACAAAAATGAACAATATTTTTGGTCTGGTTTCATGGAAAACATGCATACATCTGCTGCATAAAACATAAAGTTGTCAACTTTTAGAGGTACACCAGCATATAGATGTCATCATAACCAATAAACAGAGTAAAAGCCATAACACCCCAATTTGGATTCCACTGGGTCTTTATCGCGATGCATCGTCAGCCTAATATCTTTTAATTAGAGCAATTTATTAACAAAAATAACAAGCTTAATCAAAGCTGTGGCTTAATGCATCCTTACGCTGGTCCAAACTCAATTTTCTACATTAGCACCTTCCTGTTTTCTTCCACTTAAATAACAGCAGTGATTCATACACAAAGCACAGCACATCTCTGCAAGGGTGATGTTTGTAGTAGACAGACAAACAGAGCCTGAACCTTTTAATCTGGATCAGAACGGAGCTAGTCCAATAAATCTGGTTTCTCTGACCCTTTCCTGCTTGCTTGACTTCACATATGAGCATCTGCTGTGATGTTAGCAGTTACTCTGAATACAAAAGCAGGGCCTGCAGCAAGCTGGTACAGGCTAACACAATCATACCATCACCAACCATGTCTGTAAGTGAAAAACACAATGCACCGAATGCGTTCACACACGCACATGCATACAGCCTGTAATCGCTCAGACATGTGCCGCAAGATGAAATGAAGCAGAGACTTTCATAAGCAAAGATGCCGCTGCCCACATGAAGACTGCATCTGTAGTCTGCAGCTGCCAGCGTGCAAAAGGGTAAAAAACAAAACAAAACATGGCAACCCAAATAACGCCAGACACCTGCAGTAACACAGGAAAGGTCAAATCAATCTGTTGTTCTCACATATTGATGGATAAATCTCTGGTCACTGGTGTGGAAGACGATGACGGATTGGAGAATTGTTGAAACGAGAAAAAGAGAGCAAAGACGCTTCTAATGTTGGTGTAAGAAAGTCGCGATGGATGACTCCATTACGTGGTAGCCAAATGCAACCCCTTAGCAGTGTAAACAACACAATAATGGTGCAAAATTCCTAATGTTAGCCCTCGGTCTCGGTCAAGTGTCCGTAGAAACTAGATTTTTATGACTTGGTATAAATCATAGCAAAGGCATTGATCTGCACATTTCTTTGTTAAAACTGAGGATTCCGTTCGGTAGATTATTAGTCACATTTTTCTCCATAGTGGCGTTTCAAACCTGACTGGTATACTGCTGCGGACGGGCCAGTCGATCAGCAATCAGCAGTTTTTACTGTGTGACCCAAGGCTACTTATGAACCTGATCTCTCTGTGCTACAGCCTCAATACAGACCGTCATAAACCTGCCACATTGAGCCTGTCCGTGGGCGAGGAGCACCAAAACATGCTATAATAATTGCACGGGACTGTATGAAAAAGAAAAAAATTCCAGGATAATAAATACGTAATCTGCGGCACTCTCGACGGGTTGGCGGAGGAGCTCAATGAATTAATGAACGTTTCAATCGATGCTGTGGGATTCAAGAGAGCTGTTAGCAATCAGCGTCATTTTAGGAGAGATCATTGATGAGTTTATTAAATCAAAGGTGGTAAGCGCACGCAGAGACAGCAATGAGGCGCGGAACTCACAATGCCCCCTTTATTCCTTCGCTCGGTATTGACAGATTATTGAGACAGAACGGAAAGCGAGAGCTCGTGGGCGGCGACCCCCACAATCTTAACTAATTAAGCCTACAGGGTAGTAATGATTTCCTCTACCCACAAAGTGTAAAGACAAAAGTTGTACAGAGGCGACACATTCTCATCTCACACCAACGGATACAGTACAAAAATGAATAAAGATGACTATGCAAATGCACTGTGAAATACATTCATTTTCATAGTTTACATCAGCATCGCACGAGAAGCGAGTAAATTCACACTGCGCACCTGCGCTGTAGGATTCAAGAATGCTCTCCGCACATCAGACGTAAAGGTTCCAGGGGCGGCCAGCTCATGCATGACATGATAATTGCTCAGCTTCTGGTTACTTAGTGATAAACCCCCTCTAGTTATTCCCAAAATGGTTTGTCATAACATTTGATTCATCCTGGTTGCTTTAAAATGAGCTGTCTTTTTGGAAGGCAACACAAGTGAGTCCCTTGATAAGTTGCATGAAATAGTCTTGCAGCAAATCCAAATTGAATCAAAAATCCCCGTGGGTTATTCAGGAAAAATTGGATAAAACAAGACGTGTCCACTTTCCCTGACACCGTGAAAAGGTATAAATGTGTGTGTGTGATTGGTTTACATAGCTATACTTTGGGGAGAACTAGTAAAATGATTAATAAATAAAGTCTATAATGTAAAATGCTCTTAAAAACTGCAGTCTCCTTTAATTGGTAGAGTTAGACTGTTGCCATCATAATTAGCTTTTTATATAACAGCAGGAACCTGTGCTATGTCCTCTTTTAAATAGGTAGGTAAACCAAATGTCCCCACAAGGATAGTAAACTTCAAATCACCCGACTGCGAGATCCAGTCAACGACCCCTATGAGGAAAACAGTTTATAAACATACTAAATATTGTCTTAATGAAAATATTAAACTGCAAAAATGTTTGTGTGGAGGATAGAAAATGTAACAGCTGAGTACAAATATAATTAAAATATGTGTGCTTATTTGTTGCCTGAAAATGCTGAAGAGCACAAATATTCTCTGTTCTCCAACACAGAACTTACATAATATTAAAATAAGGTATAAGTAGCTTTAAAAATGAGAACAAATCACAGACGGTTGTTCCAATATTTAATGCGACTTGATTACAATGCTCTGCATTATGTAATGTATGTACTATAGCGGTTCAGCAATTCAGCTGTGAAAACGATCAACCAATTTAGACATCTTAGCATTCCTACACCCCTAATTTAAAATCCCCTGGTGTTCTCATTCAGTCTCCGGTCCCTAGACCCCTGAAAAGGAACAGATGAAAGGAAAAAGCATTTTGAATATTAAAAAGACATCTCTTTTAACAAATCCATGTAGTCTCAACCCATGCACATCCATGTGCAAAACCACACACGTCATCACGGAGGCGGCCATGCGCATTTACATTTGTAACGTTTTTCTGAAAGCCTTCCCCGTAATCACCCCGCTCATTAGCGTGCTTATGCGGTAGCTAATCTCTGGAGAGACACCAGAATGAGAAGAGCTCTTCTGTGTTGTTTACTGCGCTGCACATCAAACACTGCACACACACAGAGCGGGAAGGTCTTCTGGGAACCACGGGCTTAGATTTCCCATCATGCACCACTGCCCATTGCCCTGCTGCTCTCTTCTGAGGAAAGCTGTGAGGCGGGAGTCTGTGTCTGACCGATGAGAGTTCGGAGCCTACGAGAGGCAAACACCACGGTTTTACTCTGTTGCATAATTTGAATTATGCATGTCCATATATTTGAATAAATTGGGTTAGTAACAGTATCCAGTCTATACTAATAAGAAATATAGTTGTTAAACATAGTTACTGGATCCTTTGGAGCTCTGATGCCATTAACTAAAATAAATTAAAATAACTGTTTCTACAATTGTAGTACATACTATCAAAAAAAAGTATACACTGAATGCACCTTAAGTGGCTTCAGCCAAATGCATAAACATAAATGTAAATAACACAATGTAACACGCACAGGTTGTTTAATGTCTTGCACCACCAACGCAAAACAGGATGCAATTGTCATGATGTTTACAGTAGCTGCACCTGTGAGCTCTAAAGGAAAACAAAGCCAAATTTGTATCATTGTTTGAATAATTGTATTTTGTTCTTGAAGATGAGCACATTAGATTCCACTGAAACACAACAGATTTATTTTCATTTACCAGCAGTATTCTAAAGTTGGTAAACAAATATAAAGATAGGAAAACTTTGCAATACTGTGTACATCACAGATAAGCATGACACACGCTTTCCTGAACTACAAGACTCAATCTATTCTCACAGATACTACAACTCCAGCAATGATTGTGCACCTTAAAAATACAATACTGCTTCTTGGAGAATAAAGAGATTTTCAATTGCATTTTCAGTAAATAAATGTTATATAAAAGTAATTCTTATTATTAACTTTGATATATTTTTTATATTACAGTGCAGTTTTCCCTTGTAACTCTACCTTACTCCTCTCATTGCGTAACACTGTTCATCACTGTACAGGTTGATTTATCTCTTTTACAGATTTTACTCTGCAGAGGTCATGACACATGCTCTCAGGGTTCACGCACACGTGAACCTTTGACGGGCCCCACCTTGATTCGCACCATTTACAACCGCCCATTGGGGCCTGCTGTCACGGACAAATGGAGGTTAGCAAGGGGATGCATGCATAAAAGAACATGCCTTTACTGTAGACCGGATGGCGGGCTACAACGCTTCTGCTTTCTGACGGCTCATGATGGCAGTACATACAGACATCTGTCACACAGTGACAGTGTGCTCTGTCCTTCAACAGTCAGGCTGACAGGCCCTTGGGGCGACTTTCTGTGATCTGAACTCACAGCCTTTGGAGCCACCGCCCCGGGACTTCGTATGTGCACGGCCAAAAACAAGCAGAAAGCCAAACTCGCACCAGGAGCCGTGAACAAATAGAGATAAATGAAGGCCATCAATGAGAGTGGTTATTTGATGCAGCAAGTATATAGATCTATTAATGGCTTTAGTTACGCAAGTGGATTTTTACAGTGTCCTTTGCGTATTTTCATTATGCTAAACAAGTTAAAAGCTTTCACCTTTGAAATACAGCGCAGATTTAAAAGATGATTTACTTACAGACAGAATGGAGGCAGAAAGCGTTACCAGGCCTTGCTTTTGTGAGATACGACGCTACTGACAGCCATTTTTGGCCATGGATGTGGGACATTTTAATCTGTTCACAGAAGCATGAAATGACCTTTTTTTTTCTTCTTTTAAGTGGACCGTCTTACCATTTTTCATTTAGATATTCCTGCAGTTTAGACGTCTAAAATGACAGCATGTTTGAGTCAAGCAAAACCACAGCAATTCACATAATGGATCGGCGTGCCAGCGCAGCAACTTCGAATATCAGATTGAAGTTTTGGCGGAAACAGTGATTTTTCGAGCAGCACTTGCATTGACTTCATCACAATGGATCTCTTGGCTAGTTTTAAGGTAAAAGGTTTGAAGTAGCTTATTTATTGAAGAGGCACAACTGTGCATAAACACTAAGGAAGAAAACCATACAGTATGCAACTTTACAACATTCCAACAACACAGGTAATAGGAGGATCAACGGTAAACACAATGATTTATGACAATAAACAATATTTCTGTACTAGATTCTAGCCTACTGTTCACAGATAACACATACTAGTACAATATTATCAGCTTAAATTCAGCAAAGATGAATCCTAATGCAGATTGCAAATACACTGATAAATGTGTGCTTCTAACTTCGTGGATTGGGCCAAATTTCACAATAATGACAATAGTTTTAAAATTACATTAAAAACAAGTATATACCGTATGGGTTTGGTAATTGTGTATATCATACTTTTGGCAATACAGTATATTACATCAGTTAAAATAAGAAGAAGGAGAAGTTGCAAAGTGCTTTACAGCTACTGTATAATGCGGCCATAATAGAAAAAGAGATTACTGAGGGAAATGAATCTGCTGCTAAGTTAAGAAAAGTTTAAAGTGTCTAGACAGATGTCTTCCCCTGAAAGAGAAAAACGAGAGAATCATTAAATCCCCCTGTGAGCAGGAGACATGGAAACTTAAGACAGATTAATGCCAGAAACAAGAGCCATTACCGTCTTGAACGGAAAAAATCAGACAGAATAAATTGAGGAAGGGCTACAATCTGGTAGTAAGGTGAACAGACTCGTCTCAGCGCTTTCTCTAGAAACAGTGACAGTCATGATTGAACAAATGGTGTCTGACTAAATTAAAGTGACAATTAAGACAAAGCTAGTGGCCTGCAGGAGTTAAAGAAGACTCCAGCCGTTTACTGTCACTGTGACAACGTAATAGAGTCAGTATGGTGTTTCTCTAGGGAGAAAATCTAAAAATAGACAATAAACACTATAAAAACAGCTGTGTTGGCGAATATTGGCGAAAAATGATGCAAGTCACTGTCTCTGTGATTGGCTCATTACCCTGTCATTGTCAATAATGCCTGCCTCGTGTTCTTAGGGTAACAGGCCGGCAAATAGATCTGAATCGGTCAGACTAGTGAAAATAAATGGACTGATTACAAAGTTAACAACTCATCCACTTGGACATCACTGCTTATACTCATGTCACGATCTAAATGAACTTAAAATGACATAAAATGAAACTTTCTTTATGTGAGCGGGTTTAGTGATTTCTGTGTCACAGACACAGAGGATTTAATGACTAAAGTGACTTATAATAATAATAATAATAGCTGAAGAACACGAAATACGATTGTTACTGTACAGCTGTGGTCCCTCAAACACCAGTGATCAAAACACAACATCTGTGATGTACTGACAGGGAAGGAATCTAAGTGGTTTTAGTGAGATGGTAATTAAGCAAGATGTCTCGCATGCATTAGCAGATTATAAAAGAGGAATGATGTACTTTCACATCGTCTGCTATGATAGTCCATAAATGACTTTAAACGGCACTGCTTGAAAAAATTAATGCATGAATGATTAAGTCTTCCATTCAAAACCAGGAAGCAACACTTATGAATGTCTTCCAAAAAGCTCCAAAATAACAACAAGTGCTCTGTAATGTGACTAATGCGAAGGTAAAAAAAAGAATTCAGCTTAGACCTACTATGTGTTTTGCTAAAGAAAAAAGATGAAAATGTGAAAGTGTTAATGAGCTTTAAAAACCCCAAAAATGTTTTTACCATGGACACACAAAACTTTTTGAAACATCCAATAAGACAGAAACAACCGAAGCAATTTACAGCGCAAAATAAGCCATAAATCAAAATAAAAGCAAGAGAAACATTTTAAATATGTAAAATACAGATGGATTCACAGCTAAGAGATGTAGACAAAAAGCCATTAAACTCCAATTTGATTACTTGGGGTCTTTAAATCCGCAGAGCACACAAATGCAAATGGATGTATGGAGATCTACAGTACAGCTAAGTGGTATACGATTCTCTCTATGTGTCAAAAAAAGCCATTAATTGATATTTTATAGCATATTATACTAGCAGAGCACCGATATCCTGCGGCAGGAACAGGAGCAGTAAAATATTCCTGAGATACGGATTACACACCATTGTCTTTTATGAGTTCTCTCCACACGAGGCACCAAACCCAGGACCCTTTAGCCTCCCCAAAGTCCCCTGATGTACTGCAGATTTGGCCAGTTATTCATCATTTGATCTGCTCAAATCGCTCTGCCTCCCACACTCTCAAAACGTCAAACTGATTCATGTATTCATTATCCACTTCGGAGGATGCATGCCTAAGCTCATACTTTCTCTCTTGCCCTCTATATCTTGCTATTCTTATTTCTCTTCTACCTCCTCCTCCTCCATCTTTCTCTGTCTCTCTCACGCGCAGCTACTTTATGTTTTGCTAGCTCTCGCGTTTTCCGTAAGGCGAGGATTTATAATGAGCCGTCTCTCAGATAAGAGACTTTTTCTGTGAATGCAACCGATAAGCTACTGTAGCCTTATCGCAGGCGATCTGTTTCTTCTCACGTGCATCTTGGGCGGAGCTACTGACATACTGCAGAAAGGGCTCGTGCTACATGGTATCACAGGGTGTTTGACCAGAGTAACCTTGACGATAAGAGAACAGCTGCGGGGGCTAATCCAGGGTGGAGAGGAGTCTCCTTTGAGCTGGGTGTCCTCTCGCATCTTCTGTCTTGTACGACCACCACACACAAACACAAGCACACGCACACCTCGATTGCAATCCTGGAGAGGAAGTGTAGCTCTGTCAGCTTCACTGTGAGCACAGCTATATTTAACGGCCAATGAAATATTTATCCACTTGCTGAGATACAGGAGGATGTGCAGAGGCAGCAGGGGGAGGGAGTCAGGGTGAAGGTGGAGGTGAGGGGTCTGGATCCGCATAAAATGCATCGAAACAAAACTTTACACACACATTAGTATTTTTTACTGTACCGTTAGTGGTAATTTTGATGTTTTTTTGTTTTTGCAGAACCTTTAGCTGCACTAAACATTGGCTTAAAACAGTAAAAATTTTTTTTTAAATGTTTTTAAATGTATAAAGCATAGATAGGAACAATATTGTACAGTATAAAAGCATCTGAGGGTGAGACTTTAAGAAGCTGAAAAAATACAGGGAGTGCGTTTTAATGCAAAAGGCTATACTGATGATGATAAAACATAACATGTTTATCTATTTTTTTTACTCTTTAAGTAAACATTATTTAATGGATTTACATCTCTTAAACCTCAACCACAGCCCTTAAAATCTGATTTATTGGATAGCAATGTTTTCCTCCATCTATCTCATTTATTGAATGTGCATTCTTTGTCATCCTCATAAAACAATCACATCATGGAGCCTAAATTTACCTGTAACCCTAACCCTGAAATCTGACTGGATGGTACATAGCTTCAACTTCAGGGAACATTCAGGGACATCTTACTTGGGTAAATCACATTAAACTTGACTGAATGTGTATCGTTTTTAACTCATGAAAGCAGGTTTAAAATAAGTAACATTCAACAAAGTGTATCAAGAAACAACATGACCTAGACCTCCAGCCTCAGAAATAGAAAAAAATATGTTTGAAAACCACAAAAACCAAATTCGGCCCGTCAATCATTTTAATGTGGCCCTTTGATAAAATTGCTCTGCTATTGTACATCAGAACAGTTTTTAAGTGGCGAGTTCTTAACCACTCACAAGTCTTTAATTAGTGATCTGTGGTTCACAGTCGGACATATATCTAGATTTAGCCACAGCAGCTAACAGAGCGAAACATCAGCTCATGGGTACGATGACACAATGTCTTATTTAATAAATGGAAAATCAATGATGAAAATATAACCTCCAGTTACTACCAGTGAACCAGAAACCATTCCAGGAATCTGACTGTGTTTGATTCATGTTTACAACATCAAATCAAGCCTGTTCTGCACTCACCAATGATTAACTGCTTGAATACACCTTGAGTGGCTCAAGAGTACAAAAATATAACACATAATATTCACAATATAAATATATAAATATATTTTGAATCACAATACTGTGAATATGCTGTGGTTCAAAATATGTTAACCCGATAACTGTCAACTGCACATATTGAGATTTTAGTAGTATTTTAATTTGTTTTTATATTTTAATTTGAGATATTTAAAAAAAAAACATTAACATTTTTGAATTATTTTTTTAGTTTATGTTTATTATGAAAATTTCTTGAGTCTTAGAAAATAATATAATAAAATAATATAATAAAAAATATTATCATAAAATGTAAACAAATTAATTTACATTTACATTTAGCTGATGCTTTTATCCAAAGTGACTCACAAATATTAGGAGACAAATTAACAAAGTTTGTCATGATTAGATTAGAATTCAACTATAAACATTTAAAGTGAATAATGAAAAAAAGTGTTCCACCTGTGGAACTGTGATAGTTAACAGCTTAAATATATAGTATGTTTTCAGTTTCAATTTTCTCTTTCAATAACATTTAAAATAATGAATCATTTATACATTCAAATATTTTTCCCCCTTTAAGCTTTTATCTGGATAATCTGGCCTCTGAAGTGGCTGTAAGAAAACCTCACATCCTCTCTTCTTTCCTGTTACTGGAAAGCAGTTCCCCCGCAGGAAGGATAAAGGTGATACTTTTCGCTTGGTCTATGAAAACGAAGCGAGTGAAGAGGGAAACCGGAGTGGAAAGATAACAGAGCGACGTGTCATGGGTTTAGGTGCGATATGGTTATTTATTTTTCTGCCTGTAGCTGTCTCTCTGCATTTTCCCTTAGAGCGCTGGACAAACCAGAGGAGAAGTAGCCAGTAAGGGAAAGTGTGTGTGCGTGAGAGAGAGAGATGAAGCAAGCAGGGTGTGATGTACTACTAGCAGGTGGCCTGGTTTTAGTATGCATAAGAGCAGGATGGAGAACAGGGTATATGCATGTCTCTAAGCCTCTCTCTTCCTGTTTCTTTTTCCTTTGGCTCTGATCGCAACATATGTCCAAATTGTGGGCACGCAGGGGCGCTTATTAGGACCCAGTGACACATAAACCTCAGGCCTGATGCAGAACGGACCGCACTAACCCTTCTTCATCCTTCTTATCTAGTCATTCATATAAACAATTAAATTAATTGCACACAATTTGGTATTTAATTCATCAAATAATGTAAGAATGGGTGTACAGCTCCACCCAGTTGATAAGTGTGGTTTAGTGGAACGCCAGTAATAGCCGGGGGATAAATGAGAAACATGAATGTGGTACTTCAAGCTTGACTTACTCCAACAATGGAAACATTTCTTATTATGGTACTTCCGTACGGGTCAGGGGACGTGATTAATTGCGCTTGTTTTATTTAATAATTAAATTACACAGAATAGTGCATTCAATTGACTGTCATAGATAAAACAGCAAAAATGTCAGAAATAACCAGATGGACACGGATCGTCGTACATGCCCGGAAATTACAACATATGTATGTTTACAATTAAAATAAGGGATTTAGCAGATGCTTTTAGCCAAAGGGTGAGGAAAACAATCACAAAATTATTACAGAACAAATGTCTTTTATATGCCTTTTAGATAGACCTCTGTGATTGCAAAAAAGGTTGTATTCAGATCTAATCACTATGCTAGCACCAGCAGCCTAACTATGACTCAACAAACATAAGAGGTGCCAGGTCTACGGACTCCAGAAAAGAGGATTACAAGCCTAAAAGCCCAGCACAGCCTCCATCCGTCTCCTGCACAAGCTGGGCTGATCCAATCATCCCGACACACTCTAAACAAGCGAGGGGGTCACGCTCTTGGCCTCCTTGGAGACTCTATGATGGAGCCTCTGGGTGCTGGTGGTTCTGAGTGACACAGACTGCGGATGTGTGTGATCCTGTTTAACCTCTGTGCCCTGCCAAGTGCCAGGCTCCCTGCCTGTTTAGTATGCAGACCTGTGACATTCATCCAACCACAGAGAAAGAAAGATGGAGTGCTGCCAGGCAGAGCAGAGGAGAGAGAGAGAGGAGGAGAGGAGTGAGAAAGGAAGGAGAGGGGAGGTAAAGAGAATGGAGATCAAAGCAGAGCAAGAGAAGAGAAGAAGAGATAGAATGGCCTTATTTCAGTGATCACATTCCCTCTCTGTATCACTCTCTCCCTGCCCTCTTCCCCTGCCTGAGATTTTCATTAACCAACCGGCCTGTGATTTACGAGCAAAAGCCCAGCTGGGTTGGGGGGGCCGTGTGCATATGCACCGCTCCTAACACATACACAATTTCTCTGCTTAAACACATACAGACGCAGTGCTAAAAACATAGAGAGAAAATCAAATACACTCAAACACACACATTAATAACACAATTCTTCTGATACGTATCAGCTGTGTTTCAAAAAAGGCTCTTTTGCAGAAGCGAAGAATTGAGTTTGAATGCATATGTTTTAAGATGAAGTATAATTTCTGCACATTTCTCTTTCAGCAACAATCCAATGGATAAAAAATAAGTCATCAAGGACATTAAGTCTCGCTCCAAAAATCTACAGTATTGGTTTAACCAGTGTAGTTATGTCTGGCAATGTTGGGACACTTAAACCAAGTGTTCAGGGTTTGGCTGGTTAGTTTTAGTCCCTGCTGGGTTATACTGCAACTAAACCATGTTGCACCAGCTTATAATACAAACAAACAGATTGCAATTATGCCATGTGCCACCAGTGGCTTAGAAATTACACATTTTAATCAGTTAAATGTGATCAACAGAAGTTCAGAGTGCATGTTTCATATTTCGAAAATGCAAATTTATAATTATTTTTTTATTATTTTGTATACTGTATATTGCATATTGTATGATTTAGAGATGTGCATATGCAGTACCAGTCAAAAGTTTAAACACAACTGACAAAAATGTTACTCATGATCTTAAAAATCTTTTAATCTAAAGGTGTATATTTTAATGTTTTGAAATTACTTTTGTAGACAAAAATAAAGTATGTCAACATATTAATTTCTTTAATTAGAAAACAAAAAAATGTATTTAAAAAACCATTTTGAAATAAATTACTTGGACCAAATAATGAGTCCAGCATAGAAAGAAGTTCCTTCAGTGCTGTTTAAAAAGCTTTTCAGGTTGAGACCTCAAGAAACTGGATGATAAAATGGCAAGATTATGATTTAATACTCTAGTCAAAGGGTGACTAACTTTTAAAGATGCTAAAATACACAAAAGTTTACTACTGCTCTAAAATGTGTGAAAAAAATCTAAACAACAGTGAGTAAGTGTTTCCAAACTTTTGACTGGTACTGTATATAAGCATTATTAAAGACACAATGCACTCTAGATATTAACACTGACTAAAAAACTCCAATTGGTGCGAGAGAGAAATCAAAGAAAAATAGAAAAGGTAGTAAAAGAGATCTAAAGAGTGAATACTTCCTGGCAGACAAAATGTTGCTTTAGACTGATGGGCCTGTTTTTCAAAAAGCGCAGAGCGCTAGACATATTTATCAAAAATGTTCTGCTGTGAGGCGTGTTGTGATTTTTGCAAAGCCAGCGCGGCACTCGAACGAAATCCACCATTTAGGTGTGGAAGGTGTGGGTGCGGCACATCTGGATACGCTGGGAAGACTGTGTGTCTGCTTCACATCCTCATTCCTAAGAAAACAAATCTAGTTAATTAGCTTCTGCTTTTTTCAAAACTCGCACCTGAAGTAAGTGTTTGCTTTAGCTCAGCGTAATGCCACCTATGAGTTTTGGGAGGCGGGGAAAGTAACACAAACAGTCCATTCTGTTCTGGTGCTGGTGGAGTATTTGGG
This sequence comes from Beaufortia kweichowensis, assembly GCA_019155185.1. Lineage (NCBI taxonomy): Eukaryota > Metazoa > Chordata > Actinopteri > Cypriniformes > Gastromyzontidae > Beaufortia > Beaufortia kweichowensis. The sequence goes on from CM032808.1 coordinate 10,956,341, forward strand.
TTCCACCTGAGCTCAAGAGGTCTGCTCTGTTCACTCGCACCTGAGATGAAATAGCAGCACAGAGACTATGTTTGCAGGCAAACAAATTATTTGGGTGGAAAATGAGATTTGCTGTCATCTGTAATCACTTTTTTCTTCAAAATTGTTCATATTTCATATGAGACTGGGGAGAGAAGCCTAATATTTCTAGAACCCACGGCAACAGTCACATGATCTGGTTATATTACAATTTGTTCTCTCCACTATTGAGCTTTTGGGATTTTGTTTGGTTTAGTAGTGTTATTTTTTATTACTTTAAAACTATTAATTACTGTGACATGAACAAATTATCGTAGCAGATGTTTCATCTGCCTCGGACCATTTAATACATAAAAACAAACATTTTATTGCCAGTTTTTATTATTGAAATAGGTTTAGACAACAATAATAACCTTGCACCCGACAAAATAGCTGTTTAGCGACTAAATATGTATTGCACTACTAACCATATCTGAACTTTCTATTTTGTAAGTATTAAGAATTGTGCTTGGCTTACATTGTTCTTGCATTTGTTAATAAAAGGGAGGCATGTTTTACCTCCATTGGTTTTGGGTTCGAGGGGTGATAATCACTAAATGAGCCTTGTGCTCTTCCTTCCTCATTTTCTCTTCTACAAACTCAAACACGCTCTTTTACTCTCCCCGTTTCCACGCCTCTCTAACTGGTGATGAGCGATGCCGGGTGTGAGCGGGGTTTACTGCAGCCATCACTTCACAGCTGAACTCACTGCAGTAGCCGCCTGTGATGGTGCTTTCATTTTTACCTCTATCTGATAGGCTACACTCCACCGCAGCCAATTCATATAATTAACCTGCCAGCAGGATCAACCCGAGTTGGACTTTGCTGTCCAATCTCATATTGAACTGAAACATTCTCACAGCTTCATCCAACCAGAGAAAGACAGTTTAATTCCAGACCGGTTCCTCTCATTCCTTTGCAGGTGCGTGCAGCTCCGAGCGATTAATCTATTAGTCAATAATCCAATAATCTATTACTTTGGTCACTAGCTTTTCTAATGTCAGCTTTGGTGTTTTCTTTGCACATTTTAATGGATCGTTAAATAGTGCTTGCTCAATAGGCTGAAATGAGATAAAAATTGGTCAATTACTATTGGCGAAACTCTCTATCTTTCTAACTACAGACCTGAGCTTCATTTCACTTCCTCTTTATAACAGATCTGACAAGTCCAGTGTGTAATTTTCTGATGCTTTCTATCCAAGTGTTATTTGCAAATACTCTAAAATAAGCTATTCATTTATTTAATCAAAGTGTAAACACTTTCAAAACATCGCCATGTTTAGTAATGTCTGAGACTTGTTTGCCTAAGTCTCAATTAATCACATGCGTTTGTCAACGGTTGCAAAAAAAACCTAATGCATTACTTTTGCTATTCCCTTCGATGATGCGAGAGCTTCACAGAAATTGCACACTTCACCTTCTTTCTCACTGGACCAGGATAAGATCACAATCCAGTGCCCATTCATGCGAGCTTAAATTGGAACGGGGATGTGGGCAAGATGTGATTGTTTGTAATGGGAATGATGCGCTCTGGAGCGTGCGCGAGGATCTACGTGAGCGAGAGGATGCCGCAATTCGAGAATGCAGCAGGGGGAAAAGAGTGACAGGCTTCAAGGGACACACCACAGCCCAGACGTGTACGGGACAGCCAACAGAGGCGGGAAATTAGCGAGTGAAAACAGATCCAATGAGCCGTGAAGGAGCTCTCCTCTCTTTCTCTGGTGGTAAATGAAGCTCTTCTTCAGTCTAAACTCACAAGCAGTCACAAGGCCCCGAAGCCCAAGAGACAGACGAATGAGATTGACACTCTGACCAATTGAAAAACCTCTGTAGGGACAAAGCATATTTGTTTGGCAGCCATGTTTTTTCTATCAGTGGATAGTCATGAAAAGCCGCCCCGATTGAAACTTCAGTAAGAGCGGCTAATGAACATGAGAGCTTTCTATCTAATAGCACTTATGGGGAAAATGCAACCTAACTGCAGCTGGAAACCCAAGTGAATTGCCCACGCATGCGTACGCGCACAGACAATTGTGCAATCAAAAAACTAATCTGGACTTGAATGTGCACAATCTAATTGAATCTCTTAAAGAGGAAAAATGCATGTCTGTGCACTTATGCACACAATCATGCACGCTTTCTGCTGCAAACATTATGCTCATTCATTGCGTCTGATGGCTATTACACGTCACAGTCATCATCATGAGACTACAAACAGCAACATGCAGGGCTGTAGGCAGCTTATATCTTCCTCATCATCCTCATCTTCATCATAATCATTGCTGTTATGATTGCACTAACCTTTAGGGGCAAATGGGGGGATGTTTAATTACATCCACGGGGAATTTGGTTAACCTCAGTATCTATCACTACACTTCATACACATTTATACCTCTCCCTCAGCACCAGACAGGTGAAATTGGTGTTTATAAATCTTTTATTCTCGACTTTTCTGTCTTTTTCTCCCACTCGCACAGAATGCACAAGCACAGCCTCTGTTTGACTGAACATTGAGAGTCACTGGAGCTTTTCTGGATTTTTTGTGGGCTTCCGTCTGGCAGATCTATGACACATGGTAGAGACAGTGAAGTGTTGGCTGTTAATGACACTGGACATAGAGCATGTGCATGGCTGTTTGAGAGTCTCTGCAGGGCTCTGACAGTAATAACCTAATGGTTTTTATATCCTGGAGGATACAGGCGTCAAACTCACCCTCGTTATCTAAAAGTAACATAGCGGCATGCTGTGAATGGGTCGCTTATCTCATAGTAAATGTTATAATATATGTTTTACACATTATTTTTATGAGATATAAAAGCTATAAAAGCAAACACACATTTCTGAGTTAATTTTCTTGTTCCTAAAATCAATTGTATATATATGCTGTATATATATATATATATATATATATATATATATATATATTTATATATTACTGTATACAGTAATATATAAATATAAATGTATATAAATGTGACCCAGTCTGTGAAAACCCAGCTAAAGTCATTTTTTGTGATTTTTCTGTTTTCTACATAAAATCATTTTACATAATAAAAAGAATATTCTGTGCGAATGTAACATTGATATCTTTAATGTTGTCTGAGTAAGGTTATGTCAAAGACTGAAATCATAGTGAAATTAATAGGTGAAATCAAATTTTGATGCTCATCATCTCAGAATTAGATTTTTAGACTTCAGCCTGGTTTTCACAGACAGGGTCACATGAATAAATGTAACTGCAATAAATTCATTTCTGAGGTATTTTTAAATTGTTGACCATTTAAGGGATAAGATCACTCAATCTCAAAATTTGTTGTTAGTCAATGTATGCAGCAAATATATAATTGCTTATGCAATAAGAGTCTTATTATCTCAGAAATCGAACAGAAGCCCTAAAAGCACAATAATGGAGGTTTGTAACAGAGTCCTGACGCCGAACAGGTTTGTGACCATCGACATGTGGCACTATAAGATATGATGCATGTCATTGGATACATTTCCAGACTACTCACAGTCAAGCGGAACGCCCCTGTGGACAGGTCCCAGATCAGCAGAAACAGCTGTTTAAGCCACAGAATAACAGTGCTTACTAGGCTGGATTACTTTGCATCCCAAAGGTGAGGATTTGAGGCTTTGTATGAGAACACACCAAATCCTCACTGGATTTTCCGGACAATACAGTATGTACTCATCTTTCCCCAACTTGTAAATTCTTCTCGCAGTGCACAGCGGTGCAAACAACCTGCTGCGATGCCGACAAGAGAAAGCACTGCTGACTTATACTTTCGGCCCTTTCAAAAATAGTTCTCTCATACTGACACTGTAAATGAACCAACGTTTTTGCCATTTCAGAATAATTGTATTCCTTTGTCTACTAAATTAAGTTTTATCTACTAAATAAATACATATAAATACAGACTGTTAAACAGTCACTTGACCATATGTTTCTCATTATTTTATGATCTAAAGGCATATTTCTAAATCTTTAGAAATTATATTGTTTCTAGAAATATAATTGTGCCAATATAGTAATTTAATTTTAAACATAATAAAAAACATTTTTTTAATTGATTAATTGGACCAAATACTAAAGAAAAAGCAACAAATAAGAGCAGAAGTGGCTGCTTTAAAGATACTAAAATATAACACAGTTTTGGATTTTTTTAGTTACACATAATTCTTAGACAAAATGTATACAATATATACAATAAACATAAATAATACAGTTATTCTGCAATGAAATTATTTTCGTTCTGCCAGTTGTTCTAAAGTGTTTTGTACAGTAATTTACAGTACACAGAGAACCTCTTTTGACAACTCGGGAAAAAAAACTGCTGTTGTTTTAGTGTAGCTCACCTTGAGTTTTAAACAAAAACATATAAAGCTGTTAGCACAAAGCGGTCCTGTAGGAAATGACAGGAAAAAAGACTCAATGTAATTCCTGTCTGACTTATACACACACACAAACACCCAAATACAAATTCATTTCACTCTCTGATAAGTGCTCATCAGATGTGCTCCCTATCCATCAGGGAAACGTCGCGCCTCAGTGGTCCTTGACTGAAAACTTCATTAATTTGAAATTAACACCCACCTATCATTTCTTATTTTTTACCCAAATTAACCAGAGAAAGAGACTCATCATCTTACAGCTTAAACTGTGTGCATGTTTACGGTCTGATATTGATTTCAAAATGTGAAAAACAAGGAAGTAACTACATGCACAAGCACAACACAATCATATATCCCGGTACTACTGTAGATTAGATAAAAATATTGTATCACAGTGTCAACTGTGCGCTTCCTATAAATAAGGAAAATAAGAAAAGTATTTTATAGCCTACTAGTATTATGTGTGTGTTCACATGTGTATTTGTAGTGTGTAGGGAAGCATATACTGTTCGTGTGGGTGTTTGTTTATGACATTTATAACTGAACGCCGAGGTCCTTTTCTTCTAATGTTTTTTTACAATCAGCAGGGGGTGAAAATAATTTTTATCCGCTAACAATGTTCACACTTCTGCTGATCCGAATCACTATGGTGCGTCTCGCAGCTCTCATACCTCATGTGGAGACAAAGTATGGATTTTGTCAAGACTTTTGACATTGCGCCGGTAACAAATAATCAAACACAGCCTTCATCTCTTTTCTGATGTGACTACCTGAAATCGTGGCACATCTCAATCAAAAGGTATCTCAGCAAGCGTCTTTGTTGTGGGCCTGATGCTATCGTTAGTATGTATTTTGTATGACAACTAGCATTCAGGGCGTGATATGAGCATGTTTGGATGTTTTGTAACAGTGCTGTAAACTGTGATTATAGCCTCTGGCTAAGCACCAATCAAGCCAAGAGCTCCAGACTGCCAGCCGAAGCCATTTCAGCCAATCATATGCCTGCTTTTACAACACAGATTTATCAGAGAGAAACTGCACTTACTGAAAAGAGATGCTATTTTAGGCTTCGGAGGAAAAATAGGCAAAAAATGAAGGAAGGAATGAGATTAAATTTCATTGTATGGAAAGAAGACCAGAGAAAAAATGATGAGTGTGCCAGAAGACAGAAAAGAGAGAGAGAGGAAAGAGAGGAAGATGAACGAGAAAAAAAGGGAAAGATAAGAGACGATTCAAAGGCAGAGTGAGAGAGAGATAAGGAGAGAGGAAGAGAGAGAGTCGCACATTTTGCTGAATCTCTCGCCAGTCCTTTGGGTGAAGAATTACAAGCATGCACTGCAGGGCACAAGTGACTTCCTAACCACTTTAATAAACTGAGGAGAGTGTGATTGCACAGTTAGATAGTCTGTCAGTGTGTTAATGAGAAACAAGGCTTTATCAGTCAGCCACTCGTGAACAACCCTGATACATTAGGGTAGTAAACCTATAATCACCAATCTAGGTTAACTTTAATAATACCAACAAGCAGCCTTTCCAGCATCCCATTCACCTTCAAACAGAAACTGAAGTCCGGCCCTTTATGTAAAACAACCAATTTGATAGAGTCACTGCCTGTTTTTGTGTTTAAAGTGCATTAACTGGACTTGCATCTGCAATTTTAAATTATGGATGCAACATTTACAGTCAAAACTTAAAATATAAATTCTCACAAAATCTAGTTATTATTAAAAAAATGAATAATAAAAAATGCTTTAAAAACCTCACATGGGTGTTTAAACCACTAAATAAAATAATTTTGTTTAGTATTTGCAGTTATTAGTCATTTTAAATCTTTCATCTTAATATTTGAAGTGGGTTAACTATACAAAGCTTTAAGACAGTATTTAAACGGCCATTGCTTACTTACTAGAGGAATCACCAAAATGTCCCCCATGTGAGCTAATAGGACTTTGTTTTCATAGGTCTATAAATATCTCCCACAAACACTGAAGGGCAACTGTGATAGAACAGCATCCAAAGCTTATTTTTGGATCGGCTCATTGGAGTGACCCTTAGTTACCACACCCCCAGTCTTCACCTTCTGAAGCATCAGCGCTAAAACAGATTTCAGCCACATTATTCCTGCAACAGGGAAATGAGGCAGGCTATGTAAAGCACAGTCAGGTCCTCCCTAAAGCTGCTCAGAGGTAGAACGCAATCCCGCTGAGACGGAAGAATGGTGCATTTAGACATGCGGCTAAATCACCATGTTATTCCCTGCACATGGTCCTTTGATTGGTGGAGCCGCTTGAATATAAATAGCTATTCAAAATTTTTGGCCACATTGTTCATTTTGAATGTTCCCACATGCTCATGTTCATCTCCTTTGGCTCATCTTTTGTCCGCTCATGCGTCCCGCTAAGCAACCCCTTTTTGATACCATTAAGCCTAATTCGGTGCATCTCAGGCAGTTAAATTGACATCCCATCAAGAACATGCTGAACAGAAACATGACGCTCAATTTGCGAAACAAGACCATTCCTAGCACTTTATTATTATTACATGCAGGATGCGCTCTCGCACCCATCTGAGTTAACTGATCCATGTTCTGAGGTTGTGACACAATGTTTGGGCAAAATGTCAGGGGTGGGTTGAGGCCTGTGGGTGGGACCGGAGCGGAGGGCGAGGTGGTGGAGGGTTGGAGGTTAGAAATGGATGTGGAAATGAATCCTGCCAGCCTGCCAAAGCTAGAGTTGGAAGGTGAGGGGATCTTAATCCATTTCCCACACCACCTCTGCCTGCCCTTGTGCTCTCTACGATGGGTTGGAAAATGGAAGGTGGCAGACAGTGAGCGAGAACAGGAAGTTAATCAGCCAGCCATGCCATAATCAAGCACCTCAATCTCTCTTAGGGCAAAGAACAAGTACCAGACCTCCATTCATATGTACTGTATGTACACTACCAGTCAAAAGTTTGCAAACATTTACTCACGGTTGTTTAGATTTTTTTACACATGTTAGAATAGTAGTAAACTTATCGAAACAATGAAATAACACAATTGCAACTTTGGGAATTATGTTGTGACTAAAAGCATCCAAAATAAATGAACACTATGTTTTATTTTAGCATCTTTTAATGTAGTCACCCTTCGTCAAGAATTTGTAAAATCACACTTTTGACATTTTATCATCCAGCTTCTTGAGGTCTCAACCTGTAAAGCTTTTTAAACAGCACTGAAGGAATTTCTATCTATGCTGGACTCCTATTGGTTGCCTTTTATTCATTATTTGGTCCTAGTAATCTATTTCAAAAAATATTTTTTAAAATAAGATTTTAGTTTTCTAATTAGATAAATTAATATGTTAAAACAATTATATTTTTGTTCACAAAAGTAATTTTAAACATTGAAATATACACTGTCAGATTAAAAGATCCTTAAGATCATGGAGAACATTTTTGTCAATTGTGTCTAAACTTTTGACTGGTAGTGTATGTTTATGAATACATGTATATGTAGACATGATCTGGTCTCACCATCATCAAGTCAAGTCTATTATGACATGAAGAAAAAAAAACCTGAGACAGACTTAATCCAGTGTCTTTAAAATGCTTGAAGAAACCCAAAACGTGCAAATGGTGGTCACACCAAATATTGATTTGATTTAGTTAATAGTTTAAAAAGTTAAATGATAAATAAAATCAATTTATGACATTATTTTTAAAAACATCCCCAATTTATAGACTTGCCTAAATCTCTTCAAAGTACTGTAGCTTTAGGTAGGTTTCTTCATCATCTTGGAGACAATATCTACATAACTGGCTTAAAACCATGTCTTTGGGGTGAAAAGACTAAATAGTGTATATTTACTGTACACACTGTTAATATACTATATATTGTTAATATGATCTTTCTATATATACTTTCTTTCTCTCACACACTAATGCAACCACTGCAGGTGCAAAGCAGCGGGTGTTTGATGACTTATAGGCAGATCTGGCAGGCTGGCTCTTTTCTCCGCTGCACTGAGTTACTCATGTGAAACTCCAGCTCAATCAGGAGAATACGCTGAATGCAGAAACAATCACCATTAATCACCAGTCTGCCGGCTCAGGGTGAGGTTCCAATTAGCATCTGGGCACTGGCTTTCAAGCCACCAATATCCCAGCATGCCTTGTTTGTCTTTCCCCTTACACATTTATACAGCTTGGGGTGCTGTGGGGTTGCAGAGGTGCATTTGAGTTTATTTATGACGACTGCCGGTGGTGGAGTGTGGACGGCGGGCGCTCGGTCTTTCAGGACCTGTGACAACTTCTCAAACTCATTTGGCTTCCGATGGTGAAATTAATGGTGCGGTGAAAAGTTATCAAAATGCCAATCAACCGGGGATATAACAAAACGCAACGCTGACAACATGTTTTTTTTTTTTAACAAGTATCTAATAAAAACCACTTTGAATGTGCCATAAAACAATATACCGTTACTTATAATAAACCATAAACATTCATTGCTTTCTTATTCATTCGAAATAAACCGCAATTGAGCAGAACGGTTTATGAAGATTGGCGTGCGACGACTTTCCGTGGCTCCTTTATGGTTACAGTGACAGTGGTGGAGGCGAGAATAGCAAGAGGCAAAGGAAGATTCGCTAAGCTGAAAAGAGGCGCACCGTCTCTGTTTGGTGCTGAATGGCATAATGTACTGCGCTGTGTCCAATCTAGTGTTCTGGATGGAGTCGCTCATTGTCTGGGTATATCCGTGTGCGAGCACACACAATAACTATTCAGACCGCAGGTCTCAGCTGGGCTTTCCACTATGGTCCCTCTTTATCTCCTCCAGCGTAAACTCTATCATTGACATGAATGGCATCACGAGCACGGTCACTTCAATTTGCTTCAGATAAAGCCTAACTATCGGGCTAGCTGGGACCGCGAGAGGCTCGGTTGACCCTGTCAATCGGATTCAGGGACAACTACCGCCGATGTGTATACCGAAGCCCCAAATCTTTCCATCAACTTTCCTTACTGTCAGTTTATCTTATGAAAACAGCGCTCTGTAATCTTAGTGATTACACAGCGCTGAATTACAGCATATGATCACACATTAAAGCCAGCAGCACTTCCCCCCTAACAACATAATGCTATGAAACCCATTCCAATGTTGTTAAATTATGAAGATGGAGAGCATTCTCAAGTGCTAGATAGAATTTTGCTGTTGCCATGGAGAGCAACCTTGTGATGTTGCATGCAGGTGCCTGTTGTTTTCCACCTTGCCGAGACCACGGGAAGCCAAAAATAAAGATTTTGATGCAAAGTCACCGAAGGACTTCAAGATAAGATGTTTCATGGCATGATTTATACAATGATGGAGTGGAAATTTGCTCTGGGCGAGGAACAACTGCAACACATTGTGAATAATAAAGATAGCATTATGTTTGGGTTTTTATCTCTATGGGTGAAAATATTACAGAATGAGTAGTGAGCGAGGGAGATAAAGTGGAACATCATAAGCATCCTCCTACTACGGCGGGGAAGGAGAAAGGCCAAAATAATGCGCTAATAGCTAAGAAAAAATACATTTAACCAAACAGCTTTACACTGACCTTGTATCTGTAATGTGTTAGTAGCACACTATAACGAGAAGCTTATGACTTCCTGTTTACCATATGGGCTGCTCTGGCCACATACAAAATGATTACAAAACAGAAAGCATTCTGATTGGCTAAAACAACATGCTGACTGTAGCCAACAACCACATTACGATTTTCACTTTACAGAGAGACAACAGTGATATTTTAGGAGACCTACTTCAGTGATTTCTGTCAGGTAAAATAAAAGTTTTCTGTATTTCCTTCCATAAAAATCCACTTACAGCACCATTAAGACCTAATCACAACTACAGAAATTGGCTCAACAAGCTCACGAAGATGAACGAAAAGTGCAAGCAATTTCAGAGTTTTAAATAAACAGGCCGCTTTATTTCTGTGTTACATTCTCTGTTTTTTTACCAAAATGGCCATTTGTGAGCTGATAGCGATCGATGCCTATTGGCTGTAATGGGTGTACATGTTGTGATTGGTCAATTTAAATGTCTTAGGTTTTGTTTAGTCGCAAGGTTAAGGAAAATACAAAAGAAAACTCTGACAAGGATTAAAGGCTCTGCGTTCCTGAGCAATTGGGTTAAAGGCCCCCAGCCACTGTTCTGCTGAGCCATGGGTTTCTTATCTCACATGGGTTTTCTAAAGCTCTAGTGTTCTTTTTCTGGCTTTTATTGTCTTTCATTTAGTATTCCTATATGCCTGTTTCAGATACATTATCAGATGTTATTTATAGCTATTGTGACCTTTAAAAAGCCCTGTACTGTTAATAGACTCCTATTTCACAGAGTATGTGTACTCAAATTGCGTTGTGTATGTTCATGTCGAACATGTCCAGTTGTGCGACTCTGCCTGTAAACTAAAGTTATTTACTGTTTTCTACATGTAAAGAACATTCTGTGAAAATATAACCTTGATATCTTTAATATTGACCGAGTGAGACCATGTCAAAGACTGAAATCATACTTTGATGCTTGTTATCACATTACAACACTTTAGCCTGTATTTCACATTTATTTTTCATACTTTGTATAAGTAGCACAACAGAAAGAAATACACTATAGTAAAAAGTTCCCTATTCAGTGAAAGTCTGGCATGATGAAGATGCGATGTGTTTTCCATGGGGACCGCCGGTGGCTCAGAGGGACCTGTGTGCCCACGGCTGTTTGACCGCTGTCAGCACCTCTGCCCGAGATCAGATGAGCGGTAAGCCGAAAAATCAAAGTGCACAAGCTAACTCTGTTAGTTTACGCACCAGACGACACACGCATTCACATGTCCACTACAAACACACTTTTGACTTGCGGCGAGTGGGAAGCAAAAATGTCACTTTAGCACAACAGCACATGGTTCCTGCCCAACAGTGTCCCAATGTTTACTCATACACACAAGCTAACACACTTAGTCTGATGGGATCGGCCTCAGGGCGCAGACCAAAGCCAGCCAGATCTATTCACTGGAACCTGCTTTGCCGATCTACCTGTCTATCTGCAGTCTGTAGCTCTTCACTGCCAGAGTCTGAAAAACTCTCCTGTGTCAAGGGGCATAAAACACTCATTTATAAACTCATAACACTGCTATCACTCACGGTTTCATGTACATTCATTGCCAGTGAAATGAGCCCTCAGCACTTCTGGTGAAGTGGGCTGTTTAAACTGGACTTGCCTCCGCTCACCTGAAAGACTCTTGACACAAATGTCATTTTTTGATTGCACGTTGTTTTTGCAGCTGCTTATTTAGGTACCTCTGTTGCTTGCTTCAGACACGCAGTATCACAGAGGCCTAAATCTACAGCTGACACTTTGTACGCCTGACTATGTGTCAACCAACACAGCCAACAAACCAAAAACAAGGAAACAGATCTCAGATCGAATGCAGTATGTCAGCTAATCTTTAACCTCCAGCACTGGGAAAAATAAAGCGTGTCAGCTATACATTTCCTATTATGTTTTGGTTGTGCCTTCCGCATACAAAACCCTTTTTTCTCGTCTTAAAGGGTTGAATGACTATGTGGACAAGCCATGAGAAAGCTCCAGGAGAATATTAACTGTCTGGGAAATATGGCAGCATTGTTTAGAGTGCTATTCTACATCAAAGAGTAGCAAGATCTATAATACCAGGAGAAAGCTATCCATTAGAATCCTCATTCATTATGCTATTTGAAATCGGCCGTCTTTGCTTATGGAGGCTCAGTGGTACTTAGCTCTACTGAGCCAATAAGCTAAGCGACAAATGTCGTGTTACTAATTATTCTGGAGTAGGGGTATAACGGTACATGTATTCATCTGGAACCGTCATAGTACAAATGTCAAGGATCGGTGCACGCAGTCAGATGAAGAATACATCATCATTATGAAAATTTACCATGGTTTTACTATGGTATTTTTTAAAAACATAATAGCCACAAATTTCCATTGTCTTACTCTAGTATTTCCAGTAAAACTAATAAACCAAATGACAAAAAAATGGTTACTATACTTTTACTGTAGTAAAACCATGGTTAAGTGACAACCTAAGATCTCTTAAATTTTAATGTATTAACCTGTTAACTGTCACTACTTCCCTATTAATTTTAATATTTTATAGTTAAATTTTAATCTAATCATGGCAAACTGTATAATAATGGAACGGTCTAAGATGCAAGAATAAATATTTAACAAATTTTTGTAAAAATAAACATAAAAAATGTAATGATATTTATCAAAATACCTAAAATGTAAAAAAATATATATTGTTAGAAAGGTCCAAGACAAATTTTCATAATAATAAACATAAATAAAAAACACTAATGATATTTAAAAAATACCTCAAATTAAAATATATATATTTTCATGTATTTTCATGTGTATACTCGATATGTACGGTAAAGTTATCAGGTTAAGCATTATTTTATTAATATTTTTTATTAAAAATCTTTAACCTTTAGATTTTATTCCACATCTAAATGTATAAATCAAACAGCCAAATAGTTTTTAAATCATGTATATGAATCACTTACTTTACCATCACTAAACCTTTCATACTTTAAGTATTGGATAAAGAGTATGCATTGTTTTGCATGAATGGATCATAGACATCACAAAGATTTCCTGTTGCACCAAACTCACACTGAACCATGACCACCATTACATCCCTACACTAAAGAAAGATGTGATGTCATGGCAATGCTGATTGGACAATGACATAACCAGTGACATCAACTGACTACTCTAAAATTCAACGTCAAAGACAGTAGGGTATTGTTGTTGTATAGTTTTCCAAAAAGCGGGTACTTGTAAATTATCTATGCTATACTATACTACAATACAATAAAATATTTTAATGGTGAATACCTATTAAAGGAGAAAATTGATTTTTGTAGACAGATAGTGTAGCATCCAAATCCACCAGCAGGGGCTGACGGGAGCATGCTAAACAGAAAACCTTGACCCCGTCCTCTACATTTACTAAACAGAATGTAAGTGTAGGCAGTGGGTCTTGTTTACATTCAGTATAGACACCTACATGCAGCCGATGAATGTATACAAGTAGGATTTGTATGTATGAGATGTCTGTGCTGAAAAGAAACCAGAGGATATGATTAAAATGAACATGGTTTTCTCAAGATGTGCCCTTGAGCATTTCTTTGTTATTGACATACGTGGCATTTTTCTTCCTTCATTAAAAAGTTTGCCACTTTTTCTCTTATTTCCTGTGTTGGCTCTAATCCTAGCCCTGCTATCTGTCATTTATTACAGTCAAAGGGGCTGGAAGAAACACAGTTCCTCTCAATATAACTCGGTCCCATAAAACCTATAAATAAATGATGTAGATGTACACTTTCACTGTCCCCAACAGTGGATCTCATCCATGCGTGAGTGATTAGAGAGGGACGTGAGAACGACCTGCCCCGGGGCTGATAGATACCACGGGTTGACGCAAAGATCGATGGCTGATCGCAGAAACGTGTCATGGACAGGAATTTATCGCGGATTGTAGCGCGAGGGCTGATACATATCACTCTGCATTTCAATTAGCCGAGGATGGGTGAGGGGTGTTGGGGGTCTGTAACCGCTGTGGTGCTTCTTCTGACAGCCATTTTCAAAAACTCAGAACAATTCACATGACCTTCAACCTGACGGTAAGACAACGCTGATGACACAGGATACCCATCATCCCAGAGCGCAAGAAAGGGAAGGATTTGCTTCCAAATTTGATGGATGTTTATCTGTGAAGAAGCAGTAAAATCTGAGTTGGAGCAACAACAATTATTCCTGGAAAGCAGGAACGAGGAAAGAGACTTAGACAGGCTGACAGACTAAAGACATTTGGTGTGGATGTGTAAACTAAGAACAGCACGTATAAACCAGCGGGGTGGCTTGAAAAGGAAATGAAAAAAACTCTATATATACTGATAAAGTGTCTATTTTTGTTTTTGACTGCACCAAAAATTCCTTTTTTAACATTTCTGGTTTTCTTTCCCCAAATAAATACATCACTCCAACAAAGTCTGTTGTGTGAGCTACTTCCAGAGTTCATTTTTTAGAGACACTAGGAAAAAGGCCAAGTAATATTGTTGAAGACCCTGTGCAAAGGATGCAGCCTACCGTCTCATTCAGTCATAACAAGAAAGTAATTAGACAAGTAATGCTGGATAAACTTGCCTGCCAAACCAGTCAACCGAGGGAAAACCAGACCAGCCAGGCTTCATAATAAAGCATTTTGTTTCTGTTCTCCCAGGTGCCTCACTTCACATGCAATACATCAGTTGTAAATGATTGTGAGTCAGTTCAAGTCTATAACTGAGCAATGATGGCAGACTCCTGCGCAAGGAAAACAAGTCAACAAGAATTTTGACTGGGAGACTGGAGGAATAAACAGGTTTCGCCAGTTAAAATGGCATTTAACTTTCTGCATTTAAAAAATTCTCGCTTTAAATAGGTGAATAAAATGATGGTGAGGTTCAGATTTCCGCATCTCGCATCCGATTTTGAAGGTGGAAGAACAGCATTACAGTATGTTTACCTGGTGGTGCATTGGGCTTTGCTGTAAATTTGTAAATTATTTGTAAAGCCACTTTAACTATTTTCATTATGCCAACATGGAGTATGTTACATTGTGCCAATAGGTGTTTTTACTTTTCTGAACATTAATTTACATTCCTACTAAAAGTTATTTAAAAAGCAACTTGCTGAGTTGGTAGGACGTCTGAACAATACCTGGATAACCTATTGTATCAGCTGAATGGGTAACCTGTGGTTACTTCGCTATCCCACAAGGCCAAGAAGGATGGAAAGCCCTCAGATTAAAAAACATCAAAGAAAAATTGGCAAAGAAATGTAAGTGTTAGTGTAAAAATACTAGAATTTTTTATTGTTACAGCATCTTCAAAAAACAAATAGGTAAAAAATGTCACCAATATGGCAAATGTAGTATATGTAGTACAGGAATTTAATACACTACACACAGCATGCCCAAAGCATATACATCATCAACAAATCCATTTTTTATCAAGTTTAGTATATACCCCAACAATAGAGGAATTTCAGATGCCACTATAGTGTATCGCAATAAATCCCATCTAATGCAGGACTGCTGCAAAAGTCATCTCCTGTGATCTCAGATCAGACTCAGATCAGATGAGCTTCAGTCCTCCCCCTCCCTACTCCACACACTCAATAAAGACTTCCACCATCCCCACAGAGCTACATAACACAACCACACAGCCAAAGCAAATGAGGTGACAGTTCAGACAGAGAGAGATAAAGGATAGAAACAGAGAGAATCAGGGATGTATGGTAAGTGTTGTGACATTAATACGGCTGACTCTTAGTTAGGAGGAAGTGAAAATGAGAGAGAGAGGAAGCAGACAGATAAGTCCATGAAACTCAGTGTGAGGGGGCGCTATTAATGAATGTGTAGGCTGAGTAAGGCACTTAAATTAGAACGGGAGTGAAGGTGAGAGTGTGGTGGTGAATATGTCGTCAGCAACGGGCAGGGGGTCGTTCGGCTTGGCATAAAGCACTTAAAATGTGCGTGAAATGTTTCTCTATAAAACAAACCACGTTAATCCTTTTCGGATCAGCTCTCATCTGCTTCCCCTCCCTTTATGGACCGCATGCGGTGAGATGCTGGGGCGTTTAAAGGAACAGTTCACCCAAACTGTCGCTATTTACTCAACCCCTCTGGCAATCTTCTACAAATTAACAATGTTAAAGCTCTCAAAAGTACATGATGTTTGGTTACAAAACATTCAAAAACCATTGTTCATTATGTACCCGCCCCCTTATCCTTTCAATTCTGTATACTGTTATTCGTTATACACAGGGAAATTTTTCATGCCATATGATTACTTGTGCGAGACATTAATTATAGATAAACCCCCGCCGCCAAAGCTCTGAAATCTCATTTGACATCGTAGATATTTAAACTGCTGTGTCGTATTTGGTTATGGCACATGCAAGAACCAATTGCACTTTCAATCTGACACACCATTTTTTAATCCGAACGCAAATTACATTTTAGAGTTTAGACTTAAAATTTGCTCCGCTCCTCAAGCCGAGCTACAAAACAAAGAATCAAAAGAATGATATGATTATCGTATGTGTGACTTCCTTTATATACACAGGTAACAGGTACAACAGAAAACCAGCATACAGGCTCGTAACATCAGAGAGATGAAATAATGGCAGATCTTTTTTTATAATATATGTTTGTGGGTGAACTATTCCTTTAACCAGATCACGCTACCCCTGGGGCAGCAGCAAATGACGTCAGGCGTGTGCGGCTCTGCTTTTGAAGATGCCACTTTCAAGTCACATAACAGGATCTTTCTCTAGCTGGGGCCACAGCTGGACTTTTCATGGACCTCCTCATGGGAATAGTTCTCACCATAGGATGGATGGATTTCAGACCCAGAGGGGCAAAATGGTGGATCCAGCCGTGCCTCTCGGTGTCATGAAAATGGATTTCTGGCTGTACACCTTTATTTGTGGCAGCTGCCAGAACATACCCTGACCTCTTCCTCTAAGGCCACGGGCTTAATCTTTGATCCCTGGAGCCGACTCTATTATTCATTTTTCTTTTTCTTTCTTTCATAATCCACCACCCCCTCGCTCACTCCCTCAGCAGAATTCTCATTTTCTCTCACTTTATGTGCTTCTCTCTCTGCGGTTATGTTGCCGGTGGAGATGCCCGGTCTGATGACATACTCCGGTATGTGCAGACATGGCCGTGCTCCGCAGCGCTGATGGACTTGGATGATGACAGGGGAAGATAAAAGAGGAAGTGACAGGAAATAACAAAATAAGAGAGTTCAGACAGGTATGGCCAGGGGTCTCAAAGTGTATGTGCGGACAAACGTGCGTGGAATAACTCACGTGTGTCTGTGGCAAAACTTGAGAGAAAAATAAAAATGTATAGTATAGAAAAAAAGGTAACATTTTACTATAAGAGCCACACATGCAAGCAGTAGTGAGTGAAATAATAAAATAATTTAACATGATGTAAAGAGAAATAAAGCTGTGGACAAATTATGAAAGTTATGATTACTTTAAATAAGGTTACAATGTCAATAGATCCGGATTAGTCCATGCCTTTATTAATCACTATCTCATGTATGAGTTTAGAGACTAGTACATAATAAAGTGTTAGTGAAAAAAATATGATACAGTAAATTTTAAATTCAAAGTGCCTGACAAAGTGCTTTGTGTCTGAACAGTCACATTTATCTACCAGAATTTGATGCTGTGCAATATTGTATGTGTTCTCAGGGTTCAGAAATCAAGTGGTTTGTTTTTTAGAAGAGAAATGGAGGGTTAAGGAGTAAATGAGGTGTGACAATGAAAAGGAACAGCTTGATAGCAAAGCTTATGTGTTGCTTTATCGGTCAAGGGAATGCTGAACATAAAAAAAACTATTGTACATTTATTACCGCACGGGTTATTTGTAAAGAAAGAGTGCAATCATCGCCTTGCAAAAAGATTTTCAGTTCACACTTCTGGTAATATAGCTGAAAACATCTCATTTTTAATGCATTCATAATCAATATAACATTTGAACAACTGTCAGTCATACGTCTGCACGCCCTTGGTATGGCAGGTGGAAGCTTCGCAACAAAGCATATGTCCTCGTGCCCGTTCGCAAGACCCCACAGCTGCGTATTTAATCTGACATTTTTAAACAGGTTGCTATTCATAACCTGTCATGGCTCAATCTTACAGCTGACAACAGACCCACGCTATCTTGGATGGAAAGAATGGGCTCCCAAAACAGAAGTAGGAGAAAGAAAATGAGAGGGTGTGGATAAGGGCATCCTCCTCATTATCTGACGATTGTCTAAAGTTGCGTGGGGTGTTCTTTTGAATCCGAGACAGCTGCTATTTCTGTTGTGAACGAGGACAAATCTGCAGACAAATCCACCTCACCGCAGCTAGAGAGCAGCAGTTCATTTACAGACATCCCAGTCCGTGTTCTCGACAAGACGCATGTTGTGAAATTAGAGAGAAAGCCAATAACTTTCTTTTAATGGACTCCCGAGCAGACCGTGATTTCCAAGAACACAAAGTACGCCATAAAACGCACTTTTTAACATGGTACACAAGAGTGCACAAAAAACGGTCTCTGGTGCTCAACCCAATTCTCTCCCTTTCAATTTGGCAAATGGACACAATAATTACCCTTCTTAATTCACTCACCGAATGAGATATATAATTGCCTGCATCTCTTATTAAAAATATAACCGACTGTAACAAGTTAAAGCACTAGAAAGAATTGTAGATAAGCGTACAGTACATTTCAGTTTCATATTTCACGCCAGGCCTTTCCAAGGCGACACATCTGTGCTTACTGAATCGCCATATGTAAAAGTATATGTAGCACATGTTCAATATTAATTTAGATGCTTCACCGGGATTGGACATAAAATTATATTACATGTACATATCTGTCTCTGTGATGCAATATTTAATAAGAAAATGATAATAGTACTCAACTGTGACCGATTTGTTTCAAAGGCCAATATTGCGTCTGTAATCATAAAGCATATCAAAGATGTTTCTATTGGGCGAATTATTAAATATCAAAGACAAAGAAGCATATAAATAATTTCTGCTCATTTGTTATGATTGTTCACCATTATGCATGCGCATATAATTACAAAGGTTCATGTAATGATGTCTATAACATTCCATTATCCGATGAAGCCAAGTCCATATCACAATAATCGTTAATTAATCACATTGTCATTATCTATATCGAGCTGAGGCTACGATCAAACCCGTTTCCCTTTCATGTCTTTGTTTGAGAGAGGTGCTGTAATCATTTGAAATTGCCGCACTGAAATGACTTTAAGAGTGAGTAATGTGAGAATTCTCATTTGGGGAGAAAATGGCTCTTAATTCTTCCCTCAGTCCTGCTATTCATCTTGGTCAGTGCCACTTTGCAGTTTGAGAACGACAGCCTCTGCATGGTAACAATGTCTAGGACTGCACTTTTATCTATCCATCTGTATCTATCAATCTATCTATCCTTTCATTTATTTACCTATCCATCTATCCATCATTCCATTTATCTATCTAAGCATCTATCCATTCATCTTTAAAATAGAGAAAGAAAAGATTATTCACAGTGATGCCATAGAAGCACCCTTTTCGGTTCCCCAAAGAACCTTTTAGTCAAAGGTTCCTAATAGAACCATTTCTTTCTTATCCTTCTCAGTCTAAAGGACCTTTTTCACTGCAAAGACTGTTTAATGAAACAAAAAGTTTTCTGGATGTTAAAGGTTCTGTATGGAACCATATAATGGTTCTTCTATGGCATCATGAAGCACATTTATTTTTAAGATCGATAAGAGAACAAATATATATATATATATGTACTCACTTACACTTTATTTTTATGCGTAAAGGTTTTCAAAACAAATTCTGTTCCTCAAAAGCCATGGAAATCTATGGCAGTCCTCATTTGTCAGCAGAACTGGCTGCCCACGATGCACTTGGAATACTGAAGTACTATGTGCAGTTTTCATTTCGTGCTCCTTGGATATATTCAAATGTCTGGGCAGCCGGCGCGGACTAATAAGATGGGTGTGGGGGTGGCGACAACACTGAATCAGGGATCCTGAGTGTGAAAAAGCTTTGCTTCAGGGACATCAAATTTAAATAAAAGCATAGGCACAGAGCGGTTCAAGAAGTCATGTCAATGAAAAAAAAACGTCAGTGGTTTTTCTTTGTGTTAAGCAAGAGTCTATAGCACGTTGTCCATACTTGATAAATTGTACTTTGGAAATGTCTATAGAAATGTTGATTGCTTTCAAATACAGCTGTAATCAGTCTAAGCTAATTGCGATTGTGTTAGTCAGCTCAGAGATGCTAATTCACAGCACAGCTGTATAATTTAATAGGCTTGACCCCCGGGGTCACCGCCACCATGCAGATCGCTTGTTGCCGTCGCTCCTACTGCTACAGGACTCCAACCAGTGGAGTTCATTATCAAAAACAGGCATCAACACAATTATTCTCCAACACGCCGAGGCCATGGGGGAAATAACACTCTTTGATCTCACCGTCATTATCATCTTTCCACACTTCCCTCTTTCTTTATCAAGTCAGACAGCTCACATCCTCCCCCCACCCCAAAACCCACAATGCAACCCTCATGACGGCCATTAAAGCATTTGATTCCTCCATAGAGAATACGATTCTTTGATTCTGTGCTAATTTCTCTTTTTCTTTTCTGAATTTCTCCCCAACTGGGAGACTGACTTTGCTTCCTGAAGGGACTGTTAAAATGTTTTGTCAAATAGCTTGAAATGCACTTCACTTGGTAATATCTAAATTAACTAGATTTTATTTCAAAATTATTAAGTCAAAATTATTATTAAACGTGCCTAAATCAACCTGAATTCTTCAGGTTTCACCAAAAAAAAAAATCTGTCATCACTTATTCACCCGAATTGTTCAAAACCCCATGACTTAATTCTTTCCACAGAAGAGAAGGTGAATTCTGAAGAATATTATTATGGACACATTCAATATAAAACTATGATTAAAGTTATCCACTTTTGTGATATATTCTACATTTCTTAAGCAATATCTAAATTCAGACTGAAAACATCATTAAATCATTGAACTCATCACTTATCTCTTAAACGTGGCAAGGAGAGCAAGGGCAAATGTCAGATTTTGTAACAACTTAATTTCAACCCATTTCTCACATAAAGCCATTATGTGGCTTCAAAAAAAATGCTGATTTTTAATTATACTCTTAAGCCTCACCTTTTGTGTTCCATGTAAGAAAAAAGGTCATACAGGTTTAGAGAACAACATAAGGGTTATTAAATAATAACAGAATATTCTTTTTTGAATAAACTGCTACTTTAAGGTAACAATCGCCTGTATTCATTTTTTTGCGGTGTGGCAGGATCAAAGGTTTTGCTTTTAATGTGGAATAAAACACACCGTGGGAGAAATGCAAGCAAATGACGTCAGTTTGAGCTAGATGAGCTCAGTATTTGTTAATGAGATGGAGCTCACTTGCAGCACGACACAGAAATCCACCCCTACAGATGGAATGTGCTGGCACTCAAGGGAATCGGCTAATACTAATTAGCATTATGTAAGGCCAAATAAATACTGGTGCTCGGGAATAAACCAATAAAACCTTGAACGCTTGCAATGAGAACTATAATCAATTAATGTTCAAATACCACCAATATAAATAATATAAACAAAATATCTTAGGCACATTCACATGCGTATAAACAATGGCTCAAACTAAACATGATGGACGATGCTGAACATTATTTGAAATACTGAAATAAGTTGTGTTGATGGTCCAACCATTATAATTAGAGGCAGGGAAACTGTCTGCTATTTAGCAAATCAGGTATGACTACTCTCCTAAAAATAAAGGTGCTGCACAACGCCATAGAAGAACCATTTTTTGCTGAATGGTTCCGAAAAGAACCTTTAACATTCAGAAAACACTTATTTTTCACAAAATCTTCTTTGTAGTGAGAAGACAACAAAAAAGATTTTGTGAAGAATAAGTTTTTTCTGAATGTTAAAGGTTCTTTTTGGAACCATAAATTCTTTAGACTATGAAATAGTAAGAAAGCACTTTTAAAAATCCATTAAAATTAAAAAAATTGCCAAACCTAATGAAGCACCATTATTATATTATTTAAGAGTGTATTCTTTAAAAAAATAAGGGTTTCTGAAAGGTTCTGTGTTCCATAAAGAACCATTAGCATGCACAGAATCTTTCTGTTCTTTGTACTTGAAAAAGATTCTACAACTATGAAAAAGTAGAAGAAAAAAAAATCTAAAAATGCTTCTTCTATGGCATTGCTCTGAAGATCCTTTATCATCATCTTTATTTATTTTAAGAGTGCACTTGGCTTTTTCATTTTTTTAAATATTAATCACATGACACTGCATAATTAGTATTCATGAGCCAAGCCAATAAGTGGTATAATTGCATCCCTTCCGTTTCTGATCAAATACCTTTTTCCATTGCTGTGTGGGTGTTAGCGAGCATGTTGATGGATGTGTGTGCATGTGTGAGTGTGTCTTCACTTTTAAAATCTTTTTAAGTCTGCTCAATCTCTTATCTCACAAGAACACGGAGGGGAAGGAGGAGAACATTGATTCCAGCTCTGCCTGATGACATACAGCAAGGTTCACCTGACACACTTCAGAAGTCGCTGTGAGACTTTGAGCACACATGATACGCATGCCTCCATATACCTGTACGTATATCCGCATCCGCCGTGATTTCTGTGACAGTCACTGGGCTCCCCTCATGATCGCGGGCGCATCAATTTGTGCAAATCTGCTTATCCAAGCATACCCATGACAACGTCAGCAGTCGCAAAGCTCAAAGCTGCCCACAGCACGTTGACGATACAGTCAGCAAGCCGCTCTAATTGAACGTGGGTGATACCTATAACAAATGTAAGCTAGCTGCCTCCCTGTATACGTACGTGCATGGATATGTATGCAGGAGTGTGTTGGCGTGTGCAGGAGGGATAGCGTCAGAGATGCTTCGGTCAGTGATTTTGTTATAAAATTATTATTGTTAGTCACACGTGACAGAAAACTGTTGCCCTATCTCTAGTTATGAATGACACTTCATCAGTGCAACATAAAGAGATGATGGTGACGCACCACGTCAGGCAATGTGTCTTCACCGTCACTCAAAGATCTTCACGTCTAAACAACTGATCTGATTTAGCCAGAAAATCACCCTCCTAGGACCCTCGGGAGCTTCTTTCCTTGTCTGCCCTTTTCTGCTCGAGTGACAGATGGAGTCTTCCCTTTGTTGGGGTGAATGGGATTGTCCATTCATTTAAGCTTGTCCACAGGCAAACATACATTGTGACACATTCTGATTACTTCATATTGACTACTTGGCCATCTTGACAGAATACGAAACAGATGAGCAGGAACAACACTCTGGGGAGTCTCATTTTATGAAAGGCTCTGAAAAAAAAAACAGCAGTGCGATGAAAAGATGAAAACACGAGATCTCCATCCAGACAAGCCTGTCCTCAAAATACCATGCACTCACTTTTTATTACTGTCAAATGAAATAAAACTAGATTCTGTAAGAAATGAAAATAGTAGTGCTTGCAAGGCAGCCAAAGAATAGAAAAGTTGAAGGCAAAGTTACATTTTAGGTTTTAGTATCCCACAAAAAAAGTATACATTTGACATGTGATTAGTTTATTCATTCATAAATGCCAAAGTCCAAAACTGAAAAAATCTTTTAAAGGTTTTCAATGCAATGTGATACTTTTAGAATGGGATTCCAATTTTTACTATAAAACTTTAAACTACATATAAAACAAATATATAACATTTGTTTATAGAACTTACAAACATATAAAACTTACATAAAACTAATAAAGACAATTATATCCAAAGCGACTTACATACACAGCAAGATTAAGCCTGAAAACATGTTTGAAATTACTTAAGGCAAATGAACTAAAATAAATACGGCATTCACGTATAACATGAATCACGAAGTCATTCACGAATCACTTGATTAAGTTGGCACATTAAAAAATTAAATAAATTATTATGTAATAGAAGTCTTTACATCTGTTCAAACGTTACTCTAAAAATAAACTTCATTATAGTCTCAGAATAAACACTTGATTAAGTATGACATTAAAAAGAAATGTTGACTCAGATCTTTCATCTTGCCATTATTATGCACATTATGGCAGATTGTTGAAAGGCCTACCAAGCAATTTCAGAGGTAGGACCCCAATGTGACTGTGGATTTTGTAAAGCATGTAAGACTTCCCATTGAGCCCCTCCATAACATGACTGTTGTAGAGGGCAACAGAGCACCCACTGGCTGTGGCCCTCTCAGGGAAATGCTCCGGCTTTTGCTTTGTGCCCTAGGCACTACAAGACATGTCCAAAGAAAACGTAAAATGTTATCTTTTATGTAATGAACTTACTCATTTTTCACTATTTTAAAAGCAATGTGTTTTATAAATTGGGTACATACACCACCTTTCACAAAAAGTTTTAGACGAATAGTAAACTCTTTCAAATTAGGGAATAACACAAAGGCAACTACAAGAATTATGTTGAAAAAAATCATTATATAATTGTTTTTGTTTTTTTCACAAAAGTTTTAGACAATATCTGATTAGGTAATAACACAAAAGGCTGTGAAAAAAATCAGGCTAAAACAATCCTTTTCTGCTGTGAAAACCAGTATTGGGTTGGACAAGAGCAACCTACAATAATCAGACAACCTAATAAGATCTTTTTTTAAAGAAATAATTATTCTAGAAATATTCTAGATACAGAAATATTATTCTGCATCATCAGTTTGTATATGCATTACACTTCTGCTCTCACATAGCAACAACACACAAACCTACTTCTGCTAAATGCTATGCAGATGATGACAGCCCGAGTGTTCACCTTGGGCTATGAAAATGGAACCTCCTGACTCACACACAATGGCTTTATCGGGATGTCAATTATAATTTCTTCCCTCAGAAGGTCATGCATTGCAGATGTAACATTAATGTCACACTATTTCAAATTCCTTTTAAATCATTTCCAGAGTTGCACCCTGTGATCTCTGCTGACACCGGGGCCTTCTGGATCTGAAGCAGGTACGGCTGTGAGGATCATGCACCCTGACTGCTTCTTCCTGCCCCTGTGAGCTTCAACTCGATTGCTGGCAAGAGATGTGTAGGAGAGTGAAAGAACATCAGAAGATCACAGTGACTCATTCCCGTTCCTCGCGATCCACTGACACGGCTACACACACACACACAATGGCACATGCCCTTTCAAACACACAACCTACTGTATCTCCAGATTTAGAGATACTGTATGAAAAATGGAGCATGAACTGTGACAGCTATGCGTACGGCAGAATTTTGCCGTTTTATGTCACTGACAACCAGATTTGCCAGCGATTAGGGAAGGGTGATATTTAATGGGATGAAATGTAAAGTTTTTTATCAAACTGGTAAAGTATGAAAAAAGAATCAGTGTGAAACCTCAGAAATCTCACTGCAGCCGCCGTTTTGAGTGAACGTCAAGGGAAATTGCATAATTGCTGATTTTTAAGGGCACTTACAGCTAATTTCACATTTTAGGTGGGCTAAGATGAAAAACGGGAGAGTGTGAGATCACTGAAATACCAGTTCTAACTCATCTGCCTACTTCTCAGTTGCGTCTGTCACATTTTACACGTTTCCCTGCGGCCTTCACCCTGGGACGTTCTGGTTTCATACGGTCATTGCATCTGCAATCCTCAGCTAACTAAGATCTGGAGAGAGCAGACACGGAAAAGCACTTCAAATCTGGTTCAGCCTCCTGATAACCTTAAGAAATCTAAGGGTCAAACGTTGACCAGGCTACAGTTATCAGCATTATGAATAATTCTGTCAATGGTGTGGTTTTTCTGTGGGTAGGTGTATTTTTTGATGCAATATGCATTTTTAAGGGCTGTTTTACTTCTTCACCTCATCGTCTAGAAACCTACCCGCCGTTCTCTGGCTGCCTATATGCTTCATTCTGCCTGTATCAAAGATTATTCTCGGTGACATCACCAGGCATGCATAAGTCTGTTAGAATAATCTTTCCAAATTGCTCAATGCCCGAGGCTGTCCCTCTGACGTACTAATAAGCGCATGTGCACGCAAGAACACTTCCCTGTGATGGAATGTGTGACGCTCCTGGGGTATCGTGTCATTAGCTTTTACTGTGAAGTTTTGAAAAATGGAACAACACAGGCTCTTTGCCTTTGTAACAGATCTTCTTTAAAACTACCCGACTATCAATTTATAATGCGTGCTATTTCATTTAAGGGATGCAGGCAGAAAAACAAAACGCAACAAATAATTTATTACTCACATACATGCATAAATAATAAAATTCATGGGGCGGAGATGTATTACGGATAGTCTATAGCCTCCTGCAGTATTCATGTCTGTAGGCGACAGGACAGCTCTTTAACCAGACTTCCACTTAAAGTCAGAAAAACCAAAGTGCCAATGACCCCTAACAGAGAGATGCCATTATAGAGAAGCCCTTGGCCACAGAAGTGGCAGAAGGGAGGATTGAAACATCTCTACTATCTCTCCGTGACGGGCATTGTAGATCCTCGACGAAAGGTCAGGTTATCACCAGGAAGGACGAAGCATGAAGACCCAGGCAAACTCGCCTGCTCTACCATTTACACACTCTCTCTCCCTTTCTCTTTTCAGCTTCACAGATGACAGAAGTAGATTTTCTTCCACCATAGATTTAAAATGCAGCTTTAGATTAAATCGATTTATAGAAACATTTATCGGCATCATCATTTACATTACATTTATGTTTACATTTTGACAGACACGTATCCAAGTCACAGCCTTTATTAAAGCAACATTTAAATGCGCGCATTGGCAGATCTCCCTCAAATATTGTGCGGTACACTGAAGAACAAACCAAAAACAAGCTCTGCACTAAAGTTGTAAATGTCACAGTCGCTTTCATGAATACGATATCGTGAAGTATCAACCTTTAATGCAACTGATTAATGCGCTCTTCTGCTCTTGGACATTTTTTCACCTCTCTGTTTATGTTGCGCTTCTCTGCGTTAATCATTGTTGCGGCGGCTGTTCTCTACACTGTGACTAAAGACTGTTTTCTTCAATTATTTAGATAAAAAACAAACTTTGCCAGATTTCTCTTGTATTCAAATCAAACAAAAAACTATATAGCTACAATCACAATGTCTAAAAGCCCTTTACTTGTATTAACTGGAAGCATTTATGATAAGAATAGACATAAAAGAGCAGACTTCTGACTTTCATATGCATTAGTGTAATCCCACATAACTGTATATTGCAACAATATTTTCACATCTATTTAATGGGCAAGAGAGCTAACAGCCTCCACGGGGAGCGATGAAACAACATGTTACCAGAAAAAACAACCCTTTCTGGCAATCTACAAAGCCGAGTGAGAAAAACATTCACTTGTCAATCAAAAGATCAAACTGAACTGCCAGCCAGCTGAGCTGTACCGTTTATTTCCACTCGTCTGCCAATGAATTGTATCTTTGGATATTATTCTAATTACACAGCTCGGTCTCTAATGCTCCCCAACAATGGATCACAGAGCACGATTGTGTCTAGCTTTTAACTGCCACCGTGCAATAATGACAGTGTGAAATCAAGGGTGGCCCGGAGCTAAGATAATGTATATTCTTCTCCCAGGGTGGAGAGGATGAATTAGAGCACATGGCCCGTTCGCCTCAGCAGGCTTGGGGGACTTCGAGATGGAAATGAGCCACGAGTGATTTGTCGGACGATCCGCCGAGCCCTTCGCTCGCCTGCCCACTGCGGCGCGGCGACACGCTGCAATCAGCCAATGAAAAGCTTCCATTATGTTCCGTCATTACTGCGGCACAATAGCAGGTATTATCAACCTTACGAGTTACTAACGTGTGGGGGAAACAGTAGCGATGGTTTTAGTTAAACGATGATAATGTGGCATGTGGCATAAACCGTAATCATGCAGTCTGTGACATTTGTCATTTTTGCCAGCATATTTCTACGTCGGTCTTAGTTGGGCATGCTGGCATGTGTGCGTGGCCCTGTGGATTAAGCGTTACGGTGCGCAGCTGTGCCGGCGCCGACTGATTAAATGGCTCTGTATTAGTGGTCCATATCAAACGGCCCTGTCTCCACCTGTTAGTGCCACCAGCTCTGGAGTTTAAGCGTTCACCATTGCAGGAGCTGGAATGGGCTCATAACCTCTGCAAGTACCTGCTATAATTGCACACTGATTATCATTACCACTCCTGCCATTACAGCACCACGAGTATCATTAGCAGGATGCCCCCATGCCATTTCTGCCGGTTCGCGATCCCTTTTGTTCAACTTTCTATGCCGCCCTGAAAGCTAACTCAAGCCATTGACAGGCTCCAGTGATCGAGTGAGAAGCAGCGGCATACTGTTTTGGAGAGTTGGAAGGTTTTTGTTATGTAAAATGTTTTATTTTCACGCTGTTAACATACGTGGATTTCACGGTAGGCGGACTGCAGATGCAATTCATCTCCCATTTCGAATCCCTAGTTTGTGCTTCAACTGACCCTTACGGAGCTACACAACCCTTCATTCCGAGACAATTTTAGCAGTTAGGGCTTCCGAACAATCAGACCGGCGGGTGGGGCTAATCCTAGATTAAATGAAATGGTCTGCCGTGTTTGTTTACTGAAAAGAAGCAACCGGAGACTTTCAGACAGGGAGATTCAATTTAGACCCAGTAAAGGCACCCAATCTTGCCGCCTAAATTGACATCATTTGTTTTGCATTTGCAGCAAGCGTGCAGAATATTATCGGCTCTTAGCGGGCCCGGAGCAGCCTGAGAGTCAGACAGGTGTCTGATTCTTTTTCAGTTCATAGGTTTGCACTCATAAGATATTCCTTTAAGCGGGCTTTCAAGAAAGCCGGCACCTGCTGCTCTTTTTTATTTAATCTCGGGCTTTTGGGTATAAACTCATTTCTGGAAACATTCAAAAAGGTAAATGCCAGAACCGTTGCATTTTTGTA
Organism: Beaufortia kweichowensis; assembly: GCA_019155185.1. Classification (NCBI taxonomy): domain Eukaryota; kingdom Metazoa; phylum Chordata; class Actinopteri; order Cypriniformes; family Gastromyzontidae; genus Beaufortia; species Beaufortia kweichowensis. The sequence continues at coordinate 10,985,429 of CM032808.1, forward strand.
ACAGTGGCTGTAAAAAAGAAACAAATAAACAAGCACATAGGGTTTGGGGTTTTTTTTTAATACATTTTTTGAATTTTTAATGTATATTTAACATTAATCTTAACTAGCCTAGCAAACTCGTCAGCAAGGACCTTGGGGATAAAGGGGTGATATCACTGCATGGTAATGTCTGTACATCACTATTAATTTACAACCTAATTAACACCAAAAACTGCATGATCTCGAATAGGTAGACTGTAAAACCATTGTGTTAGGTAACACTTATATATGTCACTATACAAAATCATTTTTAATTATTTGCACATATTTTTAGAATTAGAGATTTTTTAAATAAAATAGAAAAAATAGAAAACTGAATAATGTTAACAAAAGACATTTTCTGTCTGAGTAGAAACCGATAATCAATCACATCATAGTAAGGAGGGCAAGTAAAACTTCCTTAAAATTCCTTTAAAGTAGCAACTGGCATGCTGCAATTAGTTTACAAAAATATTGGAATAAATTATTCTGTTTTGATATCATGATATTATTATTATAATAATAATAATAATAATAATAATAATAATAATAATAATACGGTAATATTATTATCCACAAATATTAATAATAATTTTTCAAGGTATATTATATATATAATATTATATATATATAATATATATATATAATATTGTTAGCACTATATTCAACAACAAACACACACACCAGTAGCAAAGCTGAATGTTTACTGAAGTGTCTATATCACATAAGGAATGCTACAGCTGGAAGCAAGACCAACCCTGCTCCCCTTCAAACATATGCATGTACAGATCACTCAAACTCTAAACCAACACCAGAACCCTTTGTTCTCCCTGCAAATAAAAAAGAAGCTATTGCATCTTCTCATTAAAATATTACAATATAATGGCTTCATTCACAAATCATTACCCCAAGAAAAAAGATCACTCACACAGAGCTGAGGATGAAGTCATACTTATTCAAACTCAGATCTCTCGGTGTGTTTAAAGATTTATGTACAGCCATTAGCTTTCCCAAACAGTTCTAATGCCTTATCGTGGTGAGGCCATCCTAGGAGGAAAATGGACACACAATACTGCACATCATTGCACTTTGCATGCCTCTTAAAAAGGCTCAAGTGCTAAAACCTACAATATAAAGACAGCGAGGAGAAAACATGAAAGACACAACTGGCTGACATGTGGCATGAGTGTTTAGAGTAAGCATCACACTCAATAGTTAATTGATTCTATAGGGGACACTACTGGGAGGCACTGCCCTTCACCAGAGCTGTCAATCCAACAAGATCAAAGCTCAGTGACCCCCACACGCAGCATAAAAGTCATTCATCTACGAGTCCTTAGATAGCATAGTGCTGCAATGCCCATCCACTGTACACCACAGCATGTATGACATGTTGACATAATGTGCCGCTTGTATAATGAGTCTACAGAATATGCTGAATATGCATTCCCATAGGAAGATAATTAATCAAGGACTGTGACACTAAAATTTTAACCCTTTAGGTTTCAAAGTAATTTTTCACTCAACACTGGTCAAAACAACATGACGGAGGTAAATTTGTGAACTATTTCTTTTTTAACCCAACCGCCTGTCTGGAAGAGACTTTTGTACAAACACTGAAGGGCTGATCTCTGCATGTGCACTCCCTGCCATGAACTTTTAACCACACACAGACTGCAAGCTATACATCACAGAAATTGCAACAAATGGTACTTGCAAATGCAGAAACACCCGAGGCTGAAAGCATACATGTTCATTTACACACACACACTGCAAGCAGTCTCCTGGCTGCAGTTGATCTGATAGAACAATGGTACATTTATTGGAACTGTTCACAGTGGGCTTTCACAAATTGTAGAGGAAGGAAAAATCACCTGTTCAGGCTGTGGAATTACAGCATAATTGGCTCCTAAAGCACAGCCCAACCACGTGAAACAGTGCAGCTCAAACTGACCTCTCTCCTGTGCTCTCAATCTTTTTCATGCACACACAAACACGTACAAACGCTGCAGGTTTTGCTGTACCACTCCATTCTAAGTCTCAAATTTCAGCACCGGACAGCTCCCGGCCTGCTGAAGCACTACAGCCGTCCACTGTTTCAGCACCACCAACATTAGACAGCTCTCCTCATGTTAACAGCTCTTTGTCCCCTTCTCAATCGCAGACAGACCCAATGTTTACACACTTCCTGTAAGCGAGAGCAGGTCAGAGAAAGAAAGAGAGAGACCAGGAATTGAATATAGCAGGCCAGAACAAATATTGCTTGCTCAAAATGCAGACCTCGTTTTTTTAGTAAACCTCTGAATAAAGGTAGGGCACAGGGCTTTGGCGTCACATACTGCACACTTTTTAGCTGACGCTGAAGTAAGTCGCTTGCCACTGGCAGCACATTAAGAAATCCCAGCTACAACTACTTTATCTTCCATAGTGGAAGGCATCTTGTTACCATATGGCACTTTTCCCAAATACAGAACAATCTGGATCCTTTCTACAGCATAGCAGAAAGTAAATAATCTTATTCCATTTTATTAATTTTTCCAAATGTTGTTGTCGAAGTAATTGTGAGAAACAAATTAGAAACATACTTATTATTTCTTAAAGTATATCTACAATATTCTGCAAACTAACATCTGGGGCTACTTTAGCTAGTCCCTATTAAGCGACAGCTTATTATAGACTTTTGTAACCCTGTTACACATTCTGACATCACTTATTATTATTATTGTTTTAATTTAACACATTTTACATGTTCATTGCTTGACAATTACAAAATCAATGTATTTATTTTACACAGCTCAAACAGAATTGTAAAAACCTCATAGGAAATCAAAGGTAAACAAAAATGCATCATACTGCATTTCATTCATTTGTAGTTTAACTAATATTGATCATTCATTTTAAGAAGATTAACCTCTTTCACTGACCATTTACTGAGTCTTAACAAACCATGTTTTTTTTACCATATTCATCAAAAGTGTCATATTCATTCATTCCATTCATTCATTCATTCATTCATTCAATCAAATATACTTCACTTTTTATTTATAAATGCTCAGTTTTACCTGCATACTCTATGCAGTACTGTAAAGCCTTGGCATAATCCAACAATTTTAATAAAACACTAAGCCAGAGACAACAGCCAGCAGCTTGGGGCTGGTCTGATATATCTAACCAACTGAGAATCACCAGGGAAAAGATGCAGCAAGAGAGAGAGGATGAAAAGTAAAAAGGAATACAAAAACAATGAAATCTGTAAAAGCACAGAGAGTAGAAATAAGACGCTGACAGACATATGCAGTGAAGGGGGACGAAGACATACAGGAGAGGACAGAAAGCAGAGTGGATGGCATTCTGTTTCCATCCCTCCTAAAACAGCAAGCGAGAGGGATGCATAGAAACAGCCAACACATGGGAAGTTGGAAGATACACTTTACTCAGCAGAAAGCCCCAGGGTTTTAGGACCAGCAGTAAATGGAGAGTGACATTTTAAACAGTATGCATAATGAATAAACCCAAGCATGGAGAAAAACAGAACCGAGGCATAGTTCAGCAGCTGCCACCCAGCCAGTGATCGAATAAGCGTGTGTGGCCAGACTTAAATACACTTTTATCTCTGGCAAGGTAGTACGCAGAGAGATTTAATTCACTCTGTTAGAGAGAATATATTACTTTGATCTCAGGACTAAGAAGAACGTAGACTGTGGCATTCCTTTATGTCTGAAGCACATTGTCGGTCAAATCGGACCATCAGGCACAATGGCCTCTGAAGTGCTCTCCAGATTACACATGAGTAGGAGAGAGCATTTCGTGATACAGGCTGTTTGATTCTCTCATTGCTTATGAGAGGACCAAGTGCCGATCAGCTCAGACACTCCTCCAGGCCAGCAGGGGGAGATGGCGAGAAGTCTAATATCAAACTGTCATCAGATCCACAACATGCATCATTTGCTGCTAAGCAGACCTCACGGAGGCAGACACGTGGAGGGATGCTGTCTGGGCTAATCCTCTTAAACTAGATTTACAAACTGCAGGCATGCTGCAAACATATCATATAGCACTAATTCCACACATGTCTAATGTGTAGCCAAGACTTAACCATCTGGAGCAGACGAAATGGGAGGTCAGAAACAAAACAGAAAAGCAAACGTCAACTTAAACTCATTCGACTAATCTGCAAAAGAGAAGAAAAGAGGAGCACGCTACCAGCAAGCTCAATCAAACAGAAGGTGTATGACAAAGATAAACACAGAGATCTAATGGAGCACAAAAAACAAGACAAACAAGACCCAGGGCAAATGCTGGGATGGGGCATCCCCTTCTCTGCTGGAGTCAGCATCACCCTGGTCCCTACAGTACAGCACTGATGGAAGAAGCAGTATGAGACTTTAATACATTTGATATAAAATATTCAAGCCTCTTGCATTAATCTGCCTCTCCCCCAGGCTCTGAGAACATTGTTTTCCCAATGCAGTTCTTACAGATGACAAAAAGCAAAAGCTCCACCTGCCTCTACTAAAAAGGTCTAAAATATCTGGAGAAAACATCTCAGCGTCTCGCTCGACCGGTACATGACCTAATTGCTGCCTTGTTTGCTCAGATGTGGGTGTGTTTTTAAATTAATCCTAAAGGAAAGCAAAATCACAAAAACTCCTCATTTGATTAAACAAAGAGCAAATGGAGATTTTGCTGCAGATGTTCTAACTGAGAACAGACTGCAGTAATTTCACATGTGTCTCCATTAGTTTCGGATGCTGTCACGAACCGAGCTCTGTGCTGTGTTACTTTTCATGGGGCTGTGAGCGAGAGAGACATTTTAAACAGAATCTATCACCCAGCATATGCCAGCTGGCCAAACCCTGACTCAGGGGCTTGCATCCACACACAGTCCCTATTCAGATTACAGGTATCAGATCTCTCCAAAACTAAATGTGAGTGAAGTCTTATTTTAACAAACACAAAACAGATGTGTCTGCTTCACACTCATGGACATGTTTGTCTCTTGTGAGCGCTGGAAGTGAAGACGGCTGAATATAGCTCCTCTATATCTGCAATGAGAAATGACACTAAGCGCCCAAAGCCACGGCCAAAAGCGGAGTACACCGCTGTAGCCCTGGAGGAGTCGAGCGCTGGCTTATCTAGGGCACCAGATTCACAACTGGCCCCATCTGGACAAACAAACATTGCAATCTCCCCAACCTCCACCTCCAAAACACACGCGCAAATGCAAATGACATATTAAAATACACCTACATGCCCACCCAACAGCATTTATTGATCGCAAACAACACGAATCAAATTCTGAAGATCACACACATACTGCAGACCCGATTTTTTCTCTTTCAGATGCACTCCCAGCCCGCAGCGGGTTTGCCCTAGGTCTGACCCGAAGCAAGATGGAGCTTGTCTGAACCGCACACAAAGAGAATATATTTAGCATTCCCACGCCTCACCCAAACATGTAAAATGCACGCTTTCAGTCTATCACACACACAAACCCCCACTCCGTCACACGCAAGATGTATTGCCAATCTATTCAATCTTCCTGCAATCTACCGCGACAAGTGTCTCCGCCCGGCCTTTGACATTAAGCATGGAGTGGCAGGCATCACACTCCTTACCTCTCCATCGCTCTATTATAAACACAATGCCTGCAGGGTGTTTTGCTGCACTCAGGACAAACTGAGCTCCCTGACAGAACAAAATCATCCATTGCCACAATCCATGTCATACAGAACAGGCTCAGCAAAAAAAGGCGGTTGACTGAGGTGAAAACATCACCTCACGCAGACAACTACAGCTTTGGCGGGTAAGTTACAGTAAGTTGGTAGTTGCCTGGTTGATGTACTAAATATGTATTTGTGAGAATCATATTCAGACCCTCATTGATGTGACGTGAAAGAACTAGAGAAAACGTTTGTCATGACTCTCAAAGAAAAATATTTACCTGTTAATATTTTTCTCCACATATAGAGACTGTTGTGTAACAGTCTTTGTAATAATCCACAAAATGAAAATGTGAAAAATGATATCAATGCCTTTTGAAGTTTTTGTGACAGGTGCAGTTCCACAGAGAGACAGAAGCTGGTTCATCTCTAGACCTGTTTGTCACAAATATGCATGAAAAAAAACTGTAAAATAATTTCACTGTCACAGGAACAAAATATATTTTAATAAAAATAATGTGCAATGACAGATGCGGTATAGCAGGTAGCGAGTTCGGCAGTGACATGCTGCAGATCTTATTTTCTGTCATTTTACATCGTGTCAATAACCTTTCCAAACATGGCAGAATAAACCATACATTTAAAGGAGTAATTCAGCCAAAAAACACAAATTGTGTCATTATTTATTCACCCTCATGTGGTTCAAAACCTGTATTTAACTTCTTCAGTGTAACACAAAAGAAGATATTTTGTTTTTGTGCTGATACAATGGAAGTCAAAGGGGCTCAATGTTGTTTGATTACCAACATTCTTCAAAATCATCTTCTTTTGTGTTCTGCAGAAGAAAGACAGTCATACAGGTTTAAAAGAGAAGGATGAATAAATGATGAAATAATTTTTGGGTAAAATATTCCTTTAATAATATTAAAATAATAATAATAATAATATACACCCCTAGCAAAGTTTTTAGCATTGACAGCTGTTACAAAAACATCAATGTGGACCCTCTTCTTGAATAAGAAATAGAAGTTTCTTTAAATACAAATAGATTCTGCTATTTAAAAGGGAGGCTCTAGGCTAGAAGGGGAAATCCATCCATTTAAACTGTGACTTTCAAATCTCCAAGCCATATCTCCCCTTAATCTTTATTATTCCCGCTGAGGCTGGCTGGCCCGGCCGAGCGGGTGGATCGGTGAACTGCACTGAGATGTTTGCCATCACTAAGTAGGGAGGGGAGCCACTCACAAAGGATACATTAACAGTTCTCCCATCCAGATGGCTGTACGAGTTCCGGAGGGACACACACACACACACACACAGAGGTGCAGCATGTGTGGGAAAGGCCACCAGCCTTAATTTTACTTCAGAATGCATACTAAAGCATATCTTATCATATTCCTGCAGAGCAGTATGCCACGCTGGGATCAAAGTGTTCCTATTTAATAGTGAAGAGCCTGTATGCACAGCCCTCAGCCACGCCACAACGAGAACTGGAAAGCAGCCTGCTAAATATTTGCAGAAATGTGCATGTTTGACAAGGTGAGGGAGAGTTTCTGAACTCACATTTAATAAATGTACATGTAATCAAGCTGTGTACAAGCTTATTCTAAAAAAAAAACATGTTAAATAAAAATTCTTTATTGTTTTAACCTAAAAACTGTCACTGCACATTTTGTGCATACAAACAAAAAACATTTTAGAAACAAGATTTTAAAACCTTTTTTATTTTAGGCAGTTTTGATACATAACATTAACACGTAATTATTTCTTTTTTTAGTTTATGTTTATTGTTATGAAGATTTGTCAAATATTTATTCATCAGTCTTAGATGATGACCTTTTCATCAATATATAGTTTGTCATGATTAGATTAGATCTTAATTATTTAAAATTCAAGTGAATAGTTAAAGAATATAAGTGTTCATCCTGTAAAACGATGACAGTTTACAGGTTAGATCTTTATTTAAAATCATTGCATAAGGCATTAATTAAGACAGGACCACCACTGGTGCATCTTTAAAAGGAAAAAAGGTGTGTGAACCCCCTGCAGCCAAATATTCTCATAAATACATGAAAGTGAAACTAAAATAAACTAAATGAACTTCATTAGGGACTGAATTACAAGTAAAGAGTGCCAAATTAAAACTGATCAAGTGTCACCCAGATTCTGAGAGAAAACGTAAGCGGGTGTTTCTGCATCGCTCACAACGACGCAAGCACCACAAAACTGGCAACGGAAATGTACACGCATTAGCTTCAAACCCGCGTCATCTCAGCTGCGTGGACATTCTCTCCACTCAAACACACACCTTCAACACAGTGTTAGACTTGCCTGCCAGAAACAACAAAGACCAGCGATGCTGAAAGGCGTATGGTGAGTCATTTACATAAGATAAACATTGACCCACTCACTAGTCAACTGTTTGACTACTTTTGACATTACAAAAGCTTTACCCAGTAAAGTACACAAGGATAGCAATTAAACACACAAATTTGCATGCATTTATGTATGTGGTAGATGCTTTTATCCAAAATGCACTGTGCATTTTATGAATATGTGGGAATCAAACCCACGACCTTGGTGTCGATAGCGTTGTGCTTTACCAGATGCGGGAACACGTTGGCGATGCACATATACAGCTTGCAAGAACCGTACCACAGCTGCAGCGTAATAAATCAGCCATCAAAAATCTTTAAGTAATGGCATCTGGTCAGCGCCTCAAGGGAAGTTGAATGCAATTGCAGAGATTTTTGAAGTACACTACCCGGTAAAGGTTAATAAGCAAGCTGAATTAATGACAGCTGCCAAAAGAACCTCAACAGCACTATAAGCAAACATCTCACATTACTTTCAAAGATGAAGAAAATGCAGGAAAGCGCAAGCCAAACGTCCCAGAGGAAAACGGTATAGCTCAGGAGAGTTCTCAGTTACGTTTCATTTGAGTATCAACTTTGTCTCATACAGTGTGTTTCTTCTGAAACTGCTTTTAAAATAAAAACAGATACAAAAGACTACATTTTACATAAACCAACAATATGCAGCTTTAACACAGAGAGCACAGCTGAGACATTATTTAACAAATCAATGAAATGTTAAAGTGCATATTGAAGTCTATGACTTTTGATCCAAGCACAGTTTATGACAGGTGAGGTCTCTTCCAAAACAGATTACTGTCTTTTTCTCAGTAGGAACATTTAAGAAGCAGCAGACAAAATCTGTCTCCATTTACTCTCCATGAAATCTTTTTGCTGTCTAGGAGAAACGACTGAGATATTACAGAGGTCTCATTTGTGATTTTTCATTTAGTTTGGCAAAGAACCCAAAGTGCAGCTGAGTGTTTAAAGGCCCCAAAATAACATATACAGATACAAATACAGTAGAGAATAAAGCAGGTGTTTTGCACACCTACAAGAACAAACAAGATGCTACATTTTTAACGCAATATGATTCTAACAATTGCGTTCAGGTAAGCGAACAAACTATACGTCATGCTCGCCAAAAGACTGCAGGTAAAGCATCACTCCAAAGCGCACTGGCGTCAAAGTGCATTCTCCTGCGTTTTCATCGTGCTATTTTTACACACTTTGTTGCATGTTGAGCAGATCAAACGCATTCCCGTGCCGGCGTTCCTTTCTGTCTGCTAGTGACAGGTGCTTTAAGAGATGCCTGGTATTGTTTGTGTGTAACTCAACTATCAATGATTTATTATTTCACATCAAATAAAAGGAGAGAGATGTTGTGGGGAGAAGATCCTCAACAGAGCATCCTATTTTATAATTCACACTACTGCCTGACAGGTTGAGAAGCCCTCCGTGTAGACTTGAGACGGCTACATTTCTCACTATTCAGGAGATGTGCAAACTTTGTTTTGGGCATGACTGAGGTGTTATAGATCATAACGGAGGAAATAAGAATGGGAGAGAGATGTAGAGAAGGACAGGACAATGTTAAGTCTTGGCTTCTTTGTCTCCCAGAGTCTTTACATTACTGTATATTATTTTTATATAATACTGTCTGTAATTGTCCCTCTTTTACCATATATATTCCAGATCTCCTAGCAATAGTAATCGATGTATGATTACAATGTTTACACTCTTTATTTCTGATGCACTCATAATCCATTTCATTATTTGATCTCTTTCTGCTAAAGATTAAACAGAATCTTTGTATGTTTATTCGAAAATAATTTTATGCTTATTTCCACACATATTAAGCTCCTTTATAAATGAATTCTCTGTATTATCAACCTGGTATTTTTTAAATAATAATTGGTAATATTTTGGTTCGGAATTATGCATACTTTATTGAATACCAGACCTTTGGAGGCTTTCAGAGCATAACAGCTCAATGTCAGAGAAAGAGCTGAAAATGTTAATTTTTACAGCAAAAGTCAGGGTCGTCACAAATGAAGATGGAGGCGATTACAGGAGCTTAAAGGGAAAGTTCACCCAAAAATAAAAATGATGTCATAATTTTTTTACCCTTATGTCATTCAAACCCTGTATATGATTCTTACTTTTGTGAAACACAAAAGAAGATATTTTGAAAAACGCTGGTTACCGGCACCCATTGTGTTCTGCTGAAGCAAGAAAGTCATACAGGTTTGACAAGACATGAGGGTGAGTAAATGATAAAATAATTTTTATTTTGGGGTTAACTATCCCTTTAATTCTCTGCATTTTAAGAATAACAAGTAAAGCTAGAGCACAGACAAAATCTGATAAACCCTAAAAATAGGTCTACCATTCCTTTAACTCCATATTCATTTCATTCCTTGTCGATGTTTATAATATTTATGATAAAAAATAATTAGAAAAAATTAATTACTTTTTCATTGCAAATCTCCAAAAATTATTTAGTTCTAATGCACAAACACACTAAAAATAAAAAAAAAAAAAACTTGTCTACGAATTCCTTTACCAGTTAATCCAAGCAGAACATTAAAAGTTTATATTTTTTTATTACTGCAGTTTTATTTACTGCAGGATTATGAACAATGGCTTATGTAATTCAACTAAAATAAGATAATAAATAAGATCAAATATAAGAGAACAAAGCCAAAAGTTAAAAGGAAAATAATACAAATAAAAAAACAACTATACACACAAATTAAAAAACACCACTATGACCAAAGAAAGGCCCAAAAATGATGATATAAATTCTGTAATACTGACAAAAATCCTTGGGAGACTGCATGCTGTCAATCATGCCACATCCCCATCTGAACTTTACTTAAAAAACAGCCCCCACAGTAATACACAGTACAGCCAGGGGGCACATAATGTCTACTTACATACCTGGCAATGGTCAAGCTATTTGTCTCCTCTCCAGGTGCAAGAAGCACAGCGCCAGAGTGAGACTGCAAACCTAAAAAAAGGTCATCTGACAGCAGCCACCCTCCCAGCAGCCCGGTAAGCCAACTCCAGTGAAGCCTCTATCCATAAACACACACAGCATCATCATTCTCTCAGTACTTTAGTTCTTCTGTCATGATGGGCGTTCCGACATACACTAGCAGGTGGAGAAATCCCAAATCTCACTTCCATCTACTTATCTATCCATTCAGGGGCAAATTGATAACTTGGATGCTTCGCATATATGTAATTCAATACAGTGGATATGCAATAACTGAACTGTAATCCACTTTACCCTTCCACAGCAGTATGCAATAATGTCATGTCATATCTTGTTATGGGACAAGATGTGCATTTCAGCCCATGAATGGATGGATAGTGGGAGACCATAAGAGACCAAAGATGAGAGACCAACACAGTCTGTGTGGTTTCATAAAGAGAGAGACATCTGGGCTAGTGTGCAGCACGCTGTGATCGAGGACACATCAGTCACTTTGGATACATCATTTCTGCATTAACCCCACTGAATGGAACAGCGAGTAATCGGCGTTTGTTGCATTTTGGGAGCTCTGCCTCTGCGTGGGATGCTAGTACTGTATGCTTTAACAGATGTTTATCAAAAACTGCAATTTCTACATGATCTTACAATTATAGTTGCAATCCACAACCTTTTTTTGGTTAAAAATAAACAAAAAATTATGTATAGAGCAAGTACATACAGTAAAAAAGTCTTTTCATTTACTCGCATTTTGTAAACGCTTTTATCCAAAGTGACCCTTGGGATCAAACCCAAAACCTTTGAGTTTCTAGCACAATATTCTACAAGTTGAGTTACAACTTTAAGCTTAAAGTAATGATTTATCATTTGAGCTGTTGGGTATGATTTCCTTAGAAATGTCAGTTTGGCGTCATTTGACTTCAACCATTGTAAAGTAACATGCAGATTGCAGCTTCAAATATACTTTCATTAGTATAATTCTGAACATAATGACAATTTAAAAAAATATTTGGAATAATGGCTGATACTAGATAAAGCACATTTTGTAGGTTACCTGACAAAACCACCAAATAAATACCCCATGCACACCTGGGTGGTTGCAGGCAGGTGCGTCGGATACGATCAATATGGTGAAAAAGTCCTGTATACTGTGGTAGCTTGCAGAATATTATTAAATGGCACAATGTTTTGTTTTAAGACCTTCATAACCCATTTAAAATAATTGACTTTTTCTACTTTTTTCAGATTATTAGATAAATATAACTAGCTTAATCAGCAACGGCTCCTAAGTCAACTTGCTTTATCAGAACAATAATGCTAGTGGTCAACTAGAACCATTTACAAACCACCATAAAAAGCCTAATCCATTATGAATATTTCAGTAGGCTGTGCCATACCTTCAGTTCAGTAAACGTCCTCAAACTACCGCTCAGCCTGCTTCGGATCAGGTTTTAATTCCCTTTCATCTGTGGATTAGCTGAGGTTAAGGAAAGTTCTGGCTGTCGCAGCATCACAAGCAGCATCAATGTGTCACTGCAGTTTTTAAGTAAGTAGAAACAAGCACGTTGTGGCAGTCTGTGTTTGTTGATGTCACACTCTGATGTCATATTGGTTACAGTCTAGCTTTCCCATGTTGAAAGATTATAAAAACAAAGTACCAGAATCCATTTCCCTGTTCTTTAAAAAGCAGCCTCATTAATCATTTACACTTCCTGACACATGTGTTCTACATGTTTCTCTTTCTGTGCATTAATATTTCAGTCTCCTCCACGACATCCGTCCCCAAACTTCCCAGCGGACATTTTGCTCACATAAATCACACAGTGACATTAAAGAAGCCTAAGATGGCCTTCGCTGCCACTTACTGCAACTACACATTGGGGCGCATCAATCTCGCCCTCTCTATAGTCAACAGAGTCTAGTGCTCGCGGCACACTAAAATGTCACAAACAAAACAAGGCCACTCCTGAGAGAAATGCCTGTTAATGCACAGTTACACAGGCTCCAAGAGGACAACTTGAAGTCCATTGAAAATGTCACAAAAATAAAAAATCTAATCTACAGCTATTAAATATTTGAAATAGCTTGGGATGTATAATTATCTTTTCCAGAAAGACTGGGAAGTACCACCTAGAGGTTTGCCTCTTACTCAGAGCCTCCAGGCTCGTGATTGGTGGTTAACGATCATGTGACTGTCCTGCTGCTGGTATCTGGGGAAAGTGTTGTAGCTGAAGCAGCTGGATCTACTCTTTTCCCAGCCCTCGCTGACCTCCCTCGAGACTGCACTAAATGGATATCTGACTTCTTTACCATTAATCCGAGCGTATGATTTTATGGTACACCTTTCCCACTAGAGCTCCAGAGGTTGAAGCATACACTGCACTCCGGCACATACTACATGTTAGCTCGTCAAAATTATTAATCACCGCATCAGAGCGGTTCTCTTCCTCTGCACCAGCTAGATGGTGATTTTCTGGCTACTTTATTCTCAGGGCTTTAGACTGATGGGCGCTCTCGTGGTCCCCGTCCCGACCCTGTCTCACTTTCATACCTGACAAAATCAGCTCAACCACGCCGGCTTCCAACTGTGCCTCGGAAGGTGTGCTTAGAATCACAATGATGTGTCTGTGAAGAAGCAGCCCCACCTCCCCAAAGGCAGATAGCCAGCTGCATATAGAGCATCAGTCGCCCACTGACTCCTTACATAGGAAGTAATGAGGCCTGGACCCTCAGCAAACCCCCACTCACTACATACATAGATAGGACACAGAGACAATTACATGTACATACAGAACACTCAGGAACAAAGAGAATAAATAAAGACAGAGATGGAAACGTGAAATGAATAATATCAGAGGAGTATCAGTGTAGGAAATGTAAAGGCGGATGTTGATGTGCAGAAGGTAAGGACAAGATGACCAGATCATGTTTCAGTGCTGCAGCTAATGGATGGCTGCGTGTCATCCCTCGGAACAACAGGCTAATAATATAGACATGAATGAAAGATACCGTACTCTCTCATTGGGCTGATGTTCAGATGTTACACTCTCGGATTCAATTAGGCTCCTATGGAAACCAGTTTCACCATTACATTACAGCAGCAAGTACAAATGTGTTCTATGCATTTTACCATCGCCTTGAAGATCCTCAAAAAGAAAGTTCAAGCAGGAATGTTCAAAGGGGCTAGTATTATATTTCGTGTAAGTAATGTCTTACCTAACACAGTACTGCAGAACTAGAAAGTGGAAATCAGCAGGAAATTCAATATTATATCAATATCTGGGTCACAATATACCAATATGTGATTCAGTACAACTAAAGTTACAGTATACTAAAATTGTCAAACATTACCAGTGAAAAGGGTAGGATCAGTTGAGTCAAATGTTTCTCTTGACCTTACAAACATTTTATGCTTAAAGTTTAAGTTTTGTAGACAAAAATATAATTGTGCAAACATATTCAAACGTATTCCAGCACAGATGGAAAGAGAACATTATTGCAAATTCATGCAAAGGGATGACTACACTAAAGATACTAAAATATAACAGTTATGATTTCTTTTGGGGTTTTAGTCACAACATATAGTATAGTCTTATAGTCCTCTTATAGTCCATAGTTTTAATGAATTTAATATTATTTTAAAATGTGGAAAAATAATAATAAGCCAGAGTAATTAATCCTAAACTTATGAACAGTAAAGCAATAGTCACTTTTTCTTTTATGTCTTCTCTCTATTAGACTGGGGATCAATACAGTTGCACAATTATATTGTTAGATTATTTCAATTTGATTTCTGTAGTATGTTTTGCCCTTTCACAGACTCACTTTTTGTTTCCCAAAAAATGTGTGCATAACTAACATAACTAAAAATATTGATTCTTGACAATGTCATATTAAACATTGATACAGTGTTGTGTAGGGTAAAACATTAAACTTTTTACCGATATTGACTTTTCTCCCTCATCCCCATGCAGAACACAAACAAAACCCAACTCACAGCACTATTGTTCTCCCACTTGCCATTTCTACCCACAGTATAAATTCTGATTGGTCTGAAAAACAACACCAGATCTATTCCAAGAACCAAATCTCCAAATGCTCTAACCAACACCACAGTCAGGTTTCTTTACTATGAAGAAAATATTCCAGTAAACAGTCTTGTGGGGCGTTTTCCTTAACTCAGAAGCACATTAATGGGGTAATTTGTCATAAAGACCTAAGCTTTCTGTGCACTGGTCTCTGCCCTGCATGCCAAAGAATAGAGCAAACACTGCCAACAAATTTATAACTGATAAAGACAGCCATGTGGTCGGCAAGAACCACGACCAGATCCATGGCTTCTCCTTCTTCTCTGCCCTTAGGTTCGGGGCCGCTCTTTGGCCCCTCAACCCTCTCTTATCAGTATTCGCCCGGGGCGCTTTCAGCTCGAGAAAATTCACTACACTGAGAAACAGAGAATGTGTTGTTTTAAATTATATATAAGCTTCTCTATACACAAGTAGTTTGCTATGGTCTTGCAGTTGACAAGGGTTTTGGATGCAGCTTACATATTCACACATAACTGTAAAAAATAAAATTCAATAAAAGTCAGCCATGATGAGAATGTCGCCCTGGGGCTTATAGATGCAGCTCTTGGCTTGTTTTTCCCATAAAACACACAAAGGAAGGTTAACTGCATAGATTCGTATTTGCAATAAACCTTTCTGTGATCTCCAAGATACAATTATTGAGGAATAAGTGGAAGCAGTAATGTGGAAATGCATTAAAGCTATATATGCTGCGCGTTACGAGGGGCGTTTGAAGTCCCTGGGCTGGATGACATTCAAACCCCACGCTGGTTAATTGCTGCTGACACACAAAATTGATGGCCTGTTTTTAACACCTTGCTTTATAAATAAACAACGTTCCGGATTTGATTAGAGAAATATATCGAATTAGCATGCAGACTGATGCTAATTCCCCACTGCAGCTCATATAAACACAAGCCTATTTCTATTTTCTGGAAAAAAGGTGAGATTAAAAAAGATGCTTTTTCCGTTCGTTGATTTAACATGAAACAAACCAGTGTTGTGTCTGGATATAACAGTCTTTCAACTGGAATTGGTTTTTATTACAGGATTTATGAATGAAAAAAGACAGATTGTCATTAGAGATGTACATCGACATGCATGAAGTCACACACACATACATTACAATGTAAACATCATTTCCTATTTGCAGCCCCGTCCTATCTCAGATACGAAAAACCAGCTCCACTTCTCCTTCGCTTTGATTTTCCAGCGTGTGTATCTGTGAGTGTCGTAGCATGCACCCACTGCCTCTACCTGCCATACCTACTGCAGTACTCATATCTTTACTTATCTAAATGGAATCTCCACCCTTTGACCTGATCTCCACTGACAGGACGAGAGTGGCACCCTCTCCAGCTATACACTTCCTCTATTGCTTGCTATCTGCCTCTCTCTAGCCCTCTCTCACCTTCTGCATCTGTTAGCTGTGAGCCAGCTCCAGATCAGACAGTATCTCTCCGTCTAACGATACACCAGACTGTTTCAGATGGAAAAAACATACTAATGTAATGGTAAAAAAAGCCACACTGGGAATCATTATGCCTGAAAGAGAGGAAGTGGGCAGATCTGTGTCCATATTACACTGAGCCTATGAAAACGAAGGGAAGACGGAAAACATGCTCTCTCATTACCATGCAGAACTAATGAACTCGGCGGCGTGAGCACTATTAGACTGCTTGACTGCCTCTTTTGTAATACTGAGCGGATAGCTAGAATGTGTATCTACTCTAGTTCACACAAAGTTTGCTTTTGATTTGGTGGGCGGGGGTGTTAGTTTAAGCAATCACAATAAACAAACCTAACAACGTTTGGCTAAACTGTGTTAATAATATCACGTCTTTTATATCGGCCAATCACAATCGAGGAGACAAACTGGATGGTCACATGCACACGAACCATTTGCAGGCCCACATACATGCTTTTACAAATTACAAAACGTTTGGTAAGTGCACTTACGTGTCCTGAACCGATGGTGTGGACGAGTAGGCTTGGTGGAAGGGCCCTTGGAGGAACGTCCGTGATTCCAGCGCTGACCGGGCTTCGAGGGGGCCGCAAGGGTGGAGGTTGGGTGTGCCGCTTGAGTGGTGCTCGTGCTCGTCGTGGCCGTAACGGTTGGTGCGGTGCTCATAACGGTCATACTTGGCAGCCCGGCCCGTGATGCATTTCGGTTCCCACCCTCCCCGTTGGGTTTCCGGATGGTGGTACTGCGTGGGGTCACATCTTTTCCTCCAGGAGGGGCGGGATTGGTGGCTCGGGTGGTGGTTGAATTGGTCACTCGCGATCCCACTCTGTTATGAAGGTGTGGGGCTATGTTTCCCGAGCCTCCCCCTAACGCCCCGCCACTTCCACCACTGCTGCTACTGCTGCTGGCCGTGTGGTTGGAGGACTGCCCAATTCGAGTCCTTTGCACTGTTCCTGTGCCCTCAGCCGCCCGGGTTGCTGAACCCGGAGCCACAGAGGGCACTGCGGAAGTGGTTGATGTGGAGCCATCAGGGCCCTTGGGTAGGGCACTGGGTTTAGATAAGAAAATAGGGTCCTGTCCAATCCGATTGGCGTCCACCAGGTCAGTTGGGACGTAATCCTGCACCGAGCCCACCACAATCCATTTAAGAAGCATCAGGCTCAGGCCCAGGCCCACAAAGCCCATCAACAGGGGCACTACACAGAGCCATGTTTGCTGGCGGGGCCACACTGCACAGGGGCCACAGCGGAGGGGCCCTGGGGCCCGGGGAGAGGCTTGTTCACCCCCGGGCTCCTCCAGGGTCATGGTCTCCATGGTGGCCCCAAGTGCTGTTCTCTCACTCATGCTTCTGGGGTTCAGGGCCCAGCCAGGAAGCAGAACAAGCAGTGGGGGGAGCTGGGGAGGGAGCCAAAACTGGGCATGTCATTAATATTCATTTAACATTCATCCACAGATGCATGCAATACTGACCGCTCACATGAAAAGTACAGCACAAATTAGCGTATATATTAAGACGTAAATATTAATCCTGTACAATATGGCACAACAAACCTATGCCCAAAAGCATCAACAGTCACGTACACGCACACAAACACACGCACAGACACTCAGTCAGAAACCAAACAGGACAAGGTTTGAGGAGGGCAAAAAGCAGGTTCTGGTAACAAGCCTCTGAATAGTTTAGCTTCTGTAGAACCTACGGTAATTCCCAAGATGCTCCATGTAGAGGCAAAAAATAGAACAAAATTTAAGTTTGCTGGTTGAGACGCGAGTCAAATTTTCCTTGTAAATCCGCGAGTGCCTGAGCGAGGGCAGCTCCCTGCTGCAGATCTTCTTCTCTCACAGCTGCATTAACGCATCGGTTGTCGCGGCTGGCGCAGCCCTGCCTCTCTATGTGTGTGCGTGTGGAGAAGCTCAGGTAGAAGCACGGCTTCACTCGAGGGATGGCTCTGCGTCTCTCTCTCTCTCCCCCGACACAGCGCTTCGTCTCTGGCTTCGCGGCTTTTCTCTCCAGCGGTGGTTCAGCGGACACGGGCAGCTGGTAATCCACACGGCGCGAGAGAGAGCTGCGAAATTATGTACTGTGATCAGGCAGAGACGACCGGGAGGGTAAAATCCATCTGATCCCTTTTCCAATCCCTGCCCTTAGTTCTCCCCTTCTGTCAGTGCACATCCGAGCCTCTGCCCCGCATCCATCATTGCACCAGAATTCAAAGGCAGTCCTGTCTCTGGCTTGTTACATTCCCACACTATAAGACTTAGACCTTGGCAGAAATACAGGCAAACAGAGTGCAAGAGAAGAGAGAACGGAAACGAGAGAGAGAGAGAGCAAGTGATAGAATGCACGACGGAGAGAGAGCAGAAGAGGAGGGAGAGAGAGAGAGCGAGTGTGTGGGTGAACAGGGAGGGGTGGAAGAGAAAGCGCTGCTCTGAAAACTGATGCGGCTGCTTTACTAAGAGCCTGCAGTGTGTGTGTGTTTGTGTGTGCTTGTCTGCATGTGTGTGTTTCAGAGATGGGTGTGAATGATACTTTCTTAAGCAGGCGCTCTTTTTGCTTCCATCTTGTTTGTGTGAATAAGTCCAGACAGACGTCTAGTGATTGTGTGCTTTTTTGTCTCTATCTGTGTGAGTGAAGAGATAGGAAAGAAATAAGTATATTTGAAGAAAAACAATCGGGAAAAAAGGATGTTTCTGCATTTATAAAGACGGTCGGCAGCAGGTCTAGAAAAAAGCACATAAAACATAGTTAAAATCCCCTGTAGACTATGTCTCGCTGACACACCCCTAGATACTACTGGAACAGCATAAACACAGGAAAATTAGTAATGCTATTGACAATCTTGCTAACTTAACTAAAGCTTATATCAAAGATTAAAACAATGTAAAATGGCCTGAAATTATTGATATAATATTTTTAAAATGTAAAGTAATATCTGTATGCACAGCACCCAATACAGTGCATCATAGAATACTGATGTGATATTTTAATCTCTTTCTAGACACCTGCCTTCTGTTTTATTGTGCTTAAATATTTAACAGAACCAAATTTTTTATCAAATGCAAAGATCTTGTGTGTTGAAAAGATGTTGTCAAATGCAAAGATGTTGTCAGAGATTTTGACATCTAAATTTTCAGTTAAATTACAGTAAACACTTACCAACACACTTATTCAAATAATTTTCAAATCTAATCTCCAAAAATCCTAATTTTGTTTATACATTTCTCCAAAAACCTCAGAATCTGTTTACGCGGAGAGGACAACGGGCAGCAAAGCCAAGCACATGAAGTTATTGTTATGGCAACCAGATACATCGTGATATGATTCACAGAAAGATGTTTTAAAATGAACATTTCAGTTCAGAGTATATTTGGGATACCTCATTTGAAATCAGACCAGGACATATTTAAATGTTTTAGTGAATTGCAGACACACCAGGACATTGGCTACCTCATGAAACCGGGATGTCTTGTCACTTTACGCAAAAACATTCAAGAAAGGACTGAACAGTCACACAACCACAGACACAGATTTGCTGCACAATACACAGGAAGGTTAAAGCCCTCATTTCAAGCAGATCCCTTTGCCAACAATCAATAAGTACCTTTATAACACCCTTTCCTCTGGGGGGCACTAGACTGTGAACGCACACCCACCTCGAACCAACTCGGTAAGGATTGGACGCACTGATTCGCTCTGATTGACAGAATTTGATTGACAGACGGACCATACGCCGCTGAGCCAAGGACAATTAAATGTGTGGTGACCTGACACGACACTTCTTCTAATAAGGTAAGAATAACAGGCGAGTCTGACAGAGAATAAACTGTAGTGTGAAACAACGAGAAATGGGAAACATCGAAGGCACCCGATGTCAATCGGGGCACACAGGGAATTGAGAGTGATTGACAGGGTGAGAAAGAGTGAGAGTAAGGCAGTTAAAAATATTTTTACCATCATCTAAATATTTGCATTTTTGTAACCTTCATGGCTGAATTACAGCATGTCGGTTAAATATTTACAGTACAAGAAAGTCATTTTCATTCTACAAAACTGGCGCAATTCACACAGAATAATAAATTACACTGAGCCTCAGCAAAAGAGACATAAACAGTGCGAAATCAGAAGCAAAATATTCCCAATGTATCCAATCCCCTCCTGTACAGAACAAATGCAACCAACCGCACGACAATATGCATTGTAAATGACAGAGCTGTCAGGATGAATAAACACTTGTTTGTGAGTAACCTCAAACATTTTAATAATCCTAAGAATTACTGAATTAGAACTATTTTCAAGAAGAGGAAAGAGACTGGGGCATTAAAGACATTCCTCTGTTGGGTTAATATCTATACATCTCAGTAATCTCTATTTTTGCTGGTCATTTTTAAGCTTTGGGTGCAGCTGACCTTGAAATCGACCGGATTGGTCGTTGATGGCGAGTCTCGCCAGGATAACATAATTGCATGCAGAAGATTGGAACTGATCCTGTCTGCTTAAAGGGATGATTTTTTTTGCAAATACACTTGTGATACTAAGGACTGATATCCACTCATATTCCTACACACTCCACACTTAAAGAAATGATAAGAAAAGATAAAGAAACAACAAATACAAGTCTTATTTATTTATTTCTGCACATTTTATTGATTTTTTGTGCTAGAATATTATATATAGTTTTATTCTGGCATTAATGTTTTATAGATTTATGAATATTTTATACGTAAATAAAACACATACACCTACCTGCCTATCTATCTATCTATCTATCTATCTATCTATCTATCTATCTATCTATCTATCCTATAAGCCTATTTGTTAGACTATAAATCCGTTTATCTGTCTGTGTATCCGTCTATCCATCCATCTGTTCACCTATCTGCCTAGAAAAATCTTTTTATCTTGTATTACAATGACCCCTGTATTAGATCTCTTCCCCAAGTTCACTGTGTCACTTTTGCATGTAATCCTTTTAATCAAAGAGCCCCTTTAATTAATGATGTAACAAAGAGACTGGACTGGGAGGACCTCCAACACTAATGCAACTTTAGAAAGTGCAGTTACCATGGTGCCTGTGAGTGACAGATTGTCACAGCAATGTTAATAGATGCCTGTCACTAAGGATTACCCCCTCCTGAATCAAGAAAGAGGGCTAGTCAGCTAGTCAGAGTAGCTCTTTAGAATAAGGTTTTTCCTGCCTCAGATAGGGAAAGAGAGGGATGGAGGGAGAGAGGAGGAGGGAGAGAGCGAGAGGAGAGAGAGAGAGAGAGAGAGAGAGAGAGAGAGAGAGAGAGAGAGAGAGAGAGAGAGAGAGAGAGAGAGAGAGAGAGAGAGAGAGAGAGAGAGAGAGAGAGAGAGAGAGAGAGAGAGAGAGAGAGAGAGAGAGAGAGAGAGAAAAATCAGTGAAAACACTCCAGGTTAGAAACAAGACCTCAGACTTGAAAAGCCTGGCTCTGCCCACTGAGTGTCTCACAGCCCAGAATAAACACACAGCAAAATGTGCACACATTCAGATGTACAGAGCATTCATAGAAGCAAACAGAAACAGATAGGGGTTCTTTCAGATTGCCGTCTTTGGAGAATCTGAGAGGCCCAGCTGGTGCTGGCGAGAGCTGCGTGAGCCAAAGATGTCCAGAAAAGACATTATGAAGGAGGGACACAGTCTGCTAACTAACACGCATTGGCCATTCTCAGCCAGCAGGGGTCAGGCATTTCTGTGATCTGAGGTAGGTAGGAGAGAGAGAGAGGTAGGAGAGAGAGAGAGATAGGTAGAGAGAGGATAGATAGAGAGAGATAGAGAGATAGATAGATAGATAGATAGATAGATAGATAGATAGATAGATAGATAGATAGATAGATAGATAGATAGATAGATAGATAGATAGATAGATAGATAGATAGATAGATAGATAGATAGATATTGTATTTAGTTTTATTTTATAATATATAACTTAATTTCCGTTTTGACCTGCAGCTATCCCGCCACACACACACACACATACTGCCTGGCCCCAAGTGACTTATCGATGTGCAGCTGACCTGCCTCTTTTTTTGGTCCACAGTTCTCAGGATGGATCTTCCCGAGAGAGCACGTTCATTGGGCCATAAATCCCTCTTACACTGAAAGGCAGCTCTATCTCTTTCAAAGTTAAGAAAGTCTATTCATCCCCTCCCTCCTTTACTCACATTGCCCGGCCTTTCCCTCCCCCTTTCGTTTTTACCCCTCTTCTCCTTTTTATGTTGGTCCGTCTCAACACTGATTTTCATTTAGATGCTTCTCACTCCTGTGTGGCCATACACTCTTGCCGAATTCTCTTTGATTCGGCTTTGACACGTCCGACACGGCCCTAAATCTTCCACAGCATGACTGCGAGCCCTTTCACAGTACTTTTACTATCCGGCCGCGCCAAACAACTTAGCTATTGAAAATTTGTTTCAACTGTAATGGATCTTGCTTGGGAGAAAAATTGCACACTCCATGTGAGAGAAACCAATTGAATCTGTGAGTCTGCGTCCGATGAATCTTTGATAGTCTGCTGGCATTTACTATTCCAATTGACTTCCTGGTTGACTCCCTAAAGATGAACCTTACTGTCTGCCTTGTGAGTTGTGCTCATTTGAATCAAAACAGAAAGATGATAAAACAGGGCCACATTACATAGTTTAGCAGAGGTCCCGGCAAAGGCAATTAAATGTATAATTAATGGTGACTCTGAATCGGGATGTTTGAAATGCAAATGTCTCGCACTGTCCTGGCACTTGTGTGTGCGCGCCTCATGCATGTTCAACAATATCTCGGTTTTAAAGCTTAGTAGGTTGTTAAGCTGCCTAATGCTGGTAATAGAAGCTCATAAGCGACTGACTGGAATAATCTACAAAGGCAACAAAATTGAGACACAAATAGAGCACTGGTTTGATATCCATGCTAGTTTGATGTTAGTATTCCACTATGGTAATTAATGCATTTAGAATACATATTCAAAAATAATGGATACATTTTTTATTACATTAAACAATTCTGATGTTAGTATTCTGCTATGCTAATGACGTGATCCTCTAGCACATTTAAAATGCATATTAAATAAATTATTATTTTTTTAAATAAAATGTAACAATTTTACATTTATTACTATCATGAACCAATTTTTTTATTATTGACATTTATTTGTAATCAAGAATCTTTTCCACAATGTCTCCTGTAATATATTGTATATGTGCAGTATTTTTACTGGTAGGAGGTGTATATGCAAACAGCTAAAACTTGTTACTAAAACAATCTTTAATGACCTTATCTCAACACTGTAACAGTATTTTAACACAAACAAAACAAAGACTCAAACTCTGTCTGGTGTTCATGAAAGTTAAATGACACCATACAAAAGAATAGATGCGTGCTACTGTTATGTTTTGATAAATGAGCCTTACATCTGAATGTGAACCGGGTATAATTCTTTCAAAAAGCTGCAACAAGGAGGAATTTTATTCATGAAACGCCTCTGAGAATCATTTCATAAACAGGAAGACAGTTTTGCAATCTAATGACCATTGTTCCCTTTTGTCAATGTTTCTGTGTGCGTTGCTGCGGTTTCGTTATTTCTCTGCGGAGCTGGTAAATTGTTCTTTTGTGATAATTGACTAAAGCCGCTCTAATATTTTGTACAGTGTGCTTTAATATGGCACCTTTCAGTGTGCTTAAAGCATCCATTTATTCAATGTTCAAAAAGACATAATCATTCATTTATCTTCACGGAAATGTGTTTTTAACTCAGCTTTGGCTTAAGGTGGCTTTGCGGCTGTCAGAAATTATTCTATCATCTCTATCGTTGCTCTCCTCCACTGCACGAGCACCATCACCCCTGCGTGGACCAAAGCCTCACGCAAACAGAGCCTTTTGATAACCCACAGTCTATTATATGTTCGTTTCTCTCTTTCAAACCTGGCACCACACCGGACGTATGACCGAGGCAGAATTTGTATTCTTTTGAAAGCGGACCTGTTGAACCTTGGGATCTGGATACCACGAAGCGACCTGTTTGTACAGGTTGCAGTCGACGAAAGCAAAACAAATACGACAGCGGCGTGCTCGTGTTCGCTGGAATGAGATCAAGGTGTAGACCAAAGGGGAAACAAACAGGAAGTAAACGGAGGCTGTATGGGAGCACGTTACACAAACATCAAAACTACAAAGGTCACGTGGGTCGACTTGTCAATCCAACAAACAAACAGGCAATTAGTGAGGTTAATTAGTTTGTAGTTTCCTAGTAATTGAATTTAGCTTTGATATTTTTAGTAGCATACTGCTAACAGTTGTGCAGACAGTTTGTTACACTTCATGTCTTAA
Source organism: Beaufortia kweichowensis (assembly GCA_019155185.1). NCBI lineage: Eukaryota > Metazoa > Chordata > Actinopteri > Cypriniformes > Gastromyzontidae > Beaufortia > Beaufortia kweichowensis. The sequence goes on from CM032808.1 coordinate 11,010,333, forward strand.
AATATCTTCTTTTCTGTTCCACAGAAGAAAGTACTGCAAATCATGCAGGTTTGGAATGCTAATATTCCCTTTAAATCCCTTTCTTAACTATAACATTCACAGAGGCATCTTTGTTTTTACACATCTTGAGACCCTATGTGTTCCAACTGATGTACACCCCATCTAATGGTTTTTGAAAGCAAGAAAGTATCTAAATTAAATGTCTGATCGTGTCTGATCAAGGTCAGGAGAACCTGTAAAACCTCTAATTATACAGGACTTTCTCAAGACAGATCAATCGACATTTATTCAATTCACGCAGTCCAGCAAGTAGCTAATTGTGCAAATATGTGGTTTTGCACATGCCTAACATCAACAGGGACATTAGTAACATTCTCGAACAGGAGTGCCTGATTATTCTCATGAAATCAAAGCTGAAACAAAAAATATTTTCTCTACTCTTGAGTCCTTTTGCACAGCTAGAAAGAGGACAGCAGTATGAGTCTGCATACTGAACAGTACTCTAAAACCCCAACAGAACCAGCACAGCTTAATGAACCAGAGAAATCTCGGTTTACAGGAAATGAGAAAAAGACTCCAGTGTACGCTTTAACACTTCTGCTTCAATGTTCCAGATCAAAAAGCAGCTTCACACTGTTGTTACACATGTGGTGAAAATGTACTGTATGTCTTTTTAAACAATCCCATTGTTAACAAAACCATTATGAAGCGTTTTACATGTCAGCTAACAGTCTCTTCCTGTGTAAGTGCATGGTTCTTGACCAAAAAAAAACATGAAAATTCATCAATAAATCAAAAGTGTGCCAACAGCGAAAAAGCTTAGCAATGTGAGACTAAAGGCTAAATGTTGTACTACAGGATGTTCTGCACCTTGATCCACTCAGACTGCCACAAACGTGTAGAAAAACACGACAAACAAGTCTAGATATATATTCTAAACCCACAGACCCAAAGGACACAGGAGCATGCGCACACACATCTTATGTACACACACAAAAAAAAACTGCTGCTTATATGCATTTCACATCACCTGCTCTCTCTCACTCTTTCAAAAACCTTGTGATCTTCAATGGAGAATTCTCCATGGTGGTACAGCAGCTTTTCTGTCTACCTATAAATTCTTTAGAGAAATGTTTACAAAACAACAGTTTATATTTGGTTTTCTTTACCGTCACAAGCAAGAGTCACAAACACACAGCATATCTCTAACGTTATTGTGGGGCACAAAACAGGACACGAGTTACTACAAATCTGATGAAGAGAAGAATTGTTATTGACATTTTTTAATTATGCGTGCAACCAACGCTTACATTTGAAGTTTTTAAGGTTAACCACTTCATTGACATAACATGTCATGTGTATGAGAAACCTGCTCTATAGTCATTGTGAAGTCTCTCTCTCTTTCACTCTCTTAGAGCATCCCAGTGACTGAACACGCTGGTGTTATTGGATTAGACAGTGATTCAATGTGGCATTTCGCACATGCGTGTCCCTGCAGGCCCGCGACACAGCCGCAGGAGTGGGCATCCCTAATGCGTGTTACAGCGCCGCCACCAACATCCACACACAAACACACACCAGCGGCAATGTAAGACACAAACACACACACAAACATATGTCACAACTCTTAAACCCTTAATTTGAACAGGGTGACCATTCCATCTCACCTTCCTCCATCTGTGACCTGTCCTGCCAAGATGTGTTTTTCTAAGTCAGAACGAAAGGGCAAGTAATACAACAACAGCTTCCGCTGTGAACTGGACCCAAATAATAGACAGCAGCACACATGTACCTGTAAAATAAATCTAATTTCTGGCACACTACACATTACAGCTGTGGCAGATAAAGGCTTGGAGAACTTTTGACAAAATGATGGCAAACATTGCCTTGAGAAGTCACACCTGGGTGAGAGTGAGAAAATTTAATGAAGGAACAATAATGTGTTAAATAATGCAGGTAAATAATGCACAAATGAATAAATGCAGTGCCGGACTGATGTCTGTGAAAATCTGTCACCTGTAATGAGACGAGGATGCTTGTCTATGCTTAACCACATCAGATGGTTTGGGAAACAGCAGCTGTGAGTGTTTGCTTCAGTGTGAAAAGGGCCTGATAAAAACAAGAAGAACAAAAAGTTCAAAAGTTGTTTATACTCAATAATAATCACAGTTCGGGTGGTTTTACCTTTTTTATTGACATAAAAAGTCAAAATGACATTGGACACATGACCAACAAATAATCTGATAGGAGTTAATCCAAGACATATCAGATGCCATACAAGTTTAGCCTGTTAACTGTCACCTATGTTGTTTCCCTATTTACTTTAATTTTTCATAGTTGAATTTTGATCTAATCATGACAAACTATATATTGATGGAAAGGTATAAGACTCGAGATAAAATATTTGACACATTTTCATAACAATAAACAAAAACAAAAAATAGTTTATTGTTAAATTGTTAACAAAAATGTTACTGTAATTAATAAAAATGCCTGAAATAAAAATTTTTTAAAGAACTTCTAAAAATCTAAAAATTAAAAATTGTAGTTCGGTGCATTTTTATGTGTACACTCTTGCAATTTCTGCTGTGACAGTTACAGTATCAGGTTAAAAACGAGGCACAAAAATATTTTAATTACATTTGTTGATTACAAACATCTTTTTAATTATCTGCTGCAGAAAAACTCAATCCACTGAAAATCAAAACCAAGATGTTTAATACATACGATGCAATTATTTATTGAAATTCCATTAATTCATTAAGCGTAAGTGGACATCCTGACAACTGTAAAATAATCTTAAATGTGCATTTTAAAGTAACATTCATCACTTTCATAAAAAAACTGTCTATTTAAGAAATCAAACTATCTAAACCTTCTGACTCAGCCTTCGCTCAACTGTTCCCCAGAATCTCACCATCCTGAAGCATCAGCTTTGAAGCCCAGCTCTCACAGGACATCAAATAAGTGACACTACAGAGCTCTGATTTAAAATCACAGCTCACTTCAAGTGACGGTGGCTTACATAGAAGAGCAAAAAATGTCCCTATGAATACAGCTGGAGCACTAAACAAATCTGCATATACCACATCCTTGACTTGCCCAGTTTCCACTGATATACTTTATGTATTTATCCTGTGCCCTAGATATGGAAAGACCCTAACTACCAGCCCAACCTTACCTGCCCATTTGAATACATTCAGGTACACGGTATTTTTCTAAATACAGATATATTAATCCAATGTTTAAACAAATTGCTTTAAATTGACAAATATTAAAGCTGCAATTAATAACTTTTGGTTCCATACTTCCATCTCTGTTTAAAACATAAAATTGCAGGTTAATTTATGTGGGTTGAAGTCAAGGTCACTTACATTTCCTGCAAAATTGAACCTAAGAGCTCAAAAGATAAATCATCATTATAAAGCATATCATTGCGAATCAGGGAAAAGTATAGATAGAGCTTTGAATAGATTTTTATGCACATGCTCAATACATATTTTGAATTATTTTTAAACCAGAACATTAATTGCTTTAATAAAATACAATTATGTATAATATGTTTCTTTCTTTCATTTACATACTCTTATAATGCAAGCCCATTTTGATTAACTAAAGAAAAGATATGCTAATAATAAGTTAACATGTTTTTAATTGTACTTCCTGCATTTGTCTAAATAAGACGTCTCATTAAATGCCTAATGATAAATAACTAATGATAATTAGTTAATCAGAGGTAAACGCTCAAAAAATCTGTTTGATTTGCAAGGTTATAAATACTGAAAATCCATATTTACATATTACAATTACTACAAAGAACTTTACACTACACTTTACATTACACTACTTACTAATCTAATATATTTTTCTATAAAAAGGGGGGGAACAAAAACTGAGAACAAATATCATATATCTCTAAGCCCTGGGGAAAGAGGCTCCCTGTGGCAATATAAATGTCAGAACACAGCAGAGTGCATGTCTACTTAACACAGAACAAATGTGTGTTTGAGCAGAACCCTTTATACTTCACATAGAGTATATAAGGCCACAGTAAAGTAATACTAATGTTAAACCAAAACGAAATGGCAATAAATCTGTGGATTTGAAAAGACCTTGATCTGTATGTGCCTAATGGCAGGATAAAAGAAAAATTTCAAAAGACTCACACTAGGCACCGCTCGTGTGTCTAACTTGTTTATGCCTGACAGATATGGGCCGCTCAAAACTGAAAGTTTAAAACTTTCCAAAAAACAAATGACCTTTTCGGACTCTTGCTGAATTGAGTTACTCTTTAAAATCCTCTTACAAAATCACACCCAAAGCTCAGTTTGCTGTAAAACATCAGTCAAACCCTACAGAGAGATTTTATTAAATGCCAACCACTCCAGTTACTTAAGCTGTTCACCCAAAAATGAACATTCTGTCATCATCTACTCACCCTAATGTCTTTTCAAACCCATATGACTTTCTTTTCAGTGGAACACAAAAGGAGAAATCTTGATTTATTTTGACGCTGTTCCTTTTCCATAAAATGAAAGTGAACTGATAGGACTGGGACTATTACTAATATTTTGCATCTTTTGTGTATAATTTAATAAAGAAAGTCACACACATTAGCATTTACGTTTACACAGTTGGCAGATTCTTTTATCCAAAGCAACTTACAGTGCATTCAAAGAATACATTTGATCAATCTAGGAAACGCATGACCTTGGTATTTCTAGTGGCAATCGAGCAACAACAACACCATACAGGTTTAGAAGAACTTCAGAGATCAACATGATCTTTGTTAATGCTGCAGTCAAATAAAGCTGGAAAAACAACACCTGCACCTGGTTTTTGAGTTTGATTAATGGCATCCCTCGTTTGATCTTCTATCTTTTTGCTCTCTCTGAAAATCGTTACTATTATCATGAGTGATTCATTAATAGCAGAATGAGTTATGCACGCTTGCCGTCAGTACAGAGGTTGGATTTTTGCTACAGCACAGATAGCGTGCTATCTATGTCTGTGTGTGAGTGTTTCCAGCTGTGATAACAGTTATGTTGAAAGGTTTTCTAATCAATTTCAAACGTAAACCACCTTTTATAAAAATCTATTATTGTGTTATTTGTGTCAACAGGTGTTATTTGAAATTTTTTTTCGAATTAAAAGCATTCATATGATAAAATGTTGTTTGTGAAATGACTAACTAAATCCTTCACACATGCATTTTAACAGAGACAGAGATACAAAAACATAACATCATTTTTTATATTTAGTCATAATGCTTGTGCAGCAGCAGTCAATGCAGTAATCAATAATACAATATATAGTATGCTATAGCTGAGAAACAGGAGGAAAAACCTTCTCTAGTATCATAAAAGACTAGATGTCTATGCTCTATGAGAGAGACCATACATGAAGAATTAATGTAGGGCTGAAGTATGAAACATTCTCCCGAGAATTCATGTTTCATCCGCAGAAAGAAAATTGAGGCTTCAGCTTTCATCTGAGTTTTGATGCAACAAAAAATTCTCACATGAAAATGACTAAATTATGAGTCGCAAACACTGAATACACTTGATGAAACTCATCCAGCCTTCGTGATTCTCAATAAAACCCTATGAACACTGAAAGACCGTATAAAAGTGCAAATGATTTGCTCACATTTGTCAGCTAATAAAAATAAGCTGTCTATAGTGTATGTAGTACACAAAGTTGGTTAAAGCTAGTTGATCAGCATTTGTTGCTGGCAAATATGGCTATGCCGGTCCACCGACCACCTAGACCAGCACCAAACCAGCAATAACCAGCCTGGACAAACATAAAAAAATTCATAGTGGTGACCTAAACTAGATGATCTTTATAGAGATTTTACACAATTATTGTATAAAATAACCTAAGGCTATAAATGTAAACAATAAAAATAATTTTAGAGGCAGACGCACACACACAGTCTACAGTAGATACTCGTTGTCTAATCCTGACCTATATCCAACTATTACTGAATAGCGTTTAGCTGGGTAGAGCAAATGTAAAATTTGACAAACTATTTCTTATTGCTTTTTCTGATGGTTCAGCAGATATTTTGCACTGCCTGTCGATTTAGAGAGTAGCAGAATGGAGAAATATAAAGCGAAGTCCCTTCAAGGCAAGCCTGACTATTGGTGGCCATCTTTGTTATAATGCCAGATATCCATTTTCTATGTAGGCAATAAGCACACAAGACAACTCCTATTTACCAGCTGTCGAACAGAGAAAGACCAGAATCTTTAAAACTGTTGGCTAAGATTTAGGTTCAACAACATGCATGTATTTGAAATAAAAATAATGAAAGACTTACTTCTTTAGCTAATAGTGACAGACAGTGCAACTATTTTAATCTTTTTTTGTAAATTTACATTTATGCATTTGACAGACACTTTTTGATCTAAAGAGACTTACAGTACAATACACCTTACTAGTATCCATAAGAAATCTAACCCACAACCTTTGCACACCTAATGCAATACTCTACCAGCTGAGCTTAAGGAACAAAATACATTTATTTTACGACTGAAAATATGATACAAAAACATCATACATTATTTAATTATTACATTTAGTAAACCTGAAAGTGCTAGAAATATTATATGAATCTTTAATACAAATATGTTTACCATCCATAACATTTCAGTCAACGAAACAAGCTGATCTATCACTACATAATTTGAAAAAGAACACAAAAAACTAATAGGATATGTGACTGCAAATGCATGATTTTTCAGATTCCCTCAAATTAAACTGTCACGAACCATCAAAGCCGCTTCCTGGCATTAACTCGAACCAAACCATTCATCAGCGATTGACAGTAAACACAAGTCACATACGAAATTCTCATACACAAGTCATTCAGAGCTCGAGAACACACAAACATGAGCAGCCCACAGCATGTAACCGTGGGTGGACACACAATACACATTTTCCCAAGCGCTGTGTGTTTGTTATCGAGTTTACTGTTCACAAAACTATTGAGACAGTATTAGCAAATAATTGTCTCTCTGTTTTCAAGACCCACTTTATCAATGACACATCTGCTTTTCCTCAAGAAACAGGCTCAGATACTTGTCTCTCAGCGGGTTCCTTACATATGCTAACATTGATTGGAGTAGTTGGGGGAAAAAAGCCAGCAGGGTGGTGGTCAATGCGGCAGAACAAGTGACTAAATCAATTCCCGTCCGTTCTCCTAAACTTAAAAGCTAAGCTTTCACCAAATCCCTGAGAAGAATGTTGTATCAGTCATTCGCTTTCAGATTTACCTCAGCTCTCGGTCAATGTGCTTTCCTGTTCATGTGGATCTGATCGACTTTTTCAAGGCTAAACGTCCTTCAGATTCTATTGCTAAAGCAAGTATTCATGAAGTGCGTTTCATAGAGTTTTCACCACGAGTAATATTAAATATGTATGTGCCTTATATGTGTTTTTGCTATATGAGGCTGGTATTTTTGCAGTTTCAGTAAAGAAAATATGTCAAATATATATTTTTAAATCATTAAAAAACATTTTAAAAAATTCATTATTTCTAAAAAACCATCAGCTGCAAAAATCTATAGCATTTACAGTGTTCATACGAAAAGCACTGCATGTAAACTACTGTATGTAAGCTCTATGAATTCAGCTACGGTATGTGTTTGTTTGTATGCGTGTGTGTGTGTGTGAACACTTTAGGAAAGATTAGATGTAGACTTGTTTCTCCCTAGAGAGAACACATCTTTTCTGTTAAAGGGTCATTGAAACCATATGGTACCCTAGATGCTACAGATGTCATCGTTTTGTAGTCAGGCACAGATGATATTTCCCCTAAATGTTAACTTTCCAAAGCAATAGACTAAACAGGGCTTGACTTTTAAGCATTTTGAAAAGCACATCTTTACGTGGAGTGTCAAATTACCAATTTCTCCGCCATCACATGATCATGTAAAGTAGTGCACTTTCCACACAGCTAAAAACCACAAAGACGTATAACAGCTGTAGCCATTAAAGAAGGACAGGACACACTTAACCAGTTTTTACAGCTCTTGCACAGTTAGTGTCATGACTAACATACAAATAAACTCGAGTTTAGGCATCAGGCATGGAGATGTTTGTGTGTACTTGCAAACAAACACGCATACACACGGTAAGGGACATGTCCTTGGAGTTCTGCACCAGTTCACCCTTCTCAAATTGATAACAAGTTTCAAAGGCGAATGAAAACGTAATTGATTTTTACTCCCGTCTGATCGGACAAGTTCAGCGCTCAGACCTCCATTTAGATTCTCACAGACCTTACAAAACCATTACATTAAACAAATTGGTTAAAACTTAAATAACCAGCCGTGAAATAACCGCAAGTTTTATTCATTTAGTGCACGTGTAAATTACTTTTTCAACTCGTTACAGAAGAATCGACGTTGTTTTGCATGAGATATCCCTTTCATCCAGTGGGCCGTTTCATTGCGTGCCGTGTGAAGCAATTTTCTCAATGAGACAGAGGGAAGGAGGGCTGAATGCAACTGAGTAATGACTCACATTAGCGGCCATACCGGCAGATTGTTTTTATCTAAGTGTCTTCATCAGATGGCCACCCGCCACCACGACGAGACGCTTGAACTGCAGCAACCCTGAACCGAGCTTCATTCACCTCTGTCCAAGGTCTCTTTTAAGGCCAGTCGGTGGTCATATTTGCAATGCCTCCTGTCAGCTATTTCTAGTCATGCAAGTGCAGCTCCAAACTACCCGAACAGGGAGATACTGAAATGCAAATTCAGATCAGCAAAATCTGACAGAAGAACAGAATCATGAACGTTGTTTCTTATGCTTAAATCATGCCAAAAATGATTTAACCAGCCAATGAGCGTGCGTATTCTAGAGCAAATGATTTGCATGTTTCAAATAAACCTTGTATATTTCAAATATTAGATTTCAGTCATCTGTAACTCTCTGGTGGTCTCAAACATCATATTCCACTTACAGTAGCTGCAATAGTACTGAAAAGTCAAAGAACTGTCATGAAGTTAAAACTGCGACTTTGGCAACTGGCTCATTAATTTGAAAGGTAAGACTTACCACCAAACTGAGCATCCCCATCCATTTTTAAGTGTTTCACCTTTGCTATAGTGTCTCCGGTGACCACTACGTACAACACTCACTGGACCAGATCAAGCCCCGGGGTCCTGCAATTACAGGCCACGAAAAAGGGAGCTTTTTACCTCCTGTTCCTTTATTTATTTTTCAGCTTGAGCTTTAAGCCAGTTATTTTGACAGATGATTCACATCCTTTAAGCTTTTTTGCTGAGAAATCAGAGTCATGTGTTGAATCTGAATAAGGCTTTAACGTCCTTCTCTAACCCTTGAAAATAAAATCCATGATTGTGGTCTGTGCATTCATTCATTCGAGTCCCTAAGGCAACACTTCCGAACATACGGCGACATTTCTGTGATTGGAGAGCGTATGTGTCTGTGTGGCATTGTGCTAATCCTCCCACACTTTGACATTTTGCACAATGGAGGTTCTTCCTTGAACACGCTGAGCAGGAGCCTGATAGTTTTACAGAGATATGATTCAGATGCGGTCTGTATACAGTATCAGCATCGCAACATCACAGGTCAGACACATGCAAATTGTGAGAGCACCTGTTTGTATTCACATCAAAAGTTGCTAAAGCAAGTTTTTGTTTCCTTCTTTATTGCAAAGAAATTATAGTATCAAGGTAATGACATCACTGATAACCAGCAGGCTGTGTTGTACATGCTGGGTTTATAAATTTCCTATACAAGCAAAGCTTCATACACTAGTTACATCCAAACCAACAGTGCATTAAGATTGTACATTTTTTGCGGTTTGTGCATTACCCAAGAATCAAATATAAGATTATACAAAAATATAAGAAGTGTTGCTAGTGCTTCTGTATGCTTTATCAACTGGGCTGCAGGAACGAAAATAATCCTAGTACTTTTGTATTGTTATCCAGGTAAAAAAATTTTATTAGATAAATATCGAGTTCTTAAATATTGTTTTCAGAAAAATACCAGAAAAATAACTAATTAAGCAAAAACAATTTGCCAATAGGCTTAGAAAAGCTTTCAAAACTTTTTCTCACCCCCTTTGCAAAGTCATTTTCTGTTTAAGCATGAACTTTTCTTGCATTCTAATTATAATGAGACAAAATTTGTTTTGCAGCGTCAAAAACTACTCGGCACAAACCAGCAGAAATTTATACTGGTCAAAGCTGGTCAAAGTTTGTGTAGTAAAATGTCTACGTGTCTAGTGATTTTGAACATCTCTGCAGGCGGTGAAGAGGCAGGGCCTGCTCAAGACAGACATGTTGGATTCTGTGTGTAAACATCATATAAAGAGAGCAACACAAGACTATGAGGAAAGAATGAGAGCGTTTGAAGAGCAGAAGATGAGATGCAGCTCTCTGTTGGAGATTAAGCATGCCTCCCACAGTAACCTTGAAACACAGAGTACCACTGACTCGGTCTACACTGTGCGATCTGCTGGAGCTACAAATCAAATTACTGTGCTGGGGGGCTGACAGCAAAATTGTCTGTCTTCTCTCTCTTTATTGCCAAGAGCAAACCCCCAATAGGTTATAATGACAGCAAATTAAGGCAGAGGAAGAGAGACACTGGAGGGAAAAGGCATATTTATCTCTCCTGTCTCTTTTCTCCCCAGGCCCGCCGCAAGGTTTTTTTCATTCTTTTATAGTCTTCATCTTAGACATGTATGCAGGCTAATAAAGCTTATTGGCTTTTTATTGATCCGCCATGGGATACCGTTTATGCGTGCGTGTAACCTCTTCGCTGACGTCTGATGTGATCAGATAGAATTCACAGACTGTCACATTCATCAGCGCTTCCTTTCGCCCGTTATCGCTGTTGTGTGAACTTGTGTGAAATCTAATTTTCTGCATTTTAGAGTTGTATAGGGAAAAACAAGAGTTGATAAACACCTTTCCGAAAGGCTGATAAAACACATTAAATTCATCCGAGCTGAAACACTGCTCTCGGTAGGGCTTATCATATCATATCCCCAGTGTCATAAAAACTCCAGCTTTCCACGATTGCCTCACAGTGACCCTTTCTGTGCTCCACACAGCCTGTTATTACTAATACCACTGCGTTTAACTGGTCAGAAATAAGTCTGGCGGTCTAGAGTGCACAAATAGCAACAATCATCAACACTAGTGCCCCCTCTGCAACTTGCAAGCATTTCTTAAAAACAACTGAAGCACCACACCAGAATAACACAGCTGCCTCGCTGGTATAAATGTCAGTGTTTGGCATATCTGTGCTGTTGTCGATTTGTTTGCGTCCATCCTTTTGTAGCACTATTTCAATCGCTCCGACCGAACTACTTCCAATTTCCCATCTTCTATCCGACTCTCCCAGCCCTGCGGCCATCCTGCCACTCACCTTCCAAAATTACTTTTGCACTGGCAAGAAAAAGAAAACTGTCTGCCGGTTTATCCCCTGACGCTAAAGAGCGGATTCAAAATACACAGTGTGCCCGTTCCTGCAGGCTAGATGCGCTAAAATTGGAGGAAAAACTAGAGTTTTACCAGTGCACCATTTGAGATAAATTAAGCTTAAAAAAGACCAGACAACAGCACCGGTGTCATAGCGTCAAAGGTTACCGTTTCACAGTTAACGGGGTGAAAATCAATTACATGCCTGGTTCACCTAATTGATATCTACCACAGCATGAAGATAACGCCCAAAGCATTATATTTGTATTGAGCTTGAGTTAAAAAGCCTATTTATATTCAAGAAGGTGAGGAAATGTTGATAGGAGGCACAACTTTAAACTGTTTATTTAGAGTGAGATGCCCATGACCAGGAGGTGTACACGTGAGCCGGGTGGACTACAATGCTGTTTGAAAACCCACATGACCTACAGTGGCAAACATCAGATGGCTCAACAACACAATGCTCTTTCCACTGCATCTGATCCTCTTTTCAATCAAGAGAGCAAGACGAAGCATGGTCTATCACCTCTGCACCCTATATAGCAGACTGACTGTCACTCTCTCCTCGCTGCTGGCAGAGATGGTATTGACCCTTCTTTGAGCCCAGAATAGCACCACAGTTACTGCGATCATAATCAATACAGCTGCAGAAAGATATGACATTCTCCCTTGATTGAACATGCGAAGATAAACTCATGGCCTTCACATCTGGGTCATGTGAGCTGGGTAAAGAATTATGTTGCTTTGGTAAAAATGCAAATAGACGAATTCAAGGTTAGGTAAAATTGTAATTGTTTCCATCACAGAGTGGTTAAAAATATTACACCTTGGATACAGAATTTTTCTTTAGCATTTTCCCTGCAAGCGCAAGAGGTTTTTTTACAGTAGCGCACCTACCGAGAAGTTGATTTACTTGCCGACGTACCTCCTGTAAAGAGCTGCTGTTGAACTTACTGCAATTTGCAGGCTTTGATTTGCCCACTCTTTAGATATGTAAGAAATTCAACTCTGAGTGCACCATGATGAAAAGGAGATAGTGAAAGCACACACGCGTGGAATTTCATTAAACCGACGTTGTGTTTTTATTTGCTAGAAACTCTGCTCTTCCTTATCAGCAGATTACTTATGAATAGGCTCTTTTCTGCGTCCATCAATCTGAGGGGCTTTCACCTCTGCTTGGAGATCACAAGGCCGGAGATAAGAGAGTGGGCAAGACTACTGCAATTATATACTTTATTTTGCATTCACAGTACAGAGAAAAATCCACCTTGGCCTCTAAATCACATTATCATTATCAGGGAACGTACAGTATGACACGTGTATAAGATGAGCTGAAAAGATGGAGGTGGGTTTGGAAACACATCAGGTTTGGAAAATGTTCATGATATTACTATAGAGAGATGATCGATGGCAGTCTAAGGGGGATGTGGCGAAGCAATGCAGCTACTTGGATACATATAGATATGTATGTGGATACACCGCCCCGTGCCCTACAATCCACAGGCTATTCGGCTTCTACCAGGCGCTCCCTGTGAGGCACTGAATGAAATGATTGGCATTATAGATTTAATGGGATTGCGGATTACTATGTGACAAACGCGGCTTAAGTCTCATAAATATAGCAAACGCTTAGCCCAGGTGATGCTGTGTGTTACGAAGGATCAAATAAGGTCAACGTTTGCTCTATGTTCACAAATCATTCAAATGAAAAAGCTATTGGGCTTTTGGCAAGATGTCAGTGGGCCGGAACGAAACGGTGCAAAGAGAAAGAGAGTTAGATTTATGCGCGAATAAATCAATTGTGAATGCAAATGTGCCAAATAGCAGAGTTATGCGACCTAGGGAGGGGTCCAACTCCCTCAATTATGCAATTATGATTCACCGAAATAATTCACACTTAATAAGCTGAACACCATCGGTGCCTTGAGCTCCTACAAGAAGCCTAACAAACAAGGATCAAGCATCAGTCCAACAAACAAGCTCATTAAACTGGCAAACAACCAACAACCAAGTCAGTCTGTTAAACAATTCCACTAAATATCCCTCAAACTATTTAATGTGCATTAAAACTCCACGACAGAAACATCTTTTTCTTCATTATATTAAAATATTGTAGCTCATTATGAAGGTGCAGTGTTTTTTCATGCAATTACACCGCATGAACTTTAAAAGAGATTAGTCAAACGGGGTTTTATTCAAAGCATTTGGCTTTCACCTGAAATCTGCTTTCAAAACTGCTGAGACAGGAGCCGTAAAACTGCATTCTAAGCTAATGAAACATTTACTAACATTTTCATGGCTGAGGGGAGCGGAGGCAGTTCATCTATGCGAGACTTATCAGCTGAACAAATCTGTTTCCAATACAGTGCGTCTAGGCTATTTAGATCAAGGAGGGGGTGTTTGTATTTTGGTTAAAAATAACAGGCCAGCTGCTACATACAGAGTGTTCCTGTGCACAACTGAGGCAATGTAGATGAGATCGTATTCTTAATTTACAAAAATCCAAAAAATACAGCAGGGGAAAGGAAGGCAATTTTGCAAAAGTAGTCACAAGTCACTAATACATTTGCAAATGCATTCTTTTAGTATAGGAACATATGCGAAGTGTCAAAAGTAATGGCAACACTGGCTACACAGATTCTAACTGATCATTATTTTACACTGTTAACTGTCACCGTTCCTCAGGAGCAACACCTATGTTATTTTCCTATCTACTTATTATTTTATAGTTTAATTTTAATCTACTCATGGAAAACTATAAATAAAACTATAAACTATAATTGCTATAAAGCTATAAATAAAAAAAGAATTTCATGAATAAACTATAAATAAAAGGTGTAAGACTCGAGATGAAATGTTTGACCAATCTTTATAACAATAAACATAAACCAAAAATATATAAAAAATGTTTAATGTTACTGTAATTTCTAAAACTACCCAAAATGATTTTTTTAAAATGTTTGAAAAAATATCTAATATCTAAAAATAAAAAATTGTAGTTCAGATGCACATTTTCATGTGTATACTAAATTTCTGCTGTGACAGTTATCAGGTTAATAAAAATTATTATACAATGCAGAGTAAGTTTTATGTGTCAAATACAACTTTAAAAAAACAATATAACTGAGTAGATTTACTTTAATACGGTAGTAATTCTTTTAGTGGTTTTGAATAATATTGAATAACACAATAATTCAAAGCACACGTCTTTAGCTACTGACAACACATTAGCGGTGAAAGACTTTTTTACAAAATAAACCTAAAATCTGTCTCCCTGAAACCCTAAATCTAACAAACTGAAAAGTATTTCAAACGCTAAACTAGGTTTAAGACATAATGGAGAATGTTATGCAGACCCAAAGAGCAGCGCTGCTAACAAGCATTACAACTCAAGAAACCATTAACAGAAACAGACGTCAAGACACCACAGGAGGGGACAATTTCATGAAAATCTCAATTACTCATGTACTTTAATGAGGATGATGGACCATCAATAAAAAGGAGGTTTATAACATTTGAAAAAAATCTTAGGCTTATCCTCACGATTCTGGCCTTTAAACAGAGGCCTCCTGCAGGCTTCACCTTTGATGGCCTCATCGATTTGACGCAGGCGCCCAACAACCAGCTGATATGAAAGACATTTGTGTTATGAGGGCTCTCTGAAGGACAGTGCGTCTGTGAAATAAAAGCCTTGAAGACAATATTTACTTGGCTTCATTCTAAAAATATAAAACAAAGCAAAACACCAGCCCTGTCCTCTTTTTACAAGATTGGAAAATGTGATAACAGACACTCATGTCAATACATGAAACCATTACAGCCGCAAGCAGAAGGACCTACTACAGTATGCCTTAAAAACTCAATTTATGATACATTTTCACCTCATTCAGCGGGGAATACTCATAACTGACCCATTTTTCACTGAGACACAAACACAGCTAAAATATGGATTTATCAGCTATGGACCATTGCGATCTTTTCAGACAGAGAATTGATTTATTAGTAACTATTGAAATTTCTCAGCAGGAAGCAACATACATTCATTCTTTACAGGAAGGAGACATGCCAAGGGCATTCAGATGTTAGAACCATTCACAGAAAAGCTCTTACGTCTGTTCATTACAAAAGAGATTTATGATGGTTGACGGATGCATTATTGCATTGCAGAATCGATACGATGCATTGTTTCTTACACTAACTGAATTGTGCTGTATTGTTAAGTGTGGGCAGAGCACACCACAGGCATGAGCATGTTGCACCAAATTATTTGATTTGCTATCAGCTCTATGCCATCAACTACATGCTAACATGAGAAAGAATAATGACATAATAATGAAAAGTTGAACATTGAAACATTTCAGAGCTGTGGCCTAAGCGTTAGCACACACTGAGCCAAGTATAATACTGTAATCTAATACTGTACACCTTGAGAAAGCTATCTGCCTGCATCCTCATTCATTTCAATAGCCATTACATTTTTCTTGGAAATGTTTTTATCTTGTCAGAACGCGTGGCTACTTTTGAATGTACATTAAATGAAAACGTATGCCCACATAATGAAACTGAAAAATTGCACAAAATGTAAAAAGACTTAATGTCACGATCTTGGCAAGATGCGGAAGATTACTTCGTCTTTAAAGGGGTTTAATATATCATCCCGGAACCATATAAACGCAACTTTGTTTTGCAGGAAAGTAAAAAATATGGTATGCTATTTTTACTCCTGATCCTGAAGTTGTGTAAAGTCGTTTAATCACACTAAAACTTGCCAAATAAAGTAACTGCTTTTAAGTTTTGTAAGCAATATGCATCATGCTGTCAGCGAACAGACTGTAGGTGGTCTGTGGGAGTGCTGTCTGGGGCAAAGCTAAAGCCAAAGCACGACTCCCAGGACTGAGCTCAGATGATGCGTGTCTGAATCCGTCCTGTCATTTCCTGTTTCTATTCTCCCCACTGTTTCTTTCACCAATAAAAGGGCTAAAAACTCTTCTCACTGTGGTAGCTGTGAATAATTTCCACTATTTGCGTTTAGAGCTGGGTTAATATTCCACTCTGCCCCTGTATCCTTCGGATGAGGACACAAGAGAGGAAGTCATTTGATGTGTTAGCGCCTTATTTCCTCTTTTCGGCAATACAGTATAGAGCGACTCGGAGTCAGGCCTGGTGAAGATAAGCTAAGCCATATGAACACTGCTAAATGTGATGCCTGTGTAATGACCTCCCTCTCTCTCTTTCTGTCTGGATTAAATTCAGGTTAAGGGAACAAGCATACAAATGACCGGCCAGGCAGCATTCAGATTTACATTCTTCATTTATCTTTATCACGGAGGCACATTGCAATATTTGCTTAGTCAAATAAGGACAGATTGGTCACAGCAACGGGTCCACACAAACGCTCTGAAGAAATTTTTCCAGCCTTTTACTGGTCTTCAAGCTGTCAATTGACTCCAAAACCTTCAAAAGGGATAGCAAAAGACCAAGAAGTGCTTTGCAAACATAATAAAAGCTCACACATATTTTCATTTGCTACCTGATAGAAAAGGCAGGCCTGGCATAAAAAAGTAAAAGAGCCGACAGCGCGTTTCTTATTTGCATCCTCCAGCTATGAAAAGAAATGATCCCACGAGGTGATAAATGACTAAATCAGTGGACGCTATTCTCATGTTTGTTTCAACCCTTATCTTCCACTTGCCTTTTTAACACTTAGACATACTTAGACATACAGCTATAAAATTCTGACATTTTGATACATATATCACACCATTAAAATATGAGCTTTATTAGGAATTTACAGTTCAATGCCCAATTGGGTTTAAAGGAAATCCTGACCTTATCCTTAGCTTAAATAACTTGAACCTATTCTTAAAGAACTATAGATCTGACTCAGTATCTCCTAATTACTGCTGGCAAAGATCTGTATGTATTTTTCTTTGTGTTTTTATTATTTACTCTACTATTTTCTATTTCCTGGCCAGTGCTACAATATTTCCCCACCGCTGGCTTCTTTGGCAAGACACAGAGATATACCTTATATATAAAGATATACTTTACATACAAAACTGCGGGAATTTTTTTTTAAATAATAATAATCACACATGGTATCCAAGCAATGCCTTGACTGTTTCTCCTAGACAGCAATGTGATTAAACTGAAAGCAAATCTGGCTAAAGATCCTCTGCTTCTCGGATGTTTCCCCTGACAAAAAGACTTTTGCAATTTCACGTGTCTCGTGTGACTTATCTGGCAGGACACCAACGATCAAAAGAACTAAATATAAGCATTTTTAGATTAACCAAATTATTTCACAACCAAATTATCTGAGACGAGCTATGCTATCCACATTCATTACATTACTGTTCATTTTATAGATAAAATTGATGGTTAACTGAAACCTAAATGAGAACTCTATGAAAACAAAGAGCAAGCTCTGAATAAAAAATGTGTCTCTTGCAATCTCTACATATTTTTCTGCATCTCTGTCTTTCCTTTGTTTTCTCTCCAACTATCTACTTCTGTTTTTCTTACTGTATCTCTCCCCTCTCTGTTGGCTGGGGCTTCAGGCGTTTCTTATGGCCGGATCACTCATTGTTTTCCTCCAGGAATGAGCAGTGGATCCGTAACGACTAGCCTGCGCTGAACCCAGAGCTCCCTGATGTGTTTAGGGACACCACACAAGAGCCGTGTTATTTTAGCGGAGTGCTTTTAAGCCTCGCAGCGGCTGCTGTGTTTGGACCATTTCCTCCCAGCTTGTGACCCACAGCCTAAGTTTGGCAGAACTCTGCATCACTGCGGCACAATTCAACATGCCGGTAAAGACGCAACTCACATTTCTCCAACGCAAAGAGTGTAACTGCGATCTTACTGTATTACTGATTGCCATCAATGAATCATGGCTGTGCGTGAACTTTGCATATATTCAGGTTTAGAATTTATAACGTTATGTTATCATATTATTTTGGGTTGATAATTCATTGGTCCGTTCATCACAGAATATTTACGCTGTCAAATGTTTTGTGTCATAAAGTTACATTGTCTAACATTTGGCACACGCCGGATCCTGAAACTGACAGTGATTAATAGCCACACTGTGAACTTGTGACACCTGCGTCTCTGAATAACATGTTCTTTATCAACTGACTGGATAAAAACGGTGTTTATCTCGAATTGTGCATCAATTTGTTAACATAATTTTCTACTAGATCTTCATATACTGTATTATAAAAAATGAAACGGCTTACCATTCTAGCTTCAGAGAGCCTCTGCAAAGCCAAGCTATTAATTTTAACTGCTGAAAAAGCTTTCGGTGACACAGGCACTGGTGTACGGGACACCCCGCATTCCCGGCGACACGGAGAGCCCTGACCCTTAGCAGGGGCTCCTCACGGCAATGTGAGCCAATTATATGGTGTAAATGTGCAGAAAGATTTCACTTGCATACAAGTTACATCAACGCTGCTAATATACTGTGTTCTCACTTGACTTTTTAAATGTGGAGGAAAGATGCTGTAGGGGCTATTCCCTCTCCAACTGCTTTCCAGTAGTGTAAAAATCTCATTTACAGTATTCACAGTGAAATGTTTACCGACTGATTCAAAATGTGTATTTTCAGTGCTGCTTGGCTTAGGCTACCAGATTTAAACTTGACAGAAACAAGAAAGCCAAAAATGCTATATATGAAATATTAAGAGGATTATACTGCCAAAGGTCCATCACAGACACCAAATGATAAAAATATTAGTATATTATGTCACCACTGGTCAGCAGGGTCAGTCTCATAACCACCCTATGTGTTTCTATAAAGACATTTTTAGATAGAAAGGAGTTTTAGGAATATTCTGTCCTCGAGCATAAATTAACTCTTACTGTGAGATACAGCCTGGAGGGAAAACTAGTTTAGCACTAAGTGCATAAGTAGCGTGAAAAGATGGAAAGAGTTTTCCATTTCATCTCTCCTCGGGGGCATGATTCTCCTATTCTGATTTCTAAACCATGCTTCCTTCCTATACCAAGTGTTAGATTTATAGCGATATAGGACCAAGAAAGAGGTCAGCCAGGGTGCTAAGACAAGGCAGACAGGTGCATCCTGGGAGCCGGCTGCCGAGTGACGGGGCGCAGGGATTTAGACAAGAAATGGGGCTAATGGAAAGAGAGAGTGACAAATAAAACCCACTTTCGCTGCAAGAATGACAGATTTAGCAATAGGGGTTTGAGAGATAGGTGTGTTTATGTTATACGTGCCATTTAACCCCAAATATGTAGTTGCTAGGTTACAACCAAAACACTGCAGCCTCGATTGTGTTTTGAAGCTCATTTGTGCAGATCCCACCGCCAGACTCCGTTTCTCACACACAACCACCACCCACCCACACATACACGCACGCTCACACATATGCATTTCACACAACAAAACACATCGCCTTGCACAAAGCCACAAAAAACTCGTCGGTAACACTGTTGCTAAGGCATCGTTTAGAAATTCCTGCGCACACATTCTTCCATCACTCACTCGTTACATTTCTATGCCATCTGCTAGAGCACCTTAGATCCCACCCCCCAATGGTAAAGCATCCATTCTCATCACAAAGATGCTAATGAACCTGCATCCCAACTCCCACCGGTACAAAAAACAGTTGAATGGATCTTCAATGAAAACAAGCATCATCAGCAAGGGATGAAAAATTGTACGATGAAACCAGTGTTCGGTATTCACGAGGTGATTGACTTAATTACACCCGAGAGACAGAACAGGGTAATGCTATAATGTGCACCTGATTCATACACTCATTTAGCTTTCCATCATTAGCGACCACATCAGCAGAAGGTGGACACAAAAGATGTTTTTTTTTTTATTGTTACGTACTCTATGATAGTAAAGGGGTTGAAACCTTTGTGTTTGAATTGGAAGCTCTAATTACAGTAAATGTTGTTTGCATTATAGAAATACACACTCACCGACTGTTTACATTTAACATTTACACTCCCACATTGGCTACACACAGTAATGACATGAGCCTGAGGGACAAGCAGACAAAGATCATCCAGCAGTACATTAGCGTAGAGTAATGACAGAGTGGAGTAATGATAGAAAAAAAGTATTTACAGGTGACAAGGGTTGTGGAATTATTATTATCTATGTTAAAACATTCCAGTTATCTTCTATACCCATCTGATTATGTATGCTATTTGTAGATTGCTGCCTTCAAGTGCAGTCAGAAATATCGTAAATTACAAGTTTCAAGCACATGAACAGCCAAGCGAAGTCATGTTTACAAGTGAGAAAAACATGATGGAGCAGCATGTCTCCAACATTATGGAGAGCAAAGTTATTTCAAATTATAATGTTGCATTTTAGTCATTTTAAAGGACCAATGTATGAAGCAGCTTATGAAAATTAATAACCAAATATATATATGTTAAAATAATAAAAATGGGATATGAAATGGTACATGTAAAAAATGGTAAATACGTCATAAAGAAAAAATTTGAAAACAAATCACTAGGATCCCCATCAAATGTGACTCTGTCTGTGAAAATCAGGTTAAAGTCCCATAATCTAACAATAATCTTTTACAATAATTTAAATCTTTGACATGGCCTTACTCAGTCAGCATTGAGTTCTTTACATTATGTAGAATGATTTTATGTATAAAACAATAAACCACAATAAATTACTTAAAGGCGAGCGCACACTGTGCAATTTTAAATAGTTTTTTAGATTGTTTTAGATTGTTGCTTGTAACACTATACGAACATGATCCCAGATAAAAGCCATGTCACACTGTGGGATCTCAGCTGTCAGACTGTAGGAGAGTAAAGACTTTAAAAACAGACAGATGCAGGAAGTTTTAAGTCGTAGGTTTTTCTTGGAGAAGGCACACTGCAGGACTGAGTCTTTACATTTCTGACACTGCCAGAATTTTATCTGAGGACAAATCTGATCGTGATGATCATTAATCGGCTGTTAGTGCACCTGCCACACTAGCGATTAAAGACTACAGATTTTGGCCTAGGATTTCAGAAATCGTTTGGGATTTTTCAAAATTTGTCTGAAACGGACAAATCTTGGCCAAATCTCAGTGTTCACCCGCCTTTAGTTGGGTTTTCACAGACAAAATCATCTTTTTAATGGGCTACCTGCCTGTGCACTTTATAGTTTTTATGTGCCATAACTTAACTGTTCCAAAAGCCAATAGAAACATGTTGTTATTTAGCTGTACTACTGCCAAGCATGTGTTATTTTACACTTTAAAAATGGAAAGATCCTAGAGGAATCATTTGAGGTTCTTCACATTGCCACACCAGAGGAACCATCAGGAGGTTCCCAGAGTAACTTCAGAAACTGAGTTTAAAATGCTTAAAGGATCCCACAAGTTTTTGTAAGAATTGCCAAGGTGGTTCCCCAGAGAACCACACTTTGTAAAAAAAAGGTGTCCTGAGGTCTTCATGAGGGTTCTGCCGGTGTGGCAGTGTGCAGAACCTCAAATGGCTCCTCAAGGATCTTTTCATTTTTACAATGTATGACTTAAATGCATCTTATGTCATAATAACAAATACAGGTAAGGTTCTCAGGTGAAAGGTGCAAAGTGATTTTCCTGATCAGACTGTGGCTCTTAAGGAGTTTTGTTCGTTTGAGCATGCCTATCAGCCTGACACATTTGACCTAAGAAGTCATCATTTTAGCAGTTCCATTTGGAAATGCTAGTGGCACAAAAATGACACGCTTCACTTTTAAGGAAAATTGCAGGCAGGCAGCCAGACAGAAATGGAAAGGCTAGCAAACAAACAAGTCAATCTGTGATCCACTAAATAGTTGCTCTCACATAGTTATAGTGTCCTTAAACGTACTCTCATTGAATTGGTCTGATAAGTCTGACAGCTTGAATGACTGCCGGAACATGAGATAGGAGGGAATCTCTGTGGACATGCAGATGTATTATGTAAAAACACATTCAAACAGATGTTAGAAGTCTCATGAAATAGCCAGATTGTCTCTGAACGTTCTTCATACGTCTCTCCAATATCTGATCAAATCCAAAGTGAATAGAATATGTCAAGCAGCACAGAACAGATCTTGGCGCAACCTCAATCTTTCAGCTCAAATGAGGATTGCGCAGTCCAGATTTCCCTCTCCAAATAAATTCGCATTACACACACGCCTACCATGCACATCAGCGCTGAAACACAACAGCAGTAAGCTCTCGTATCTTATTCATGCATCCCTGGCTCCAGACCTGAGCTGGATTGAGTGATGAAGTACACTCCACCCTCTCCAGCTTGTACAGGAGACAACAAGCTGCTTCCAGCTATTAACTCTATTAAAAGGACATCCAGATTGCCATTGACATTACGGAGACTCGCACTCAATTTGGTGAGTGAATCACACCAACCGACAGCTAATTGATGTTAAATTTCCATATTGTGCACATCGATGCTGTAATTGCCAGCATTTCTA
The DNA here is from genome assembly GCA_019155185.1 of Beaufortia kweichowensis. NCBI lineage: Eukaryota > Metazoa > Chordata > Actinopteri > Cypriniformes > Gastromyzontidae > Beaufortia > Beaufortia kweichowensis. Next base: position 11,033,259 of record CM032808.1, read on the forward strand.
ACCAAATTAGACGAGATTGCTGATTTATAGTATGTTTTCCCCTAGTGTACAACGCACCACTTACAAGGCTCTCTAATTAATGTTCCAACAGTTCTGATGAAAAAAACTTTTCCAAAGCAATCGACACCCCTCTCTCTTAATCACCCTTCATTTTGTGACTCTAACACGTCATTCACGTGTCTCTCTACTAGCACCCAAGCCATTTTTATACCAGGCACCACTCCAAGATAAGCATACCCATCAATCTTAAGCACTAACATCAAATTAGTGCCAAATAGAAGTAAGTGAGGGAAATATGTTGAACACAGTGAACGTCATATTGCCTGTTCTCCCACTGTGTTGAGCTGTGCTTTGATAGAAACCTAATGATTGTCATGTCAAGGTAGCGTAAAGACATGTCTGAAAGGCAGCACATTTGAATGACACATTGTACTGTTAGTGCCAAGCTTGTCTACAATATCCTACATTTTTTGTGTGACTTTGATCCCTCCATAAAAAACATTACTACAACCAAGAACTAACATAATTTAGTCCCTTTCTACATGAGAGGAGTAATGATCCCATTTAAACTAAATAAATAATTTCTCAGCTTGTAGTTTTGCTCTTCTAACTGGGTTCATTAACCCTCTTAACCCTCTTCTTTCCTAATAGAATACTGCTATAAATATAACGGTCTTAGATTGTTATTTTTACATTTGCTAATCTTATGAAATATTTGCAAATATAATACGTATATGCATTTCATATTTTGTTTTTTATACCAATGCCTTTTTCTTGCTTGCCTATTTGTCTAATGTTTAGGAAGAAATGCATTTTCCTTAAAGCATTTTTTGCAACAATGCAAACTTGTAAAAGGCACAATAGAAATACAATTAAATTTAAATGAACTCTGTTAGGGTTATTTATTAAATTTGTCATTTACATTAAAAGCCTAAAAAAATAAAATAGTGGAAATAGTATAGTGGAAGTATAGTGGAAATAACTACAAATATGTGACCCCTGTCTGTGAAATCCAGGCTTATGTTTCAAAATCAAATTACGATATCAAAATTATGAGCAACAAAATTTGATTTCACCTTTACATATCACTATGGTTTTAACTTTTGGCATGTAATTACTCAGTCAATATTGAAGATGTCAAGGTTATATTTTCAAAGAATGTTCTTTACATTATGTAGCATGAATGTATGTAGAAGACAGTAAATCACAAAAATGACTTAAGCTGGGTTTTCACATATGACATCAAAGTAGCTCACACATATGAGATACACTATATTTTAGAGATATTAACACAGGAGTGTCAGTCAAAAAAAAAAATCACTGCGCGTCTTTCACATAATCAGTTGTAAACATGAATGGTCAACGCTGTTTGTTTACACTGATAAGCTGAGACACAATAAACAATCAGTAACTATTTAGCAAGTTCTTGAACTACCAAACCATTTCTCTCCTACATGCAAACTTTCCGGGAAACACCTGTCTGAATGCACCTGTCCACAGTAAAAGCGGAACTACGCACCGTAAGCAACAGTCACACGTTTTTGCAGCTGCAAAGCTAACGCTATACACACCTTCATTTTCAGTGCATCCATAAGGCCAGATAAGATCCGTTTTGTTGTTCTTGTGGAGTTTGGAGAATGTCATATAATATTAGATGTAAACTTATATTGTACCGCCGTTCTGTCTTTACTAACCACGTCCGTGTTTCCGGCGTGGGTGGAGCTAACAAGGCGATGGTCGCGGTCGCGTTGATGACGGAATACAGTAAGTCTGTTTTGGGGTGTGGTTTATTTTATCCATATTTTATTATTAAAATTGTATTTGTCTATGTAATTGTCTATGTAGTAAAAAATAAGGGGGAGTCAAAATGACGCGTAGGAGCTAGTAAAAGAAAAAAGTCTCAGTCAGTCTTTCTATGATGTTGTTGTAGTAATTTTACTGCGTGTTACTGTGTATGTTGAATTTTCTACATAGATGTAAACTGTTGTAATAAGTCGTTACAAACATTACTGTGTATTTTATCGAGAAAAACGTAGCTACTCCGTTTATCTGTATGTGTTCATAGGTTGCCTGGTCTAATATGGCGGCGACGTTGATGACGTATCATGCAGTGGTCAATGCGGATTCTACGTTTCGGGGTTTTTTTAATAAAGGAAGACAGCAATATAAAGAAATGTGCATTTATTGGCATGAGTTATTTATTTACACTAATTAAATATCACCTCTGGGAAGTCATTTTGATACCAAGGTTTTAATATTACACACCTTAAAGAAAATAAAAATTATAATGTTTAATTTTACCTCCTTAAGTTTACATTTATTAATTTGGCAGACACTTTAATTCAAAGCAGTAAGAGAGCATTTAACATTTTGCCATGAGCCAACGATAAGTACAAAACTTGTTTACAAGTAGGAATAGTAATCAAGCTAGACATGAACAGCATACAAGATTTTTTTAATAAACTGTTAACAACATTAAACATGGGAAAGGTTTAGGTTAACAATCCAGATCTGAATGGTAAGTACCTTTTTCATGTCCCATTTTGCACTCTATTTAGGAAGTGTGCCATGTGTTGATCTCTTCAATATAGTACTTCAAAATCTACAGCAAAGTCTGCTATTCTCCTTATATTTTATCCATCATGCTATAACTTTATTAAAAGAGTGCTCTCATTAAACAAATCTACATGCTACATGTATGAAACGACAGTCTGTTGAATCTACATAGTTTTTTTTTCTTAAATCCTTATTTGAGAAAATGCACATATATGCCTTCTGTTTAAATATATATATTTTTGTATCTGCCCTTTGTTCCCATCCACATTGATTTTTTTCAGTACAGTCCTCATTTCAACAGATACAATATGTAAATCGCAATGTCTATACATTCTTTGCTATTGAATTCCCACACAGTGCTCTAGCAGCGTATGCTCAGGAGGTTGCTCTTTCATGTCACGGTGCAAGGCTGCCAGCCGGATTTACAGGGGCTTTGTGTGTTTGGGAATGTCGCCTGATTGCGCCGTGTTTGCTCAAGGCCCTCCTGTGTGAGATAATGTCAGCAAAGGCTAATGAGCTGTGAGCAATGCACTGTCATTATTACACCAAATAAAAGGAGAAAGCTACGGCTATTAAAGGTGAACAAGGTTAAACAGCACGTTCTGAAATTATGCTAATTTCCCATCTCCAGATTAAAAAGTCAGAGGGTGACAATAACCTTTCCAATTGGCTCATTAAACCCTGTGTCACCCAATCACTGTCAAAGGAAATGCTTGTGGCATCCTAAGTGAGACGGCTGGATGACACTATTGTGACACGCGAGGGGAGGTCAGAAAGTTGTCACGGTCTGAGTCAATAGCAAAGCTGCAGGCAGTCACTCGAAGGAAACCCTTCGCTTGAACTCGCATGACATTTTACCCATAATGCCATTATTGATCCATCAGAGGTATTAAGCCTTACAGCCACTTTTGAACAATGGAAACATCATAACCAGAGGAAAAATCCTGGGTCCAATCTTTCTTGGTCATCTTTCTTGGCCATTTATTTACTTTTTCTTACTTTTGTAGTTGTCTTGCTCTATGATGGATGCCATCACTGTGCAGGGCATTGTATAACACAGTTATTTGATGCTTTTTTAGTTTTATAGAGTGACATAAACATAAATTTTGTATGATTGTATGATTAATACATTCTATTGGACAAATAATGTGTTGATAAAAGTGTTAGTAAATTTCATTGTACCATTCTGTCTTAAATTAAGATATTTTAATATGTTGGAAAACAATTATGTCTTTAAAAAGTTAACAAGGTTGACAGTTTTACAGTTTTTTTAACAATACCAGCTATGTGCTTACAATAATTACAATAACAAGATGCTTCCTAAAAAGAGAATTTACTGCTGATATTTCTTTTTAATTAGCAGTTGTTTACGGTGGTTTCATGACATGCTGACATTTTATAATTGTCTTCTACTCACCTTTAATTTGTCCTTTAAGACTTTGCCTGTTAAAAGAATATGTCATTATGACACATTTGTTTAATTATGAAGTAGTTAATCACTAAAATACATAATAGGAAAAGAAAATGAAAAGAAAAAAAAGAAAATAGTCACAAACAAGGCAAGCAATCTTCATGAAACATGATAAATGAAATAAATTATTTTTTTAAATAACATTTTTGGTTATGTGCATGTCACATTACAAGCTATCTGATCAGATGTAATTGGGCATGCTCAAGGAAATATCTCTATACTAAAACTTGTTGTTGTTTTATATATAAATATAAGGAACTCAAATGGCATAAATTTTTGTACAATGACCCTTTGAATACTTTGCAACTGTAGCACTCAGATTAAATCTACCTTCAAATTTACCTCAACAGCAGGATCTTTATTGTGTCACCTAGTGTTGTTTAGCCTTTAGTCTGCTCCTCTCTATCCCAGAGACATTTAAGCATGCATCTGTTGTGAGACAGACCCCCTAGCCTTGTTATTTCAGCAATGGATGGTGTTACAGCAAGTGATGAAGGCCAGCGCAGCCCTCGGTTAATGCTTCAAATAAAAACGTTGCTCGGTCTTGAATCGAGATGCAGAGGAAGGGCCACGCATACTAAACTAGCCGCTGTAAAAATACACGCTCAAAGGAATCAGGTCATGCAGCAGTCAAATTTAAAGATCAAACAAAGCTAAAGTCGCAAAAATAAAGAAGACTCTCATGTATTTTCAGATTTTAAAGAATTCAAGAGAAGTTTACAGCATTTACTAAACATGTCACATCAGAGCAGCCAAAGAACTGCGAGAGGCTGGTTTGACAACTTAGTATGCAGTGCAGTCAGCCCATTTTACATTATTCATTGCTTTAGAGGATACGCCAAGGAGGCTGAAAATACCCAGTACCCCACATAACCCACTTATTAGGATGACGGGGACTCAGAGGTGCTCTTTCTGTTTGTAGTTGACAAAAAAGGGTTACCCCCCAGCCCTCTCAGATCCTAAGCACATGTCTCAAACTACTTAAATACCTGCCTCAGGTTTTTAGTTCTTTGCACAGAGAGCTGAGATCTCTTCTGTGAAGCCCACGCGGTTCTACGCTGCCACCAGTTAAGTTCTGACACTTTCCTCTCATTTTCCCATGACTACTGGTTTTTCTCTCTCATTCAGCGTCAAATTGGTCGCTCAGTCTGGGATCAATTGTATTAAATGCAGAAATTGCATTATTTTGGTATAATGAAGTACAGCTTTGTACTGTATATGACCCAGTCTTATTCACTGACTGCACTAGGCTAATCCCATACTCATGTCTGTGATGCATTATGTATATCTCACAATACAGTAGCTGTTATGTAATGTGTGTAATGTATAATTCTGTACATACTGTATACAATTTAAACATTACCCATGAGGGTAGCAGGAAAATGACGTCAATATGTTAAAAGCCCAGGCTTTACAAATGCTAGCTTACATGGAGCCTTTAGACTTCATAAAAGCTTCATAAAAGCTATTCAGATTTTTTTTTACCTTAACGGGAAAGTTACCGCGAAAAAAAAATCTTTCATCAGTTCACCCTCAAGACATTGCAAATCTGAATGACTTGTTTCTTCTGTTTGAATACAAAAGTACAAAATTTAAGTAATGGGTTTTAATGACATAAGAGTGAGTAAATGATTAAAAAAATGCATTCTTTGCATGCATAAATCACTTTGACTTACCACTGTGTATGAAATATATAACTACATAACTAAACACCTCTTGACTACTGTATCATATTCCTCACCTCTACTCATTGTGCTGGATTTCGGTCAATTTTTGCACTTAAAACAGCAAGACCACCAAAAAACGTGACCGCTCTGTTGTCGTCTTGCGCTCAGGCCCATAGTGGGTTTCCATGGCGATGCTCTCACCTCTCTCCCGCTGTCACACTAAGGCTGCAGAAACAGAAGTCATTGACGTGTTTTGCATAGTTACAGCTCGCGGGAACACAAGCCCGCCAGTATTTGGCTAAACAGAAATGGCTGAGTGAGGTTTCTGCTCAAGGCTAATTTAACCTCAGACATCATGTTTTGACTCTCACATCCTAAATTTCTGCCTCCCTCTCCTCTGATCGCATACAAAGAAGAGGCGTGTTAAGCAGGATTCATAGCCCTGTTGGACACCAACTACCTTTTTCCTAAATCGTGACTGTGGGAGGGAGGTGGAATCAGCAGAATGGTCTGTGCATGCCATGTGCTTAAAAATCACACAGAGTTTTCTGTAAAATCACACATCGGTCGTGGCAACTCTCACATGTGGCTTCCAACGAAGTAGCAGCATTATTCCTTAAGCGAAGGGCATCTGAGACACAGCATTGAGCCGCACAGGAGAGGGTCCCGCATGAAAGAGCTGCCTTTGGCCGTAAAATCTACAGACAGAAACGTACGCGACACTGGCATTTGCGAGCAAAGAAAGCTCAAAGTAAAACCTATTGACATGCACACTGAACCCCTGTGGTCTGCTGTTGTCTTACAGCAGTTGGCAGGTAGAGATGAGTGTTTGCAGACAAAGTCGACACCCGCTTTTCGGTTTCATTATTTATTTCATTTCAAGTGCCAATCAGGCACTGGTGTATTGGCAGGTGGCAGGAGTCAGCATGGGGGAAGCTGGGAAGATCTCGAGGTGCACAGATGCATCACAGATCAACGTGAAGAAACAGAACAGAGCTGATTTTCTCACCAGCACCGGCTGGTTTTATTTTCAAGTCTCGGAGCTGCTGCAAAATTCCCCTTTCAAGTCAGTTGAGGGCACAGAATGGTGATGTAACCCTTAAAATTTCACACTCTTTGAAGATTTAAGTTCACACTCCATGTCAACAAAAACGACCAAGGCCTGCTGTGAAATCCCTATATTTGCATATGTTTAGGACACGTTGATAAAAGACTCACACTGAGAAAAAGTGCATGCAGTTACTCTTCTGAAAAATCCCTTTACTCCATTTGGTACTGTACATTTACGGCCTCATCAAAATGACTTTCTCAGTTGTCGAGTTAGGTAACGAGGCACGATAGTTAGCCACCGCCTCCAATGCTCTGAAAGGCAAAGATCAGTCTTTACAAAGCACCAGCCAGTTGCCCTTGCATGTCACATCTTACTAAATGTGCAATCAGATTAGAAGTAATTAGACATGCACAAAGAATACAAATTGCAGTTTTAAGGAACCCTGGAGTGGCGACAACATGCTATATGACTTTATTCAATACCGTTTTGTATTCTGGCTTCAGTTAAAGAACAAACTTAATAATTGTTTTTTAGTGCGACCTGTCACTTCCAACTTTCAACTTAATTATTGTAGAAACATAAGGAACAAGGTTAGAGTAACACAAACTTATTAATAGAAAACGACTACCAGTTTTAAAGCAAGTTGTTATTAATTGGGCTTTTCTCCAGGGGATTTCACATTTCACCTTTGTTGTTCATGTAGCCCAGAGCTGAATAACTCGAAGGGAATGAAGAGGCAATTAAAACATGAGCTGTCAATCAAATGTTGGTCTAGAAAGTGGGACAAAAATGTCATTGATAAATATTCTGGATATTGTCAAAATCTACACTGTCAGTTTCCGTTTGTGTTACATGCATTTGTGCTTCTCTCCTAGAAAACAAGGACAATGTCGTACAGCGGCTCTCGTTTTTATTGCTATGTAGAGCTTGGGAAGCCTGGGGATGTCTCACGACAGTGTACTATCCCAGTTTAGACAGACCCAGTCTAGATTTCAAAAAACTAATTTTTGTGATGTTTGAGATGGATGTTTACTGACCTTAGCTCTACATTTAACTCTTCTTAAAGCTGGTTTCAAAACTCAGGGCTTGTGCCACTCAAGCTGTGACTTAATCCTGGATTTTGTCAAGGGAAAACCATGAGCAATAAAACTGGACAGAGAAATAGCAGTTGACAGTCCCTGACTTAAACCTTAAAGGGATAGTTCATCCAAAAATGTTGGGATCAACCTGTATCCGTACCTGACTTTCTTACTTGTGTTGAACTAAAATAGGCAGAATGTAAAGTAATGACAGCCTTAGTCCACATTTACTTTAATAAAAGAAGAAAAACAACTCAACAACTCTTAGAAAAAAAAAAAACATGTTCCACATCAGAAAGAAATTATACAAGTTGTGAATAGTAAAAGGGTGAGTGAATGAAGGCAATTATCATTTATGGGTAAACTAACCCTTTCACGACTGTTGTCTTAAACTGTATTTGTTGTTTACACTGTTTACATTTACAAAAAATGTAAAATATAAAACAACAATTGAATAATTATTCAATACATGCAGTATAAATTATTCAATAATGAGCATATTAGGAAACATATGGTATCAAATGATACCAATAATATACCAGGTTTAAATCAAATATTAATATTGCCAAGATAATATAAGATGTGCCAAGATGCGGTCACCATATAACTGACCATAACTCTTTTAAACCTTGAAGATATCAAAGCACTAATGACACAACATTTTTTTCTTAAAACCCAAAAATATGTAAACACAATACTGGACTAATTAATCTCAATAGGAGACTTGATCTTGATATAACTGGGAATACAATTCCTTTTCTTAAAATATAAATGGAGTGAGTATTGTGAGTATTGACTACTTAAAGGTATACTGTAAATATGGAGAATATGGCTGTGGAATGCAAACACAGCAAATAGTACACGGAGTTTAGATTGACATATGACACAACATTGCCATCTGCTGGCCAACAGGTTGAACAACCCACTCAACGAGAAGGATCACAATTTGAAGATAAAACAAATGGGATTTACCCTTAGGCATTCAGATAGAAAACTACAGTGAAAGGTTTAATGTGTTTTGTTTTCATTTTCATTTATCATCTATTTTGTAAGAAAATAGTGTTATCTTCTTTTAAAATTAAAATCGCGTTGTGTGTTACACCACTAGGGGGAGGTCTATTCTTATTTTCTACAGCAAATATTTTAATTTGGTAAACTAAACTGTCTGTGGTACAGCAATTTATTAGTTTTAATAAATAATTAATCAATTAATAAATGTACAAACATATTTAAATATACATTGAACAATTATTAAAACAATCTCTATCTGCAGTCTTTCATGGTTTTTTCTGGTAATCAATCAAGTGTATTTGTGTAAATTCAGAGAGGACAACATGTTACCACCTCAATAATGATTTCTTTATCTGCTGTATTGCAAAGTTAATTCAAACCATATTCAAATGATTGAAATATTTCTAATTTCTAAATATTTCTAAATATTTTCCCTAATCATTTTTTTGGTTTTATAAGCAAGTTATTCGAATGAGCAAGTTATTAGGTTATCTTCAAAGATCACACCAAATAGGTTTTTCTCCAGTGTACAACAACAAACTAAGACAGTGTTCGTTTTGAATCCAATCACAATAATCAGAAACAAAATTAAAATCTAAACTGAATGAATGTGGATCCGATGGCCTCTGACCTCAGATGCTGATAGGCTCCAACACACCCTGCATAAGATAACTGCAATAGAAAATTAACTGAAAAAAATGTCACAACACAGATCAGGACATCCTACCCGACCGAGCAAGACAATAAGGGCAACTGTCAAAGAAATGAGCAGAACTGTATAATATAGGGAGTAATAAAATGAGAGAAACTATCCAGAGAGTCTCCTCGACACTTCCTTACAGGACATACAGATTGAAGGAAACCACTTCTAACAAATTCCTGTAAATGAGTCGTGTAATTCTTTCACTCTGAGGTGGAATAATATTGAAAGAAATTTGTTTCCAAGCGTGTTGAATGTTATTGAAATGACAAAATACTTCAATCAAAGAAGGGAAAAATTCAAATAAATATTTCAAGAGGGTAAAAGCACAAGAAAGAAATATCATTTTCATTTAGTTTTGATCAACTATGCATTTTCAATAAAACCCAAACATAGTGTACTTTATAGTTTCCAAAAGTCTTTCACTGAGCAGGCTGAAGCAATTTTCTCCACTTTGATCAAGTACTCAGAAGGAACCATCAAAGTCTGCAATTACTGTTTCTCAAACGTGGTTTAATTACATTCTATAGCCATTCAAAGACAAATGTTCATATAGAGCACATTTGCCATCTGAAGGGGAAAATTAATGCCATTTCCTTTCTCTGCTAATTAATATATTATAGTAGGGATCAGCTAAGTAATGGCATCTACACGGGTCGGATATGCTTACACACCTATATAGCTTTAGAAACGAGCAATCAATTAGCTGTACAGATGACACGGATCAAATTACTTTCAATCGATTGACCTGGAATATTGCTTACCCCCATACTGTGTGTTTTTAAGTGTTACAAATGAGAGCCATGTTTAGGAATTATTCTAAGGGGTTGAGTTTTAATACCTCTATTCTTCCAATCTCAAACCAATGAGAGCTAAGATTTGTGGGATAGACAGAGCAAACCCTCTTCCCATCTGAATGACTACATACAGCATTTCCTGCCACAAATCTCTCATTGATTTTTCTTTTAACACTAGCTAAATGGAGATAAGCTATAGCACTCTGTTTGATGAGACTGCTTTTATGTGAATGCACATATGCACACACGACACGCCCATAGCCTTCTGTAGATCTAAATTACTACCATCAGCAGTCAATCTACACATAAAGTGTTTTACTAAACTGGGAAACTGTTTGTATAATTATGCTGATGCTCTTTACATAAACCACATACATCTGAATCATAACGTGCACTTTCCCTTTAGCATCAAGACATTGATTTGCTTATATACAGCTTCTATGTGATTTAAATAACTGTCCAGATTAAAATAAAGAATGTAAAAAGACATCAATTAGGTTACCAAAGAATTGTTTGCTCTACATGTTTCCTGCATTGGACAAATTTATTACCAGGTTTCAAATAAACTTGGCTAAGATCAATGAAGGATCATCTGTCTGATGCTTTTATACGCATTATTCATCGACATCGGAGAGTGTCTTTGATTAACTGACATTAAATGCAACAGACCTCATTTCCTAGATGGTTAGTTTTTTGTTGACTATCAAGAGGTGAGTATTGATCACTTATCGGGTTTATAATCAAGTTCAGTGTGGCCATGCAATCTCATTAGTCTGAATGGTTTATTGCATGTCAAACAATTGCAAACTAATGATATTGGTTTTGTGTAATTAATTCTTTATGTTTTTAAAATTTTAATTTAATAATTGATCTCAGCTTGAGAATTAAGCCTGTTAACAAGTGAGGAGTGATCAAAATACTGTATACATAAACCAGACATGACTGGATTTACATTTATGGATAAAGCAGTAAACACAAATATCTCTTCCATTATGTATGGCACTAGAGACTAAAGGAAATTACAGTGTATGGCCTTAAGGGATTGGGATAATTACTGCTAAGAACCCAAAAGACTTTATTTAATTCAAAATCAGACAAATGGTGCCTTTCTGTAGCTCATTTTATAAATCCAATAAGAAATCAAGCAAAAGTACACTCAGCAACAATGTAAATTTTCAAACTAAAAGTGTTCTTGTGTTTTTTATTTTCCTTAAATCTTTTTATTATTGATTATAAAAATTAAATTACATGTTACAAGATAAAAACTGCAAATGTTAATCAAAGTTGAAAAAGTTCCACTGACATTACGTTTTTTAGTCAATAATAAACATTGTTGCTAAGGTGAATGTCATTCAGTTGAAAATACAATAATACAAATCCTACATTATAGAAGGACAATAAGAAGGACACAAACCACACTGATATAAAGTATTTAATTTCCTCAGAACAACAACTATGGCAGGTCAGAATATAATTCTGTGCCAGCCTTTGCCCGAAACAAATAATAAAAGCTTAACATGGAATCTATATTAACTTGATAACCAGTGAAGATTCATTTATTATTTATTTCTCTGTGTCTGACCCTGCAACAGTGTGTCATACAGTATTAAACAAACAGGTGGCGCTCCTGCTCTTGTTTCCTTCATCCAATCAGAGTATCGATGCATCCCGATCATAAAATTTGATTATAGAGGACGTTTAAAGAAGGCAAAGAGGATGTGTTACAGGTAAGTGTGACTTACTTCATTAGGAACATATTGTAAATATTTTTTGTACAGATTTGTACAGTTTACCAACTACAGACTTCACATGACGTCATGCTATTTTTTGCCATACGCAAAAGTACGTGCTTTTCGGATGAAACAAGAATGGTAAGAGCATGACGAATTTTTCAAGGTTCATTCACATTATTTCGGTGCACAACACTGCACGTTGCATTCATCCAGATTAATCCTCCAAAGGTAAAGTTTGGATGAACTCACCTGGCTTATGTTTAAATACAAAACATAAGATATGTACTGGACAGTTTATGTATTTGCTTTTATTCAAAATGTGTATAATTCAGACACATAGCTGTAGAGCAAATTGCATTTCATTACAAAACTAAAGTGTGACATCATATGCGGTACTCGTTACATATCTCAGGTAAATTCGCACGATCAGAAGAGACAACACAGAATTGTGGTTTCAGATTTAGAGGCAAAGTGTATTCTCTGCGTGGACACTCGTTGGACAACTCTTATTAAGCTCTAAAACTATTAAGCAAAGTGCTTAATGGTGCCTCATCAGCAAATATTCACTGTCCGACTGAGTCAAAGCGACCGACCTTCTGGAGATACGAGCACATGCGCAGTGTCCCGAACAGCGTCAACACCAAGTGCGCGTACTTCGACCTCTGTGCGCATACTGTCAGTCAAACGAGCAACAGCGCTGATGTCTGACATCAAATGTGGACGGACGATAACTTTGAACTATTTTCCTGGAGTTCTTGTTTTATTTTAAAAAGCGTCCTGTTATTTTAAACCAATACTGAAGACGTGAAAAGAAGAAAGAATATTACGCACAGTTTTCCCGTAATATTAGTGCTTTTATTTATTTGAATATTTCTGTCTTATTGGTGGTTTTCATTTTCTTCGCGTGGGGTGTGTCCATCAGAGGAGCAGTGAGCGCTTGTTGGAGTGTCCGAGTGTGTTCGGATGTGTATGATGTCTCATCACTTGTTCCTCACTGGAGCGCAACCGGCGCGCAATGGATTATTTGGGGAAATTGTTATACGTGTTTAACCAATTTATTTGCTCAGTGAATGGATATTAATAGAGCGACGATGTTATTCGCAACTTTTTGGATAATGTTGCCTGTCCTTGGTGAGTTCAACATCTTTGTGCACTAATGTTATTTTCAACCAATTGTTTGCGCTTCAGATATGTAACAACTAAATGCAGTATTGGAATTTGGATGCATAGTCCAAATATTATTGTCTTATTATTAATAGTATTATTATTAGTTTTGATTATCCACCATGACTTGCATGAATTACAAAATATTTGCCATAATGAGCTAAGTTGCGCTTATTTGCTTGAATTGATTCTTCTGAAGTACTTGGGTAAAGCGCAGTAACCTCAATTGTACGTTAAGCATTTAGAAAATTTTGCAAATGTTCACATCCTGTTTAAAGCACATCCTAACTTTAAAGCTTTTCTTCTACAGATTTTTTGCACTTCTCAAATGCAGACGTGATCACACAGTCTCGTTCGGTTCGACTGGACTGTGTTAAGGCTCATGAACAGTGTTTGGCGAAGTACGGCTGCAGCACGAAATACCGGACCATGAGACAGTGTGTGGCCGGTAGAGCGAGTAACTTCAGCATGCTGGCCGAACCCGAGGCGCAGGACGAGTGTCGGAACGCCATCGAGTCGATGAAACAGAGTCCACTGTACGACTGTAAGTGTAGGAGAGGAATGAAGAAAGAGAAAAACTGTCTGCGCATCTTTTGGAGTATATACCAGAGTTTACATGGTAGGTTGAGATTACTTCTCTTGACCAGAATCCAGTCTATATCATGATCAAAAAAACCCTTTGATCTGCAAAATGCATTAAAAATGATTTAGAACTTCTAGAACTTTTTTCTTTGTGTTTAAATCACGAAAAAGTGCTGGCTGTAATTAGTTAAATGTTTCTCTTACTATTTCTACTATATTATCTGACTAGTAGTTTTTTATGTTCATCTTCCAGCCAATGATTTGCTGGAGGACTCGCCATATGAGCCTGTAACCAGCCGTCTGTCTGATATTTTCCGTCTCGCTCCCATCTTATCAGGTAAGTCTGATGTTAATATATAGCCAAACTTTACACCAAAAGAAACATATTTGCACTGAGTGCAAATGCTTATTTTGTCTAAATTCAAAATATATGCTAAATAGAGTCATGACCAAGCTCGTGACTTCATGTATATGACCTTTGTTATGACCTTATACACATTTATATTGCTTAGTTTTGTCATACATATTTCTACATTGTCCATCATGGGAATATGCCATAGTCAACATGGATCTAAGTGCCAAATTAATTCATTTCAATGTAAATTCTCGGTGACTTAAAATTCACAACAATCTCATTTATAAAAATGTGCTTTGAATCAGACATTGCACTACGGGGTTGAAGGAACGAGTTTATCTGATTTTCTGCATTTAATGTAAGAGTCAATTCCTGATGCATTTCTACAGAGAACTAGCAGAACAAGTGCAGCTTGATGGAGAGGTTTTAGTTACACTCTGTAGATGGCGCTATTTCTCCCCGTTAAACGACAGTCAGGTATGTTTTTAGTTATAGGTAAAACACAGCATTATTGGCTCAGATCCCTCAGTGTGATCCTTGCATAATAGTAGACATTCTGAAGTATATCTCCATAGTCCCAGACAGCGTTTTACCGTGTTTTCCTTTTATTCTTTAGATCTGATTTGGATTAAATATGAATACACAAGTGTACTGCTAATATAAAGGACAAGGGAAAAGAGACACGCCTTACATTCTGTCTTTACATTTCAAATCAATAAAGCTGTACAAGAGATATAGCTTCTGAGACTGCGGCTTTGCTCGTTAATAAAACAATAATCAATATGGGTAAATGCTGTACAAAAAGGATTCAATTCTGTGGTTCAAACAGCCTGTGCATTTTGTATTATTACAGTTGTTGTACAGTTTTAAAGAACTAAACATCAAAAGCTTTTGTCTGTACAAGTGGTCTGCAGATGTTGAGAGAAAGAGAGACAATGTAGTCATTGATATATTTTTATATTTGGACTTCTATAAGGTGAAAAAGCTCATAATGAACCTTTTTAATACTTTCCTCAAATCTAGAGCAATTGCATGATAAAATACTAGAAAAGGTGCAGCGGTTCTGGCATATCCCAGTGACCCCAGTAATAATTCACAGCTGGGCTGTACAGAAGCGAGCAGGATGTTTATGGCCTCTGCCAGTGCATCTTCAATAAAAACTGATTCTAATGAAAGATTCAGACCCAGCGTGCCAGATCTCTACATGGCCCAGATGGACAGACATTCCCATTCCTGAGCTCTTTTACGGGCCTGATTCATCTGTAGAAAGTCCTTTATGATAAGCTGAAAATGTACATGGATGAGTGATACCAAACCCACTGTTTAACAAAAGAGTTGAAAAAACCAAAACAGGTGAAACTGTTTAAGACTTGGATTTGTGTTCCTATAAATCAATTGATAGAGCACGACACAAGCAACGGCAATGTCAAGGGTTCGATACTCGGGGAATGTATTTACTGATAAAAATGTATAGCTTCGGTGCTCTGCAAATTGCTTTACATAAAAGTAAATGACTGGACTTAGATGTGTACTTTTTTAACTCAAAGACTTGAATTAAATATAGGGCCAAGCAAAGTAGAGAATCAGCTTTCTTGCATTTTCTGTAGTCTGACTAACACAAATGGCGTCTCATCTAATTGCAGCTGTTTTAGGATTTAATGCAAAACTCTAGTGTTTCAGTAAATACGTTCAGGTTACATTTCCTGTCTAGAACGTGACTGAGATCAATATGAATGGCTGCATTAAGGATGTAATAATTGCTGAGCTATACAGTTAACTCACGTTTTAACAAACTTAGCGTTTTCTGCAAAGATGCGTCTTTGAGGTAATGCAGGTCAAAACAGCTCAAATCATTATTTATGTTTACAGTATGTCGTGGTTATATAAAGCTGGGTTAGAAGTCTTTAAAATGACTGTTTTAAATGGGTCGTGTAAAGCTTTGTTCAGGATATCTCTCTATGCAGTATGCTGCACAGACACTTTCTGTCCTATTATGCACAGCCACACCCGCTAGTTCTGCAATGCTTTTGTCGGTTTTGGGTTTTAGTTACAGATCCCCTTGAGCTGTGGGATCACAAGAAAAAGAGAAAAAACATTCAAGAAAGGGCAGAGCTGTATTGAATTTAATTGAATTGTACAGCGGTTGCCTGTAGGCAGGCCAATTAGTAAAGGCTATCAAGCTTATGAGGTTTTACACACTGTAAGGTGTTTCACATATAGCTCTATTTGAAACACAACGTTGCAACTTAAGGTTTGAAACTTTTTAAGTTGCAAGAAAATCTAAACAACAGTACTGTTAATGTGAGAATCAAACCCATGACTTTTGCACTGGTAATGCAATGATCTACCATAAGGCTATAGCACAGACAAGCACATCCATTTACCACTTCATGGCCTTAGTTTAGCCTTGAAAACCTTGTCATATGGGTCTCTAATATTTTATTTATGTAACTGTAAATGCTCTGGTAAACCCGTTTCAGAAACATGTTTATTGTGCCATTAATCTAAACCAAGAACCATGTGACATTCAGAACAAATAACCACTGGAAATAATTTACCAGGAAGTACTCGAGTTAAAATGGGTCCTTTCCATTAATCAATAAAGAAGCGCCCATGAGAGGAAAAGAATGATCATTCTGTCACTATAGCGAGAGAGTTGTGCCACCTGATCTGACAGTAAGAAAAAGAGAGAAAAAGATTATCTGTACTGTAAGTTTAATGAAGAAAGCATGAAGGTCAAATGTATGTGTAGGATTTCAGAGTAAAAGCACTGTGGAAAAATCTGATCATATAGTGTAAATGAACACATGGGATGATGTTTCATCTCGCTCCATGCCTTGTTAATTGATTTCTGTGTTCCTGCTTTGGTCTGCATGCTTGTCAATAATGAAGTAGTCCCATGTGGCCATTAACTTGTCCATGGAGTATGTAAGCTACTCAGAATTAGGTTTCATAGTATTATTAACATGAACCCTTTTAAAAGGAGATCATTAATGCTTTGCATATACAGTATATTGTATATTTGTAACTGTAAGTGCAAGTTTACCCAAAAATCACATACTGTCATCATTTGCATACTCTCATGTTATCTACTGTAAAATGCATAAGGAGAAATTAGAAAAAAAGTTAATGCTTTCCATTTAAATTTACAGTATATCTGTAATTGTAAGTGCAAGTTTGCCCAAAATGAACATGCTGTGAAATGCAAAAAGATAAATTGGACAGATGTTTTCAGAATGCTTCACCTCAATCATTCTCTTACTGATAACTGTCCAAACCCCTATGACTTTCATAACAAACTAGGAAATACATGTATCCTCACAACTGTAGCTCACTGTTAAACAGGAAAGAAACATAAACAGTGGCATCCATTTTCTCTGATGTGCAGGAATGAGACTCCAGCCATCTGAATTATTCACACTCTATGGCTGATCCAGAACGTAACAAGTCCCATGTGAGCCGGTCTTCTAAGAGAGACCGAGTCCTCTTCTCAGACAGACTGACCCACTTCCTTTTGTAGAGTAACAGTTTGTGTATTCCATCATTAAAATGACTATCCAGAATATCACTTCAAGCCAGTCTGAAATTGCAGTGAATCTAAATGAATAAAAGGGGGGATGAAATAATATGATTTTTGTGGCATGAATAATAAATTAAAATCCTTTTAAACATGACTCCACATTATTTTAGGAATTGTTTTACTTTGCCGGTTTTGCTCCGTTCAAGACAATGAATCCTACTATTGTTTTGAACATTCGGTGGGATAATTTATATCCATAATGTTCACTTAAATTGGCAAAGTTTGTTTTAAGGAAATCAATTCAGACTTCACTGGTATTGGCACGGAGGCTATAAGAGAGGAAGAGGTTATTAAATATGAAAAAATGGCCCTGTCAGCAGTTATTGTTTGGAAGTGCAATTTGATATCCAATCTCATTTCACATCATTGACATGGATGCCAAGACTGTACGGTTTATGAATGCTAACCAGCTGCCACGCAGCCCGCAGATGAACCAGACACTGCGAGAGAGAGAGAGCATTTTATTTTTGCAAAGACATCAAATGTTTTCTACATCAGATATGGCGCAACTAATAAAACATAGCCATGAGGTGACCATGTAAACAATGCCAAACACACAAAATAAATGTCTCAGACATCTTCATTACCCCACATTTTGGGAACTGCGTCTGTCTCGTGAGAAAAAGTGCAAAACGCTTGATGATCGCTGGAGGCAGGCAGCACATTTAAGACTTGTGCATGCTGTGTTGTGTATAGCTCATAAGCGTTAGGTACTGTAAGCACAAATGTTGATTACAAATCATTTAAAATCACTAAAAATCACAGTCTTAAATAGAAAACACTATATGGCAGTAAAACAGAAAGTTATTTGAACCCGGGGTGTGGAACAGATGTGAAAATTGAGAGGAGAGGACACATTATAAACCTCACAGCTTCACTCATTAATATTCATTAGGAATATTAAGATTATATTAAATATCGGGACAATAACACTCCCAGTTTTTAATGCTTTAACTGTCAAAGATCAGCATCATTAACTGCAGGTTATCAGACAGGCCAGACACAAAGCACACATTTTCACATCAGTACCTTTAATGACACTGTTGATATCTGATACGCCATCGCAACCTCCTCTGTGCTTTTTTAACCAATAATAAAGCGCTTGCGTCGCAGTCCAGACTGACCGTACCATTTCAGGTCGACCAAAAATCACATGATCTGTCATTGCAGAGATTAAGGACACGTACTGTACAGTGATTCACACACACATACACCCACACGGGCAGAAGAGCGAAGTGAATAGGCCGTAGAAGTATATTGGCTGTCAAATATATATAATACAAATTCTTTGGAGTAGGTTTTGGAAGGAAGCCTGAGCACGGAAAGCGGAAATCCTTTATTCTAATGGGCCGGTTTGACAGCTTTATGCTGACAGTCCCTGAGCTGATCCCCTGCTGCGTATGCGTGCCTGTGTGTTTGCGATGTATGATGTCTTTGGTTAGCGTTTCCTGAGTCCAATATTGTTGAAATGTGGATGGAAGGGAAACACACCCCCGCCCTTTCTTTCTGTGTGTGCCAGCATTCATCAGTGGATTTGTATGATATTGTGTCTCAGTAGCTCACCTTATCTCACCCTTTTTAAGTTTGTGTGCCCATTAATGCTCAACATGTCTAATCACAGATTCAAAGCATGCATTGATATTAATGTGATGCTTTTATTAAAATGTAACGTTGATTGTTGAACAAAGGGAATTGTGAAGGGGGTGTGGCACAAAAGCACGCATGGTGGTTTATTTTCATTTTATTAACGGCTCGGTCTTGGCTCCTTTACTGACAGATTAATAAATAGGGGCTCATGTTTTTTGTTAATGTGTGTGAATTGAAGGGTGTGCCATAGAAGGGAATTACTTGGCAGTTGTTGATGATAAAACATCAAATACTTATTTGATATTTTATTAGACATTGATTTTTGTCTGGATTGAGAGCTATCAACACTGTACTCTTTATTAATTATACCCACGAGATTTTCTGCCGTTTAATTGCTTTGCAGGTTAGACATGCACAGCCAAATACAGACACACACACAGCCCCTAACTATTTTACTCGCTTTGGCACACACAGTCTGAAGCTTTTGGGAGTTTTTGTTTAATTTTCTTTCTGGTCTTCATCCTAAAACACACATAGACATCTATGTGAAATCTAGACGACACGTGTCACTGATACAATAGCAGCTTCTCTGTAAGGTAAATGTATCAATTACATTCAAATAATTATAAATTATTTAAGAGCAGCACTATTGGGAACTGTCAGTAAACCTAAAGTGTGCATCACCTTGGTTTTTTAGGGGTCACGACTTCATAATCCATAGTGTGCACTACTTATCACATTATGGTTCATGTCAAATTAGGTATCAAACACCAAAACGAATGAATGAATAATATGTTTTTCTAATTATTCATTTTGTTCACAATTATTATAATTAATAAAAATTAAAAATTAAATAAGAGTGTTTGACCTTGCAATGCTTTGATGTACAATAACTAAAGTTACATAAATTGACAAATTGACAGAAGGTTTGAGAAGATTCATACATTTCTTTATAAAATGTTCCCACGTTCTACGTTTCGCCTAGCCTGTCATTTGATCATGGCCACTCGAACTGCTGATTTTTTCAGCATAAGCAGCGTAAGCTTCGGATTGATCAGCTCTGACTCGGATTAGTGCGTTCATTAAGTCCTTTCGGGTAAAAGACACTCATCAATAAATCAATAGAATCCACATCCACTGGATATTATCAAATATCAATTGGACCGGCTAATTCCCTTAAAGCACATACCAAAGTTCGTCCATTGGCAGGCATTGCTTCAGAGACCCATTAAATGTCCCTAGGCGGCAGTTTAAGTGAACGGTCTTTTATGCGGAGCTTACACTGTTGTTTAACTGGCAGTTCCCTCTTTATTAAAGAGTGCAGTAGTGGTCAGAGAGGGTTCATCTCGTAACAAACCCTCATTGTGCTGAAACTGCATTTTGGTTAATTGATAGAAGGTTACGGTCCTGTCGGCTCATTTGCTGAGTCTTTACTTAGAAGAATCTCCATGTACTTTAAACTACTCAAAGAATATGTTATTGCTCTTTCATAGCTCAGGAGACTTAATGAAGTTCTCAGGTGTCATATTTTATTGAAGCATGAACTTCACCAGTCTATCCTAAAAATCCTTACATAGAAAGACATAGAATAATAAACATCTGAAAGCATATTTTGTAAGGCTTTGCTCTCCATGTAATGAAATACTTAAAAGAAATTATTCAGATATAAACGTGTTTACTATATTAACACATTTGTTTACTATTTATTTTTAATATTTCATAATTGAATTGTAATCTAATCATGACAAACTAAATACTAATGGAAAGGTTTAACACTCAAGAATATATTTGACAAATTTGCATACAGTATAACATAAAAAAAAAAAAAATGTTAATGTTATTTAAAAAAAAAACTAAAATAAAAAAGGTTTAAAAAATAATTAAAAACTAAAAAATATCTAAAATGAAAAATTGTAGTAACACATTTTCATGTGTATGCTCAATATCTGCAGTGACAGTTATCAGGTTAAAGGGATTGCATCTGTGATTTTTTTTTCCGAAAGGTAGCATTGGTGCTTTTGAAAAGAAAGAAAGAAAGAAAGAAAGAAAAGAAAGAAAGAAAGAAAGAAAAAGAAATGGTCAAAGGGTAGGACGATAGAGGGAGAAAGAAGATAAAGATGGACAGAGAGACAGAGTGAGGAGATCAATTATGAAGGTTGAGTCCTAGTATGATTGGATTTGTTGCAGTGGCATGTGTTTTTATTGGATTGGAACAGTTGGGGGAAAGCTGTGAGATTATTAAGCATCCACTAGAAAAGCTCCAGGTCTCTGCCATCAGCACTTTCTGTCTCTCCAGCACTCACAATCTCTCAGGCCACTTAAGGAAGCGACTGAAGAGCACACTTATTATTCCTGTGCCCAAAAAGCAATAAACAACTGAGCGCTATGCAGCCTGAGCACAAGCCTCCTCCATACACACACTGTTGCTCATTATTTCCTGTTACACTGGAGTTCTGTGAGGTGTATGCATTTTGGCTTTCTGCCCAAGCAGCCTTTGGCACAAAAAATAAACCTTTAGGCTTCATATGTGTGCAGTCACAGCACTAACCAAAAATAACATGGTATAACTGCTTTTTGTGGGAGCCATATTTGCATTTCTAGTGGACTTAAATATATTTAGACACACAAACTTAACCTGTTAACTGTCTAGAGGAAAACCTATTTTATTTCCCTATTCACTTTAATATTTTATAGTTGAATTCTAATCTAAACATGACAAACTATATATTGATGGAAAGACTCAAGAATAATTATTTAACAAATTTTTATAACAATGAAGAGAAAAAATGTTAATGATATTTTTAAAAATACCTAAAATTATAAATTTCTTATAAAAAATAAATATCGAAAATTATAAAAATTAAAATAAAAAAAATCTAAAATTTTAAAAACTGTGATTCTGGTGCATTTGTGTATGCTCAATATGTGCAGTGACCGTTATCAGGTTAAAAAAACAAGTGACTATTATTTTTTTACATCACCAAAAAGCACAAACCTTTAAAGCAAAACACGTCACAAGGTATAAAATTACAAAAAAAAAAGATAATATAGATAATTTTAATATATAAAATGGATAATGTAAATATACATTTTTACATGACTACAAAATTGTGTACCCACATCATTGCAACTTCTAATCAACAATGAACCGTGCCTCCAGCAAGCCTCCTCTAAACATGCTTGTCAAACAGAAGTAATGGTTTTTGTAATAGGTGATTAACCTCAAGGATCCAGGGTGTGTTCAGATTAAATCACATCTAACCATCTTGTGAAAACTCACAATAAGCACAAATTCCTCGTCAAGAAGCATAATTGCAAAAAGCAGTGTTGCATGCACATGAGCTGCAGCGCATACAAAAAGGCGAATTAGTGAAGCGTGAGACAGCTCCTGAAAGAGCCAATGAGAGTCGTCATTAAATACAGGACAGCATCCGCATGCAGCCACTATAAACAATCATAGATAAAGACTGTCTTTGATAATGTCAAACACAACATAGGGCACAGTTCATTAATATATTACACGTGGATTGGTTTTATTAAAGCATTAGAGAGCTATTAGATATGTTTGCAACTAAACTGTTATGTAACATAAAATGAACCTATAGCATGATAAAAATGCTGCAGTCATTATTAAATGAAGTCTTGCTAATTTTAACATAATGTTTTGATTTATTAATTTAATAGTATAACACTGCTTTTAAAGATGCTGTAACTTTTTCTTCTAAATCGTCATTTCTGTGAAATTAATTTTACATAGGTTTTTCCCACAAAATCATACTGAAAGCTCAAATTATAAACCATTATTAAAAGCTTACTTGTTTTTTTATTGACATGCTTAATAATTCATTTATGTTTATTTATAAACAACAAAGTTATGGGTTGCAGCTTTAACTAATTATTATATTCATTTGAAATATTATTATAAAAATATGGTACTGCATAATTTTTCAACAAAAAATAAAACATTACTTAAAATTTTGTGTAGTTGCATCATTTAAACACAGTAGGAATTTCTTAACGTTCAAGACTTTCAGGCCTTGACTTGAAAGTGACAATCCATGTTAACAATGTTCATTCATTTTTCATGACTGAAGGGTCTGACAACGTATGTATTCTCATAGAAAGATATGTTGAAGTAAACAGACCGATAAAAAAAGAGAGAGGAAAGTCAAACAGTGCTTTGCAGGGTTGTGAACTTATCCATGCGAGTGAAGGCTCAGCGCTCACCTGAGGATGTTTGTTCAAAGGTTCAAATGTCGTGTTGATTGAGACGAGGGTAAACAAGGGCAAAAGAGTAACGGCAGTAGAGAGAAAAGTTCTCCAGGCAAAAGATTCAAATGCTACGCAAGTAAAACTTATTTTAAACTGATGAGTTTAGATGCAAAGACATACAATGGCAGTTGTGGAAATGATGTTACGGTCTGCTCGGGGCATTTTGTGTGGGATCTGTTAAAGAAAACTAAACTGAAAAACAAACAAAAAAAAATTGCTTTAATTTTACATAAGGAATTTGGTGATATAAATAAACTCTTTTTCAGTTCGTATTATCAGCGAATTTAATAGTCTATAATTGTACACTTATTGTACATCTGAAAATATCTGCCATTTCATTACATTTTGAAGATAATAATAATAGTAATAATTAGTAAAATTACTCTCTTAAACCAACGACATCTGTACGTATGATGTCGTACATACATGCCTCTAGTTTTCAGAGCCGTGTGGCTCGACCTCAGCCGGAGGACAATCCAACAGTGTCCTAAAAGGTCAACAACTGCCCAACATTCAGCAAGTGTTCTTTGACATTTACAGTCTCTGCATAAGTAAAATCAGCCAGTAGTCACTACAAACAGCCCCTTTAACCCCGTCTCTGCCCACACAGGTGAGGCGGCCTTTTCGAAGGACAACAACTGCCTGAACGCCGCCAAAGCCTGCAACCTGAACGACACGTGTAAGAAGTACCGCTCGTCTTACATCAGCCCCTGCACCAGCAGAATCTCCACCGCCGAAGTGTGTAACAAGCGCAAATGCCACAAAGCCCTGCGGCAGTTTTTCGACAAGGTGCCACCCAAACACAGCTACGGCATGCTTTTCTGCTCCTGTCCTTCGGGAGATCACTCGGCCTGCTCTGAGCGCAGACGACAGACCATCGTGCCAGCCTGCTCGTATGAAGACAAGGAGAAACCCAACTGTCTCTCACTGCAAGCCGCCTGCAAGACTAACTACATATGCAGGTTCGAAGAAATCTCTGGGTATTTTTGTGGTGGAGATGTCACAGAAAGAGAAAAGTTGTGGATTTATAAAATTATTTTCTAGTTTTTTAGTGGGTGAATTATTTCTCTATATAACGTGTGTCTGTAGTGCTGTCTGTAAGGAGAGATGACAAACGTTCTGCAAAACTGGATTGTCAATTAGGTGTTGAGTCTTTACTTTTGTTCATTCGTGCTTAATGTTTTTCAGATCTCGTTTAGCCGACTTTCTCACCAACTGTCAACCTGAAGCTCGCTCGATCTCAGGCTGTCTGAAGGAAAACTACGCCAACTGTCTGCTGGCATATTCGGGTCTCATCGGTGAGTTAAAAAAAGTTTGATTAAGTGTGTCATAAAAGTAAAATACGTATGTAAAGAGCCAACAAAATGAAACAAGAGACATGAAACTAAATGTCAGAATCAACCAATCAGAATCAAGTATTCCAGAATGATGTGTAATGTAAAGTTTACTGGATGTGTCTCAAAACTTGTTAGTCTTCTTACCTAGACGGCATAATAAAGTAAAATGATTTAACCTGTTAACTGTCACCGTTCCACATGTTGAACACTTTTCACACTTTTGAACTACATATTTCACTATTCATACTTCATAGTTGAATTCTAATAATGACAAACTATACATTGATGGAAAGATCTAAGACTCAATATATATATATATATATTTGACAAATTTTCATAACAATAAACATAGACTGAAAAAATATATAAAATATGCTTATTTCATTTTTTTAAATAAAAAAAATTAAAAATGAATATATCTAAAATGTAAAAAAAATTGTAGTTCTGCTACATGTATAAAAATTTTGGTCATATATTGCGTTTATGACACTTAAAAAATGCTGTCTATGTAGAGACACAGCCACAATCTCATTTGCATCTTTTTATAAAACCTCCAAATGACCTTTGCACTTTGACCCTTCACATATGTAAAACAGGTACAGTAATGACCCCTAACTACCTGCGGGCTCCCGGCATCAGCGTGTCACCGTGGTGCGACTGTAGCAGCAGCGGAAACGGAAAAGCAGAGTGTGACAAGTTTACTGAATTCTTCACCAACAACCGTTGCCTTCGTGAGTATAAACCCCATTCACACAACCACCCCGCCGCTTTGAACCACAGATGGCTTTATATCACAGCTTATATGCTCTTCTGTTCTGACTGACAGTATTTCCCCCAACAAAGCTAACTTCTGCTCTATTGCATCAATATGACGGTTCACAGTCTGCACCAGTAAATCTAATCTCTGCGATTTGAGTTGCTATGCGGTTCAGGGCTGCCTGATGGGCGAGAGACAGAGAAATCCCTCCTTAATGGGGTGGCTGAGAGGGGGATTGACATAAAAAGACAATAAAGCATTATTCAGGTGTCCATGGACCTGGAAGAACGGGGAAAGCATGCATTATTTTGTCAGGGAGTTATTCAGAAACATCCATTTAGATGAACTGCATACAGAGAGATAGACAGATGGGAGATGAGAGGAAAGATCTGTCTTCATGAGACAATGGCCTTTAAAACGACAGATCGCTTCTGACAGAAACCGCGCTTCATCCACACCTCATATATGATGCTTCTCAAC
Organism: Beaufortia kweichowensis; assembly: GCA_019155185.1. NCBI lineage: Eukaryota > Metazoa > Chordata > Actinopteri > Cypriniformes > Gastromyzontidae > Beaufortia > Beaufortia kweichowensis. Next base: position 11,059,438 of record CM032808.1, read on the forward strand.
TAAGAGAGCCTGACGTCAACGTCACGAAACTCACAGGGACATCAATACAGCTTTCTTTAGTTTCGAATAAACGTGTCATGCTATTTGTAAATAATTTCGCATTGCATCTAAATTTTCATAACAATAAACATAAACTGAAAAAATTTATACAATTTATAAAAATGAAAGAAAAAAAAAACTAAAATGTAGGAAAAATAAAAATGATAAAAAAAATGTAGTTTGGATGTTGCATCAGGTAAAAAATGTTGGCTTAAAACTTAAAAATTGTATAAAAATACCTAATGTTACATTTATTTATTTTATCTGCCGTATCAGTGTGCAGATATTGTATACAACTGGACAAATTCTGTTCTTATAAAGAAACACAGTGGATCAATTATTACACTGTACACACTGAAAAGTTAATATTTGCAAATATTTGTAATATTTGTATAGTTGGTGAAATATAAAGTATTAAACGACTATTCCAATCAGTTTTAATCCATAAAATCTATAAAGAATTATGCTTAGAACACATATAAGGTTTTTTATGAGAGCAATGCAATGTTGTCCTAAGAGGCAATAATGGGGACGCAGAACACTACTATACTACTATAACTCTTTATAAGTCATTAGTCCCTAACAAACAAAATGAGCTTGATCTCAGCAGCTTGATGTTGCTTAAGCGAGACCCAACACTTACTCAATAAAAAGGTCACACTACCCTTCCTATCAATAGACGGTACTTAATAAACACAACTTATTCTTTACCTGAGTGCCCATCAATAATCTCCCACTTGCCCTTTAGCTTTCTGTGGCATGAGTAAATAACAGCTGTGAAAGTCAAAGTGCTCTTGAGAATAAAGTCTGTTTAAAAAAGCCAGTTGAGTCATAATGGCTTCCCCCAATTTATCATCTGAAAGGTCTTAGAAACTTTTTTTAAGTGGAGGTCTTTGTGCAGTTGAAAGCAGAGGCCAAGTGCTCTTCACAGTCTACTTCAGTTAGTATTAAAAAAAGAACTGAGAGTGCTTGATATTAAAAGCAAGGCAGATATTTTTTATCTTTTATTTTTAAATAAATATTTATTAAAATCTAATTTGTTTTAAATGCACTAGATTGCCAATGACAGAATACTAAAACTAATAAATAAATGTAATAATAATAATAAAATAAACATGTAATAAATAAAGTGACAAATGTTTGCTTTCTCCAAAATTTCTCTTGATTTATGCAGGTAATGCCATCCAGGCTTTTGGTAATGGCACAGATGTCGGGGTGTGGCAACCTCAGCCACCCATCATGTCCACTTCACCTGACCCTTACACTCCACACAAAGGGCGGGACAGGACATCCAACACACCAGATGACTCAGTTCTCACCAATGACCTGGACACGAATGCAGACCGCCTCTACAGCTTCTGTGGAAATCTGCAGGTACTGATATCAGGCCAGTTGTTCAGAACAAACATGTTCATTTGAGTCAAATGGGAGTAAATGGATTTTTATTTATAATTCTAATTTTAACACCATAACCTTCTTAGTGGATAATTTACAGCTACTTTATACAAATTGAATCCACATGGGACTATTAGCAAAAAGTAAGTCATTTGCACTTTTTGGGTAATGGAATTAAATTAAGAAAGTTTACAATGTCATGCCAGAGATTATTTTTAAAGTTGGCAATAAATTAAAGTTGCAGTGGTGTTTTATTGCATATTTTGATGCGTATCCAAGTCAAATTGCTTCTGGAATTAGATCAAATGTAGGACGGGATTTGATTGCATTCTTTGGGAATGGATTGGATCATCGGACTGTTAGAAAAGACATGTAGTTAAGTTAAATAAATAAGTTAAATAAAAAGTTAAATAATAAAAAAAACACTGTATTATTACATAAAAATGAGAATTGTTAGGTTTGATAAGTGACTTTCAAAGTGATATTTTACATTTAGTGAGTGAGAATTCTGCATCCGTTCAGGGTCATCCGCACAGTTTTGAACAATTGCACAAATTTTCAAACAAAAATTCCAAAAAATAAAGGTTACAGTAAAAGACTAATACATAGAAATCCAGTTAAATGTACATAGGCAATTTTGCCTGTAAAATCTTTTGCCTCAAAGTCATCACAGATGAATCAGTTGATTATTCAAGAATAATAATAATTATTTGGAAATGAGCAAAAGTCTCTAGAGCATCTCAGATTGACAGCTGCCATTTAGCCACACACACACAGCGCCACTGGCCCGCACAGATGGTTAAAGATGCAGCGCTTACGTCAACATCACAAACAGCCGGCAGCTTGTTTGAATGCTTTCAGGCGTCGCTTGCATATGATGACTTTGATTTTTTGAGCAAACTGTGTCAGGGTGAAACGAGGGCTTACTTTTGATTGATGGGTGTGGGATGTCGTGGTGATAACACACACACACACACACACACACACAGGAGGCCTCTGGGTAGAAATGAGACGCATCAAACTGCCACAGCTGTCATGTCAGAGCTAATTGGCTGGCACATTAACATGTAGATCTCCCTTAAGCAGCGCCAACAGCAGGGCAAACAGGTCTTTATCTGCTCCATCAGACTTCAACACAATCCCTGTCACTGTTGTGAACCAAATGATACAATTTTACTATGCACTGCACCATGTGGAACTCCAACCACATAATATTTACAGTTTCAAGTACAGAATATAAGATACACACCCACCGATAAAGCACAATAATTTATCATATTGCTTTAATAACAATATCATGATTTATTAGCAGACGGTTTCTCAGTCAGATACACGACCAGGAAGGTTATTAATCATTCTACTCCACAATGCTTTTCGTACAAATTAGTTGCATTCTCTCCCCATTGTGCGACACATTTATTATGTTTCGAATTCTCAGTGGAATTGCTTCATCCAACACAACCAACCTGTGTGCAGCAGAGGAAAGTTTCATGTATTAAATGTATTGGCGTGTCACAGGCATTAATGCAGATACACTGACCTTCTGCACACAGTACACAGTATAACACATTGATTGGAAAGTAAGAGAGAGGACGTTAGCGGCGTATACGTGTGGGCCGTTGGACTCATTATCATTACATTAAATCTCACTGAAAAAGACTCAATATGACCTCTGTATGCAGTGGAGAACTGAAATGCTTTATAATATAAAACCTTAAGGAGTTTCTTCAATGTAATTGACTTTTCATCCCATATTTCAACTGCCCTCTCTCTTTTCTTTGCAGGCTCAGAAACTAAAAAGTAATGTGACTTTGGATGTTATTTGTGTGGTAAGAAAAGTTAATATTACATACTTTATCACCTAATGTACTGTATAATATTTTAATGTGTATTTTAGTTTTTACATTTAATTTAATAGAGAATTACTAAAGCAAAATAGAGATTCGTTATATACAAAGAACTATTCACTATTTTTACCATTTTATAGTAAAAAAAAAAATTCTACTACAAATAAAAGGATTTATAGATATTATAGGGTCTTATCAGCAGAAAAATATTTGTAAGGTCGGCATACCAAAGCTCCAAATATATCACAAATCTGATATTGTTCTATGATTTTTTTCTTTATGGAACCATACAGGCCAAAAATTATATTTTTAAGAATATAAATAAAAATAAAAAAGAATAAAAATAAATGATAAAAAATGAAAAATAATACAAAATATGAATGCAGAATATTTTTAAGAGTATACATAAAATAAAATATAAAAAACAAATAAATATATAGGCTACATAAAGGCTAGTATAGGCTATATAAAATTATTTTACATAAAATAAAATATTTTTTATATTATTGTCTGTAAAAAATATTAAAACAAATAACCAGTCATACTGTACAAAAATTGCACTAATACAGCAAAATCATCATAACTAACAAGATGACATCTTTTTACAGAATCCCCCTCTGAACGACCCCAGCACCTTTAATGCCATATCTCGGAGCTCATCTAGTCCTGTCTGCTCAGTGGACCTGACTGTGATTCTGCTCTGTCTGGTGTCTGTTCTTCAGCTCGGCCAGCTAACAGCTCAACACACATTATAACCCGACTGCCAATCTGTACCATACAAAAATGTCGTATTTGAGTTTTTCCGCAAGTGGTGCTGTGTGCGGCTTGGTGTTTCAGTGTGATGAAACATTTTTCAGTCCACGTTTTCATTTTTTTTCTTACTGATTGGAGATAAAGGACATGATGGATGAACATGGACGTATGACTCACATGTGGAGCGTTGCATCTTTCTAACATCAGAGCAAGATCTAAAGTTGGACTCACGAATAAGGAATTACATGGAAGCGTTACGACAACTTTGGACAGTGAAAGACTGATTGACTGCAGTATGGCTTCTGCGTATTACCGGCTGCTGCTGCAAATTTATTTTCGCCATGAAGATGCCACAGAAAAACTGCAAAGACCAACTTACGCTTTAACTGTGTGTCAAGAGCACACTTTTTTGAAGGCTTATCAGCAAAACCTGCTGCTCCTGTCGCTTATTAGAACCTAGAAACTCTTCAAAGTGGCAGTGACGACTCAATCTTAGACGAGGAAAATAAACATCTGGATAGGCAGGACCCTTTATCACGTCAAAACATGACAGGTAAAGGTTTTTAGCTTCCTGTCCGGTAAAATACACTCTGAAGGTGAGAGCCGAGGAACTTCTGAAACATGCCAATCATCCTGGATATTTGCTTGTAAATACCATCTTTGTTTACGATATGATCATATTGTGCTTCTCAAAGTTCATTTGGCCTAGAAAAGCTTTGCCGCTCTCGTATCATTACATTTACATTTAGGCTTTTATCCAAAGCGACTTACAAATATTAGGAAACACCTCTGTTGTATAAAGTATGATTTATGTTTTAACATTAATTATGAAACTCAGACTTAAGGGTTGATACCACAGTCCAGTATATGTAAAATGTGCTGTACATTTACTTTTTTGTTATTTAAAGGAAGTTCTCTTTAAAATATCAATTTTGCATTGTTGTTGTACTGGTTAGCTGTAAAAAGAAAAATATATATAATACAAACAATATACGTACTGTATAGAGGAGGGATGTAAGACATACAGCAGCAAAAAAAACTTACATTAAACAAAGTAAAAGTCATTTAACTTGTCTTAATTTGATCCTTTTTAATGAAACCTGGGTTTGGATAAGAAAATATATCTAAGTTTGTGCATGATATTTACAAAAGTTTCAACAGTTCTATTTTGTTTGATTCTTGTTTCCAAATAATCCTAAAATAGATTAGCCTCATTTGATTCAATGTGCCAGTAAGGTGTCTCACGGTCATACGCTTTACGACGTCAAACCTGACACATAAACAGAGCGGTGTAAACAGCTTTCTTGATTTAGTGAGGAGCTGTCAGTTTGATTGATGACTAAGTCACTCGCTAGCTTAACAGCCCTAAAAACCCCTGAAATCCATATTTGATGTGGTGACAGTAGGACGCTGTAGAGTAAAATTTTGTTTAGTTAAAGGCCACATGAACTTCTTTCAAAACAGGAAATCTAACTGACTGTAAAACAACAGTTTACAATTAAAGTCCCACAGGTTTAACAAAGCATAATCAAAGTTTGTGAGTGTTATTAAGGGTTAGCTGACTGTCATCATACAGTACACGCTGTCCGTTCGACTGCTGTTTCAGTTTGACTGCGCTTTGCCATCTTATCAGGCTGGATTAACTTTTTCTGCTAGCGGGCAGGATGGATTAGGTGATAATGGGGACATGGCACGATTCTCAGTCAGATCACATCAGTCCACTACCCCCGGTACAATAACACACAAGGACACAACCGGTTTACCTGACACTTACTGTATAGCGCATAGGACCAAAACGTGACATGGTTCAGACATGGTGATCGAACATGTCCAAAGGACTGCTCATGGATTTCTTAGCATCGGAAAAAAGTAACGGTGAGAGGCAAGATTTAATAACCGCTCAAGCGGAGCATCAGCCACAACGGAGGCCGTTGAATAGAAAGAGATCTATTGTAATTGCGAGGCATTGAAGATTTGCATCAAACACATTATGAGTTTTGAAGCAGGGAATGAAAAGCGAATCGGTATCGAATGAATGAATGATTTTATGAGCCGGGCGTCTAGTCTGTTTCAGATAAATTTTGAATAAGAAAGCCCCGCTGATTAAAAAATACCTTAGAATCCGTCCTTTGTACACAACAAGCATAGCCACACTATAACAATAATGAAAGAGAGTAAAATAATTGTGTCCTTCAAATGAAAGAGACACGGAGGATCCAGAACAATGTAATCAGTGTGTACTGTCGATTCTGAGAGAGAAACTCATATCTAATTGTCTCACCCTTGACCCCGCTGCCTCACAGCATTGCTCACATTTTCTGAACAGCATTTTCAAAACACTTTGCTGTCACCTTTACCGCTCTACAAAAGTGCCACTTCTAGACTTATGACTTCACTTTTTTATCTTATTTGTGGTAAATGTCAAGGTTTCAGAGGCTGTTTGGTATGGCTGTTTGGAATCGATTTCCTTCAGAGCTATTGAAGGGCACTGGTAATAAAATGGGACTGTGATTTGACTCATTGATAATACCAGAAAGATGTGAGACTTTTAATGACTTTCACACTGGAACTAACATATTAAAGTTGAAATCTTGGTGGAAAGTTATTTCATTTGAATGAATTATATATGATTTTCGATGAGGTTTGCAATACAGTTTATATGTTTTATGTATTTCTTTAGCAATAAACATTACATGCGACGCAGTCTGTGAAATCCAGGCGAAAGTCTTGTAATGTAATTATGAGATCAAGAGCATCCAAATAGTCATATAAATGATAAAAATGATAATGTGTGATTACATGACAGGTTTTGAGATACAGTACTCAAACATTTTAAGATTTAATAATACATGTTGTATTATTTTGTACAAAAAATACTGAAAGATGGCCTCCCAAACATAGATTTTAATCTTTGACATGGCCTTCATGGTCATCAAGGTTATATTTTTACCAAAAACATTTATTACAAAAAAATGACTTTTCACAGACAGGGGCACAAATAAGCAAAATTTAAAAACTAATCTAAATTGTGTATGGAAAAAAAAATTGCAAATGCAGCCTAAAAATTTTGTTAACTATTAGTTGAAATTGAATTATTTTGTAATATATACATAATAATTAGTTTTGTTTAAATACTATACTTGCACTGATTATAACAGTGCTTGTGAGACAACCATATATCAATTCTCAGTACAAATAAGTAATTTGTTCCTGTAAAGTTTTAAACAGTAATGGAAGAACAAACTGTACCTTAACTGTGGAAAATGTACAATGATTCAAGTGAACCTTTTATATTCTTGGTAAGGGCCACTGCATCATTGGTTTAATAGGCTGAGTGAAAATTACTATCCATCTAAACAGAGAAAAAGAACAGAGTGCAAAAATAATAAGACAAAAGTACAACCAAGACACTTCAGCAATCACGGTGATCTAAAGAAAAATGACTGTCTGAAGAACTACACATCTCTATGCAGTTTTGTAAGAAGTTTGTGCTCGTCTCTTGTGATGACCTCTAAACTTTTGCATTATAGACTATAGCCTGGTGTTATTGTGGCCTATTCGTTGTGGACTTCATGTGAAATAGGAGACCTGTATTGCCCTGCATCTGCTCAACAAGCTCTACATGACGATTATCCATGGGTCATTTCATAGCATGCGAGTAAAGACGGATGTGGGCAGAAGGATAGCGAGATGGGCCGGGGGCATGACTCACAGGATAGCTGAGCGAAAGCCAAAGATAGGGAGCTCTTTGTTTTTACCAAAGGCAATTAGGAATAAATGTCTGGTTTCTGAGTCCTCCGTGCTCTCTTTTAAGGGGTCTCAGATACAGAAAGACAAGCATCTGCTTTGTGACCAGATGAGTTCTGTCAGTGTCATTTGCAATCAGCCAGTGAAAATCACCCGAGATCAGAAAGGAAATAATGCCGTGAAGGGTGACAATTCAGAGAGAGCATTCATGTGTTCTGCAGGGTCAGCAAGATAAAAAAAATGGATTTGTAGTTTGTGTCAATTCACCCGCTGTTTCTAAAGTTCAAATGAAAAGGCCCTAAACCCAGCTGAAGGAAAACAAGAGGAACACAGAATGGAGTCACGCACATGTTGTCTCATCATACTATCCTCTTCCTCAGAACTAGTGATCTTCACGTTTGACACGATTTGTAATAAAGAGGCTTAACTAAAGCTATACATGTGATGAGTATGTGTTTCCTGGGAATCAAATACATGAACATTCTGCTATCACAATGCTCTACAAATTGAGCTTATATTGCAATTGAGTACAACATTTTCAAAAAATAAAGGTTATTTTTCGAACTGTATGGTTCTATAAAGAACCTTTAACATCCACATCTTTCTGATGCACAAAAGATTTGTAATGGAAGGTTCTACAGACGAAGGTTAAAAAATGGTTCTTCTAAAACCTTTAACTATAAGGTTCTTTGGGAAACAAAAAATAATATATTCATAATATGTAAATTAACAAACAGGAAAAACCTACTCTACTATATATTCACAGATACAGAGGTAAATGAACCATTTCATCTATAATAAAGAGGAAACACACACAGATGTGAGTAAAACTCATAGTTTCTCCCCACAGGCTTCGCTATTATAGACGCCATAAGGATAAATGATTTATCCAAACCCATCCCTCACTATCTCTCTCACCTCCAGCATTACCAACAGGCTGCACTCTCATTAATATCTCCTAATGTTAATGTCAGACACCTTGATTTACACTGGACTTTTCCTGCCAACTAAAAGCAATGAAGAGCACAAGGCATTCATCCTTTGACACTTCCACTCCAGATATACGGCCACACCGGATACACCCCACGGTACTACCCCAACCATTGACTTATACGACCCATATTGACGGATTCCAGACCATCCGTACGGAAACTGCGAGTGCTCATCAGCGGATGGGACCGGGTGAAAAATAGGCAAAGGGAGGAGACGTGAGGCGAGGGAGGTGGCTAATGGATTGTTGGGTGATTTTATATATCTTTTAAAGGTCTCCATGCTGTCAGCACTTGGACATTGATTGTAACAGGATCATGGATGTAAATTTTATTATGAGTCAAAACACTAGAGTAACAGTGAGGTGTTAAGTGATGTTCAAAAACACTGCAGAACTCAACCAAATGGTGACACAAAAAATGCAACAAAAAAACCAAGCCGGGCTTATTCATCACTGTCTCCGATACATGGCATGATAATACGGATGTCTCCCGTCAACAGGCTGGAGAAACACACATACACACACAGATCTGCGCAGTTGTCCATACCTCTCCCCTGAGTGTCTTTATGGGCATTAGTCAGCCGTGACAGCTCATTCTGTCTATGTCAGCCTGTGTCGTGCATGTACCTGAGCAGAATGACAGAATAGTCTAGTATGGTGTCTGCCTCAGCCAGGTGGATAGAAAAATAAAAGAATACAACCTTCAGCAGTCTAGCAAGTACATGACTCTGAAATCATACTGGATTAAACCAAATCAAGCATTGAAACATGACGCATGTATACTGTAGCACAAGTGAATTGCATGGTAAAAACTCTATGAATTATCTTCAGTGACCTACTGTACGTCTTTTAGGAAATGAAAGCACAACAGAATGATAGAAAACACACATTTTTAATGCAACAAGTTTGCTTCATTCATTTTAATATGCAAGTATACTTTAGTTAATTTATTCACAGTTGATTTTAGCGCCTCAACCTAAACTCATTTTAGTTTTTTGCTAAGAAACATTTATCATTTGTTTTTAGTTTTACAAAATATTTCAAGTATAATTTAGGCCTATCAATTATTAGATTTTATTAACAGACATGTTTTAACAGTTTAAGTAAACTCTAATTGCCTTGCTCATCAACTGTATCATATATATTTTATATACATTTATTTTGCATTTCTTGTTAAATTCTTATACTTGGAGGCGGTTCGGTAATCTCATTGAAACCTGACGAGGACCATCACATGATCATTTAACAGAAGCCCCGCTTCATATTTGAGTTGGAATGATTGATGATCTTCTGAATATTCAAGTGTTTTATTTTTCCATTCATCTTTAAAATACAATGAAGATTAATGATATGCACTGAGGGATGAATGAATCTGGGTTTTTTGTCAGTTACAGCAAAGTGACTCCTGTGTAATCCGTCTGCAGAATTTCTGTGTGAGAAATGATAAATAAAACGTCTTAAAAAGTTCAAATGCCCAGAAAAGTCCAGATGACAAGCAGCTTCAGTCTTTTGAAAAAAGACATTTACATGATCTACATAAGTTAAATGTTAAATGTGTGACCTAAGAATCAATCCCAGAGGAATTACACAGGAATCAATTAGTTACAAAAACAATTCAACATTTCTTTTTTCCACAATGTAAAAGACTATTTCTTATTCACTGTCATGGCCCTAAATTAGCTATTGACCTTTTAATATCCTTTATTAAAACCAGCAAAAAATACAAACGAAAACATTGAAGTAGCTACATGGAGAGAAAAAGAGCGATTCACATTAGATTCACATGTTCAAGTCCATCAAAAGCAAACGAGTGTAGACTAAAATGCTGTACATTTTCTGTTGCCATAGAGAGAAACCGTCTCCTGCACTTCCTGTTTTATCCACAGAGGGCTGTGACACAGTCCCAGCGTTGAGTTTATCAGACAGAGCGAGGGTCTTTTATTTAGCCCCGGAGAAACTTCAAAGGGTCCGGTTTCTGTAAAACATGTTCTGCACAGTTTGTATGAATAGTTTATAATTGCACTCTTCTCAAAATCATCCACTTCTGACGTTCACAATATGTGAAACTTAAAGTGTACAAAAGTTCCATATAAAGAGATGAAGCGATACTGCAAACGCATGAGATGGTGCTCATTTAAACCTGTACCATTGCAAAATAAAAACATTGACAGCTTTTTTAGAATTTACTAGCATTCTGTGGTATGTAACGAGCCTAAAATCTCCAGGTTTGTTTAGTCAACTCCCTCATAACTAAAGTTTCAATCTTTCTTATCTCAAACTTGGTTTTACTCCAATTGGCCCCTTCCGATTGCTCTACATTATGGTGCGTTATACTGTAGCTAATAATGTGAACTGCTCGTGCACACCAAACCTGATACTTCACAAGACATGAAGACACTCTTTGTGTGACACGTAACCTACAAACTATTTTTTCAAGCATAGCGTGTATATGTGTTTATGTGTGTGTGTGGTCCATGCAAAGTCTTCACAAGAAGAATAAGGATGAAATAAGGATGAAACTTCTCCAGCTAAAGAGACGTTTCAGTATCCATTCCTAACGTGAGGTTACCAGCAGCAGAACTTCATTAGCTTACACAACAGATAGCTTTTCATGCTATCTATGGCAAACATTTCCATATTCTGTATCTTAAATAAAATATCAAAATAGATAAAATGTTGATTATGAGCAAAAAGAATGTCTTGTTGGTGAGCATACACATACGTGAGCATTTCAAACCGTACATCGACTGTCCCAAAATCCTACAATAATCGGATTGCTGCTTCCGGCACGCTGGTCCATATTTTCAGTTTCTGGTTTCTTTACTAATAAAGTATACCATGCTAGAGGCACATCTGTGCTTTGTGTAAAGCTGACGTTACACATGGGAGAGGCCCTCACAATACAACGGAAAGTTGCAAGCCAACATTCTAAAGGCATGACATCGAGAGTATGAAGACAGAAGACGATAAGTGTGGCAAACCTGGTGATTGGTTCAATATGGGGGAGAGGCACAAAAAAAGATGTTAAAAAGCTGAAGCAGGTGAAGGTGTCAAGGGTCATCTGAGGCGGGCGGCACCGGTGAGATCTATTCATGATGATAAATCGGCATAGAGGGATAAAGTGTATATAGAGTGGAAATAGAGGGCACTCTGTCACTGAAATAAACCCCTAAACATGGGTCGTCTCTCTGACACACGGGCCTCGGTTTGCCCACAGCAGCACAAGAGAGGTCACGCTGGTAAAGACAGCCCACGAAAGCCCCGGCTGGTTCACACGCAGGTGCCCTGATGAGCAGGAGGCAGAGCTTTTCGGTTTTTCAGGCCCTGGCTCTTCTCTTTGAAGTCCATGGGCTTCTGCTGGGACGTGTCGATAAGAGCGCTGGCGATGGCTATACCTGCAGACGAAACACAACAAAGCAAGCCGAGGGTCAGAGAGGAGCAGTGCAGACTGGAAATTTAACTCGGGGAGACCTTGTGTCATTCAAAAAGCAGTTCATTTCCATGTCAAAGCATAATTTTTTTAAAGGGGGATGATGGTGAGTTTAAGCTATCGCTTCTGAAGGAATAGAGCCATGGGCTCATTAAATCAAAATGTTCACATTTTTAAAGATGGATTCCTCTGTGCACATTTATGCAGAAAGAAAAGTTTAAAAGCTTTGCATTCATGAAGCTCTAATCTTTATCTCTCCTTTGCATTGACTTACCCGTGTACATATCTGTCCACCTACAGTATATAACTTCCTAACTGTCTGTACACATCCGTCTTTTTCCCCCTAAAAAACATATTCTGTGGTCACAGTGTCCTCATTCTTATGTGCACAGAGTTATGTCGCGAACTTTAAGCCAGGATTCTGTCATGGACCGCTGTGGCCGAAATCACAGCCGCAACCCTGAAGCCGTTTTTTACAGCGGCAACTCACAAATCATCCTAAAAACACAAGGGCCGCTTGTGCGCTAGCCTGGCACTGCTCCCTCCCCTCCATTGAAGCAATACAATTATCGGAGGGGAACAATTCATTACTTCAGACAGGCCAGCCAAAAGGAATTGAATTTAGCACATCAGTGTGAAGCCAGAGCTTCAAGCATTCAGGCGAAGAGGATTTACATCCAGGAACAACCTGAGCTTTAGACAGTTACACTGACCCTACGTCCATTTATTACCCATCACACCTGCGCTGAAGAGGGAGGGATGGGAAAACTACACATCTGTCAGAAGTCTTTGGCGCTGAAGCGTGCAGTCTACGCCTACAATCAATGTGCTTTCATGACCTGCTTTACATGAGCATGAACTACATGCCTTTCAGGTCAAAGGGTTTCAGACGTAAGCAAATAATGGCATTATGGGTCATCTAAGCATTTAACAACTGAATCTGCCAAAGAATATGAAAAATTAGGAATCAAACTTCTTGATGATTTCACTATTAAAACTAATATAAAAGTTAATATATAAAAATAACAGAGTCACTATTATTATATTATTATTATTATACATATTTAGAGAAATTAATAAAAATGTTGAAGCCAAAATATATTATTATTGTTGTTGTTATTATTATTATTATTATTATATATTAATACAAACAACAAGAATAATAACAATAATAACAATAACTTTTATAATAACAAAAAATTATTATTATTATTATTATTATTTTTTATATTATTAAAATGTTTTGATCAATATATTTATATAAATATCTGTAAAGCAAAACAAGTAATAGATACAGTAAGACGCTACAGGCAAATACCATCACTTGGACAAAATGATTCTGTGTTACCTAAGGCCAGTACATCTCTTCCCCACTGTAATCTTAACATGGAGAAACACAGCTCACTTATTTGATCACACATGCATATAATGACCAAACGTTCTCTTGATTTTGTTAGCCATGCAAAACGAAAAAACACTGGAATCGTTGGGATCTCGGAGGATCTGTGAATATAATCAATATGGTTAGAAGTGATTTACGGCTGTCTGCATGCTCATGACTTGATCATACATGCATCACACCAGGTAGTGGAAGAGATGCAGAGAAAGCAAGGTGACAGCTGACAAAAGGGTCCCGCTCTGTTCCGGCTCTAACATCAGTCACTGCTGATTGGTCGGCTTTGTGAAGGCGATGTACTGTTTTATCCTATTACACAAACACTCTGCTGGGAAACTTCCAAATAGCTGAAATAACACAAAGCTGTGTGACGACAAAGAAACGTCTGCGTATGAAGCTCCTTTACTGTGTTACTTCTAAAAATATTCTTGTTGACTCCAAACAGACTCTCTCTGATGTCTCTCTCTCCCAAAGTGTTCATGACAAACTTGAACGACGTAGCACACAGGCACTCTAAAGTTTTCAAAGGCATGCAATTACAAAAAAACATCCTTCTCCAGAGACCTAGACTTTCTTCAAAAATCACTAAAAATAGTGCTTTGTGCATATCCGTTATGATGTTGCTATTATGTACTGTTATTTGTAACCTCTTTGTGCTTGTCAAACAGAAGGAGAAGCATTAGAGAAGCTTTAGCTGAAACAAAAGTTCTTCCAGATCAGTCACGTTTTTTGGGAGGAAGTGGAGCTTAAAGGGACGAGGTCCCATAAAGCAGTTTGACTGACGGGCCTGCTGCGAGAGGGCGGGGTAAAAGGTTTTTACTTAGCCCAATATTATCACTCTGTAGCTCTTAAAGGTCTACGAGAACAAACCTCAACCTGACATCGCTTTTAAAGTGCTCACGTGATATGTCAGCTAGTTCTGTACAATCTGGTGCTCTGGAAAAAGGAAGTCGTCGGTGGAATATGAATGACAAAAGTTTCCAGACTGGAAATGGACATGATCATTATTTTATTGATTATCTTTTTGTTTGAACATTTGTTTGTACAGGGGGTGTTTCATATCTTTCACTTTCAAATCAAGGACACTTAAATATTTTCAGAACAATAAACATAAACTAAAACAGATTATTGTTCATAAAGATTAATGTTAATATTGTTTTTTAATACCTAAAATTACAAAAATAATAATAAAAGAGTAATAAAAGAATTAATAAAAAATTATAATACTAACGTTTTTATTAATAATAATAAAAATGTCTCTATTACGGCTGCTAATGCTGCTGGTGATCAGTCAGTCATCACATCAGTGGTTAACAGGTGTCTTTCACCCCCCTTAAATTTCTGTCACTTAACGGAAGAGATTCATTTGTTCCACGCAGCAGACATCATAAATACACTCAAACAGGCTGATTAAATGAAGACAAATGAGACAGACCTCCTCCATATGATGAAGAGGATGTATGAAGATGAATCAGATTAGTGCTTACTACACCAAGAAAGACTTTCCAGTTTTGTGCAGCAAATTACTGACCTGACTGTCCAGGTGGCGGAACACCAGACGGCCCTCGTGGGAGGCACATTAACACCGTGAGCACTGCTGCTTTACCTCCCGAACAGGGTTCCACTGCTACGGGCTTGGGCGGTCCCTGCGGAGAGATCAGACGAGAGGAAATGTGTCATTTTCTGAGCACGTCACCATCAGTCACAAATGTTACACCCTCTCTTACAAGTCGACGGGAAAAGAAAACTCACATCATAATAATCTCAGTAACAAATCGACACCCTGAGACTAAGAGCATTTGTATGAAGGCAGATTTCAAAGTTCACATTGTTCGCATGGAGGCGGAGAAAATCAGTGACATTTGAGGTTGTTGACTACCGCCCGTTGTCCTTCCCCATAAACGCTGCTGTAGTTAGATGTTTTCATCTGAGGGTCTTTGGAACGGAAGGATGGAAGGGATGAAATGAGTAGGAAGAAGCCACGGGCGATCATAAAATGTCATCTTTTATGTCTCATTACAGATTCTTCAACTACTCAACATGTTGTTATTAAAGCGCTTGTCCACTCACATACACATCAATGCATTTGTAAAAGAATCCATCTATTGTTTTATGTGTTTTACTGATAAAGGAAGACATAAGCGTGTCTCGAAGAATAAAGTGCGTGTCGTTTAAGCTTCCCTGAGCTCATTAAGACACTCTCATCTCTGGCCGTCCACACACTGACTCAGCTATAGTGGATTTATTCATCACTTAAAGAGAGTGCCTCTTCAAGAGCGTTTCCAAAGCACTATTGCACCAATGGCTCTCTGCAAAATGAAGCCTTAATATCTTACCTCACTTGCCAAAATGCATTTAAAAAAAACAAAAGGAACAAGAAAAGGGAGCAGATGCCAACTAGCTACGCCAAAAGCGGTCGCTTTAAATTTGGCAGACCAACAAAGTTACCCTAAGGAGAAGTTACCCTGTCAGAAGTAGAAATCTTTCATTTCCCACCTCAATATAATTATAACAATTACTGGAGCGCACAGCAGACATTCAAATGAGCTCTCTTGTGACTCTATGTGGAGCTTTGGACTGATAAGAGGATCATTAAAATTAAGATAATGACATGTTTGAGTACACGAGTGACTGTGTCATTGTGCTATATATCACTCACTAACTCAATCAAACTATTTTCTATTAGTCAGACCAGTGTTACTATATTTTTTCTATATATTTGATGAAGCTTTTACAATACTTAAGCAAATGGATTGTGCAAACGTTCTTATTAAAGTTCAATGCTCAAAAAAAGGGTTCAATGCTCATAAAGTCTCATAATTAAATTATGAGATAAAGTTTGATTTCAGTCATTAATTTCATTAATGTTTTCAATCTTTGACATCAGTATTAAAGATATCAAGCTTATATTGTCACAGAATGTTTTTTAAAATATTTAGAATGGTTTATGCAGAAAACGGTAAATCACAAACATTAGCTGGATATTCACAGAAAAGGTCACATTTAACAATTAAACAATATAGTAATTTCAAAATTTCATAACAGAAATTAATTCATAAATATACATGCCAATGGTTAATAGTTATTAATTAAAAACTTTTCCGCAAAGTTTTTTTAATGGCTAATGCAATCACTGAAGCTTCATCTACAAAAATGTAAAAAAAAAAAAGAAAGAACGCCTGAGCCCATCGTTCTCTCTCACTTCACGAGAAAACTGGTGGAATGTGATGGTGCAGGCGTTGAGGGGCTTGTGAAAGGTCAAATTAAGCCTGTGCTGACAGTGATGTCCATCAAGCCCAGCGGACAGAGGCTGTTATCAGAGCAATATCTGTCTCTTTGAGAGGAAAAGAGGCCACTTGTGCTGCACTTAAAAAGTTCAAAGCCATTGTTTCAGAGTGACAGGGGGTGGCAGGGGGCGTCTAGCTTCCCTTCCAGCTCCTGCGTTTCTCCGTGTGCAGAATATTGCTGTTTTTCCCCTCACGATTCTCTCTCTCTCTCTCTCTCTCTCTCTACTAAAATGAGTCAGACGCCTGCAGACATCCTTCCCTGTCCTGCAAAAGACCTACTCAAAACTTAAAGACATAACTTAAATTCAGCTGGATCTCTCGGATCATAAACTAAAATGCTTTGCAGTGCTAACCAGACCCTAGTTATTGTAAGTGATAGAAAGCACCAACAGAGAATGCTGATGGTTTGACAGCTGTCTCGAGACTGCCCTACATGTACATACACATCTTTCCTCCTAAATGACACAGTAAACCTCATTATTTCTGGCAGAAGCCTCCAATCAAGTGACTCATGCTAAATATTGCACTTAATTACACACTTCCATTCCCTAACCTATACTTATGTATCTGTTTCTGGCCAGCGGCATTGTCTGAGCATGGTGGTTCTGCATAATGTACAGATCCATTACGGCTTCACACCCAAACATCCTTTAACAATAGACTGAGAGAAAAGTGGTGACCACTTCCACACACACTAAACTTTTTTACTGAAAGGAGCAGTTCACCCGAAAAAGATATTTTTTTATAAAACATCCACCACGTTATGTGCATATATAGAAACCAATTTGTTGAAGCTCCAAAAAGCACATGTCCATTAAAGTAAAGTTAAATCATTAAAGTAATCCAAACACTTCAAATGGGTTAATAAATGTCTTTGTAAATGACTATACATCTGGAGAAATGTATGATTATTGTGATAGACATTTATCATGGACATAAATGCTTTTCTGGAGCTCCAACAAGTCCTATATGTGGACATGAAGTGATATATTTTTATAAAAAATTATTTGTGAGAGTCATATTCTATCTATGATGGAATGAGAAAAAATAAATTATGAGAGACTTTTATTTTCAGGCAAACTATCCCTTTAAACAATAGAAGTATTCTTCATCCTCAAATATTTTATTGCATTAGAATTCAACTCAAAAAGTGGAAAAATATGCAATGATGTGATGACAGACCGCAGTTTAAATTGTCGTCTATTAGTCAGCCTAAAACTTTAGGACACTGATCAAAACGAGCCCTCACACTAAATCACAAATATTGCATATTATGCAAAAGTGCATTCAAAAAAGGGCTTTAATTCAAGTATGTGACATTTTAAGAGTACTTCACTGCGAACCTAAATAAGGTTATGATGCCCTAGAAAACAGCAATTGGTGGACAACAAATAACTAGCAACAACAAATAACTCAAGACACATGCTGTAGATAAATTACAATCAAAACCAAAGCTGTCAAAATCACAAACTGAAATAATCAAATACATTAGCAAAGACACATTTCAGCCAGCGTAAACACAGCTCTCCCAAATGTTTTTATGTACAAAAATGCACCACAAGATTCACAGCCACTTAGTTTCAAACTAACCCACATATTATAGGCAGAACGCTCCCCACAGACCTCCTATAACACATCCACCCTATAAAATTTGTCACACAATGCCTCTTAAAAGGTTCTCATTAGTCTGTTATGGGTTTGAGGGACCATGTATTCAACATATAAACCCTGTAACGAGAACTTCATTCCAGCCAACATCTCTGAACGATCAGACAAATCCATTTTCATGCATTTACTCTCATTCCCAATGGTTTCAAATTCGGTGATATTCGTCCCATTCACATTAGCCTCGCTCCATACAGATCAGAGTAATCCAATTGCAGCCCATTTAGAGAGTATTGCCATTACACAGCTAATGAATAACGATAAAGTTTAGAGCGCCGTGAGCAAGCTAAGCTAGCGTTTGTTGGTGAAATAAGATTACAGCGGATTCCATTACAACACACATGCTGGAAAGACGCTTTGGGGAAGGTAATTTCAGTGTGAGGTTTTACAGTATGAATAATATACAAACAAGCCATTAGTGGTACGTGCCAAGACAAAATGCGTGGATGGATATACAGTATCTTTAAAATATGAATGTGAAAATTTCAATGTTTAAAATGAGTTCTGTAGAGAAAAATATAACTGTGCCAACATGATGATTTTACTACTATTATAAAATGTAAAAAAAATCTAAACAGTGAGTAAGTTTTTCCAAACTTTTCACTGGTACCGTTCCATTCCTGGCTTAAGAAACACCCTGGGAAACGACACAAAACACTTCAGCAACTGCCTGGCTACACCCTAGCAATGCAATGCCAAAGCTGATTGGCCAAATTTTTGGCCTAATCATAAACTTCAAAGGTAAACAAAATTTAAGCCATTCACCTTTCCTCATGACAATAAAGGACAAATAAGAATCTTCAAAAAAGTCTCAGGGACGGACACTTTCTTGCAGGTTTTGAACTAGGCCGCAATAAAACAGACAGAAACCAGCCAAAAATAAATGCCTCCCATACAACCCAGCTGATTTACAACTAATTGTGAACTTCATCCCACACTCCTGAATTCACTAACCGGATGAAAACAGCTTAGCGCCGCCACATTCTAATTAGACGGCGAGACAAACAGGCTGTTGAGAGACTGCTTTATGGACAACAACATCTTCTAGCACCAACGTGTCTGATGCTTCCTGTTAACATGATTTAGCCTCTACATCATCTAATCTTTCATTTCTACCTACCGCTTTATGAACATCTGACACTGCTGAACATTTTATAACCTCATCCTACCCCCTTTACTTTCTTGGTTATTATTGCAGTTTCTTCATTCCATTTCTTCTGCTTTTTTTTGTCAAAATATGTATCTCAGTAACCGGCTGCGGTTGGAGATGAGGCCGATAAGCTACTGCGGCGGTGAGCATTAGGGAGAGAATGGAAATGAAAACACAAACAAAGCCATAAAGCAACATGACAATCCTCTTCATCTACATGTTTCTCCAGCTTTTAACGGCCAGCAGAGCATCTCATTTGCATGGCTAATAGAAGCAAACGCAGAGACAGCGAGTACGAGAGCTGGTCTGTAGATAAGAGCTTGCCATTGAACCCTCTCAAACAGAAGACCGGCTACATACACGGTATAATTTAAAAGGCCTTCTCTTTGTTGCCTGGTGACAGCCTCCATCCATCATACTCTGAGACTGTTAACGGGCCCATATGTTGTGAGCTGGCTGTGGTGGCGGGGCAGCATCTGTGTCATCTGCGCCGTTCTAAATGGGCTGGCTTTACTTTGGCTCTGTAATGCACTCCTGCTGACCTCGCTGCAAAACAATTCTTTCTTTTAGTCTAGCCAAGCTCAACGCAGACAGGCCCAGGCCAACGCATCTTTACGTGACCCGAAACTGATGTGGGATGACCCTGCCAGGGATCGTAGAAATGACAGACAGCAGCTTACACTACAATGAGGTTCTCTATGATTTCTGACGTAAAGAAAAAACAGTGGAAGAAATTTATGTTGCAACAAAAAAGCCAAAATAACTTATTTTGATGTAAGCATCTACTAAACAATGACATTTTGAGGAGGTGGGTCAAAATTATGTTTTTATATAAAGCCTCGGTCAGCAAACCAAAAGTGACTAGAAAGAGAAATATATTTAGGCAGTGGAGGGAGTCCATTCTCCAGTAGGATTACTATGAAAAAGCAATAACAACAAATATTATTATGTTACTGTTTGCATGTACTTAAATTGTACGTCAATACAATGACAACATTTTGCATTTGGAAGACACTTTTATCCAAAGCGACATACAATGTATTTAATACCTACATCCCTGGGTTACTAGCGCAATGCTACACCAACGCTCTATCAACTAAACTACAGGAACACTGTAACAAAACACCCAAAACTTTCATAAAAGCCGACAAAAGCTGAACTACAGTCACATATTACCGTGGTGAACCATCTGGATTGTCCTCGTTTTATATTAGCAGGTTATGCTAAACAAACCAACGGCACCAGATGCCGTCTCATTAACCTTTATAGAACAGAATTGCTCTCATTTCCCTCCTTTCACCTTCAGCTGCTGCCAGATCCCAGCAAAGTGGGACCAACATCTGGATCTGCCTCAACAGACTCCAAGAGGTGTCAGTGTTGATCACTCAGCATATGATGAATCCTGGGGAAACAACGACATGAGGGGGCACATATGCTTTTAGGACTAAAGAAAGCATCAGCCAGATTGTGTGCTTAAGGACTTCACACCAAAATGCACCCAAGAACTAAAAAAACACATAGAGAAACATTTGCTCAGTCATGAGGAGTGGAGAGCAGTGGACAAAAGCGTTGAAAAGCTCAACCGAACATTTATTTTCAGGCCTGTGAGCGTTTTGTTAAATATTCCTTAGCTAAGCTTTATATCTTCAATCCGAGCTTAAAAAGCAATTGTAATCAAAGCTTTGAGGGCCCTAAGCAGAGAGTTAAAAAAGACGTATTTGAAAGCATCGTCTCGCGGCGGGTCTCCAGAGGCTGAGCCGGTGTTCCAGTGGCAGCTGTTTGGGAGATTTGCATTGGTGGAGAGACTGAGAGACAAACAGCAGGAAACCAGTCTCAAAAGACATCACTCCTTCGTGTCTGGAGCCTGTGGGTGAGTGGACAGCGCTCCAGACACATTTACATTACATTTACATTTACATTTAGGCATTTAGCTGATGCTTTTATCCAAAGCGACTTACAAATATTAGGAGACACATATACAGTGCAACTGCGCTATCGGTGCGACACGAGTTCGAATCCCGGCTCTGACGTCCTTTCCGAACCCGTTACCCTCTCTCTCTTCCAAAATAACTTCCTGTCTCTCTACACTTTCCTATCGAAAAATGATAAAGGCAAAAAAAAGAAAGAAAAAAAGACATCACTCCTTCTAAAGGTGACAGTCCACAGAACGATTGAACATCAGTGAGGAATGACGTGTTTCTCGAGTAACATTTGTGACTGAAAAGCTTTCAAACTAAGACTCTCGCACCGTACAGGCTAAAATGTTGACTTTAAAACAGTCTCTGTTAACAAAAACTTAGTCGGAACAGCTGGCTTATGGTGCAATTTCACAGGACTTAAGTGGCTTTTCTCATAAGGCCGGCGTCTCTATAAATGAGAGGCACGTGCTGATGAGAGCGAGGTTGAGGTTTGTTTAAAAAGGTTTAACGGTGTTCAGCTGAAGGGTTGATGAGTACGTTGTTTTCTGCTCTTTATTTGTGGCGTGTCCTCCGGCAGCCAGTAATGTTTGCTGAGCACCTCTCCAATCTGCACTAATGCATTCTGGAGGGGCACATCAAGAGCTGCTGGATGATTCTGAACGTCTCTGCCGTGCAGCAGGTAGATCTGCTCTCACAGGTATGTGTGCAGGTTGTGTAATAGATGTATATATTGCTGCAGTTGTATTAGAGATATCAAATCATAAACTGTTTCTGTTTGGAATTGTTCGTTATTTACACTCCAAACACATTTTACATGTTATTACAAATATTAAAATAAAATCTCTGAAATATCTAGCTTTGTATAAATTTCTTAAATATTATTTATATTATGTTGTATTAATATTATATCTCTCTATCTGCCCCAAATATGCCTGTCTCTCTCCATCTCTCCCTCTCTTTCCATCTTTCTGTATCTTTCTCTCTCCATCTTTCTCTTTCTTCATCTATCTATATCTTTCTCTCTCCATCTCTCTCTCTCTCTCCATCTATCTGTATCTCTCTCTCTTTCTGTATCTTTCTCTCTCCATCTCTCTCTCTCTCTCCATCTATCTGTATCTCTCTCTCTTTCTGTATCTTTCTCTCTCCATCTCTCTCTCTCCATCTATCTGTATCTCTCTCTCTTTCTGTATTTCTCGCTGTCTCAATCTCTCTCTCTCTTTCCATCTTTCTCTTTCTCCATCTATTTGTATCTCTCTCTCTCTCTCTCTCTCTCTCTCTCTCTCTCTCCATCTTTCTTCTCTCCATCTATCTGTATCTCTCTCTTTTTCTGTATCCCTCTCCATCTCCATCTCTCTCTGTATTTATCCTTCCATCTCTCTGCCTATTCATCCCTTTCTCTCTCCATCCCTTTCTTTCTCTCTATCTCTATCTTATTTACTATAAACACATGAAAAAGTTTCAAATTTTTTTTCAAATTTTTACTGTAACTGAAATGGTTACAAAAAGGCCAAAATTGTGCAATAACATCATTACAATATTTACAACATTTAATTTGATTTCCCCGAGAAAAAACACCACAAACATATAATTTCATATATCAGCAAGCCCTATATGTTTAAAGTTATCAAATAAGTAAAGTAAGTAGTAGTAAAACCATGTAATAGGTGAGTATTGAGTTCACAGGTCACACTCACCTCGACACCTCCCTGAAGCAGTTCCACTTGCGTGCCGCCCACATCCAGAGTCACCGCGACCGAGGCGAAAGGGCGACTGGCCATCTGCTGCCTCTCCCTCATCAGTTGCTGTAGTGGGCAGAAAGAGAAACACAAAGTGCGAACATAAATACATGTACACAAAACGGTTCAGATAACTTTCTAAAACTTCAGCTGACTCTTAGTCACTTAGTCAAAATCTCAGATGTAGAAAGAAAAGTGGCTGAAGCGTTCAGTTTGACAGAATAAGTGAAACGCTTCAGTTCCTGGACTGATGTGTTCACTGAAAGCAGAAACATCAAAAGCACCCAACTCCTGGTGGGATTCACACAGGTGTGAGGCACTTTACAGAGATGTTGGTTCATTTGAGATCAAGATGGAGGAGAAATAATGTTGAAAAAGAAGAGGAAAGACAAAGACAGGAAAAGAAACAGAGAGAGGGGAAAATTAAAGAGATAGAAAGGGCATAGATGACACTCTGGCTGCTTTCCAGCGCAGGCAGAAACAGGTGGTTGAATAATTCATTTGTTCCATATAAAATAAGTTTGCAAGACCTGGCTAATCAAATGTCTGTGAAGATTGGAAGAAAATTTCTCTTGCCACAACATGCATGACAAGCAATTATTTTGCCATTGATTGTGCGGCCATCAGTATTCCAGTGGTGGAGTTTAATTAATGATGCATTGCCTGTAATTTCTCCATTCCACTGACTGGCTTGCTGCCCCAGTAGGATTCACAACCTTCATACAAAACTCCATTCATAACCGATGGCACGGTTTATTTTGCCTCTCTGATGCACTCAGTTTATCTATCATGTGCACACTTGGGCTGTTTTCTGCGCTTATGCATTCAGAAAAACACCAGCCCACTTGAAGTTGACATCAATTTATTTATCAATATTTATTTATAACTCTGACATCAGAATGTAAATGAAAATGAGTACCGGCGATTGTTTGTGTGTGTGAGGATGACACAAAAGATCAATAAAAAGCAATATAGAAAACTCAATAACACGGTTCAACCCCAGTGATGTAGCTGAGAAACTCCACAAGGAGCAATAAACACAAATGTTCATTGAAACAATCATCAAGCATTCTAACAGGGCCTCTAAACAATGCTTAGATGTCTCCTTGCGCTTCTTTATCAACAACAACAACACATGACAAGCAAGACAGGAAGAATTCGAGAAAAATGCATTTGCTGTGGGACAAACTTTGAAAGACATTCTCCAATTTAGAAAACGTTTCAAATCAGGTTTATCACATTTGGGAGTCGTAGGTTATGTCTCCATCATCTGTGAATAATGAATATAGCAAAAAACACTGTTCTTTACCAGCGCTCGATCAATATCTAAATGCAGGCTGATTTGGGTACCAAGGACGAGGCTGATTGCTATTGGTTTTAAACTCTAATTGCTTCACAACCGCTGAGGTAAATGTCACTTGGATGGTTTCACAGCAATTTTGCACCATCTTCACGTCCTCACAGATATGCTGGCTTTCAAACACACACATAGATTTAATACATGATGAACACAAGCAACAGTGATTTTTTTTTATAACTTTGACACAAACAGTGATTAATTACAGCATTTCAAGTCCCCATTAAAAGTCCCTATTGTTTTGTGATGAAAAATTCATCTGTGCAAGTCCACAAAAAATATTTTAAAATATCTATAAAAGGCATTTAGATTATCAGTCTGTACCTCCTCAAATGGTTGATAATTGGGCCAGTGCTACCCTGTCAACAAAACATTTTCTCTTCGAATCTCTGAAAGTCATTGTAACCTCACAAAAAGGTGGCGCCGTCCTTGGCGATGCACGTATCGGGCCGACGGCACTGTCGTCTGTGGGGGCGTCTCTGGCACAAAGAGGTTTCCTCAATGACTTCCACTCAAATGGGCCCTGATGGCACCACGGTAATTAATCATTCATTATCTTTTCTATTAATCACCACTTGAGACTGTTACGGCTGATCCCACGCGACCACGCTCATAATGAAATTATCAAAGCTGTGCACATTCCTCGCGCCACGGCTTCTCCTGAAAATACGATCTGATCATCTATGAAAAGTGAGTGACATCAACGCGTGTATAAAAAGTGTGTGTGTAGTGAGGCAGCTTGAGATGTTGTGGGTTAACTGTGTTTGACTAACTGAACATTGTTCATGTTACGATTACATCTAGATGTACTTTGCACGACTATTTTGGACCACCAGAGATGTGAAGAAGTGGAAGTCTTCATCCCCATCTGCAAGCATGTGTGTTGTGTTTGCATGTGTGAAAAAGAAAGTGCAAAAGAAAGAAAACATACAATCAGACATGAGATGGAGCAAAATCGAGACAGTGCAGAGTCGTGGCATGCTCTCATTTGTGCTAATAGATCTTCTCTTGGAAAACAGTCTGGCTTTGTTGACAGCCAAAAAGCACCATCTGCAATTTATCCATCTCTCTCTCCATCACCTGCTATTACTCATCAGCCCCACTGCCTTTACTCGATCAGCGGCATCTCCATAACAATTACGCCAGACAATGCCGGTCCATCACAGAGATATCCGCAGATACACGCATGTCCCAGCACACTTGAGAATGCAGCTGCCCTTTTCAACTATGTAAAACGTTCAGTTTCTGTGTTAGACAAAACCGAAGCCGAGAGGGTGTGAATGCATTTCAATCAACAAGTTTTTCTATCTTTGTGCAAAATTTGCTAACCTTTTGAATTTCTAGCGCTGTGAAACTTTGTAAAGGTTCGCTCAGTCATATAAACGATCTAAAAAGGAAAACACACACACACTCAACTGGTAGGGGTTCAAACAGGAGTTAAGGTGAAATTTGTTATTATTATTCTTTGAAAGGCTCTTAAAACCTTGCCCTGGGGTAGTACTGTGAAAACCTCACTGATGTGAAATTGAGATTGATTGTCTATTGATTTTTACTGTAGGCTTCATGTTAAACCCTACAAAAACCCTCTTTATGGCATTAGAACTTTGCTGTTAGACATTAAGCAAGGGCTAAAACTTCAGAGCCTTTTTGGCCACAAATGGTAAACTTTAATTGAATGGTTTTACCTTTCTTTAAAGTGACAGATCTATACAACCCTTTCGAAACACTGCAAATATATAAAAAAAACCCCACACAGACAAACCTGTGAGTAAACAAGCAAAAGACTAACTTTCCAACACATCGCATGTGAAATCCTAACAAATGATCTGCTGCACAGATATGTAAATGAAGCATATACAAACCAGCAAATTAAAATGGGCCGAATGCACAAGTGAATTAATAACAAATATAATACAAAATAATTACAGTCACTTGCACTGTTGTGAGGGGAAAATTAATAAGACATTTCCTGCTTGACCTGCAAAGGCAACAATATTAAATAATTATCACTATAAAGTTTTCTTTTTATCTGCATTTTTCTTTAACAAGAGAAATGGCATTTGAACTTGGAAAGAGTGCTAGTGAAGACAAGGAGTATGACCTTTTTAAAGTAAATTTTAAACAAATTGAACAATTTTTCATCTAGTTCCCATTGGCTAATACAGTTTATACAGTTGGTCTGCTTTGATATCACCATCTGAACATTATACTCTGCATTGATACAGTGCTTTACATAAACGCTAATGAAACTCTCCAAACAACACATGTACCATTCGGTGTGTGTAAACTTGTGTATTAACCTATTTTTGCAGACTGATCAAAAGTGCCTTTCTGCAAGACTGGAGCTCTCTCTCTCTTTTTCTCAGACATCACAAGATGTCCTCTCCACAATATGTCCAATCTCTCCTGACCAATTTGTGTCACACAGGATCTTTCCCCATAAATAAAGCCAAGTACTTTAGCTCTAAAACTTAATTAGATCATAGCAGAGGGCGTCCAGCTTTTAAGAATGTCAATGGTTCAAAGCCAGTTGTTACATTATTGACATGCTTAATATCTATAACCAACCAAACAATCATTAAACAAATAATCATCACTTAAAGCCATTGGAAAGTTAACAGTAGACAAGAGCATGGCCGCTGTACTGCAGATAAATAGCCTTATTTCTTGCTTGCTTGGTTACACACTCATGTCTTGGGCTATGGGCCAGCCAGACTCGTTTTATTTTGGAGGTGGTACAATGACCTTCAATTAATATTAAAGAGGATGAAACTCATCGTTCTCTTTGCCTGAAGTTTGCTGATGCCCTTGAAAGAAAAACCCCTTTCATAACAAATTGCTATCTATCGCAAAGATAAAAAGTTTTGTTATCATAACTTCACCATTTTTCATAATAATAGATACTCCCAGAAAAACTAAAGCATGTACACACCCGAACAAGAATGTAATATACACTGAAACCATAAATTTATACCGTCTATACCCGACTAACATAGATGCAGATATCAACGGTCATTACAGAGCTGACAGGTATATTTCCCATTCTTTAAAAAATTGGGCATACAAATGCAGCATGGCAAGGGACCAAGAAGCAGTTAAAAACAAACAAGTCAAGATGCAATCAAAGTCATTCTTATACAGAGGCAGTTTCTCAGACATAGATGACAAAATATATAAAAATCATATCCAAGGACGCTCACTCATTATTGATTTCCCAATACTCCAAAAAGTCCTCAAATTAACCAACCACAACTCATTCAGTGCATAAAAGATGAATGTTATTCCTGTCTTAGACAGAAGGTACATCTAAATTAATATTTTGATTTATGAGTATGTACAATCCCTGCTATTGAACCCATGACCTTGGCATTGCTAGTGTCATGCTAGTGCTTTAATGACATTTAAAGTACAATAACACGTGCCCCATTAATGGCTCTTGGTGTGTTCATGACATGAGCATCATCATTGCTGAAAAGTGATTTAACTTTGCCATCCGCACTAACCTCACTTTCTTGTCTATGTGTGTGTGTGTAAGAGCTGTAAGAGTATGACATCACACTGTGTAAATGTCAATGCCCCCCCCCGTCTGTTTTACAGAAATCATTCTTTCTTCTGTACACTGACATTTAGTGCAGACGTCTGTCATCCATCCATCAGACACAGCAAAGGGACACTTTAGCACCTGTGCTCACAGCACAACGATATACTGTATATATTAGTAATATATAAAATATTGTTTATTTCAGACTAATAGTAAACAGTGTAGCAAATGTAAGAATTGGGTGATTTAAAAACCAGAAACAAATCAAATCTATATTTCTGTAGAATCTTCAAAGCAGCCAACCTTTCCCTTGAATCTCAAAAGGTTGAGATCATGAAAAACATTTTAGTCCAGTGACCCTAAACTTTTTAATAGTAATTTACGTGATGCCTTTATCTGTCCATCAGTGGCTTTGAAATGAGTCTTCAAGTTTACAATACAGCTTCATTTAACAAGGTAGGGTAAGACAGAGTCAACAGATATTACCTTCCACCCATTTGCTAATTTGTCTAACTTGATTAAAATATCCTCTTGTCTAAATGATAATTTGATAGAGCACAGCAGAGGCATGTAACCTTCATAATGAGTATATTTGCTCCTGTTCAGGAACTCAGAACTCAATTGGATGAGACATGTTAGATGAAATTGAATAACTCAGGATGACACAGTGTCATTATTCCTCATCACGCCAGTTCCGTTTGTTTAATTTTTCTGTTCAGCGTTTCCAGTCATCGGTCCGAACGGTGGCAAAGAGGTTTTCTCAAAAAGACAAATCATAAAGCATAAGGGCATACAAGGGCAATGCCCGCAGCCAGACCTGTTTGTGTTGCTCACTGGAGAGCAGAGATAAAACCTTTTAATTGAACTTTGTAATACTCCTTCCCGCTGTTTAATTTCCAGCTATAAGAAACCAGGTGGTTGAAATGTCATTCACCAAAAAGACATGATAAATATTTCATCCACAAAGACAACAGATGCCTTGTTTTCTGAAGATTGATCAATTGTACCATGCAGCAAAGCAATAATCTCTGGTGGAGAGCTACGAGTGCTACAGTCGGAATGAAAAATGAGTCTTTGGGGAAAGACTTGTGGGACAATTCTGGAATTTCACAGGCAGGTTAAAAGATAACCACCTACACTAATGCAAATCTAACTAACTAATGAAAAATCATCATACTGCTGTCTAATGTTATTTGATTTTGTTCGTTCCATCTTTTATCTCTAAATCCTGCAATACTATATTATAAAGTCAAAGTAAATAATCAAAAAAAAATCCAACGATGGATATGTTAGCCAACACTACAAACTAGCAATGGTGCTAAAGGTTTTCCTGCATAGAACCATGAGTAAGATATTATGTAATGGATAAAATACTTAATAGTGGGTAAAAATAAAGTCTGGCTGACTCCCTATAGTATGAGAGATCTATTAATCATTGCAATTGGTAAAACGAATGTCAATCTTTTAACTACTTATTAATTTATCAATTAATAATACTGTACTGTTGATGACAATGTCTAATATTTTAAACATAATAAAAAATGATGCATGCACAAACGTTAATGTTATCACTAACTGAACGCTCACAACAGACAAAATCAGAGCTGAAGCTAAACCAGGTACAGCAGGTACCAGGCATACAATGACAATAAGACCTTCGAAGGATTTTTCGGCAGAACGTCACACTGAAGGAAATCAAAGGCAAGCACTGTGATTTGTCTTGAGCATTGTTGCTTTTTAGATATTCCCTCGTTTGATCTCACAGCCAAAATCAGTATAGTGGAGAATATTTGCATAATGGAAGTTCTAAACATGTCGTCTGCTTTCAGCTCATGTCTTTCAATAAGTCAGCCGAGACAAAAACACGCAAAAAGACAAGTCTGCAGAGCAGCCTCTTCGGCTGTACAATATGAAAGACGCCCTTCAATTGACAATAAATAACCACTAGTTACACATCCCTGTGCGCAATAAGAGAAACCCTGAGAAGTCCCTGTTAGTTTCATTTCTGTCTGTCTGCACCTTTAGCTCCCCAAACAAAAATCAACATGATGACCTTGACAAGCGATTGGCGCAAAAACGGTACGCACGCCATGCAGACGCTTTCTTGATCAAGACTTTATCAAGACAAAAAGAGAAGAAAATAAATCTTTAGAAGCAATTATTTTTCAGGAGTGCTTCCTAAAACTTTTCAATCATTTCAAATTAAAAGATAAAAGCTTTTTTTGAGGGTACTTGAGGGCAGAAACAAACAGATCATTTGAACCTGTGGAGTAAAGCTCAGCAGTGAGCCGAATGCTAATGGTGGAGGCCCATCTGCCCACATTACGCATTATTGGGTTTAATTCTTTAGATGAATATAGCTTTGGATCGCTGCAGTCATAACTCTTGTTTATTTCCATACATCAATTAGGACAGGAGCATACAAGATCAACCTCCCCGATTATCAATGTCAAGTCCATCCACTAAAATAGAATACACAGATTATAGACACTAAAATTATTATCCAATAAAAGATGACAGTTACTTCATTCTGGTAAATATCTTAAATCCACTTAGTATCCAAAGGTTAATTCCAGAATACAAAGCCAAATGAAGACAAGCAGGAGACAGTAGGAAGGATGACATCTCTATCTTAAGTGTGCAAACATCTGCTGCACTTAGCTCAGCCTGCTCTAAACTGCAACTGTTGTCAAAGCTAATTGGCTCATAAGGGCCTCTAATTAGCAAGATGGACATATTTGTAAGCATTGGACTCTATGAAGCAAAACTACATTCATGTGGCTGACAAGGCCTTCAATCTATATACATGCACACCACACACACACACGCACGCACATAGATTTCAGCAAACCTAATCAAATGCTATGGGAGAGAAAAACACAAAGGAGGACAACAGACTTACCATATCATGTAGCTAATGACTTAAACATCAGCCAGTGTTAACACACAGCATATTCGTATTTTTCATTATGAATTCTTTTGTTTTATAACACACCTCTCGTCGTCTGGAGGCCCAGCAGGTCTGTTTGATCTTCCACACCACTGCAGCTACCAGCAACAGAGACAGAAAACAGCTGCAGATGGAAAGAAGCGATAAAAGGTCAGAAAAAAGCAGTAAAAGGTTAAGACCTACTGATTATTATTATCACTTTACATGTTTCAGAACAATAGTAAAGTCATCAGACCTGAAAAAACAAAGTGTGGATAAATATTGCATTGTAAATTGAATTCTTTTACACACACTGAACATTAACCAAACCCAAAATTATCATTTCTAATAATAATAATAATAATAATAATAATAATAATAATAATAAAGACTATTGTACAAACTTGTAACATGCTGATATCTTGTAGCATTCAGATATTAACATGTGTTGTAAATCGTGCACCACTTATGCATATAAATGTGAGTGCTGGGCTGTAAAATGACTAAATAATTCCACTAAAATGCTTGTTGAAGTAAGTCCACCATGAACCAATCCTAAAGTCATTGCTTTGTCACGCCTTATTTATAGTAAACCCTCTGTAAAAGAAAATCCCACTTCTAACACACATTTGAAAGCTTTCCTGTGGTCAAACTGAGAAATCTGATCATCTCAGTCAAGTGTCAGGTCTGGCAATCTGCTTCAAAAGGCAAATCTTAAAAGTGTGAAGTCATAAATTCTATGGAAATTGCTTTTGCTGACTGTATTTACGGAGATATTTGAGCATTTGTAAACATCTCCATGTGAAATTAATTCACGGTTCACACAGATGTGAAAAAGACGTGGAAAAAATGAATGATGAAATCCCTTTAATGCTTTCAAACGCACGGCATCTTGGGTTCGTTTGAAGATAATGGCAAATTGGAGACGAATGGGGAAGAGGAAAACTTGAATGGCTCGATTAAGTAGCAGTAAGGGAGAAATCCCCTTCAGATCTGTGTCTTTCATCCTGTGAATTGCAGGCAGTAAACAGAACTTAATTCCCTCGGCAGTTCCACCTGGAATCTAAATTAATACCAAAAAATAAAGCAATTAAGAGTTCTAACCCCTCATGTGGCGGCACAAGTGTCAAGGAAAAATGTGGGTAAATGAACAACATGTCCAGTGGCTACTTACAGCAGAGGACAGGTATGAATTATTGAAAAAAGAATTTGCACCTAACCGCTAACCTGTGATGATAATGTCTTAGAAAAGTCTTGTTGCTCCAGGATACACACTTGCGTGATAAGTTTAAACATGTTTTAACTGCACCGCTCAAATAAACAAACCACCCCAATGATACACAATGTTTACAGTGGACTTTCCCACTCACAAGAGCAGAAGAGTCAGAGCAACAAATTGATGATTCAATAGTAGACTAAAGTGTTATTCACCTAATTAGTAGCAATTAGCCAGATAAGCTGCCTTGTATTGAACCCATTTACTGAGTTACTAAAGGAAACTCCTTCAGGCTACAAGGTAAGAAAAACCATTTAAAAAAATAGACAATTTCTCTGAATTGTATTTATAAAAGGTTAAAATAACTCAAGAATAAATAAACAAAGAAATCAGAACTTAAATAAATAAACAAATAAATAAACCAAAACAGAATTTAAATAAATAAATACATTTTATGTAAATATTCAAATAATATTCAAACTTACTTAAAAATAAAAGCCAGATGTGAAATGTTGTTTTTTTAGAAAATCCAATTATGTCCTATTATAGTAATTTCACCTTTAAAATATACTTGACTTACACTGACAAGTCTAAACTACATTAAAACATTTTTGTCTCTCCTACAAATGAAGAAACGAAAGAAACTAATATTCTCTTTCATGGTAAACAGTTCTGGTGATGACATCATCACAAACACACAATGCCAATTATTGTAAGAAATTGTAAACATGGCAGTGATGACATAAGTCCACCGGGCATGCCTGTTAAATCCTACAGTACTGCACTGCTTTTACAATCAGTGTTTAGTGGAATTCTTAGTCAAAACATTTTGTTGACTCACTGAAAGCCGTGCAAACGAGCAAATTGCTAGGAAATGAAATAATTTGAAGGATGTTTTGGTGATTTCATAGATGGTGACATAAAGAGGCACTGCCTCATCTCATTTTAATGAAGTAATCTACGTGAACTATTGAAAAAAGACTGAAAAAAAACTCTCCGGTGACATTTACCACAGAGGAATGTACTCTCTTTAAACCTTGAAGAGTGAATAGCGTGTTCCAGTCATTAAAAAAAGCAAATGGATTCCAGGAATTAAACCAAATGCATTATCTCACATTTAACAGAGAGACTGTTAAAAAGCCATTCACCGGGTGAAACACAGTTTGCCATTGCTCATGTAAACCACTCTAATTACAGGTTACTCACTGTCAGGTTCTTCAATAACAATATATTTTGGAAAAAGCAACGTTAACAACTCTGCAAATCCTTTTTAATTGTAAAAGCCATAAAATCAAAGTTCATCCAATCCCCAAAATCTGTTGTCATTTTCCAACTTTTTCCTCCAGTGATAGAAAAAAGGAGAAATTTTAAAGAATGTTGACGGGTGAGTGTTTTCAATACTAATAAAGTAATAAAGTAAAAAGTATGTCAGTCATCAACATTCTGGTTTACATCTTACACAAAGAAAAAGTTATATACATTTGGAACAGTGTGAGAAAATGAGAACAGAATATTGGCTGTTTATAAAATGGCGGCAACAGAAATTTGATGTTCAACAAACAGTTATATTTATGAATAATTATCAGAATAAATTATTCTTCCACTAAATAATATAGCTTATTATCAAATGTGTAGGTTGCTTGTGGTTGCCTAGTAACATGCTAACTTGGCTCATTAATACAGAATGTGTTGTCACAAGTGTGTTTATAGTTTACAAGGCGTTCAAACGATCAGTAGTCATTTTATTTGTATTTCTACTTCAAATTTGTGATATTTTAGTGATGCTGTTCATAATTCAGGGGCAGATGTAAAGAGAGATGTACCCTGTCAGCGACCATCTCTCTAGTTGTTCTGATAACGTAACAGAGTTCGCCTGAGGCTAGTCCTGACTCCACCTGTCATGAGTTCAGCTATCTCAATCACTGGAAATAAACACAGAAATCACATCTGTGAAATCAGAGAAATTCTCATTGGATGACAGCCCTTGATAGGTTAAACCTCACATTAATGCCTGGATAGTTAAAAGAGGCTTAGATTTGGGCAAGACGAACACTGCGGATGAAAGCTTTGAAAAACAAATCATTGTTTGATAGTTTATCTCATTTGACAGTTGCACCACACTTTGTCATGGCACATTTTCCACGGCAATTCACAGGGTTGATTCACAAGTAATCCACCAAAAACGCATTCACCGAAATCAACTGCGTGCTTCTTCTCACCTTTTGCATCCAGGTGTCAAGCGAATACGCATTGAGCTAACATACACAAGCATGTGAACTTGCCAAGACAAGAGAAAGGTTTTCAACGTCTGACAGTTTCTTATTCGCCTGCTTCTTTTTTGGCTTACATTCGTATGAAAGGATAGACGAGGCCAAAAGTTTGCATTTGGCCTGGTGAAGCGACAACGACTTAAATTACCAGAAACAAATGGCAAATTTTAAACATTTTCTGCTTTTTTTTTTCAAGTAAGGCCAGTTCACCAATGTTGCCAGTGCAGGCCAGTGGCTACAAATACAAGCTGGACAGTCTGGATAGCGAGCACAAGTTGACCTTGTGTCAGAGTGCATCAGCGTTTGACTGCTTCCAGAGGAACTAAAAAAGGGTAAAAAGCTGATTTTGAGAGGGAGTAACACACTTTATACCTAAATCTAATGAGACATTATGGGAACAGGTGTGCTTTTGATGACAAATCAAGAACTTGCATAGGAATTAACAATTCAGTGTGACAGATCTACCTTTTGGCAATGACACAATATGCCATTCTACAGATGAAAGAGTAGTTCAGTTTTAAGCACAGCACAGCTGAGCTTTAATTGTGCTTTGTTTAATTAAAAAAAACTTAGGTTGTAAAAATTTTTCAATAAACATTCAAAGTAATAGTTTAGCCAAAAGTAAAAGTTTTGTCATTATTTATATACACTCGTGTACTTCAAAACCTGTATATGATTTTTTTCTTGACTTGAGTGGTTTTGTGTCCATACAACAAAATTCAATAGGGGCCAGTGTTGTTTGGTTAACAAAAACTCAAAATATCTTCTTTTGTGTTCTCCAGAAGAAAAAAGTCATAGAGGTTTGGAACGACATTAGGGTGAATAAATGAAAGATTTCTTTTTTTATTAATTATCCCTTTAAGGAGCTTTAAAAAAAAAAAAAATAGGTGCTAACTTCTGTGTTATTTGAATTACCTTTAAACTTTAATTCAAAAAAGTATTCTTCATAATTTAACTTGTTTGTAATTCTAAAGCTGTATAAAACACTGTTAGGTCTCTTTTCCAGCCTAACCACTTTTTCCAGCCCTGCCAAACTAATTCAAAGGCATGAGACAAACTGGATGTTGAGGGATCTAGCCCAGACAGCCTGTCGCTAATTGATTTACCACTGAAAAAAAAATAGTTTTCACATTCCAGTTCTGTGGTGTCACACCTCTCAAACTCACCTGAAAAATGTCACAAAGAACTGCACCAGATCCATGATGCTGTTGTGCTGGGAGAAGGCGATCTGTGAGGGAACAAGAGTCAAAGAGAGATAAATGAAGGGATGACATGTTACCAAAGAGAGTTCTTTACATGAAAAGGTGTGATGAAGACTTCTGCCTGCAGCTAGGGTGCTTCACCGCACCGTGTCATAACAGAAGTTTAGCTTGAGGGCACTTTTCTTTTTTCTTTGCCCCTTCTTATTGTTAGATGGAGGCTGTTCATGGTCACCCGAGCTCATATCCCTTAGGGAAATTACATACATGCCAACTGTTTGCTTTCCGGGCTTGTGGTCTGCATTGGACCTGTATGCTCAGGTGTAACATAGCTGAGATCAGAGGGTTGTGACACTAGGGGATACAAACTAAATCCCTTTTTGTACATGTTTAAATAGACTTCAAATATGCACAAAAGGCTAAAAGGGAGCTTTAACATGACCAAACGTCTGGATTACATTTCCATTCACTGGAAGAGATAGTTAAAACAGACATCAGCAGCACATCCACAGATTTGGGCTCTCAAGTTACATATAAGAACCAAGAATATAATTTGATTATATATGAAGTATCAAGTAACAAAAATCAAAGCTCAAAAGTTTCACTTTTTACATTTTTATAAAACTGTTTGACATCTGTATAATAAAAGTGATGCATGCCCTAGCCAGGTAATCAAGTAGTTAACTTATATGTAAGATATTATTCTGGCTCCTACGCAATTTAAAGATGTTTTATACAAAGATTTCATATCACTATGCCACATGCTCAGCAGATAGACTGATAAGTTCTCGCTTAAGCGTCACAACACATCCTGCCTGAATGAGACATTTTGGGTTCTTCAGTAAGAATAGCAGGGCCATTAACTCCACATCGGCACAATTCTAAAAAGTTGTTTAAGCGCTGTGCCAGAGAGCAAGCTGCCACCGTTTCCCAAGAGGCATGGAAAAGAAATACCCGAATAAATATCCAATGAAAATAAACGGATTAATGTTCTAAATGTACACATTTGTAAGTCACCCTGACTCACGGATGAATAATGCAACAATAGGAAAGCAGGACAGGTCATTCGGAGAACCCATTCATTTCATTAGACTGTTGTCACGGGAACACGGCAGAGGCTAAAGACAGTGCTGGAGAAAGCTTTAACACTCCATTAGGGCTGAACGGTTTCTGCCCCCAGAAGGCTGGCGAGCAAGATGCTGGGACTGAAAAGAGCAGCTGTACAGCCTCACGTCTGTTCGGTTAAGTCATCGCTTTCCTGTGACACAATACACTTATTGTGATGGGATAATGTTGTGCTTTTAACTTCCCATATGTGTAAAATTATAATTCTAAAGTATTTAAAGGGGTAGTTCACTCAGAAATGAAAATTCTGCTGTCCTTCACTAACCATTACATAGATTCATTTCTGATAAATGGAAACGAGCAAATCATATATATTTAGAAGAAAATTAAGGTGAGTAAATGACAGAACAGAAATTTCATTTAATGCGCTGTATTTTTAAGTCTGCTTCCACAAAATGTATGACCCACAGTGTGGTATAATAGCACATTATTCAAAGCAAAAGATAAAATGCTAATCTAAAAACACCATAAAAAACACGCTTTAGGTCTTTCACAGACAGAATATTACTTGCTACTTGCTAAATGACCCTTTCAGAATCTAGCAAGCTGCTTCCTAAATAGTTTATATATTTTCTAAGTTGTACATTTTCATAATACTCAAATTCCTTACAGGCCCTTCAATAGTTCACCCTAAGTCATATCGGGGCTTAATGTTAATATGAATTTAGTTATTTTATGCATCCTACGTTTCAAGATGCTTTGCCAAAAACATTCACCAATAATATAAATACGAACTATGTAGTAAATGAGTCTACATCTCTCAGTTAAATGAACACCTGTTTAAATGTAGATATTATTTTCATTAATTATCATTCATTTGATCCCAGCATAAATTGATAGGACTTTAACTAGCCTGTACGGTTATTGCTCATCATGATGTGGAATGAATAACCACTAACAAGCATGTGAGATCTGCACAGGACTGGCAGGAAAAGTTTTCTAATGAGCATTTCGTACACAGAAAAAAAAAGAGAGAGAATAAACATTTCCAAAGCAAAGTCTTATGATTTGGAGTAGATCATTTGTTCACAAAACCATTTTGTGTCACACGCATCCTCATATAATGGCTGCTTTAGGATTAATAGTATAATAAAAATATTATGTAATGGAGTTGTTTATTTTCTCTGAAAGCATTTATTGTGCTGTGCTGAACGCATAAATATTTAAAATATTAAAAATAATACAGAATTTATGCAGATTCATTTTTCAAGTGGCAGGTGTACAAAAGTTTGCCTGCATACATTTACCCTACAAGTGTCATCAACATACACTCACAAACATAATAATTATGCAAATTTGTGATTTCATACCATTCAAACATTTTAACCTGTACTGCATGTGCCTTCAATTTACACAATTAATAACATCAAGCAACATTTGAAAACTAAATAAAAAGCTTGCACACATATATGCCTGAAGTGGATACTTTACAGTGCTCATACTGACTGACCTCAACTCGACCTTTCGCTATCAGACACAGAGACATTTAAGCAGCAGTAATGTTTTGTCAGATTGGGTTTCCAGCACAACGAGAGCACTTCACTTCATATGCAATATCTGATGTTTTTAAAGGGGTCGGGGGTCCTCATACATGTCGGAGTTTGAGTTCGCATTCCAAATTTCCCTGGTAAGCTAATAAATGCTGATCGTACTCTCTGATCATAAACATCAGACGAGAGCGAGCTCACTGTGTCATGGGGATGCATTTGATTTAATGATGCATCGCCATGGTAAATAAGTGACTCTGCTTTTAGGAAATCTAATACAAAACTATTACTGCTTGAACTCAGCTCAACCGAGATGAAGGTCTGAGGAGCGCGCGTAAATAAATGAACCATATCAGAGGAACTCATCTCATATATGAGAGATGAATGCAGATCAATATTAGGTGGTGTTCTCGCAGTTGAATGCCACACGGTGTCTCAGCGTCTCGCGCACAGCTGGCAAACGGTAATGAACGGCAGAAAGGTTGAGAGGATTTGTGCTGGTTATCTTTAGAAACCATATGGATATCGACCAGACGAAATCCTCCTTTATTGTGGGGGATTTTTTAAATAAAAAGCTTCACTAGGCATTGAAAACCTGTTCACAAATGAATCCACTAAATATGCTATGCTATGAGTGTTTATCTTATTCTGTATGAGTTACCAGTATAGAGGGTTATTACATTTTCCTTAGTGAGACTGGTCACAACCTGAGCCGAGGTTACACTGAATCATACTTCTAATACTGGGATTATGTTTCAAACTACTTATATTGCACATAGTCTATTCATGAATCAATCTCTCCTTAAATTGTTTTTATTGTAATAAATATCTTTCTGCGACTAGACATTATGCAGCTTCTTTAAAGTCAAATAGGATAAATAAATAGATATGTATTTATAAAAACACTAATTACATTACTTTATTATGAGAAAAGAAAGGGACCGCAAAATAACACAGCTACATATAAAGAAAAAACTTGTGATGGCAGTAAATTAGAATGTTTAACAGTCACACAATAACAGGCTAATGTGTTAGATCACATTGTCAGATGGCATCTTCGCCTCATCTACAGAGCTGAAGATCTAACCCCTCATTCGGGCCATCCGTACAACCATTCAGCTACTGACATAGCGTAATGCTGATGTCATCAGGCTTCAGGCAGCGTTCAGAGGACAGAGAGTGTCTCAATGCACGATGGGCCTCTGCAGTGGTCCATTCCCTGAAGCTTCAGAGTCAACCTTAAGTCTCAATAGTCACATAATGCTACAGTGATTCTGCTCATTCATGCAACAGTAAGAAGGGTTTTCACATACTGGTTGCTTATTATTTCAAGCAAAGCAAACCAAAGCACACAAAGTGTAGAGCCTGCACCTGAGGTCAAGTACCTGCGGTCAGAGAAATGGGGTATCTTGCTGATTGATGCGGCCCCATTATAACCCACAAAGGCCCCTAAACTTTTTGGTCTTGGAAAATGTCGCAAACAAGACAAAATAGCACCAAACTAGCTTGCTTTCATTACAATCAATAAAGCTATCTAAACTTGTGCAACATATGACGCATTCAGCTGAAGGACAACCACTTCCTATTCTCACTACACTGCAAACTTCAACCGGTTTTTCCCTTCTATTCTTTTAATTAATTCAATTAAAATAACTTCTGACAGTTACATCAAAGACATGTGATAACATAAGACCTTGAGTAAAATTACAAACAATAATAATATTAAACATAAAGAACACTGCAGAGACATGACTTTAATGACTATAGTTACATCTGTTGGTTTTAAACGAACGCAAATCAATAATGGCTAGAAGCTGATAGTTTTCTTCCTTTTAAAACTCAACTACCTGTGCAAGTCGACATGCACCTCTCTCTGTTTGATTGCGAGCAGTAAAGACCGCAAACATTTTTCATCATAAGAGTGATGTGCTGCAGTGTAAATTCAACAAATGGTTTTTAATGACAGATAGCATCAGTCTGCACATTACTCCAGACCTGTCATTACATGTCCGCCGTCAAAGCATCTGCCAACGTAACACATTGCCACTTAAGAGCTGATTCAATTTTATGGATCATAAGAGGTGAACTAGTCCAAGTGCATAACTGAATAATTCATTTCCACATCATGAAGCGCTGAATCTTTCTAGAAACATTTGTTTTTGTGATTTTAAGACGTTTAAGTCATATCCATTCCACACAGGAGATGGATGTTCTCTAAAAATGTTTTCCTGTTTTGCCCAACACACACAAAACAGCTTAATTATACAATGAAACAGCAGGTGCATTTAACACAACAAGAAAAGTAGAAGCTGGTCTAATCGTAATACGCTCTCACCTGTATTTTGATTGGCCATGAGAAGTTGCTAACATATACATAGAAAGTGATGTTGGGGTTGCTGTGGAAACTGAACTTCTCACAAGAGAAACTGTCTCTGTACTCTTTGATGTTGGTCTTGGACACAATGGGAATCTCTTCCCCAGAGATGGTTCCAGCTGTAAGGAAAAAGATATAAACAAAAGAAATAAAATTTGATGGC
The DNA here is from genome assembly GCA_019155185.1 of Beaufortia kweichowensis. Taxonomy (NCBI): domain Eukaryota; kingdom Metazoa; phylum Chordata; class Actinopteri; order Cypriniformes; family Gastromyzontidae; genus Beaufortia; species Beaufortia kweichowensis. The sequence goes on from CM032808.1 coordinate 11,100,454, forward strand.
ATATATTTATAATATAGCAATTGTAAATCGACCTCTTGGCATACAAATTTTACTTCCTGTTATATAGGAAACATAGAATAAAAATAAAATATTACTTGGGGAACTAAAAAGAAAAGCAGCCTTTGTCCTATTTTATCAGAACATTTGAAAGTTGTGTGAAGTCCTCCACTGAAACACTCAAGTCTCATCACTCGTCATTCCAAGCCACTGCTGTGAAACAAAGCCCTCAAAATGACACCCTACGTGGCAATGTTTATCTTAATTGAAATCGTTCAGGCTCCTGAAGACGCCTCAGTCCCAGAATTCAGAGCTGCGCAATAGACTATTGTAAAAGCTCTTCTCAGGGGAGAGTGCCTTTAAACAGAAAGACACCACTCCAAATATTAATTGAGGGGAGCAGGGAGGTCGAGGAGGAGGGGCGAACTGTTAAAGAGGAGCGAGAATGTCAAAGATAATGGCAAAGTCCTTGAGTGATTATTGTAAAATACAAAACACGCCCATGAACACAGCTCTGTAAAACAGGAATGCATTATTACCTACTAATATGACATTATGTGAATTATTTGTAAGACAATTACCTGTTGACCCAACAGACCATGTGATGTTCAGATTAAAATTGTTTGATGCATTGATGGACATGTCCAAGTTCTTGTTGGCCTACAAATGCAAGATTACAAAATAAGCATTTTAAGTTGTCTAATAGCTATATGACTTTCACATAACAGTGCATAAAAAATCATAACAAACACAACTTTAACTTAAAAGAATACAGTATGATACATTTTTGTGATGCGCTTACAGAAGGCAAGTTAACAAAATGTGTGCTAGCTGACCAATAAACTGAAACCTTTCATACAACCTGGTCAAACCCTTTAGATGCTTCTGTTCTCAGATCAGTAGACAGCAACTGACCTGTTCAGGATTGGCCATGAAGTTAATGGCAGTGTAATGCTGGTCATCTTCTTGAAGCAGACTGAAGGTGAACTGGTAATCAATCAGCAGGTTATCTGTTTCAGGGCAAAAAGACACAATAAAATAACTGGCGACAAAATAAAGACTCTCAGCTCCTAACATTCTGCCTCTTGCATTCCACAGAAGCAAGCAAGCCATATGGTTTTGGTAAAAAAAAAAATAATGGTATCATTTTCATTTTTGGGTGAACAATGCGAGGTTCAGATCATTCACTTTTACAAAAGATGGCTACTTTAAAGACCTGCTTTCACCATCAGTGACTTCAGTTGCTAAATTTAACACATCCCTTCCTGAGTGTGTCATTGCTTTATTGAGCATACACTGTGATTAAACATCATTTTTGAGACATCTGCAAGTATTTGAGGTCTAGGCTTTTCCACTGCATTAAAGAACCTGGTAACCTCAACCAGAATCAGACCAAAAGGTACCTAAAATTTATAAAACAATGAATTCCTGATTTTTTAGAAAAGCACCGCTGATTACTGTGGTGCAAGAGTTCAATTCCGTTTCAAGGACTTGGCATCCCTTTAATGCGTCATTTCAACTAAAAAACAAACAAACATTTGAATTATTTTCTTTACTTCTGGGCTGTTAAATGGCTGAACGCTGCCAGAGGCGTCATCCAGAGAACAGCTGTTTGTCTAAATCACAATATGGCAGTGTAAACATATCTTTCACTCCTTATCAAACCCAAATATTTCTTTATAAGCTTTTAATGAATTCAGATGACATGAAATGAAAGCATCACAGACTTCCTGCATTTATGCTTGAAGATTATGTAGCTTTTAGACACATTGACCGAGTATCAATCACTATAATCAACTGCTGGAGAGTTCTGATGATTTTTGTACCTCCAAATCGTACATCAAGAAAAAACTGTCCCTTTTAAAATTAGTCTTAAAAGCATTCATACTGACACTGTGAAGCCTAAATTGTCCTCCAGATGGCTTATAAACCATCAAGGTGATGTATGGTGGATTTCTTAAAAGTGCCACAGAATGGAAATGACTCTCTGTGAGTTTTCACAAATCAGATAAATTAGAGATGTCAGCCACAAAGTTGTAAGTTTCTAAATGAAAAACATGATGAATGTGATGTTTTAGAGTCACGATGCTACAAGAAAGAAGCTCGTCACCCTTCTGACATCAGAGAGCCAGCTGATTGTTTTCAAGAGTTGTTGACTGTATTGTGCGCACTTTGCACCACTTGATGGGACTCAATGACTCAGAAAATTGAAAGATCCTCAGCATCAGGGCTAATCTGCTGTGCAAAAAAGTAACCAAAGCCTTTTTTAGCTATCCGTCTTTGTGTTTCAATGACATGAACACTATAAACATTATGAAAATGTCTTGTAACTAAGTAAAAGCACAATCAAAACCTGCCTGAAGGTCTATCTGTCTCTTTTAAGGGTGAGCCAAATAACACAGACAGAACACAGTGCTAAAGACGCCTCCGGAAACGCACGAGTCAGACCTTGCATGTGTGAGAGAAAGATCTTGCGCTGCCTACTGGAAGAATGTCCGCCAAACTTCTGTTCCTGTTTCTTTAATTAGCTGGGATCACTCACTTACTCACTCACTCTGACAGGGCTTGACACCCTCACCAGTATTATATCACTGCCTGCAACCCACTCTCCAGCAACACTTCCCCCTACAGGACACTGTTGGAGAGAAAATACGGGTGGGGGATATTGTTCCTTTCCAATGGGAGTAATTTGGCCAGAAGCCTGTGAGCGTACACGCTCCATCCAAGTGACGCAGAGTGAGTGGAGTGGATGAAAATTGATTGATAAATTGAAGCCTTTATTTAATGCTGATTGATGACAATGGGGATAATGCTGGCAGGTTTTGCAAACAGAGTGAAATTTGATGTCCTAAATGCTACTGACTGGCGTTTAGTCCTCTCACACACAACACTGACTGCTGAGAGCAATAGTAAAATTAATAAATAAATACAAAAGCATGTGTGCACATGCACAAAGGGAAATAAAGACAACAGCAACACTGCCCCCTAGTGATGTAATTTTGAGACACTCAACAAGCACATCTTACAGATGATGTACATTCACTTTCTGATTGTGGTCCATTCATCTCCTGCACCACTTAAATCTCGCAGTGTTGTTAAGTCTATAGTATCTGTGCTCCTAGACTCCTACCATAAAATAATAACCGAAGGCAGACACATTTTTAGAGTACAAGAGGATTACTTTAAGGTCAAAGCATACTCACAGTAACAGGTTCCTCTGAGGGGGTTGCCAAGGTAACGGTTTTCTGAGTCACAACTGCAGAGGGAAAAAAATAATTTAAATGAAATACATCAGTAATGATTTGATGCAATGGTATGTGATGCATGGGTCTGATGATGCATGTCATTACATTTGTCTATTAAACAATAAAGCCAGAAAATGGAACATGAATAAACATGAAGGTCAACATAATCGTTAACACTCATTAAAGGGACAGTTCACCCCAAAATTAGAATTCTTTCATGATTAACACTCATGTCATTACAAACCTGGATGACTTTGTTTTTTGTACAGTACACAAAAAATATTTTGAAGATCGTTGGAAATCAAACAACACTGAGACACAAAAGCACTGAGACATTTCTCAAAATATCTTCTTTTGTGTTACACAGAAGAAAGAGTCATTTACAGGTTTTGAATAACACAAAGATGAACAAATGATCAAGAATTTTCTATCAATATTGTTTAACAATACATTTAATATTTTGCAAAATTTTGTTATTTTACAAGATGCAAAAACCTATTAGTAAATATATGTAAATGTTTGCCGTGTGAGTGTTTTGTGTTTTGCAGTATTTTCATCCTTCTCCACACAAAGATTATGTAATACAGCCCTGTTGTTGAGCTTCTTTATTTCCTCTGCTTCATTAGAAAGCACCAGGAGATGCTCCAAAGCTTCCTTTACCTCTACTCAAACACGCTAAACAATTAACAGTGCACCGTCTCCACAGATTACAAATCCTCCAGCTCTTCTAAGCCACAACTGACGGTCCAATTACATTCAATGTAACTCACTGACCACTTCTCCCTCTTCTCCCTCTCCACACAACAATCTGGATGCTTGGTTTATACAGTTGGTGTAGTGGAAATTCACTTTCAATGTGCTTCATTGTACTGTAAATGCATCTGTAGTACAAATGTGATTTATTACATTTACCTACACCTAAACTACACCATCTTTAGTCAAATATATACCCCCTATCACCACATAATCCTTGCCACTAACTCACAAGAACCAAACTTTATCATAGCAAAGCCACAGCATTCATATTTTGCTCCAATAGTTGGAGTTAAATACGAGAAGACAAAGTAGAGTACGCTTTTACCACGGTACAGAGGACACAGGACAAACTATACCACAGGCATTTTAAAACCTCTGCGTATCACTCCCTTAGCCTTTAATCTGGATGACATTTCAGAAATTACTACAGTCTCCCTCACCCATACACACAGCAAATCAGTAAAAGAGGTTTCGAACGTTCGTGCCCACACGCACAATGTACTCGGTGAGGGCGTCGAAACATAATGCACTCTTACTCTCAGTATCTTAATTTAATCTCCAACGAAAGCACACCTACACACTTTAATGCACTCGCTCTCTTTTCTGTAGCGCCCGTAATTTTATCCCTATTTGGTCACACCACGAGCACCACAACATACTCCAACAAATGATGATGGACTCTACGCTAATCAAGTGTGCTTTTTCTTTCAATTGGATCAATTGCTGTTCTTGACGCAAGATTTTTTTTAGAAGGTTTTCAAAGCGCAAGCTACGGAGGTGAAGCGACTGGAGAGTTGTTTAAGACCGTGAAAGAAAACTTTCACAACACACAGCGTTAACTCGCTGAAGTGGGACTAGCAGCAATGACATCGGGTCTTTAATCAACCGTTTTGAGGGCGATAATATTTGCATGTGACAAAAATGGGCCCGGTGCTTCATTACAGACCTCGTTATGTGGGACGGGTAATGGCATGTGTCCGCCTGAGTAATGAGAAAGAACGAGTGCGAAAGAGAGAGAACTCAAGGAGAGGAATAAACTGCAGGTGGTAGCAAGCATTTGTACTGCTGTACTCATTTGTCCTTGTGATGAAGACACGCTTGAATACATCATCAATGGTCCCGGCTTGGGCCGATTGGCTTACACACAATTAAAAACAAGTGTCTACGGGCATGGATAGGCACAAACATAGAGGAAACTGCTATTTTATCATTCTAATATTCTAGCAGAATACACAAGAGATCCAGCGACACCATCCCTAGTCTGCACACCACTTCACATCCCAGAGTTAAAAACATCATCCCAGAACAATGCATTTGTCATCCAGCGTGTTCCCAACACCACATAATAAAGGACACCAAGATCCTCTCCTATAGCCCTGAATGCAACAGATTTCAAGCTGCTCATCAGCTTCTGTTTCTACGAAAATCCGTGTGGGAAATTCAGCTCACACCCACGTCCCCTAAATAAGCATGACTGCTCGACCCACTCTTTAGAATTTCTGCATATACGCATAACAATGCGGAGAAAGATGCACTTGAGTTGCATTATTCTCAAAGAGCAACCATCTCTCACAGTCACAAACGCACGCCGGCACCCTCCCACACCTCACCTCCACCTCCATTAGTGCTATTGAAGTGCCCGAGCACACGCGTGAACGACACGCTGCATCAGCACAGTGTGACATGGTAGGTCAACTTTAGCCAAAAGTGTGAGGACGCAGCGTTAAGCCGAATGGACTACACCGACACATACATCGGAGTGAATATATGATTGAACGTGTGTATGACAGAATATATGTGTAGGGTTTTCAGATAAAATAGGGCTGTAGTATTACAGTAATTAACATAATTTAGATTACATCATGTAAATGTGTGTGTATCTAACAGAGGTACTTACAGCTGGCACTGATCACCTTTGATACCCTTGGTGGTGCAAAAGCATTTGCCCGTCAGCACCTGGCACACGTTGGCGTGGCCATTACATTTACAAGCTACAGGAGAGAGAAAGAGAGAGAAACAGCACATCTTAAATATTATTTAAGTTCACACACGATGCACTTAAGTTTAGTTTAAATCTTAATCTTTTATCATCTGCTACAGCACAACAACAAAGACACCACATGAGGCAAAATATAACAAATGAATACAAATGACAAAACCTGACTCAACTCTCAAATTCAGATCAGTTTTGCTGTATTCAGTGACTGCCTAGAACATCAGTTTGATTTAATCTTCAGGCCAAACAAGCTTACAAACATTAAGGTTAACTCTGTGTTCTAACATTGTGTTCTCCATCTGTGAGTTCGGCTGAATTACTTAAAACGAGTACATCAGGTTACAGTCCCCAGGCCAAACAGCACTAATGATGGAGATCAAAATAATAAATCACGGACCTTAAACACAAAAAACATGAAAAACTTTTATTACAAAATTTTTTTTTTACCAAGACTTATGTAAACACACTTCTTGCGTGTTAAATGTGTAACAGCTTTTTCTGCTTTACTACTTCGGCTAAGCTGCAAAAAGACTGAATAGGCAACACTAACGACTGACGTGTAAATGTGGGCAGCAGTGTGGTGATGTATTATCCGCCTGACATCAAAAAACTCAAGGAAGCTTGGAAGTTTTGGTTAATGTCACACTGCATTATCAAGATCTAAGAGTTTCAAGATCTCTGGTATGTTTCTAGTACATGTGGTTTAAACCAGATCTATCTGCATTTTTTGTTTTACATGCGAAAAACGTTGGCTTTAAGTGCCACAGCCTTTTATCTGAACTGAAATCCATTTCTGTCTGTGCTGAGCAGTGGACTATAATTATTTCTAAAGCAAGCATTAATTCTACACACTTTGCTCACGTCAGAGCCAACACCACCGCGGCTCTGACAGGCTTTTGTTTGCCGCGCTAAACATACGTGACTGCACGTATGGTGCTGTCTGAATCTCGTCATCTGCCAGCCAGAGTCCAAGTCGTGTTCTTGTAGGTCATGTTACACACCTTTTGTAGGCCTGTAGGCTTTTGAGGAGAATGATATGGGAAATATAATAGCATTTTGTGCTAAAGGGTCGCAATTTTAAAACTGACGTGTCATCAAGTATTAAAGGCAAGGAAGCCTTGGGCAAAATATCAAAAAGCTTTCCTACATACATAGATTTATGCATTTTGGCAGACACTTTTAAAATAATGAAATACAGAAAATAATGGACTATGACAGCATATCCTGTTTCACCCAGGATCACTGAGTAGTGATGTAAACCGACATCTTTAGGCCAAGAGATATATATATATATAATGCATGGGAGTGTGAGCTCACCTTTTACCTCTGGCAACACAATTACCTGTATGACCTCAACACTCAACACTTCAGTGTGTAATAGTCACCTACATTGTGTTTTTATTTCAATATAAGCGTTTTGTTCTATTACAGACGATGGCGGAATACATAAATGTCTCCTGTTAGCAGCAGGTGCAAATGTTCTCACCTTGGCACTTTCCGCCGTTGGTTGGGTCTCCATGGTAACCAGGCAAGCATGTTTCACAGTGAGGTCCGGTGGTGAGGTTACGACACTGCTCACACACGCTGCCGTTCACACAAGTGCTGTGGCCGTTGCACTGGCATGCTGGGAGAACAAAAAAACGGCAAATAAATTAACCGTTTTTGGATTCGTTTTTTATATGTGCATTCAAACAAAGGTGGTCCTTACCAGGACACTGGATGAAGGCCCATTCAAAGCCTCGTTCTTTCGGGCAAAGACCCGTCTCCAGAACCATGTCTTGGCTGTATCTGGAAGGGTTCTTCATGGGTCCGCGATATGAGCCCTCCATGCACTGCCCTCGACCCGTGTTACTGGGGTCTCCACACCAACCACAGTCAGGCTGCTCCAGACACTGACCACAGGTACGCAATCCAGAACAGTTCTGAGCTGTAACACAATGAGAAAGGAGAGAATTACAAACAAAAATAACATGTATTGGAACCAATAAACAATGTAAATCAACAAAAATCGGTCTAAAATCACCACTTACTGCATACTATTAAAAGATCTGAACAAAAATAAACGTATTAATGTACAATTTTCTCTTACTTCAAAGCAAGAAATGAAAAGAAAGATGGAGAGAGAGGGGGCAAGTCAAAAAGCTGATCTCCAGCAGTGCGACAAGGACACGGCACAAAATCTAAACAAACAACCTTCAGGCCACCCGTGAAGTGGCGGCAGCAGTCGCCAGATTTAAGAGCGAATTTTTTTTGCCCAGGCTCCCTGCATCACGGCGCAAATCACTGCCAGAGAAAACCGAAAAGAAAAAGATAAAACCCGCTGGAAGCAGAAATAGATCTCTAAAATAGCACTGACACAGACCGGGGCTCATACAGATGCAGCTGAAACGTTAAGTAACCATCACTCGGATGGAAAAATAGTGACAAAACGGTTTCCGCCCTAGACAGATTTGCAGAATGGTACCGGTCTACTTCAGGCAGAGAGCTTTTAATTCATTTTCCATCAGACTGAGCATAATGGAGGTTCTATCAGTAAGTCTAGACCTGTCATAAAGTCACACTACAGTCGGAGAGCGTTAACGTGTCCCCTGCACTCTTACCTCACTGTCTGAGAAAGAAAAAGACATTTAGGCTTCTAGTCTAGAGGACAAACATAAATAGTTGCTTTTTTTGTAATTGCACAAAATAGACAAGCTGCTACAAAATCAAACAATCAATTTTCTTCTTCACAAACAAGATGCCTTTCAATCCCGCAGTATGCAAATGTGTGAGAATCCGCCTAATTATGTCGTTCACCAATGCGTTTTCCTTAAAGGTTCTACTGCTAAGCGAGCCAACACGTGCCGTAAGAATCCATTCCCGAATGGCCAAGTGGGAAGAGCGAATGCTTAGGCAGACAAATTGAAACACTAATTGCACATTACAGGCGGATCAGAGGCCAAGCAGTTGAGCTAATGGGATGAAACAACAGATCTGATAGAGATGAAACCCTACATATCGAAGCTGCGGACAGACGCTGATTGGCCGTATCGTTCTATAAAAGGCCAGACAAAGCCACTTTCTCATCACGGGAAGAGCATATCCACATAACCGTGCTGATTGCTACAATTCTTCCAAGAAAGAAGGTTAAAGGGTTTGAGGAAAAAACTCCTGTAAGACAATCTAGATATTCACTGAATTTTATTCAGTGGCAAATCTCCAACTACCAAAGAGATACTGTCAGTTAGCTATACCATTACATATTTGATGCTTAACATACAACCGTCATATACTGCTACATATCACATAACCTTTTCTAAAGTTATTACAGAAAACAGGCTGAAATTTCTATTTGGTGGCAATCATAGAAGGGTAAAGACACTTACACACACAGTCTCCCGTCTGCCACTCCAGGCACTGGCCATAGGGAAAGGAGATGACGTATGCGTTGGAGTCCACGCAGCGTTTTGTGCTTCCACACCACATGCACTCCATGGCCTGACTGGTACAGTTCTCACAGGTGGTACGGAGGGAGCAGGGCATCTTACAGGGACGGGCATTCTGGTTGGGACTCACTGCAAGGTGAGAAATATTGGTTCAATGGTATGAAGATTTCAATTATATTCTGCATAAATGTTTCTATTTAGCCCCACCCCTTCTACTTGGTAGCAAAAGCTGAAACTGTGTCTCAGTGAGCACATTGCACTATTCATACTATAAAATGGCAAAGGATTATGCACAAGCATGCAGACTGGACACACAGGAGTGAATTTTAAAGATACCCACCAACAGGTTTCTCACAGATGAGGCCGTCTGTGTTGGCAGTGCAGGGGTTGGCCCTGAGGCCTGAGATCTGAGCTCTCTCCAGGTAAGCACAGAAGCCGGAGTCATTGGGCTCACCAGGCAGCCACTGCAGAGTGGTGTTAGTGAACGGAGACATGTCCTCCCAGCCCCAGTATGACACGTTGATCTTCCGCAGGCCCACCCATGGGGACAGTTTCTGTGGAACAGACACAGTGAGTCAAAGGGACTGTGGAGATACAGTATATAAAAAGCATCTTCATGACACCTGATAAAGTTATCTGAAAGAATGAAACAAGTGTGCAAATAAAATATAACAGTCTATATATATTTTGAAGACACAAACCTTTCCCTTCTGCTGGTACTTCTGCAATTCCTCTAGCACAAAGTCAACCTGTTTGGCTGTGGTCAGGGAGGCGATGTTGCCTTCCAGGTTCTTGCAGTAATGTTGAGCATTATCATAACTCTCCCTGCTGGAGTTGATCTGCAGGCAGGCTTCCCCAACATTGCTCCAACCATCTCCACACAACTGGGCTACAAATACATCATAAGCGATGAAATGAAACTGGGAAATTTAATCTCAACCTTTAATTTTTCTATCTTTTTATGTCTGTGCTTCAGAACAGCAGGAGAGCTCTTAACATAATGAAAATTACTCTTTTGAAACAAGTGAATTGTGCTACAAATAGGCAAATAGCACATTCAAACAAACTGGCCAAAAAAAGACTTTTTTTCAAGTGTGGTAAATGCCAAGTACAATCAGATTAAAAATGTTGGACTTTAACAATTCACAAAGGACAAAAAGGTGTCCTCAATCTTATTTTTTTAGACTGAAATGTACAAAGAGTCCCCAGCCCTACAAACCACAAATCAGATGAGATCTTTAGGTCAATTACTATGAATGGAAGGAAAGGGTTTGAATCTGTCAGAAGGCAATTGACAGCAAGGTCATTGACAAAATGTTAAATTACCTCTCATTTGTAAGTCACTTTGGATAAAAGCGTCTGCTACATTAATAAATGTAAATATAGTTTGCTAGATTTTGAAAACAATCTACTCTGTATGATGACCGTATGAACTGATAATTTATACCCAAGTGTGACAAGTATTTAATCTACCAGGACTGACAAGAAAAATGTCCATTAAATCCATTTATAATGTAAATCTTTCATGCTCCGCCCATTTTACCCTGGAGGGTGTGGCATTCCTGCTGCTGAGGATCCCATTGGCAGCTGAGGTTCAGTGAGCAGCTTTTACAGTTGGCCATCTTACTACAGATCTGCTCGTTCCTGATTGGACATTTGGTGAAATTCTTCACAGACTAGTAAGGATAAAGAACAGTCAAATTCAAGAGAAATTAGTACATATAATTGAGTCATGAAGCACTGATGCCCTCTGCAGGCCAACTTACAGAAGTGCAGTTACTAAGAGCCGAGATGCATTTCTTGCTTTCACACCACTGACATCCATTAGTGTTGGCGGTACAACTGGTGCAGTCGGAGAAGCGATAACATCTCTCGTCCACCGTTGCTTGAGATGTGACAGATTAAAAAACAAATAAAGCAGAAAGATAAGTGTGAAGTCTTAATATATCACGTTCCCAAGTATTGACATCTCAATGTTGTCAAGCATACATTAATCTAGAGAGACACCTAAGCAATATAAAATGAGTTTTCAGAGCTGTGTGTGCTTTTTTCAAAGCCAAAACTTTAAATCAAGCAAATAAAAAGGAAGTAGCACTCAGACATCTTCCTGAAAAAGATTGATTCAGATTTAAATATACATAATTTCTTTGCTGTGATGCTAAAACACTTTATTACATTAACAGGGTCAGCACGGCCAGAAATTATCCCAGCATGCAATTCTCAGAGCTCAAATTTAAATTTTAAATCAAACAAATGAAGCCAGATGGGCTGAAGGTCCACACACACACTCCTACACAAACATGCAAAATTACTGGTTTAGTTTGATTGGTTGTGTTCTGACAGGTGGCAAAAGATCAAACGAGCAGAAGAGGACTGTGGGAAAGTCTCCTCTGTGTCTCGTTTTAGATGGTCTGTACCCCTTCCATTACTCTCTCATTAACACAGTGTGCACACAACGTTGCAGACAAACCCGGGGGCTCAGATCAACATGCACAAGCCAAAATAATTTCCCAGCTTAGGCACGTCAGGAAAAGCTGCAGCTGAGGGTGACGAGGGAATTCGTAAGCCTTTTAAAAACCTACCGGCTTTGGCAGGGCAGAATGGAGCAGGTGTGGTATTGTAAGTGAAGCTGAGCTCCCAGGACGTACAGCGGACACCCTTCCAGACACAACGTACGCCAGGACCTGCTGCCTCGCAGCGTTCCCGCCCCAGGAAGGCCTCGCAGCTGGGCGGCCTGTAGATGAGTACATCGTTCAGGAGCACGCTGGAAAAACCGCCAAACACGTACATGGACCTGAAAGTGGAAAGGACCAATGACACACAAGAACTGATACAGCAGCATTTTGTTTGTGTGTTGACTCCAATTTCACAGTGTTTAGTCTGCTTTCTCACCCGTTACTGGTCACGGCAGTGTGACCGAAACGATTGACGTCTCTGTGCAAGTTTGGTTTAGGGAGGACCTTCCACTCATCACACGCTGAGGATCAAAATCATTAAACATTTCAGTTGAATTAACTGCATGATAGGTATGTCGGTAAAATTGAATTAATCGAATATCAATATTTGCTAAAAACAGCCTCCAAATGAAGATAAATGAAGGACATTACACACTGTTGTAGATGACAGCGCTAAAGAGACAATGAATTCTACAATAATCTATTTTGTCAATCTGTGTAGGGAAGACCTGGCGGTCATTTTCAAAGGACATACACATGTATTTTGTATGCACAGAGACAGAAGAACATCTTAGACAATGGTGTCGCAGCTGTTAAAAACTTGATAACCCATCAAGATTAAACTAGAACTGTGTTTCAGAGGTCTAGTATTAAGACAGCACAAACCGATGTCATAAGCAAGGAAGTCAGCCGAGAAGCACTTGGCACCGTTACTCAGAGATGTGTCATTATGGGTATTTCCTCCGAAGATGAGCAGAGTTCCTCCCAACATCACGGACGAGTGCAGATAACGCGGGTAGCCGCTCTCCCTCAGAATCGTCCTGCAATACACACCAGATATCGTCAAATCAAACACCAAACAAACCTATATCCTAAATAGGTTCATGGGATTAAGACATGTGTCTGTGCGCTCTCACCAGGTACGGGTCTGGACCTCGTAACGGTAAAGATCATCCACCAGACCATATTTGTTGGCAGGCAGAGATTTGTATCCTCCGTGGACATACACGCTCTTGCTGGCGCTGTGGTAGACGCTGCTGTGGCCGTACCCACCCTGAGCGATCGCTCCTCTGGTATCTGGCACAAGCCATGTGTTCGTCCCTGTGGCAGACAATACGAAGAAGCTCACTTTTAATACATATGATTATCACAGTACAATTAATTATTACAGCACAAGGCCTGTTCTGGATTGTCATAACCAGTCTATGTGAATCTGACATGAAGTGTGTTCGAGTTTAACTACCACAACAAAACCAAGTGTCTGGCAAGAGTTCATGACACTTTAAAGATTACTTGATAGCATCAAGATTACGTGTTTATCCTAGAGTTTCACTGGATTAACAAAAACACAGATTATCTGATCACTTTAGCCTTGAGACGCTGCACACTGCTTTATGCAAAGAACCACAGCTCCATCTACTGGCCAACTGATGTACAAATCAGTTATGATCAGTTAATCATAAATCTCTTAATGAAAGGTCAAAACAATACATATTGTCTTTAAATAACAACATAATGTTAAAGTCACTGTTTTCGTGGTACATGTAAAAGTAAAAAATGCCACATTTCAATCTTAAACGTATTATAATAGTAATGTAAAATGTATCTATGTCCTGCCCCCCAAAAACCCTTTTGCTACTACTTGCTTAGCCACTCACGGATGTTGTACTCCTGAACATTGCTGATGTAGCTGTAGATGGAGGAGTAGCCGAAAATGACCACCATCACCACATCTCCATTGTCCAGCTCTGCTATATGGGCGGAGTGGCCTTCCACAGCGTAGACCTGCCCATGGGCCGGCACAATGGGGTTCTTCTGTGACCACATCATGCTGGGTATGTTAAACACCCACAGTTCATCTGTTACGTTACTGGCACCCATCTCTAACTTGCCTCCAAACATGTAGATGTCATCCTGAAAAAAAGAGAAGAGATATAACAACAAGTTTTTAGACTATTGGTTATTTATGGTTCCATTTAATTACTTTTACATTTAATTAACGTTTGGCTGTCTCATTTTATTTTGGCAGGATATTCTTGCCATTGTCAACAGTAAACAGTTAAATATTCTTATTGATTCTTCCTAACACTGATGACAGCTATTTATCTTAAAGACAATAAATGCTTAATACAATCTTTGTCAAACATTTAACGCTGATGTTACCTGATAGAGTGCTAAGGAGTGACCGTATCTCGGCAGGGGTCCACTACTGATGGGCACAGTGTTCCAGATGCCACTTTCCAAATTATAACTGCAAAGAAATAGCACAATAAACATTACGCCAAATGTTGCAAACTGCATTTTACATAAAAATCCTCAGACACCCCAAATAAAGACTAGAAAAAGGAATGAAACACCTCAAAACACCTTATTAAAACTATAGAAACCACAATTTTTTAAGCATATTTTTAAAATATAAATTATTATTATTATTTATGTTCTAAGCTCTAATTTTAGACTACTGTCTTTGTAGTCTATGCAATCCCTTATAAAAACAAGCCTTGGTAATGCGATCAAGCAAGCATTTAAAAGTAGCTAGAAGCACTCTGAAATATCACTCACTTCAGAATCATTTGAAAGTTGCTGTAGTTGAATGTATATCCACCAACAACCCACATAACCTTTTCCTGAACCACGGCCTTATGTGATGCTCTGCCCAGAGATGCTCCAAATGGCTTTACTGTGGGCATAATCCAGTAAGACTCTGTGGAGGGCACTGTTAAAGAGCAATCTGGACCTGAGAAACAGGGAGAGAAGCAAGTACAATTATCAATAGCCCTGTTTAAGCCTGTAAAATAACATGCATCTGGTGTTACACAGAGAGTGTCTCCTGTGACCACATCCGATATTAAAACATTTTATCTAAGAAGGTCAACACAATGTTGCCATTTTGTATAATTAATCATTTTAGTCAAGAACTTGAATGAAAGAAATGAATTTCTATGCATTTTTTGCACATCATCCATGTCACTGCATTTTGATATAAGGCATCCTGAAAATGTGTCCTTCTCACTGGGCTTAGTGAGAAGTTTGCCAGAGAGATTTATGTCATTACATCAAGCTCAGGAAGGCCTGGAGTAAAGCATCAGTCAGGCTTAACTGTGCCTCTGACACATTGCGACACACTGTCAGGAGCTGGTTGCGGATGCTGCAGTGATAAAAGTGACAGGTGCACCACTACAGAATGTACACTAGAGGGCGACAGCAAACACAATAAAACAAACTCCTCCTTCGTTGGGAACGTGAATCTCACAGCATAATTTTCACAGCATCCTTTTGTTTAACAGAATCTGGGAAAGGGAGAGGAATCAGCGGGGAGCAAACCGCAGAGTAGGAGGGAAGAGGAAGTACCTTGCCAGCTGTCGTTGCACACACAGAGCTTTTCCCCGGTGAGGTCGCAATAGCCATGATCCGGGCTGCCACAGTTGTTTCTGCAGTAAGGGATGTCGCAGGCCTCGCCCTTCCAGTACTTATCGCATTCGCAATAAACACGGCTCGATATCGAGTTCCCCGAGGTGCACTTCCCGTGGCCCGAGCAGTTATTTGGACATGAGTTGATTCTGTAGGAGTGATGAAGAAGGAAGGTCATAAAAAGAAAATAAGAAAGAAGTTCCTACAAACACGAACTAAAACGGGCCTGAGTTGGGGGGGTGTAATGAACAGAGCTAAATATGTGATAATGTATGAATCATGCACAAAGGGGTTAAAATAAACACCCCTGTGCGATAACATGATGTATTAGCACCTGGTAAAATGCCGTGTCATTAATTAACTAAATACTCACGAGTAAAAGATTTCGAATCCTGTTAGGTTGTAGGCAGCGTCGCTAAAAAAGTGCAGGAGTGCGTAGCCTGAGTTGGTCTCCACCTCAGGGACGGTCTCATTCCCTTTGACTTCTGGGACGATGAGACCACTATGGGACAATAACGGATGGAAAGATTACAATCTTGGTTAGAAATTATTTTTATGTTCAACTATAACAACAGTTATGAAGTTTGTAATTTTTTTTGGCAAAAAACGCTAAGCATGTTACCAATTTAACTATATACATAATATCGCTTTTGTGTTTTGTTGCAAAGCAAAAAAAAACACACATCTATGATCAATGAACATTGCAAGAAACTGGCCAGTGACAGTTTATGAGCAAAACTGTGACATTAAGACGACAAACTCACCTGAACACAGCTACTAAGGGAGCATAAACAGAGTCTCCGTCATAGATGTACATATGATCCCAGCTGCATTCGGTGGCAAAATGGTTAAATCGTAACCTCAGTACAGCGTTTGGGCTGCGAAACAAAGGTGATGACATAATGCTTAAGAACTTGTTTCTGGCTGCACAATCCAAAAATGAGAACATTTTACATCGTGTTTTCATTTCTGCCAAATCTGAGGAGTGCGAGGCGGAATGTGTGCTCCCCCAAGCCTTTTCTGGCAAAACAATGCAGAAAACAACACCCTGTAAAGGTTGTTGAAATGTATTGAATTAGGGGTTGTGCAGAAGGAAAGTGTGCTCAAAACAAAACAGTGACAGAGAGAGAGAGAGAGAGAGAGAGAGAGAGAGAGAGAGAGAGAGAGAGAGAGAGAGAGAGAGAGAGAGAGAGAGAGAGAGAGAGAGAGAGAGAGAGAGAGAGAGAGAGAGAGAAGAGAGAGAGAGAGAGAGAGAGAGAGAGAGAGAGAGAGAGAGAGAGAGAGAGAGAGACACTTACTAGCCCTCAATCAGCCAGGTGCACTTAGTTTTATACTTGTAGTTGATTGGGCCATCTGTTAGGTACCCAGACGGCTCTGTCAACCTGAAAAACAAGATCATAGTCGGCGTTCAGAGGACCACATCAAAACAAAGCCCAAGGGGCAAACAGAACAATGTTGTGCTTAAAGAAAAGAAGCTGTAAGTGTGGCAGAAAAATGCTGCTTCAGTATTAGCAGTCACAAAAATGGAGCTGGTTTCTGTGATTTCTTATGGCCATATGGACGCAGGCTTGTGTGGGAGATGTTCCACAATGATTCAGTGTTGCAAATGTGCTCATGACACAGGCTTAGCCAATCAGTTGCCTCTCTCGGCCATACTGCAACAGAGCTGTCGGCCCCATGGAGTGACAGCGCTCGGACTCGCATTGCATCACCACAAAACACTAGACTCGTCTGTGTCACGGGCAGTGATAAGCACACTAAGATGGCAGCATTGTTTACCCAGACAGGGCCTATTGTTTGTAGATGCCGACTTAAAGGGACAAAGCCCTATAAACAATGACATTAATATTCCAGAGACACACTCTTAATTGAACATAGCCAAACACTCCTCGGGGCAGATTCTAAAAGAAAATCAATCATGACATTGCTGAGACCTTCTGTACTGTCCTTCTTGAAGAGAACAAAGACCAAATTGAGCTAATGTTACACAAGCACTTTGGAGTTGATCAGAGAAAGTCACAGCTTTAGAATCATTTCTAAAAGAATGATATCTTATTAGGCCTTCCCTGGAGTTCAATTGGTGGACCCATGGTGCTAGCAACATCAAGGTCAAGGGTTCGATTCTTAGGTAATTCACTTTTATATCACTTATACATTAAGTGTGTAAAATAAAATGTGATTTAAATCCTTGACAAGAGTGCAAAACACTGGCCATACAACTCTTACAATTATTTTGGCCATCGCTATCATGATTAACATTAACTTCTTTAAGTAAAAGTATACTAAGCCAAAACTAAACTGCTTTGCAAAAACTAAATCTAAAAAAAAATAAATACACTAGAAATACAATAGTTTAAGTAATTCCATGAAACACAAAAACGAAGAAAATGCTCAAACGGTGGCATTGAAACATGTCCGTCGGGTGCACAAACTTCCCCAAAGGTTCTTTGATGCCAACAGATTTACTCACATTTCTAGAAACTGTAACACTTATGCAAGTTACGCAAGTCAACTTAACACACACATGTAACCTGAATGTGTCCAAAAAAATGCCAGCCCTAAGAAAAAGTACACATAAACCAAATAATATAATATTCATTCATTCACCACAGAGCAGCATGAAAACTGCCACTGTCAGTTATAACAATCATCTCTGTGGTTGTATCTGGTCTCTGTAATCATTCCCGTCAGTCTGTGAATCACTAGAATTTGTGAATTTCATCATAACCCTTTCAGCACAAACTATGTTTCTGTACCCAACACAAAAGCTAAAAATCTGGCATTCACTTTCTTGTTGTAGGCTAAATCTTAGCCTATTAACAAGTTGCCCAGCTATTTCCCCACTCTGTTCTGCAAGTCTATAATCAGACATTGGGATTTAAGAGCAGTAAAACACAGTAATCACGGTGCACCACATCCTGTGCTAGGGAGGAGTGGAGGCCAAAGAGATGTTTCTTAAAATGCAAACACAAAATCGGCAGTCCAAAAACAGAAGGGAACTGTAGGTGAGTCAACAGTTCAATTATTTACTAAGTGTTCATGAATCCTTTATGAACTAGTTCCACTAGATATATCCACCAACGGGCAGGATTAATCCCTACCCGAGCAGCTCTACAGTCACCACCAGACAAGGTTCAATCGCACAGGCCGGAAGGCTGGCCTCGGGCATTCAGACAGACACGAGGAGGGAGTTACATAAAGACTGTGAGTGTATAGAATAACTAATGCAACAAAATAAAAAAGTGAATGTTAAAAGTTTGGTGAGTCCAGTTAGAGAGGGCCTCTTCCTTTGCTAACACTTCCTGCCACGTGAATAGGTGTCCACTGATATCTGTCGATGTGGATCTTTGCATCCTGTGACTCTCTGTGGTAGGCTTGCTGCCTCCCACTGTCCGTTTGTTAGGCTGAACCCTAGCTGTTGTGTAACAGTAATGCTGTTTTAAGCGCTAGCATGATGTGGAGGCAAGGACATTAGGTCCAGGTCTGTTCATTTAATAAAACAGCCATGGTAACACCGAGCCTACACTATACACTAGCCTACATTATCTACATTGTACAACCTTGAAACAAAAACCAACAGCATATACAAACACGCAGCTCAAACAGCAGAGTATTGAGCTAGCTACGATTAAGCCATGGGTTTGATCCCTAGTGAATGCATGAATGTACTGAATGCAATGTACTAGTTCAACATCTGCCAAATCATGCATACTGTACATGAAATGTGAAAGTTACTGTACTGCAGATAAGAAGCACCTATAGCTCAATAAAAAACAATGAAAAATGTTATATCACCCTGCATAAAATAAGCGAGATCAACACTGGAGAAAAATACCATTTAAGAAAAGACCACCTCAACATTTTTACTGAAATTCCATTAGCTAAAATAGAAAAGCTCCTTGTTATTGTGCTGATGTTTTGGTAAGGTATGATACAGGGGAAGCTTCCACCAGGCCTGCATCAGTGTTTGACAGAGCCCTCAGCATTACAAAGAACTGGATTCATGTCTGGTCCAAAACAAAAGAGATATTTTAGATTTCATTTGCTGCCTCCAGTGGACTTACCTCTGTCTGACCTGCATTTTGTCACTAGCACATTAACTCAATCCCAAATGGTAATCTATAATAACTGGACCCTAGAAGCACGCTTTAAAAGCTTATGTGGGAAACTGAAGTGATAATAAAATGTATGCTGGCGTCTATGACTGATCTGTCTCTGATTCAAAATCATGCAGTCTGATACAATAAGTAAGACAAGCAGTCTTTTAAACAGAATAGGCCTAGTCTAAATGACACATGAAAACACACAATCTTTCTAATTACAAGTTGTAATAGTTACAGTAAGTACTAGTCATAGTAATAACATGTTTTTAAAAATAAATGTTATAAACAATTGTACTCAATGAAAACATTTCAGTGTTCACAACATGCAAGTACATGCCTTGACCTTGGTCTAAATTAAGTGATTTGTCAATCTTCAGATTTGATAAATATGATGTAGCACATGTTTGCACTTCAGACAGTCATCAGTAAAGATCAGTCTAAAAATAGAGCACAGATCATGTAGACAGGCTTGGCTTAACCCAAATGCCAAATCGGTTCACCAACACCTAGCCAACAGTCTCCAGCAAACATAATTCATTCATACTTTAAATGAATGTTTACATACACACACTAAAGAAACTAAAGGACCTATACAAAACAGCACTTAACTGCAAAGTGTGGTTTTAAGGGGAAATGAATTCACCAACAAACACCTCAACGTGCCTCAGGGTATGTGCATTTTATACATTTAATGCCACTAAATGATAGTCCTTCTACACTATGATAAACAACATAAAGTCTATTATCCACCCAAACTATCCACACTGCCTGAGCCCTTCAAATACATCAATTTAATTCACCAAATCCACTGGAGAGAATACTGGGGCAAGACAAAGTTTCTGTTAAAAAATGTTTTACTGTTGTACCATCAAGTCCATACCATCAGCAAAAGCAATCTTCACATGTATAGGTTAAACACTGGAACAGTCTTTAACAGTCCTCAACAGTCTTTAACAGTCTTTAACAAAATAAACTGAAAAATAAACCAAGGAAGTTACAACATGAGATGACACAATATGCAGCCAACCACAAACAGCCAACCCATCAGCGACTAAGACTGAGTCTTAGAGTTTGTCATGAAATTACTGCTCAAAAATGTTCAAACTTCATATTTGACAACCAAAAAATTAAAGTTTTTTTAAAAGTAACTACAAAAAGAAATTAAAAACCCTGAATCTTAGTAACAAGAAAGGCTAGATACTATGCAACCAGAAAATGAAATGTGCTTTATGCTTTATTTTAAATTGAAGCAGACAAACCTAAGTCTAGTATCTACATTATTAGTGTACCAACAGAGAAGAATATTATGTTGCAAGTTGCTTATGAATCTAAAACCTAACACGGGTCATTAATAATTCTGTATCCTCATAATCAACATCTGCACAGCAAACCTAAACAATGGTGTGGTGCACCAGACAAGTGACAAATTCCCCTCACAAAGGAGCAGAATTTTCGACCCATGTATCCACTAAGTCGGTCAATAAACAACAAAGCGGTATTTGTCAGGGCAACAGCCTTTGTTGTATGATTGCTCATCTCTCCTTGTGTGAAAAATTGTCTACCTGCCTGCCCTAGACATTAAACCAGCAGAATTGCAGAGCAGCATCTAATAGGCAATGACACAGTGTGGTGTAGTGAGATGAAACATCAGTATTCCCAGTTACCTAGATAAGCATGAAAGACAATAAAACTATAAACACAGCACAGTGGATATTTCCGCATATATCCATCTATTGTTTCTTTCATCCTGTTTTATATATAGGACTGCTTGTCAGTCTGAGGTTTAGTTTGAGTGACAACATTTATAACACTTAGAGCATCCTCTCAGCTGATTCTGAGATTGAGAAAAAAAACACATCTCCAGTCTATCCAATGAGAGCATGTTGCTATTTTAAGCAAGTGCAGAAGCTTTGTTCAAGAGTTTCATTTATCATACAGCTGTCAAACTATATTGGCTTAAAGCTAAATCATATCTATCCACAGTACCTTTGACATTCTTTGTGAGGATAAAGGCAGATATAGCCTTTAGGTGTTTTATGAATTACACACGAACACACACATATATAGACACATTTGCCGGAACTTATTTATAACTAAACGTCATTTCTGTGTGCTCCAAAGTTTAAACATTTTAAATCTGCCTAACTGTGTCATGACCCATGAGACTTCACACAACCAAGAAAGACTTCTTTTAACATGCACATGAAATCTAGATTTTCAGCCACATGAAAATGGTTTAAGAGGAGAACAAATGCCCCACACGTAAGTTTTTTCCCAGATGGTGCACACATGTAAAAAATCCCTTTCAAGTAATCCAAAATTCCTAGACAAATATAAAAACGCAATTAGTAACATACTTTAGAAATTATAAAACATACCAAGGAACCAGCCAAGCCTTTGATGTTCATACTGGGTTCTCAACCTTTACAATCATAACATTTTATTTTGGCAAACACCAATAAAACAAATCACAAACACTGACAACAACCCTTAAAAATCTAAGACCACATCCATGAAACCGAAATTGACACACAAACACTTGCAACGTGTTTCCATGATCCTGACCCCCAAAACTGAGAACAGGTTCAAAGGATTTCAATAAATGTTTAATTTAATACTCACTTGAATCTGCCCTGGCAGTGTTGACACTGGTCTCCAACCCATCCACGATCACAGACACAGGATCCATTCACACACCTGCCAGACAGACAGCTCTTCTCACACAGTTTAGATGGAGATCCGTCTGATACCAGCACCATGGAGAACATCACACAGAGCCATAAGTATCTGTGCATGCCCTGCAGTCTCTGCCTGACCAGAAAAAGCCCTAGTCTGGGCATCCTCTTCCCAGCATCCATAGTTTCAAGGATGCCTATGCTGCTGTTGGGTATCAATATCCCGGGGCCTTTTTCCAATCTGGTGTCCAGATTGTTTTAATTATAACAGCAGGAGGGATCCATTCGCGAATATTCCTTAAATATAGCCGATCACCCCTTTCTCCCCGAAAATCTAGGCAATCACTTCACGGAAAAATCCCAAATCAGAATGTGATATGATAAAATCAGCACAAACACAGGCATATTAAATCACACGTCTCGCCTCATTGTGTTTCTGAACAAGGGCAGGAATTTCCTACGTTACCTCCTGCGGTACAGGGATGGAAAATAATTCCCCATGACATTGAAAAAAATCTCTTCCCCCAAATCTTTACCATAACTCAGTGCATGATATTTCCAGCTTTAAAGTATCATAATATTAAACGGTCTTATTTCGCTCCCACAGACCCTCCGCAGCCATTTTAAAGCGTAAACATTAAGCAGACTGGCCAAATACACCGCTGGGTCGCTTTAAATCCTTTAAACCTTCAGCTTTTTCTTAGTTAAACGTTCATGGGCTATATATAAAACGCTAAATGGAGCCCGAAACGGAGATGTTTGTGCTGTAAAAAGCATCCTTTATAACCGCAGCAGTCAGTAATATGGATGTTGTTTCTTCTGTTGTCCGTTGCGCTGAGGGATTTGGAAAACCTGAGCAACTATCCGCTACACGCATATTTTTCCCTTTCTCCAGCCCCGACGTGTTATACTCCTTGTCAGCCGCCTCGAGCCTCAGGATAGCTGTGATTCTTCTTTGTCCGAATGTGTTAAAAAAAAAACCTTAATATATAAATTTGGCCCCCATAAACCAATAGTACGCGCTGCTCGCGCTGGCTGCTCCTCAGGTTGGAACAAACTCAATACGGAGATATCCGCGCATGCGCAATAATAAGAACGCACAGTTAAAGGGACAGTGGTTTGTATGGGCGACCCTGGATTTTCCATTGCAGTAGGATACTATTTATTAGACAATAAACTTTTTTAATTGGAGCATATTTTCTGCTTGAAAACGATGGGAATGTTTTGTTTGTTTAACCTCTTCAAAAGTAGAATATATTTTTCATTTACGCAGCTGGCAGACACTTATCCAGAGTGACTTAAAATGCATTCAGGGTTTACGTGTTTAATCAGTGTGTGTGATCCTTAACCTGATAACTGTCATGGCACATATTGTGCATACACATGAAAATCTGAACTACAATTTTTTACATTTCAGATATTATATTCAGATTTTATATTATATTATTGAGTCTTAAGACCTTTTTATCAATACATAGTTTGATGAGAATAGAATCAAACTATGAAATATTAAAAGTAAATAGGTAAAAAAGGGTTCCTCCTGTGGAAAAGTGATGGTCAAAGGATTTGGACCCATGACCACAATGTATTTCCCAATGGGTTTTTTATATATATTCTTCACCTGGCTGCTATGGTTGAAATGACAATAAAGCCACTTGAACACTCAAATAATACTTTACCAAGTTTTAAACATGTTGTACTAAATCAGCCATCTCAAGTCCAAACTGCACAGCATCCTTAGTGATTGACTATCAACCATCCCAAATATGAACTTTGTCCCTCTGTTAAGTGCTTAGGTTCATCTCAGTAAATTATATACTGTTTGCTGCCCACTTTAGAGGGCTGAAAGAATAACTAAAGTACCACATGCAGGCAGACATGATGTATGTTATATTATGTTATGTTATTTTGACGAGCAGATTTAAACGCTTTTTGCTCCAAACATGTAGTATATGATCAGGATTTACTTAAACAAGTAATTTACAATCTATAAGTACATTCTCTCATTTACAACAGTCCTACATTCTTTAATGGCCCACTGGGAAACCTGATACTTTCTCTTCAGACCTTCAGGAATGAAAGAATCAGAGCCTCAGGCTATAAGGAGAGATTCAGTAAAATGCAAAGCACTTGCATGTCCATACCTGTCAGAAAGCACATGTGCCATTATCACCTGGTGACGCAACACCAGAGCCTATAGGATGAACATATATTGTCATGATGGAAAGCGCAGGTAATTTATGACTCATTGCTCTGTACCTCAAAGGCAAAGGACTACAGCGCCCCCAGATGGTAAACATTTAACGGAATAGTTTAGCTGTAGCTTTTGGAGATCCTGAAGCAGCATGTATGACAGCATATTGTAATTTTACAAATAAAAAAATATTTCAACCAGTACTTACAAAAATATATAAAAGAATATGTGGACATACTGAAGTATATTACATTGCAATTTCACATCCTTAAAAAAGACATTTTGCTGAGAAAGAATAAAGATTTAAAATTACTATTCATTAATATTTGGGGTTCATATATGGGAGTCTTATAATATGTTATAAAATAATTGTTTAATCAAAGTCAGTCATTGATATGACTTTTGTATATATATATATTTTATATATTATATACAAAACATTTTTGTGGTTTTCACTAAATTGTGGTAAAAATTATGGATAAACATTATAGAAAAAATGTAACCTAAATACAACATATGTGCAGAAAGATATACAGAAATATTTAGAAAAAATACAAAATTTGAAGTTTATTTTTGTGATGTTTGGAATAAACTCCATACAAAACATGCAGAACTGCTGTAAAATACAAAAATTGCTCACTGAGTATGTAGTGTAGTTTGTCACACAGGCTCTTGACCATCTCTTTACTGCTTTGCTATTTATCATCACCCTTTAGGATTGTTTTAGGATTTGGGTGTTTTCATTTGTGTTTTAATTTTTTATTTTTCCTAGCAGGAATCTGTTCCTCCAGTGGAACTGGGAAGGGCTGCAAAGCCTGAGAGATATCAGCCAACGTCCAGTGTTCCTCCTTTAACGCATGTTCCAAGGTGAACTGACCTTGCTGAGTCCGGATCAGTTCTTTTAAGTGAGCACAAGATGCCAGCTCTGCAATGGAAGAGGTGTAACTTAGATTATACATGTCAAATAGATGAGATGCTCCTGTTTAAGTTGGTTAATAGAATAAATATTTTTAGATTCCTACCTTTTCCAAGATCATTAGCCAGACTTCTGACATGAAACCCACCTCCACACTCAATTTCTGTGAATGTACAAAGAGATTATTAGCAGGAGATACAATGCACTATGTTAATACATACAATGGTATAATTAGCTATAGTTATAATATAATAAAAACTGGAAAAATTTCAGTAAGTGTTTCAACATTATGATTAAAAAGGTATTTATTTGTACATGGAACACGTATACCACGTCTGCCTAAAATATAACATAAATTAATAACCTATTGTGAAATGTGGCGGGCTGAAGTCTTGTAAAGAGAGACTGTAGACAGTCACTGGACGTGCAGGTTTAGCTTCGACCTCCTGACCTTGCTTCAGCAAGTCAGACATGCGCTTGCCTTGCTTTTTTAGGGCTGAGTATCTTTAAAGTGCAAAAAACATTTCTATATCTTACAGAAAAAACTTTAATACTGTATGAAGTAATTAATGTATGTAACAAATGCAATGGCAAGACTCACCGAGGCGGAACCTGCATAATTTCACCAGTAAACTGCTTCAACTTCTCCTCCAAAGCCTCTTTTGTGATGTGATCTAAAATAAAAAGGGACCTTTAAACCCTATTCATAATACACAGATTTATGTGTGATATGCATTGCTTTATCACAAGCAAGAATAATTCACCATAATTCTTCTCATCTGTGACATTTCCTCTGGCATCAAGAGTATCAGTTGCTTTTCCTAACTCTGCAACAGCTTTGTATTTCTTTGAAAAACACCAAAGGATTCAACATTACGCTAATAAAAATGGAAATGACCAATAAAAATTAACCTGCCACCCAGGAAACACTTACCTTTGATCCTGCAAGCATTTCGGTGAGCATCTTTGTTCCTACACCAATTCCAACCACTGTAAAAAATAAATAAATACGCACTCTGCCAATATGTAACAATTTGGAAAATCCTGATCTGGCCTTCCATCTCATTGTCATCTAATAGTGTTAAACTATTGTAAGTATAATTATTGACAGAAAGACGTTACCAAGTACACCAGATGCATTGCTGTCCAGAGTGCCTCCATGGCCAACTTTCAGAAGTCTTCTCTTCCTTTTACGAGAGACTGGAAATGCAACACCAGCCTCTGTGCAAAAACAAACATGTTAAACAATAAATAGCATCCTGATAAATCACGGAAAATCAAATCTAATATCGGGATCAGATGGTCATTGCATGGTGCGTTAGTATACTAACATCCGGGGCTGAACACATAACAGTGATCCGCTACTTTTCTACATGCAGTTACCTCAGCAGACCGCACATCTGGCTTGAATGTGCCAAATCTGGCGTTTACCTTTTAAAAGCGTCTGCTTCAGCGCGTTTAGCGTTTCTGCAGAGGTGGGTCCTTTTTTCTTATAAATTGCAAATAATCCATGCAAACAGTGTAGTTTGGATAATGAATCGTTTGGTATAGGTTTCACAGCAGCCATGTTTGAATATTTAACAGCGCGGAATGATGATGTCATGTGCATCAGGACAGATTTTTTTTAATTAATCATTTATTTATTAATAAGTATACATTAATTACATGTAGAAGTCTTTCAAATCTTCTCATTGTCTGTCATTTTTAAAAATTACTAGGGCAATATTTAAAAAACTGTTGTTAGATAATTTTGTATGTCACACGCACTTGGGTACATCTCAGTTGAACTATTAGTGCATTTTTTTGTCTCGCAAATTGTTTGATTATGTTGTCTGTATAAGGTTTACGTTTCTTTTATTATAATTTAATTTGAGCTATTCTATTAGTGTTATTTTTTTCTTTTCGTTTTTGTATGCATGCGTTTGTATGTACTCACTTGGCAATGTTCATATTCATACGTTGTATTCAAGCATTAATAAAAAGCACTAAAACAAAAATTGTATAGTTGTAATCAAATGTGTAAAATAATATTTATAACTAGGCCTACTACCACAAGATGGCAATATCTGCCCATTGATTGTAATTTTTTAAACCAGTTTATGGGATCACTTTATAATGTAGGGTAATTACTTTCTTTTCTAAAGTACGTACTTAAGTATTGAGTATTGATAATATACAAGCCATTTGCATTGTTTTTTGTTTTGGACGCTTTCATATTAATGTTGAGATAAATGTTATGCCCATTGAACGTTTCTTCTTGTTATTCTTGGATTGACCGAAATGCTTTCTAAGCTTCAATAACGGACTTTACCGCAACCACTGGATCTCATGTGTGGTAGAGAGTCTATTTAAAGAATCAGGCTGCTGCTGCCATGCGCCGCAACATGTGTTTAAAACTTCCCAGACATGCTTGAATATAATTTTTTTGTTTGCAGAAGGGCAAAAGTTAGGGAGATGGTCATCTACAAATGTTTTATATAGGCTACTAAAATTGTACACATTAGGGTTGTTGTATAAATCAACATGATTCATCTCAGTGAGAGGCTGTAATCATTGCCTAAAAAAGTCAGTCTGTGGTGCAATAACAGTGTATTAAATGTTTGGCAAATTTATATTAAAGAATGTTTTGGAATAGACTGTTTGTTTTGTCATTTTAGTTTTTTACAATATTTTTGAAAATGCTTTAGCAATATAAAAACTGTGTAAATTTAGCAATTAAATCAAGATATTTAAGATATTTATAGTACTTGAAACAATAAGCCACAATTAAATATATGAGAATATTTAAATTTGAATAATACTATTTCTTATGCTAGAAACAAAACACAACAGATTGCTAGATATGGATATTTATTAACAAACCAAAGTTTTTTCCAAGTACATTTGTAGAAAAGAAGAGCCAACTAACATAATCACATTTGGGCTTATAAAATTAAATAATTACATAACAACAGTGCCACCTGGTGTTTTGTCACCAAAAAAAACAGTGCAGTTTAGCCACAATCTAAACAATAATTTCCCTTGGCACCATAGGGACTACAACCAAGTTGTTAATATATTGAAACAATAATGAGAATGCTTTAAGAAACTTCAGTGGCTTTGATTCATATCACTAAATGTCTTTAATATGTACTGCACTTAATCCACTAACTTCTAAACACTGTCCTGTCCTGTCTTCATTTACAAGTGCCATATATGGCTATACAGAGAGATGCACAGGGGTGGTAACAGTAGCCAGATCAAATCAAAGTGGACCAGGCAATTTCCTACAATTCTCTCACTGAGAATGTAGTTTGTAACACAGGGCTTTTAAGCACCTTTATTCACTGCTTTCATCTCCATCATCACCCTTAGATTTAGATTGGGTGTGTTTATCTTTTGATTTTGCTTTCTTGGCATTCTTCTCTTGCTCTGGTGGCTTGGGGCAGGGCTGCATAGCCTGACAGATGTCCGCCAACGTCCAGCGATCCTCTTTCAGGGTGTGCTCCTCCAAGGTGAACTGACCCTGCTTGGTCCGGGTAAGTTCCTTTATGTGAGCACAAGATGACAGCGCTGTGAAGAGTGGGAGAGTAGTTTATGTTACTGTTCATGTTTGAGGTTAACATTACAAAAAATATTTTCCGATTTCTACCTTTTCCAAGCTCATCAATCAGACTTCTGACATAAAACCCGCCTCCACACTCAACATCTGTAAATGTACAAAACAAAATAATATTGATCAAAAGATTTTCAGTGGGAAATAAGATACACTACATTGATGTAAAGTGCATCTATAAGTTAAAAGAATTTACTTTAACCTTAATTTGTCCCCTGAAGGCCTATTTGTTTTGCAACAATGACATGCATAACATTTAATTACATACTATAGCTACAAGAACAAAATAGAGAATTGAAAAAAAATCTAAGCTTTTTAAAATATCGCATATAAAATAATAACCTATTGTGAAAAGTGGCGGGCTGAAGTCTTGCAAAGAGAGATTGTAGACAGTCACTGGCCGTGCAGGTTTAGCTTCGACCTCCTGACCTTGCTTCAGCAGGACAGACATGCGCTTCCCTTGCTTTTTTAGGGCTGAGTATCTTTAAAATGCATATATTAAAAATCTCTGTGTTAAAGAAAATAAATGCTTTCAGACACTGAAGAGTGTATTTTTATCAATTGCAGACTCACAGAGGTGGAACCTGCATAATTTCACCAGTAAACTGCTTCAACTTCTCCTCCAAAGCCTCTTTTGTGATGTGATCTGGAAAACAAAGAATATAAATATTCAGGTCTTAATATTTATACACAGACTTCTGTAAGATACCCATTCATTTATCACAAGTAAAGCAACAAAACCATGGTTCTCACCATAATTCTTCTCATCAATGACATTTCCTGTTATGTCAAGAGTATCAGTTGCTTTGCCTAACTCCGCAACAGCTGTGTATTTCTATGAAAAAGAACACAACATTCAAGATTACGCTAATGAAAATGGGCAAATGGAGAAGGATACACTTACCTTTGATCCAGCAAGCATTGTGGTGAGCATCTTCGTTCCTTCACCAATTCCAACCACTGTAAAAACAAATAAGTATTATGTCCAAAATGTAACAACTTGATCTTGCCTTCCACAGGTTATCTTATTTGTATTGTTTATACAATGCTATACATTACAGAAAGACATTTACCAAGTACACCAGATGCATTGCTGTCCAGAGTACCTCCATGGCCAATTTTCAGAGGTTGTTTCTTCCTTTTACGAGGGTTTGGATTTGCAACACCAGCCTCTGTGCATAAACATGTTAAACTATTAAAAAAGCATCCTGACCTAATCTCGTGATCACATGCAGGGGCGTGACTATATTAACATCCGGGGCTGAGACGAAGAGGAACATGATGCAGATTCCACACACCTTTTACTGACTGACTTACCTGAGCAGAATACATAGAAGAGTTCGATTTTTGCTTAAAAGGAAATGACTCGTTTACCTTTCAAAAGCGTCTTCTTCAGTGTGTTTAGCACATCTGCCGAGGTGGGTCCTTGTTTCTTGTAAATGGCAAATAGTCCATGCAAAGACTGCAGTTTGGATAATGAAGTGTGTGGTACAGATGTCACTCCAGCCATGCTTGACTCTTTCGCAGCGCGGAATGATGACGTCATTCATAGCTGGTAATAGTAGTTTTTGCGAGGATGACCGTTATCAGTGTTTTTGTGGTATATAACGTGTCTAGATTAACTTACTAAAATAAAAGCGTTTGTATTTTCAAATATTAATAAAACACCGACAAAAGAGAATACAGTCATTTTGATCGTTTACGTAAGATGTTTATACTGCCACAAGATGGCAATCTAACCATAATATTTGTGTCTGAAAAGTATGAGTTTATTCCTCAATATAATTTTAATTAAAAAAATGTATAAGCTTATGAAAAGATTTCTTATTATTAACAAGTTTATATAATAACAAGTGTATTTATTGTTTTAGTCATTATTGTATTTATTTATTCATATTTTTACATTAAAGTTTAATTTATTTTACACTGTCGATGTCTGATATTAAAATTAATCTTGGTTTTATTTAGTTAAATAAGTAATTTGACGGTGTTTTTAGAGAATTAATTGTAATTTGTTTTACCACAGTGTAACTACAAATGTCATGGTTAAATTATGGCCATACAATGGTGAATGTGTGGTTGCCATGGTTTTACTACAAATAAACATAGAAAACTATTGTTGGTATAGTTAAACAATAGTCACTTTTTTTCTAAAGGAATATACAAATGTAAAAATAACATAAAGCAGAAATAAACATCACAGTCATACCGATTCATTTTCTACAGTCAATGCATATTTGATCTATAAGAGCGAATATTTCAGTGCAACTATATAGCCACCTACCGTACAGTATCTATCATGCGTTACCGAGGGCACGCCCATCGTAAAAGCCTCCCGTTCCCGTTATTCTCGCGCTCTCTGTAGTAATACATGCCAAGCGCCGGGTTATGCCACTGCTCACGGGACAAGAGCTCGCATATTTTCTATTCATCTAAAGTCTGGAAACTATATGTTGAATCGAAAGGTTCGCTTCTGACCATCATCGCTATTCAGAAGGAAAATCCACATCTTTTCATACCGCATCATGTCAGCCAGAGGTAACCAGGTTTTCTCTGTAGTTTAAAGTGACATTATCTAGAGGTGTTTTTATTTAGTCTATTTCACACGCGTGTGTTTCTGCTGTGGAAATGAAGCTGTCTTTGAACTTGGACGTGATGATGTCTTTTCTCTACACCTGCCTTAACATAGTTGATTTTGCATAATACTGGCTACAAATCAAATCCACTAACACGCGCTATATGAATTAAACTAGTAGTATTGATACGTGCTATATCATCATAGTACACGATCCATAATGCATTAAATACTTCTGGTTGAATAATGCCAATTATTCAAGTGAGGTTATTGTTTTATTAAAGTTTGGTGTTATTTATTTTGAAAGATTTAGAAACGCTTGGATTAATTGATTTTAGTAATTTGCAAACATTTTTGCATTATGTAATGTAAACTGACCATTAGTTTTTAAAGAAAGTATAGGCTGCACATTTATTTCCATAAGGACAGAAAAGAAAAGCCCATTATGCTGGTGCATTATTTGCATTTCTTTCTTTTTGGACGCTTTTCTTTTAGTGTTGCCCACTGAATCATGTTATGCCCACTGAACGTTTCTTCTTGTTATTCTTGATTTGACGGTTCAAATGCTTTCTGGACTCGCCACAACCGCTGGATCTGATCTGTGGTACAGAATCTATTATAAGTATCAAGCTACTGCTGCCATGTGCCACAGCCATAAGCCTGTTTCCATACAACATGTGTTTAAAACTTGCTTGTCCCAGAAATGATTCTTAAAAGATGTTTGAACATTGTTGTTTTGCTTGAGTCTAGTAATTTTTAAACAATTATTGAGACGGTCATTTACAACCGCAAATGAAGCCTTGGCCAAACCCTGAAAGAAGTACCAGTGAGTTCAGATGAGGCGAACAATGAAGACAGAAAACTGTCTAGTCATAGAGTATGGTGCAATAAAATGACCAGACTTCCATTTCATTGCTGTAACTCCATTTACTTTCATTCCATTGGTAGATTGAGTTATTTTGTACTGCTTTGTGACTTTTTTCTTGATATTTAAAAACTGTAAACTCTTGGCTAGTAGTTAGTTTGACTTTAACAAAACGGTATACGTCTAAGGGAAACTAGAAACTCTGAAACTGCTATCCAAGAGCGATGCACCATGTTTTCTTGCTGTCTCTTCATAACCCCTTGCAGCCAGGACTTCACTTCAGAGTTCACTCGAGGTCAGTAAGCTTTAACTCATGTGTCCAGTCATTTCCTTTTAATCACAAGGGTCAAAGACATGCACAAAAAATAAGAATTAAAAACAACACTGACAAACCTGCTGGTCAACTGCTTTCAAAAGTTCCACTCCACAGTTTATATCTTACTTTATCACCATATCACCGAGGCTCAGTTAAGCTGTCAGTTGGAATCAGTGTGAGATTCTGAAAAGTAAACCGCCCCTAATAACATCTAGAGAGAGATAGTCGAACCTCTCCGGCTTGATTTTCTTCAAGCTTTAGGCAGAGCATTGATATCACTGTTTTCTTTCTCAACAACTCTCACATAAATTTCCCAGGAAAGACTTTCTGACAGCTCCATCGCTTTCACCTTGAGCAACTGGCTTTTTCCCAAATTCTAAAGAGTAATGTGAAAAAAGCCTGGCATACTGTATATCTGAGATGCTGCATTGTGAGGTTTGTAAAGGTTGTATGGTCTTCCACTATCACTGCCTCAATTCAGGTCATCCAAGCTGTTTTAAGATATGTTAGATATGTGGTTTTAAGTGGCTGTCTCTGATAGGACGGTCGTCTCTGATGGGTTGAACAGGACGGAGGCCGGGGGCTTTAAGTTTTGTTGCCATGACGTGAGCTTTCCTCAGAGATGTGGAAACACAATCATTTCACTTTAGCAGTGTGACACATCGTAATTCTTGCTGTCTATGTTGTGGCTAAGCTTTTTTGTGTGTCTTGCTTAGTCACTCGGTTTGGTCAGAGATGCTTTTTCAGTTTGAATGGTGTGAGTCATTATTTTATGAAGCTAAATAAATGAATGCTCTAACTATTCATGTAAGGATCCAATATTTGCGATTATTAAGGTAATGACATTTTTCACTGTGGTTTATCTATGTTGTTACATGAATCAAACAAGTTTTTCCTAGTTTTATTAACTTCTGTGGTGTACTTGTGGTGGGGTTTACAATCTTGGATTGCATAACTGGATTGTCCTTTGTCCTACTGTCCCAATTACATGTTCTCTTTCAAAGCTAAGACCACAACATAAGGAGTTTATATGTAAGAGCATCATTTCATTTGTAGTCTTTGAACTGTAGACAACTAACCTCTAGGCATTGTTTCTGTTTCTTTGCGTGGGCTTGCTGGTGCTCCACAGAACTGTCACATTTAGGTTGACCGGGGGAAGTGGAGCATGCTTGCTGATTGCTGGGGTTTCAGCCTCATGAAAGCCACAGGGCTTTAACTGTTGTCTCAGGCTTAATTAAGCTTGATCCCACCAGGAAGCTCCCACCTCTCCCTCTCAACAGAACCCCGCGTCCAATACATTCCTGGATGTCATTTTTCTTTGGAGTTGGTCAAAGGGAGAAGAGAACATGGCGTAACTGCAAATATAATGACTGTCCATCTGCTATCTTCCTTTTGTTAGTCTCACCTACAGTAAGCTCATGTTATTCACTCTTAAAAATAAAGGTACTTTACTTTTCCTTAGAAGAACACATTTTGGCTGTATGGTTTTATAAAGAACATCTATTGAACCTTCTTTTTTGCACAAGGTTACAAAACAAAAGATGATGACTTTTTGTTGTACCAAGTATGTTCTTTTGACTTAAGAACTGTTTAGGACCAAATCATTCTTTGATACTTTTATGATAATAAATGATTCGACCCTAAAAACATTTCTGTTTTTGGTGGTTAACCTGCCCCATACACACATCTTCCTCATGTTTCCATCTGAATTTTTTCTTTCTTTCACTTTTCCTCTTCTCTGAATCAGTAAGATTACGATACTCTGTTGCAAATTGTTCGGTAGTTCCATAGAGATCCTGTATGAGGTCACATCAGTGGATCGGCCTTCACTGAAACAATGGCAGGAGCTGGGAAGTAGCCAGGGGAATGAAAGTTAGAAACATTTCCATGTGTTCTGTGAAGTGGGTTTTGTTTTAGATGTTTTCTACACCACCCTGTGCTCGTATGATAACCTCAGTTTGAACTACTACTCCAGGGCTCATTTAGTAGTGGAGACAATCAACCCGGTGTACCTTATTGAACAAACACTACAAGTTCTATAAATGAATGGGGTGAAGGGGTCCATAACATGTAAACAGATGACAAAAATTATTATTTCTGAATTTGCAGGGGCATATAAAGTAACTGCGCATTCCATTTCTAAATCCAAAAATCTGAGACCTCACTAAAAATGGACAAACAAATGGTTAAAAAATTAATTAAACAGACTGTTTAATGATATAAAATAAATAAGACATGTTTAAGATTCTGCACTGCAGTTTCTAGGTCACTAATCAAGTTTGTGACATTGACCATGAAGTGCACAAGATGTTCTTCGAAACTATCAAATCATGTCTGGTCATGGATAACATTAGTCATCAGGTTTTACACAAAAGCAAACTAAATTTATGCTAATAATATAATTTGTAAAAAAACGTTTGAATAGAAATAGTGATTGTCTTTTTAACCCTACTGTACGTACACATATACTTACTGTATATATTTCTATATAGGCCTGTATATATATTTATCCCTTGCAGGTGTGTGAGCACCAGATGGAGCCCATCAGTCCGTTTCCAGCTGACCACACACTCCTGTGCTCTCTATTCCCTCCAGGCTGCTGATTCTGTGATTCTGTGCTAAAAAATTGCCATCCAGACTAATGTTTCATCTGCCCACAGCTCCAGAGCCACTCAAGAGCTACAGAATTTAAACTTTATCTCAGTGTTATTTGCTGAAACGTATAAGGCCACGTTTTCCTGAGGTCTGGTTTATATCAAAGCCCGTCCGCCTTCTAAGCTTATCTCTCTTTGGGAACAGAAGTCAAGTTGGAGGCCGGTGGGGAAAAGAGCCGCTGATATAACTGGCTGTCAGCCGACTTTTGTCCCAATTATTTCCTGTGTTATTGTGGAAGATGTGGCTAAAAGTAAACTCGGAGATCCTAGTGAAAACAAAGCATTATTATTATTTTTTATAACATAGCGTAAGCTTTAACAAATAATCCAAAAGTGTGTTTGATTTGTCTTTGTCTCTTTTGATGGGAGACAGAGTAATTGCTTTGGAGAAAGTGATATCTCACTTATTTCTATGTGTCGGCCAAAGAAAATGGCTTATTTTTTCCCCTTAAAACATCAACGAAACGTTTGAATAAATTTCTGTAAAAATGTTTGTGCGACAGTAGATATAGGAGTAAAATGATAAAAGTCAGAGGAAAGTTCTTACCCAAGTGTTTGCATGTGTGTGCGTGTGCAGATCTGCCCTTTTGCTTGTTGTGTAAAAATTGCACATTCATTTAATTTGCTGCATTTTCAGACCATCTGTTTTTCATATTTTAGTAGGTTAGAAAGCAGTTTTTTTCTTAGTACAGTTTGTATTATTTTTAAGAATTTTCAAAATCGTTATGTTTTTCTGTAAATATGAGGTTTGACTAAAATAAAATAAACTGCAAATATACTGCGTAGATGCCCTCCCATCATTTATACTTAATGTTGTTTTTGTACCTCACATTAATAATCCTGTACAGCGGCTGATTGGTCCACTACACATACACATAGACATCCAGTTTATATAAACTGAAGACAAAATCCGATTAGACTGTCAGGATTTTGTAATCTTTAGTTGAGCAACATTATGGCAGCAATATTTGCTGTTCTCCTGGGGAAGTGGGTTTGTGGGTCATCCACCGGTTCGAGAGCTTAATTGTGGTGTCCAGGCCCACCTGCAGTGAGAGCAGCAGCAATCCCATTAATTATATCTGAGCAGGACACAGTTTCATTAATAACAGCTCTGCAGACTGTGACTCGGAAGCACATGAAGTTCTAACAGGACTGGACAGAAGTGAAACGCTGGCATTCGTTTTGTTCTTTGGGCTTGTGCCCTGAGCATTTCAGGCTCTCATGTACCTGGCTTTCTGGAAACCCATGGGGCATTGAGACCTTTTTGATACTGCAACTGATGCCCAGGAATGTTTAGTGAGCAAAAGTTTGATGTTTTTTTATCTTGCTTGGTGTGTCTGAATGTTAAAGGCCACCCTTTCTGAATATATGTGAGAATGATGAGACTGCTTGAATGATGCACAGTAAGATGCCTATATATGGACTTTCTCAATATTTAAAGTCATGAATATTACTCAAGTGCCATAACTACCTGACATCATTTTAAACCTGCTGCTACATGCATTATCTTTGTTTTCTAGGCGTGGAGTTTTCTCTTTTGTCACATTTTTCTTACATGTCCTGCACAATGCACAAACAAACATGATTGTTATATTTTATTAGGCTATATGAAAAAAACTTTAAGAGAGACCTCACATGGATATTTAAGCGACCAAATATAGACATCTGAGCTATCAGTATGATGAAAACCTTGGTTAAAACTATTTTTTCATAGTAAGATTGACATTTGCTTGTAATTGCCCATATGACCATCCATTTAATACTGTAGTGTTACAATCTGATGCTTTTACAGTGTGTTCTATGAAGGAATGACACATTTACATTTATGCAATTTGCAGTCACTTTAATTCAAGGTATGCAAGTAATATATATTGTACTGCAATAAGTGGGATATTCCCACCCACATCTTGTTGGTTCAGAATGTCTGATTGGCTGTAATTGTGTTAAATGGCGCAGTATTTTCATGTTCAGTGTGGACAGAAAAACTGCTTGTCTTTAGGAACTTGTCGCATTGCACCTGGCGATTATATTTGTTTTTGTCCTGCTTGCATGCATCTTATTCCCCTCGAGACATTGGTGTCACTTGCTCTGGTGGGTCTGTGAGGGCACTATAGTGCAAGGGCTGCAGAGTTTTGATTCTGATGTTGGGTGAAGGTCTTAAGAAATAAACAACCCCACAAACACCATTTCTGAGCAACCTCTGCTACCCTGTCTGTGTGCACGGTGGACTCTAATCGCCAGGGATATAACTCGAACCAGCTTCATGTATAATACAGAAAGGAAAAAGAAAAAAGCTCCCCTTAACTGGAAAAGATTACGACATTAAGAAAGAATTTCCCCAACATTTCCTCAGCTCTCAAGTAAGAGTGGTTTGTTTAAAACTTAAAGCAGAAGGTTTGGTTGTTCAAATATCCTATCAAGTGTAACCGTTTTGTACAGGGATGATAAGGGCTTGTTCTCTCTTTCTCTTCCTTTTTCTTCACAGTCACTAACTCTTTCTGTGTTCTTTATGGGTATTTAGTAGAAATGTTTGTTTTGCATGTTCAATTGCAGAGCAGAACTTTTTGGTGTTGCGGGGGATTTATGATGAGACAGTTTATTTAGGTTTAGTATTTAGTTTGATTAGTGCATTTTTATTTGCATGCTCAATCTGTGCAGTCAGTTATCAGGTATCAGGTTTAGATCATCAATAAATAAAGAGCACCAAATTATGATAACATTGCTGTTATTCTTGGCAACTTAATTCTATATTTATGAAACCATACTTCCACATTTGATCTAGTATTTCAACACCATGTCTTTAAAAAATATTTTCCCACCTATATTTATAGCAAGTGCATGCTAATATTTCACACTGAAAGGTGAAGTGTATTTTAAGCTTTGTAATTGCCATGATGTGCAGTGGCCTGTGTCTGACTGGATTAGATTTGATGTAATTTGGCCCACAGCTTTGTGTATAACAAGTTGTTTTTCTTGCAGTTATAAAGAGTGCCGCTAGAGGGAGCAGCACAGGATAAAGAGACATTACATGTTGTGTAATTTAGGACAAGAATATCTGCAGTCACAGTGTGATAACTCAATTATTCAGACCTGTCTTCCCAAAATTATATGCTTTGTGGACTATCATTGCTCACCTAGTCAATAATGTTCAAGTACACCTTCATTGAAAATAATTGGATGGACTGATTTTAAAGTTAACAACTCATCCACTTGTCCATCACCATTTTCATTCATGTTGGGATCAAAATGGACTTTAAATGAAACATTAGCTAATCAGCCAGTGAGCAGGTTTAGTGAAACTTAATGCAGAATCTAAATCCAAAGTGAGCAACATGTACCATTTATTAATCCAGAATAGTTTTAGCCACCTCCCCAATGACAGTATGGTTCATAATCCAGTTCGGATAGTGTGATTTGATTTGATTTAATTTAGACATTAGATGGTGCTATTTGTTGCATCTCGATATGTAAAAATGGAATAAAATAAATAGCATAGTTCACCCAGAAATCACAATTTGACCATTATTTACTCACTCTCCTTTAGTTTAAAATTGTATAAAAAAGAAAACACATTTTGAAGAAATGCTGACATTGTCAGTCATCTGTTAAATATCTTTTGTGTCTCTTGAATAAAAAGGTAGAAATTTACTACCTGTAGTAACTAACTGTAAACTGGCCCCTTTCTTTCTTCCTTGACTTTATTGTCTGCTGTTTACTGACCCCTGGGGGTCTTTTAATGTACTGCAATAGATCAGATATATAATTTTATATAGAACTACAAAATTAATATACTAATATATATAAATATATAATTATTGATATTAAATTGTATATTCTGATTTAAATATTAACAAAACTAATATTTTTAGCAAATATTTTGAAATAATCAGCGTCATAATTTTGATGTAACAATTCTGAAACTCGAAAACGCATAAATGATTATGAATGTATTTTTTTAACTAAATGAAAGCAACTTTTATGTGGTATTTAGAATTATATAACATTTATTTATTATAACTTTTATAAAACTTTTATTTATAACTTTTAATAATGTATTAAAATCTTTTA
Organism: Beaufortia kweichowensis; assembly: GCA_019155185.1. Lineage (NCBI taxonomy): Eukaryota > Metazoa > Chordata > Actinopteri > Cypriniformes > Gastromyzontidae > Beaufortia > Beaufortia kweichowensis. The sequence goes on from CM032808.1 coordinate 11,139,920, forward strand.
AGGGATGGGATGACTGAGAGTTTAAGTGGGGGTCCTATTATGCTAAATTTATTGAAACTGTCCATTAGTCTAATAGTAATCAAATTGAATAAAAAGAAATAAACTATAGTAAATAAACTAGACTAGACAGAGTTTGTCCTATAGCTGTGTATTAGTTTAACCTTCATCAGAGGTAATGGATACTCTGTGGTGTTGCTTTGCACAGCGAGAGACTGAATGATAACACTCACATGTCAGAAGGACTTAAAAACTGTCATTGCTCTGCTATGTTTGGCATTTTAAGCATGTACGTGCTTGTAACAAGATGAGATAGAAATACTCGTATAATAATAAAGTAATCGTGTGCGTCTGAATGGTGTTTTTTCGCATTGTACAGACCTCACAAGTTTTGTTTTGTCTGTGTGCTAAATATTGTTTTGTCTATGAGCTGTGAGCCATTACTGGGATCATAGTTTCCTTTTTCTAAATTATGCCATGTGGAGCTTATGCTGTTCCATAATGTTAAAAGAATGTATGTTTGTGTATGTGTTTGGGGCTGAAATTGTAAACGTAAATACAGTTTTCATTTGGGTGTGACATTGTTCAGTAATTCATCTTATTAGTTTACTGATGCCAGGAGTCAATACGAAAGTATGAGAGCGGTAGGAGAACCTGACTGTGTGTGTGTTAAAAAGTTGAAAGAGTCATTAACTTTAATTTCAGCATATCGAACAAGCAAATATTGCACAAGTGACTATTTAAATAAATGACCACTATAACAACCTATGCAAAAATTGACATTTTGATATAAGAGCTGCTGTATCTTATCACTGGCAATAACTCTGGTGAGACCCTTTTATGTGTCTGAAAGGTAATAAACGCACATAATGGTGTATGTGACGAAAATTAATGTCACTCCAGGCAAGCACTTAACTTTGTTACTAAGCAAAGTAAATACTCCAGGGTTTACCAGTAAGTACCACAAGTACTTGGTGATGTGCCAGGTTAAATCTGGATGCTCATTTGGCTTGGCTTTACAGGCTGAGATCGAATCATGTTCTTTTTGATAGGATCTTTATTTTAATCAGAAATGTCAATTTAACCAAGTCGATCCCTTGGTGTCACCCCTATGCTTGATTTTCCAGGATATCCTGAACAAGCCTAAAGAGATATGTAGAATCTAATTCTATTTCTTGCATTACATAAAATATTAAATCCTGTTACACATGATTTAATTTAAACATGATTATTGTAAAATTGTAATAATATGACCACAATACCAATCAATGTACTTCGTAATCTTCTAAAAGATGTACCCAATCACAGAGGATTAAGCTGTGATGCGTTATTGTATTTGATTGTTACTTTCGTCTGCAGGTTACTTTCGACTGGCCCGTGCAGGTGCTCTTTTTTTCTCTCCTGTAAAGATAATCACTAAAAATACATCAGCCGTAATCTTCTTAAGGACCCAGAAAGGAGCTCTCGGCATCTCCTCAGAGCTGCTTTACCAACAACACGCATATAAACCCTGACGATCCGGTTGCCTGATCTCAAACCCGGGCTTCTACTGCTTTATGACTGGCTCATTTTCGAGTTTGTCTCATGTAGTACATTCTCTATTTTCATTCAGTAGCCCACTGGGCCAAGGGTCTCGCCATGCCCAACTTACCCAACCTGAACAGCTTCGGCAGACTGTGCGGCTCTGGCCGCAGTGATGATCAGGTGGTGCTAGACAGGGTGAAGAGGAAAAACTCAGTTCGGAGAATGTCCATTATTGAAGACGGGACTGTAGCTGAGGTGCTTTACCTCATTCCTAAACAGTCTATGATGGAGCAGCTACCCTTTCTCAACCCTACTGAATATCTCATCCTGGAGAAAATGGCTCCTCCTGAAATAACAAGATCTGGTAAGAGAGGATAGTGAGATGCAGGAATGAGACTTTGATATTGATATTGGCTAAAAAAGTTTTAAACTAAAAAGTTTTGATGGAACAAGTTTAAGTTGTGTGGCTGCTTGTGTCTTCATGAAAATGAATTGCATTGTGCTTTATTTATTTATATTATCTTGAGTCTCAATTATTTATTAAAAGTGTTTTTAGATAAAAGATTTTTGTTCATTTTTGTTGTCTTACCCTAATTGCCTCAATATCTATAATGATTGTAATTGAGAATATAAACAGATGTTGGCATGTTTGTTTACGAGTCAGTGGGATGGGGGATTAATCTAAAGACTGAGCTGGATCACGACACTGTCCTGCTGGCAGGATTACTGTATGACTGAAGCAGTGGACACATTTTCTTAGTCTGCAATTGTTATACCTGTTATATGGTCTGCAAAATTTTTGCTTTTAAATGTTTCTTAGTGAAAGTCAAGCAGTTGTTACAGCTTCCAGTGGGTTCATATCACAATTATATTCATTGAAATAATTTTCAGTATTTAAGATGTTTTTATATATTGCTGGCTGTGTCTACATCTATATTATGGTTTGGTGTTTTGGTGATATAGTGGTGCAATTTAAAACATAATGCATATATGCATGTTACAGTATATTACATTTAACACTTTTTTTCTATATGGAGTATAAAGAGAATTTGTAACTTTAACCTGATTAACCTGAAATAAAAAAAAATTATTTGAGGTATTTTTAACATTAACATTACTATTTTTTATATTGTATTATAATTTATATATATATATATATATATATATATATTATGAAAATTTGACAAATAAGGATAAATATTTATCCTTATCTTTTCATTAATATATAGTTTGTCATGATTAGATTAGAATTCAACTAAGAAATATTAAAGTGAATAGTGAAATAACCACCTGTGGAACGATGACAGTTAACAGGTTAAACGTGTTTTAGTACACTGGACTGAAATAGATGTGTATATGCGTGTGTGTATTTACACATGTATATTTGATACATGTGTAGTTGATGTGTATTTAGTTTGTTCCCTTGTTCAGATGGTTATCAGATGACTGCACACAATAATGATTTCCAGATGATCCATTCTAATAGCAAACTAATGACGTGGGTTTCTAAATATTGTGCAGCTCATTGGATGGAAATTTAAGCTGTATTTTTAAATAATTGCATGACTTGAGGAGGACAAGAGAATAATGCATCATCAGCAGAGATTTACATAGATGTTATTAGGTAATGTTTGGTATTTGAGATGAGAAAAGGCATGTCTAGTATAGCAGTAAATACTAAATCTCTGTTCAACCAATTAAGCATTTACAATGACTGTCATTCCACCGGCATTTACTGCTGTCCAATTGCATGACTGTTTTGGTAAGCGTTACTGTTGCTTATACAGTACATAGTGGTAGAGATTTTTCAAATGGATGGAAAATCTTATAGATTTGCTCTGAAAGAGGGAAAATTGAATTGCTAGAGGCAAGAATATCATAGAGCCCTGACAGCTACAGTACCCACAACATCCTATCATCATAATGTTGGTGTGTTTTGCAAAGGCAAGCACTTTCTTTTATACAGAATAATTAAGAATATCAGGTAATAGGCTAGATTTGTTCTGTGTGTTTGTGTTATGTTGTCTAAAGGTATTAGACAGATTTAACCTGATAAATACATTTTAAATGTTACATTTTTAAACCTTATAAATATTTATTCATAAAACATTTTTTATTTTTTTAGTTTGTTTATTGTTGTATTTTAAAAATAATTTTAGATGTTAGATTTTTTTTAACATTTAAATTTTTTTATTTTAGGTATTTTTATGAATAACGTTAACATTTTAACAATTTTTATAAAAAATTGGTCAAATATTTATAGAACGTGACAGTTGACAGGTTAAGAAATTGTGTTAGTCAATTTGCAACCCAGTCTCTTAATCAACAAACTTTCATTAAAAATATTAATAGACATTTGTATTTTTAATATAAGATATAAATATTCAGTCATTTTAATACAAAGACATTTCCTGTAAATGAAGTTCTATGTTTTATATACTTCTAATGGACCTCTGTTAGAAAGCTCTGAGGAGTTGCAGAAAACTGCCGGAAGATTAATGCTGGTACTATTCTCATTGGTTTGGCTTGGTTTTTAATCCTTTCCCTCATTTGGTGACAAAAGATACAGTTGTCTTTTAATGATGCAGGCATTATTTAACACCTGCTGTCTTGCTGAAACCCTCTATTGCTCTATTTTTGTCTCGCACACAATCCTCCAACTCAAATCCATAGATTGTGTCTCTGTCATATATGAAAGAGAAAGCCGAATAAGTGTATATTGTTAACTTTCTGCTTTGTTTTAGAATTGAGAACACAGGGGCTTGTGGGTAATTTGTCAGAGCAGCCCCATTCTCTCAGTGCTCGTTGCCCCTAGTGACGCCACTGCACCAGTGTGAATATTAATAACACCTCTCAATAAACTCCTAAAGTTCAATTGCCGGCCTAGTAATCCTATAATCTACTGCCATGAAGTGTGGATATAGACTTGCTGATCCCTCAAAGGCCAGTAACTTTCTTTAATGTTACATGCCACGTCTGTTTCAGAGTTTATTGTACCGGTAATGTTCAGTCCTGGTCTGTGGATGAATGAAAGCAAGTTGTTTTCCAGCAAATTCCTCGTTCCAGCCGCAGCGAACGCATTTGAGAGGTATTAGCGGAAGTCAGCAGAACACAGAGGTAAACACAGCTAATCAGAGCATGTGATGAACAATGACACATAGACGCTGTTTGTGTATGAAAGAGAGGATTAGAAATGTGCAGAATCTTTAAGCGAGTCACACGGTCCACATGTCTCTCCCCTCCGTTTCTGTTAGGAATTTAAGGTGGTGTCTGGGACTCGGAAGGATTATAGCTATGGAATCTGCATTTGTCACACGGCAGCTGCAACCTGGTTATTTCAGAACAGCGAGGGCAGAGTCCACACACACATAGCACGCGTGTGTATGAGGAGGGGGGGCTGCTTGAGAAGCGACGACCAAGCCAGCAGTTGCCGAGCGGCTGCTTAGTTTGAGAGTGCAAGCTCTGTCTGCCTGTTCTTCATCTCTCCTCTCGCTCTCTTTTGCGGATCCTCCTCACGTTTGGATTCACTGGGGGAATAAAGCAGTAAAAACCAGGGAAGGCAGACAGGAAGACGCGGCGCCGTGATCCTCCCCATCAGAGCACCAGCAGAGCACTGAGGAACCAATGGTCATGGTGAAGGAGAAAGGTAGCATGGCTTTGAACAGCGTCTGGGTGGGACCGGAAGGGGAGAAAATCAGACCAGCGTGTGGGAGATTCTGTTGATGGTTGTTCGGCGGTGTGCGAAATAGAAATGTGATACTGCGGTTGTGATTGATTCATTCGTTTGGATGATGTTTGAGCATTTTGAAGATGATCGGCTTATCGTGTGATTGGTCGATTAACTGAAGTGGTCCAACTAGGTTTAGAATAAATATTGAAATTGTAGGGAAAGGCCATCTTGTATTTGACGTTTGAATTGGTATCGGCTATTAATGGTAGTTGTGTAGAGATAAAGAATAGTGTGTTTGTTTTGTTTCTTGTTCTCTTATATAACACAGATCAGGAATTGTAGTCTGTGTGTGTTGTCTCTCTGTTGAGCTGGTCTTGAAGGTTTCAGATAAGGATTATTTCACAACCCAGGTTTTGTGTGTGATTATACAGCAGATCATGTGAGAGTGCATTTCTCTGTCTGTCTGTCTGAAATGAAAAATTCAACAAATTCATTAAAGGTCTTGTGTACATAAGTGAATCAGAATGCATGAAAGGTTAATGTGTGTGAATATGCATAACATGTGTGTGTGTGTATCTGGAGTTCTTTAAGAATCTTAAGTGGCAATAACTTTTCTGTAGTTTCTGTATCTGCTGAGGAGAGCCGCATTAGAACAAGAACATCTGCTGAATCTTAAACGCATCATTATCATCTTCACACAGGCCTCGGGACCAGCACTGATTCAAACAATACTTGCTTTAGGATTTGTTGTTGAACAAAAGGAAGCTGTCCCTCACACCGGCACAGTTTTGAACAGAAATGTTGTGTAACACAAGGAATTTAGAGGGCTATTGAATTATTCACAAAATGCAGGCTGTGCACAGTGCGTTCCTGTTTGGGAAACCTCTCAGGAAAGGCCAGTGTTTCTGGAAGAAAACACTTGATTCAGACTCTCTTACCACTTGGAGACTGAGGCGAAGGATGTTTTGGAGCAGTGACGTGCATGTGTTTTAAAAAGTAGATCATGGTTTAGTAAAGCTTATAGTGGTCTGCGCAGAATGTGGGAGGGGGAGAGAGAGAGAGAGAATGAACTCAATAATGCATTTAGTCTATCGCTGTAGCCATGGCAACCAGGCGATGACTGGTCTGTTGCTGAGGCCGTACCCCGTGTGAATCACATCCCAGAAAACACACGCTCACACACCTGTATTCACACATGCACACACATGTATTTTAATGCTTTCATACACACGTATGTATGGCTTTTAATCATTGAATCAGCTGTCAGAAGCATCATGCTGACACTTTATGATAAGGCTACATGTGACCCTGCCTGTGAAAACCAGGCTAAAGTCTTATAATCTAAGACGATAATCTTTGACATGGCAGCCAGTATCTGAATGATCAGTTATTTCATACACACACACACACATAAATCACACACGTCTCGACTCCTCTCAGCACTTGCTGGAACAGTCTTTGGTTTATCAATGGTAAAACAGTAATGCTCAGCTGGACGCTATGAGGCACATAACTCTGATAACCTTTCTATTAATGGTCACTGAGTGGTTTGGATAATTGTAAATGGGATCACTGGTTTGGAAAATGTGCTATTCTAATATAAAAAAACACTCATCGAGCATATTACAAACTATACTGTGTATGAGGACTATTACAGTAAATGTATACTGTATTGATATATATTAGCTTTTTGTAGCTCTGTTATTTTAGTGTTAATTATTAGTAAGCCAAAAACAGACCAAATATATTATTATCTAATGAATTAAACGTTTATACAACTCAAAGACAATATGTCTGGACTATATATCATTTAGTTTAATGTTTGTTTGGTTCTGTGACTCATTTTTCAGTCTCAGAGATTACCTGACCTGAAAAGTCTTGATGCTTTTAATGCCCTTTTAATGTGAAGGAAAGTTCAGAATAATTGAGCTCATAAAATAATCTTCAGACACTCAATAGGAGATAGCAAGAGGTCTAAAAGAGAGATTGTGTTTGTGTGTCCCTTTATTATGGTATCTGTGGGTACATTACATCAGTCACCGATCTCTGTGGCCTTGCAGGCAGTACAGATATGCTTATCATGTTTTTGCTATGGTAAAAGCTGTTCTTTGACCACCTGGTGAGTTGGCTTTATGTATTGTTAAATGCTTCACAATAAGCTTATAACCTTATTCTGTCTATAAACGTATTCTTTAAGCCTGCCGTTGTTTAAAAAACAGTTCAGCATCTTCTTTTTATTTTGATTGTTTGCAATTATTTCTTATCTGAAATCATTTATTTTCAGTTGTGTAATGCAAATCTTGGTGGCTTGAACCTTGAGATTGGGCCCCACCCACAATGGATGACATCATGCATGTGTTTTTTATCTGGGTGTGATCTGATTGGGATGTATTTAAGAGAGATTTTACATCAGTGATTTTATCATTTATATTAAAACGTTTATTTCATATCCCAGGAAAACAGATTTTCAGATATTATATATTTGAGTTAGAGGCAGTCCGACTAGTGCACATGCACTTTGGAATCTTCTCCATGTTCATATGTAAGAGATGCTGTCTTGAATTTATTCCCTCTGTCATTCTCTTGACCACGGCCCTTGTTTGTGAGGCTGGATGTTGGCCAACACTGTTAGCTTGAACGTAACAATGACTGGATTAGTGCCAGATAGTCCATCACAATACAAAAGCAACGTGAATCCAATACTAAATGATTGTGGTCAGAAAATATTAGCATGTGTCTAAAGAAAGCTCTTATTAGTATTAACTGACATGCTGACCTGCCATTGTTCTTGGCCAGACCTTAAGGTCAGCGGGGGTCAGGTATTAAGGTGAGAGGTGTACTAATACTAAGATTAGTACAGGGGTTGTTCTGAGGTTAAACCCATAATAAAAGCAGCAGAGGTAAAACAATCTCATTGAAGAAGAAAGGTGTAGCAGTTTTGCCATTTGGCTTGTGGAGGGATGTATCATAGAGGTTTGTAAAAGGTCAGATTTGTTTGAAAATGGCTGCTGGAGGCAGCTGTAAAGAGGTAAACATTGACTCATGATGTCCACACACGTACACACTCACTTTGAGTCAGAATGCCACATTTTTGCCTCAGGTTTAAGGAAGCCTAGTTAAGCAGCCCGATAATATTTTGCTGTTAAACTCTGATTAACATCAACATAAGCTGTGTAAATCTGTGTTTATGTATGTGTGTTAAACCACCATGGGGTCAGTGTGTATTAGTAACCTCACACCCCTGCTGAAAATGACCAGCATGAGATTTTTATGTTGTTGATTTTGCCGGTTAGTGCCGGGTAGACGGGCAAATGTGCCTGTGTAACCTGCTCAACACGGTATTGACTGATAACACATCATTAAAAGAATTGATACTGCCATGATTTATAAAAAATTAATATCTACATCTCTTTAGTGTTCTCTTTGGAAGTTTTTACCATCATTGTATTTACTGTGATAGTAATTGTGGAGTCGAATTGAAAAATGACAAATTATGGATGTGACATTTTCAGTCAAAACATAAATATAAAATATAAATTTTCACAGAACGTATTTATTTCTAATATTTTGAAGCATCTGTCTATATTTTACTAAACCCCTGCTAATATATATATATATAGTATATAGATAACCAATATATAATCATGGTTACAACAATTTGACCATAATGATTAATTTTTCTAATGGTATAAATACTCTGCAGCACTATTTTAGAGCAAGATGTTTAGCTGTGCTGTTCTTCACCACCTGCCCACATTCCCTCACATTTGCGTCACCAGACAAAGGTAGCGTCCTCCTCGTCCACTGTGTTTGGCAGGACGCAGAGCGAGCACATAGCTCATAAATGGACCGGTGTGTCTTTTATGTTCCTGCTTAATAGAGCTATACTGTGAAAGCTCTTGCATGAGTGACTGCATATCATGAAAATCTGCGCTATAGTTCATCTTCTGTGGCTGATTGAAACTGTAATTCCTCCCTCTGTGTTGTCTATCAATTTTGCAGCCTCACTCTAGGGTTCCACCGCATGAGCTTCTGGTGTCACACTGTTGCCGCCCTGCAAGAGCTGGTTGCCGTAGCAACAGCTGTCTCGGGCGGAGGGGGATAGTTTGAGATGAAATCCTCAGCTTCGGTTTCAAGGGCCGGTAGGAACATTCCTGAATGCGTGGCTTGGCCAAAATCTTATCATTGCCCCTTCAGAAAAAAATTCCTGCTGTTCATGGCAAGCCATCATATTGTGAAACACAGAGAACAAGACTTTAATTGATTGTGTGAATAGGAAATAGACCTTAAAAATAGACCTTAAAGAGCTGTTTTGAGTGACACACTCTTTGGTGGCAATATTATATAAGAAAGTGTCCTGATAAGGACTCCAGCGTGATGTGGGAGGAAGATTCTTTACCTGTTAATCTTTCACAAGCCTTTCAAGTGGCCAGAGATTAGATTAAAGAGGCATGTATTAGCCCTCCAATAGCAAAAGAGAGATAGAAAGTGGAGAATGTCATTCTGAGATGATGCGAGGGCAAGAAATAGTGATAGTAAATGTTGACAGGTGGAAGGAGAGGGTGGGACAGACTGTGAGTAAGAGGAGAGATTCATGGCATGCTAATCAGAAGCCGTGCCAAAAGGTTCAGGGCTCTTTGCGTTTGAATTAACTTCAGTGCCGGCCGGTTTAGAACAGCAGCTTTGTGTTTGGCCTGATAACCTTGAACAGATATGGCACAACAAGGCCTTCAATGAATGACAGCATGTGTACACACAGGTTTATGCTTTTACAACTGGGTTTGATGATATTGATATTCACTGACATGACATTAATATCTATTTTTGTGATTATTGAACTATTGGTATAGGAGTAAACAACATTATGAATGTTGCAGTGATTTTATTGTGCCTTTTATTTGTTTTCAAAACAGCTTTGTTAAAGACGTTTTTTGTGACGTTTTCGGTGTTTTTCGGTGTTGATAGGTGTGTTAAAATAATTGCTTAAATTGTTTTAATTACAATTAATCAAATAATATTGTTTTTACCAATTCAAAATGACATCAGTCACCTTGTGGCTTTTTATGTAAAAATGTCTGTGGACAAATATTGCTTTGTGATAAATTTGTGAATACAAATAAAAACTGTTGTTTTATTCTTCCTTTCATTCTTGCTGTATTTTGACGTTTAGCAACAAATACAGTTTTAAGTCATTCGTAAGTAAATACATAAATACCGACATACATACTGTAGAATATTGTCAAAAAAATGTCATCTATTTTTGCTATTTACAAACAACAAATAGCTTAGCAGAAGTATTTTGCTCACTTTTGTTTTGCAACTGTACCGACGAAATTAAATACAATTTGTGATGAGCAGTGGATAAAAGTAAATAAAAGTAAACCAACACATTGCTCAACCTCCAAACACTTCTCTGACACCCACACACTGTGTGATAACACCTGAACTGTTGGTGTTGGCCTGATGAGCACTTTCAGATCGCTTGAGAGCATTATGTAATTCGAGTTGGTTGAGGCGATTATTTGTACATGCATGTGTACCATATTTCAGGTCAAGTTTAATCAGCTTGAGTGATGTTAGAGTCACTTAAACTAAGGGCAGTGTAAACAACTGTTCAAGTAATTCAAGTTTTTATAACAATTTGCTTTGTAAAAAATAAGGTGGGCATTAAAAAGCTGCATGTCATTTTAATATAACTAGATTTAATGCATTTAAATTGTCAGTAATTATTGTTACAATGTTTGCTGATCCAACATCTCTGTTTCTTTACAGTGGCCCATCCACAGGATCCTCACCACCCACCCGGAAAACTGGTGATCCAGTGTTATAAGTGTGGGGAGCCATGCAAAGGAGAGGTTCTCCGGGTGCAATCCAAGCACTTCCATATAAAGTGTTTTACATGCAAAGGTAAGATCTGCTTAAAGATCTTATTGTTCAGTTTGGTCCATCCACTAAAGCAAATCATTTATTGGCTAGCTACGTTTCAGGTCATGAATGATAAACCTAGAGAATAGTACCAAATTCCTGAGCAATGACTGTGCTCACCGGACAGGGGAACAAAGACTGCTTTGATAACGCAGGAATTCAGAACTTTATTACCTGCTGAATGAAATCTTAAATATGTATCACGTCCCCTCTGCGTTACAAGGGAAATTGAATTCAATGGGTTACTGAGCTCAGTTTTCTCTGGTGGTCTGTGTGAATCTGTTTTGTTTGTACCTTGTATCATTGAACAAAAAAACTTGGTGACTTCCTTTAGAATAAGTTGGCTTTAGGAAGTAGATTCAGTTTATTGTTGAGGTCTGTTGTGGTTATTGTGCAAGAGCTTTTGACCTTCTTCATCATTTGGTGTGTTTGATGTCGTGTCTTCAAGTGTATTGTCATTCTTTTTGCTCCAAGTTTTATGTGGTGGCACATTGCCAGTCACAAAGAGCAGATGACTCATTTCCTTCTAAAGCCTGCAAGAGCTTTCATCATTCAGCCATTCTATACCTCAGAAAACATTTCCAGTTAAAACATTTCCAGTAGAAAGACGGTCAGCTCATGCATAAATGTGCATCACTTACAAATGTGAACCAACCATTTGAATGTCATCGCCATGGCAACCATAATAATGTTACTGCGTCTGGCTATAATAACTGTGTATGAAAAGTCTAGACAATAAATGTCAGTGTGCCCATAAGCTTCTGTTCACAGCAATCCTTTAAAAGCAGCTGAGGTCTCCTAGGTTTATCTCCTAAATCCCACCTGAGCAATTCACTCCACCTGTAGTTGCTTTAGATGTCACTAATCCCTGATGCTTAATTAGTGGCTAGGAACAGGGTAAAAAATGAGAACGCCTTGTCATTACTGCCATGCTTATATCCCATTACAGTTGCTTTGATCATGTTGATACGATGGATGTGACCTGAAGCTTTGAATGGGAGGGGCCAACCTGCTTCTGATCCCTCCCACTCTGGGTCAATTACTCCAGATTAGCTTTGAAGATAAGAAATAAAGTGTAAGAAATAAAATAATTACGCATTAATCTCATTCTTTAATAGCAGTTTTTAAATACAAAAAGTGTCTATAATATTTCTACTAGATTACCTATATGACTAATTAAGCAGCTCCATTCCTTGAAAACAGGATTCAAAATGTTACATAATATTACTTTCTCTCTGGATACCTGGCGATAGTGCTTATGTCATGGTCACCTGCCAATACCTGAACTGTCAGGAGAATATGTTCTCTATAGCTCACTTGTAAGCTAATGAGCCTTAATCTGCTCTATTAGTTCCATTTGTTCACTTTAAGCAGACTCACTGAAACTGCTATAGTGAGCATGTGCAGTGAACACCTACAGCTGTTTCTGCATCTCTCATCTCTCTCTCTCTCTCTCTCTCTCTCCTCTGTCCATCTCTCTCTCTCTCTCTCTCTCTCTCTCTCTCTCTCTCTCTCTCTCTCTCTCTCTCTCTCTCTCTCTCTCTCTCTCTCTCTCTCTCTCTCTCTCTCTCTCTCTCTCTCTCTCTCTCTCTCTCTCTCTCTCTCTCTCTCGTGTGTGTGAATGCTGTGTCAGTCACAGAGCCTGTGTGCGCTATTTCAAGCATAGTCTCTAGGAGCTGTTAAAGCGCCGCAATGCTGGAAATAGCTCTGCTGATCCCCATTGGGAAGATAAGAAGGCAGAGGAGGTCCATACACCTCTGCAGAGACCGCCAGTCTGTCTGTGAACACGTGTGCTTGCTTTGCTTGTGTGCTCAGACTGTAATCAAAGTCCCTTCGCAGCTGTGGGTTTACATTAATGAGGTGGGGCGGGACCCCTGGGGGTCAGGGGTTGCACGCCTAAAGATGCCATTTGAAGATGTCATTCACGTGGCAAGATGTCGCAAGTTCACAGACCTTTCACAGACCTATCTGTGATTCAGGTTATTGCCGTTTTTATTGTTCTCTGTTTATTAGTTATCTCTATGATGAGGGAAATAATAGTTTGAACTGAATAGGATGAAATATGATGCAATTCTATGAATGCAGTTGAATAAAATATTCAAAGTATAATTGTCACTTTATTGTAAGCACACTTTTTGGTTCTGTTGAGGTATTAATTTAGTTTCTTAATTTAGACCAGAATATTTGTTTAAGAGTGTCAATCAAAATCAACAGGAAGTGAGGTCATGATGAGGTCATTGGCAGCGTGAACAGTAAGATGGAGATATTTTGTATATGTGTGTGTGTCTGGTTTCTGTGTGTGGGATTCTTTGTTTAGAAGTTGAGGCAGTTCTTACTAAAATAGCGTAGAGGATTTTTTGGCACCTGTTTCATGTTATCAACAACAAAACACACACAAACACACACACACTCCTTCCAATGTCCCATCAGCCAAGCAGTTGTCAGTTGTATGACAACCTCTCTAACTTACCACACACGGTCACATTTCCCACACAATCTCTCAGTGTCTCAAACATGGACACTTATAAACGCTATGACCCATAACAAACAAAACCACTGTGAAAGCAACAAACTATTTACTGCTCCCACCAAAACACAACATTGAACTTGGATACAAAACATAAACTGTTGTGCTGTGATTGGTGCCTGAAACAGCCTTGTAATATAGAGACCGAAGGCGGTAATCACTTCGATAAGTCTAACCAGAGGTCACTCTAAGAATGTTTGTGAGATAAATATTTACCTTTATCTTTAGAAGTATTCTGCATTTGTGAATGATTGATTTTTGCTAAACTATTAAATTATTATTTCTGTTTTTGAATTGTATAATTTAGTCATGTAGTGACTCCAGGGAAATTAATCTTTACACAAAACATATCATATTATAATGGATTTATGGACAAATAGAATTGTGTTTGCACAATAAATCATGTGTCCATATAGATTGTGTAATATTTTTTGGATGCATAATAGGAGCGTTTTAGATCATTCACTTTAGCTAGTCATTGTTTCAAAACATTTCACAGGTTGAGAGTGGATTGCACACAATATTTGGCTAAGATCCATTTCTTTTAATACAAAAAAGAAGAAAAATTGGCAGTTTGCTTGCTAATCCGTTGCATTACATGACTGGGCAGCAGTCCAGTTATTGTTTTTATAACACAGACTTTGTGGCTATATTTATAAAGTGTACTCAGACAAAATATTATTATTCTTTCCTTTGACTCAGGGTGAAAAGCAGTGCTATTTTAAACTATTTGGCAGATTCATTCAATATAATAATTATACATGGTCTGGTTTTCTTCCTCTTTTAGATAGTATTCATTTGAGGGAGTCGATTCATTAAGTTTTGTTCATTTGGAGTTCGTTTAAATGACTCAGTTTTGTTCTTGTAACCATGTTTGCATAATCTAATATCTTCTTATTGAGCAAGATATATATTAAGTTTGATGTTTCATTCTGTTATATAAATTATGTTTTTTTTTGTGTGTAAATGTGTGTTACTGCTGTTACCATAATTTATTGTTTTTATTCACATTTTATTTATCTCATTATATAATCAGACAACACTTTGTACTAAAAGATAAAGATCATATATAAAGATTATACATAAAGATATAAAGATTATATATCTTGAATGTAATCAAATGAAAGATTTCATTAGTAGCTTGTATTGTAATTTGCTTGACTTTAGTTTCAAAACAGCTTCCGCAACACTGATCTCATGTGTCCATCATGTTTATACAACACATACATATAGCTGCAGGACAGTCTTGACAGTCTCAAACAGAGCGGAAAGAAAACCACACCATTCACTAAAGTGCAGAAAGAAAACAACATGCTGAGAAACTCATTAAAATATTGATGAAGCCTGTGTGATGTCTCCAAATACTGTTCGGGAAACACAGGGCTTCATGTATTACTGCACTCTGAATGTTTTGCAAACTGTGACTTTCATTCCTTTGTATGTGAATTGAAGACAAATCTGAATTATGAAAGTGACGACTGGGTGTGCGCAGCATGAAAGCCTTGTATGAGAGCTAAATCAAATTGTATCTGCTTCTTTGAAATTTTTCTGTTTGTTCCTATGAATCTTTTATTCGAGTCAGATTGAGGCAGATGGAAAGAGTGTGTGGATGCAGATATCTGAGCTATCAGTATGATGAAAATCTTTAATAAAAACTTTATGGTAAGGTTGATATTTGCATGGAGTTGCTCTATTGCTTTTCAGTACTGTAGCACATTTGCATTCGCAACGCTAAGGTCATGAGCTCAATCAACCATCCAAACTTCAAATTATCGGTTTTTCGACCCTTGAAAACAGGTTTAGACAATGTTGTATATAATTGCACACAAAAGGGTAAAGGGTGGGCAGTTGTACCCCCATCCACTCCCTGTTCTGTAGTTACAAGAATGTGTGTGGCTCAACATTAATGGCTATGACATTTTCCCAATTGGCATGGTGGCATTCTGTACCCTGTCAGTGAAGGTTAACAAATGCCACACACGGAGAGGACACAGGCAGAACTTCTTACGCAACTGTCTCTCTCTCTCTCCCACTAATGATGACTGTCGCACGGCCACCTGCTTGTCACATTCGTCTGTCTGAATGGAGTAAAATGGGCCTAATCTTCCAGAACACCAGTGAACCGGTAGATATGATATAAAATGCTGTGAGCGGTGATGATAGGAGTATAAATAAAACATCTTGGGTTTTTGATGTAAAAACATTATATAAAGCCACAAATTGCTGTAATGTGATTGAATGTTTCGAGGTCTGTTAGCTATAAAAGTGTATTTCCTCTTTTGCTGATGACTCATTTATACATGCAATATTTGTAAATATATGCCATATTCCCCATGTGTGGAACGGGATCGAATCTGGCTTGTGTTACTGTATATCCTGTTCCCCCTCATCCCATCATCTACCTGTCAACACTTTAACTACACTAGTAAAATACAAAATATGAAAGAGAGGAAAGGAGAGGGATGAACTAAAAAAAAAGGAGGCTTGTTAAGAAAAGGGGTATCATGTGATGCTAAACAAGCTGTTAAATATCACTGCCCGCGTGCCAAGGAGCTTTCAGGCAGATCTGGCATGTGTGACAGCAGGATTAGAGACACACACACTTGCCAAGAGGACACAGACCCGAATCACCTTTATACACACATATACAAGTGAGTGAACATGTGCCAAACTCCTAAAAGCATTCTCTATAGCACAGGAAACCCTGAGTTAACCAAACTGTCTCTTTGTACGCTTTTGTGCTTCGTCAGACACACCGGCCAGGACAAGCACATGTCCCCTGACCCTTGTGTCTGCTGGGAGCCAAATCGGTGACACCCTGTGAACTAGTGTTACAATACTTAGTGAAACCAGACTGACGTGATGTGTTTAGCTTTTGTTGAAAGCTGTTTACTTTGAAAAAAGGTTGTGTCTGTTATAATAAACGTGTTGCAGAATATTACGCCACATTTTGAAATATGTTTTTTTCTAGCTTAATAGAGACATAATAGAGATCTCAGTGTATGTATTAGTTTATTAAGTATATTTATTATTAAGTATATATAAGTATATTTTTTTCATTGGTATCTTAGTAAGTTGAAGCACATTTTGAGACATCTTAGAAACTACAGAAGAGACACACGTGTGCAAAATAGCTTAAGTATGTTGTTTTTATCAGAATTATACAAAATTTTGTCCAGTTTACCTCCTGTTTTTTTTTTCAGGAAAACAATAAGAATTTTTTTTCTCCTTTTCCAAGTATATTTTGTTTATTAAATAGTCTCATGTTGTAAGATCTCATTACATTACTGCATTACAGACTGCTGTATATGCTAATTGTAGATTTCTATGTGTGTTTGTGTTCAGTGTGCGGTTGTGACCTGGCCCAAGGCGGTTTCTTCATGAAGAACGGCGAGTACCTGTGCACGCTGGACTACCAGAGGCTTCACGGCACACGCTGTAACGGCTGCGGAGACTTTGTGGAGGGTGAGGTGGTCACGGCTCTGGGGAAGACCTACCACCCTGCGTGCTTCGTCTGCACCGTTTGCAAGTAAGAGTTACTCATAAAAGTACCATTTGGCATCTGCATTCTCTGCAGAAAATTCCATATTTGCACAAAACCAGAATTGCACATGAAATTCAACATACTTTGCTCTTTATGATATTAGCCTCAGATACTCTTATTCAGAGTTTGTCATATTTACATCCATTCTGCAGGTTTCCAAAGATGTTATCCATAAACTCCCTAATGCTAATAATAACCCCACAATGTTAATATTAACTCATTACAATAGAATGCATAGACATTCAGACTCTTTAACAGTAACATTATTCAGATCATCTTTGCTTTAGAAGTAACATTATAAAAGTTCAGTGAAATAATATGATGAATGGCTTAATGTCTTCAATATCTGTTCTGTTGCCAGACGACCGTTTCCCGCTGGTGACCGAGTCACTTTTAATGGAAAAGACTGTCTGTGCCAGCGCTGTGTCCAGCCAACATCTCCAACCCCCAAAGAAATCAGCAGCTCTAGCAGTAAGTCCACACAAACACACAGATTGCTTGGTTGGTTATGTTTTAGTTTCCTGCTCAGATTACGCCTTGGCAAAATCATCCTCTTTTTATAGATGTGTTAGCTTGTGTAGCGTTGTGTGTGTTGACAGATCTCACAGCCTACCGCACAGAACTCAAGGTCATTGCTCACTGTGTTTCTATCACTTTAGAAAGTTCATGCTCTTTTAGCAAAGCGTTTATCTTTGTTTTTTGGACATGTGTCAGGAACAAAGTTGCGATGAGTGTCCAAAAGTACAATATATCTTTGCTTTGATGGATTTTTGTATTCTGTAGTTTATATAAGACCCTGACTGTTAAACTTCAGCTCAAAATCCAGCAACAGATTGTGTTGTGGATGTGAATAGTGCCTCAGATTTTGTTCAGAAAAGGTTGGATAGCTTCACATTTTTTGCCAGCTGAATAACAAAATAGAGTAGCCATATATACTGTACAGGACCACAATATTATACTGTAAGAAATGGCTTAGAAATCACTGTGAACAAGACATGCAGAACAGTTTAGCAACGTTCTGGCAACCATTCACAGCACCTTGCACAGACAACATCAGTCACATTTTCTTATAAAATATAAAAAATTAGTTTGAAATATTATTAGACCACTCTGTTACTTGAGCTAAAAAGACCTTTACTAAGATCAATTCCTGTGCTGTCAGCCAAGGTAAAACCGATCTCCTTATAAATCGCTTTCTGTTTTCTCTCTCTCTCTTTAAATTTCCTCATTCTCTCACTCTTTTATCTCACTTTGAGGAAGTTTTTCATCCTCCTCTGGTAGATTAGGGCTGCTCTTGGCGTAATTTAAGATGCAGGGCCCCAGGAGTCAAACAGAAGAGGAGTGGCTCAGAGCCAACACAAAGCTCCTCTTCCTTCAAAGCACTGCTGTATCTCTTTAACCTTCCGGTTTCTGACACAGTCTAGATTGATGTACACTGACAGGCCAGGGCTTCATAATGTAGAATGTATATATGTTGAGATTTCTTCCAGATTTCTCAGAAGTCTCCAGTGATGAGAATGAAATTGTTGCAGTGCAGGGAATTGTTATTGTTGCATAACAACATCAGGTAATGAACAATTACATGAGCAATTTAAGATTGAGCAGCTGCTGTGTTTCAGAAGAGAGAAGAATTAGTTGAATTGTAAACGTAATGCACCATGGATTTGGAAACATTGTGTACTGTAGGTATGACTGTGTCCTTTGTCTTGTCTTTATTTCCTGACAATTTAACTTGCTTGTCTTTCTCCTCTTCTCTTGTATGTACAAGCATCTATTTGTGGGTGTTTCTTTTTACTTTAAGTATTTTTATATTCCAGCAGTTAAGTTTTTTCCAGAATTTCAGTATTAGACTATATTTTATATGAAATGCATTTTACAAAACACATAAAAATCTGAAAGAGTACATATTCATAATCCATTTGAATATATATTTTCTTTACAGGACTTCTTTTAAATGCATTTTTCCGTCTTGCATAGATTTTAGGGTTATTTCTGTCACATTCAACAATTTTTTCACTAGTCAGATTTTATTAAAGGCAAAGAATATAAAAACTATGATAAAACTATTTTAATAATATTTGATTTAAAAACCATTTTAATCAAAAATATGATATTTAATATAAAATATAATATGTAATATAATACTTTTACATGTCACTTAAAATAAAATAAACTTTTTAAAACTTAAAATAAGTTTATAAAATAAGTAAAATAAACTAAAACATTTAATTGTTTAGACTTTTTAATGTTTTTATTCTACAAGGGTCTAAAGTTCCTGTAATAAGACCGACACACTCAGGCTCTTTCTCATTAAAGAGCACCATTGAATATCTCTTTGTGTCATGCATGGCTGATAATTTGTCATTCACGAGACGCAGGAAATGATCTGAGGCCAGTGAAAGTCTTTAGCCCAGATAAGTGCTTTGTTTTTGGAAGGCGATGATTGTACGAGCCAGGGCGGTAATGTTGCTTTTGCCAGCTCCACAGAGCTTTAACTGCATGACACTTCTGAAAAACTAGCTCTGAGTTTGAGGGTTTAGATAAACCTCATGACAGGTGGATAAAACACAGATCTGAGAAAGTTCTTGCTCTATTTTCACACACAAGCGCACAAGAAAATGTTATTGTTAAGCGGTTTTTAGAGAGTTCAGGATATGTCCTGTTATGTATTTCATTTCTGTATTTAAAAAAAGCAAAAATCTGTATTTACTTTTCGTTTAACTCATTAAATGGAGTTTAAAAAAGAAACCTCATTTGATTATTGATTCAGTATAGCTCTCATTAAAGAGATCCCAAGATTGGGGTGTTTTTCTTTAGACACACACATACATTCTCTCTTTCTTATTCTTGAACAGAAAGCTCGGCGAGTCTCTTTCGCACATACAGTACAGAGAGAGGTTGAATCTTAAATGATGCATTAGAGGGCGAAATGCAGCGCAATGCATCATATCTTCTCCTCACTGTCAATGGTTACATTCACGCCCCGAGCAACATCAGCAGCGTCTGGGACCTCCCCGGCCCTACTCATCCATCCCCGCTTCTTTAAAAGCTTTTGGGATCTCAGCCAAGGAGCGTAAATAGAAGATGACATCCCTGAGCTATTTTTAGGGCTGAACCTTTTACACACATTACACATGTATAAACTAAATTTCCTCGTGTTCTTTCAGCACAAAGCTCCGTCTCGTGGAGACAGGATACTCGGTCCTGTAATATAATAGATGTGATGAGTCATGTGATGTAATGGTTATTTAATATTGATTGTTCATAGATGGACGGTATATGCATGAGCTGTAGATGAATAATCAGTAGTGTGTAGGGATGTGTATCAACAGGCTTCACACAAGAAATAAAAATGTTGTTGTTTCATACTTCCACCTAGTGGATAGAGTTGTTGGTGTAAATCTTGAAACTAGCTGCTTTAAGGTAATTTTGCCAAAGTTAATTGTGACATAAGGTCAGATATTTATTTACCGATTCCTTTGGTTTTACTAAATAACTTATGTAATGCAATTTAGACATTTTTGTGTGGCACAAAGAAAAGAAAATTTTTGAATAGTATACAATATAATATAGATTATTAGTTCATTTCTGTTAGTTTTGAAGCCATTTTTATGCTAGTGTATATATTTGAACAATGTAACAAAATGTGACCTCTGTCTGTTGAATCCAAGTCTCAAAAATAATCATAAAAATGATGAAAAATAGTTTTTGTGTGTTTTTCTTGATGTCAATGTCAGGTTATATGATAGATTTTGAAATCCATTAATGAAATTTTAGTACTTAATATTTTAAATACTAAAATTAATGATTTGTTTGACACTACATTTTATTTATTTTTATTTGCAAAAAATATAGATTTCAATCTTTAACATGGTCTTATTCAGTCAGTACATGAAGATTTCAAGGTTACATTTTCACAGAATGTTCTTTACATTATGTAAGATGATTTTTGTGGAAAACAGTAAATCACAAACAATGATTTGCTGGGTTTTCACAGACAATTTTACAAATTGACAGTCTTTTTCTAACAAAAATATGGACCAAATTTGCCTTCTACTTTTGAGTAACTTTGAGTTTTCATGCTTGTGGTGAAAACTTAAGGCCTAATATTAACAAAAATGGACACTGGCTTTAAATTGGCTCCTGCATTGACAGGCAATATGTCAATTTAAAAGAGCAAATTGCGCTCACAAAGCAATTTTATTGAGTTCTTTAGAGTCCAGATACCTTTCTATGTGTATCATCGGTCTGATCAGCGTGTGTTCTCTTTGCAGACTGTGCAGGTTGTGGCAGGGATATAAAGAACGGTCAAGCTCTTCTGGCCTTGGATAGTCAATGGCATCTCGGCTGCTTCAAGTGTAAAGCCTGTGGAAAGGTGCTGAGTGGAGAGTACATCAGCAAGTGAGCTATGCCTTCATTAACTTTTATCTCTTACAATCTCATGCCTCTATATAATTCCCTCTCTCTTTTCTAATAACAATCAATTCCTGCTCTGATTTCATTGAGGTGAAATACAAAGCAATTAAAACATAAATCTCTCTTACTTTTCTTTCTGTAGGGATGGTGCTCCATACTGTGAAAAAGACTACCAGATCCATTTTGGTGTCCAGTGCGAGGCTTGCCATCAGTTTATCACAGGGAAAGTTTTAGAGGTGAGAGCAAATGCTTGTTTGGGTCTCTTCTATAGGGTTTGTACCAAAATAATAATGAGCCAGCATTGCACATGTTCTTTGTAGAAAGCACAATCCCATAATGCATTGCAACAAGCTCTGTGGAAAAAGTCCAACCAAGATGGAAGCCAAGCAAGTGACTACAAATATATGGAAAATATTAATTTTAATACAGATAATAAACTTTTATCTAATACTTTTGTATGCAACATATTTTATTCTTGTGCATGTAAGCAAAGGAGCTCAGAATGTTTTGAATCAGGACTTTAATTTGGGTCTGAAAAATGAGATTTCCCAAGACAGCTATAGACCTATTTTATTAATAAGATGTCCTGCAAATTATTCTATAATATGTGTTGAATCACCCAGAGGAAATGTTTATTGCTTAGAAGCTGTTTCATAGTTCATGAGATTTTATTTTCTGATGTTTGACCTCTGACTTCAGTTTGAGACATTTTTAAGATTTCTATAACATGTTCGATTGAGACAAATCTGAGAAACGAGATCTCTCAAGGTTTCAATTTGTTCTCTATTTAGAAAGAGAGAAATAATTGAAATACTAAATCCCAAAGCTGGTCTCTTGGGGATGTTTCTGTTCGGTATTTTATAGCCATGTCAGCGTGCGTCAATGTTCCAGATCCTTACACATCCGCTCATACTAAACATCTGTGGCCGTTTAGCCTCGTATCCCCTTCGAGGGTTCTCGTTTATTCTACTCGATGCATACACACATACTGCATACACACACAAATCTCAACATCCCATGTCACGGCTGATTTTACAATTTTAAAAAGCGTCACGCATGCTTCATTCATCAAACATTTGAGAACATACACTGGCCCATCGGGAACAGAGCAGAGACCAAGAACCATTAGTTTTGGATCGATTCCAAGAGCCCGCCCCAGCTATTGTACATGGGACGGCCCCTTTGAGGCTGGTCCCCCTAATAGGGTGAGAGAGCAGTGAGATGGGGGCTGGAATTCAGCAAAGTTCTCAAGAAAGTCAGACGGAAGATGCAGGAATACTTTTGTAAGAGAACGAGAGTGTATTAAAGTGAATTAAAGGGACTTGAACTGCAAAGCCGCAGGTCTGGGGTGCCACACGAGCAGCCTGCCAAAGGTAAAGCTGTATTTCACTGATAAAATATGGTAATTCCAGCTGTTTTCATAGATGTGGTAGGATGCTTTCTTATCTGACATGTGCCTTTATTTGAAAGCATTTAACAAACACTTTTACAACTCTGTCATGCTGTTTGTTTTGGTAGTATATTTCATTCAGCTGAGTGTGATACTGGGTAATGTAAGCGTGTACATGGTGTTTATCAACACACTATCTTTGCTCTTTTGGTGATTATACTGACCTGTCAACAGTTCATAGCTAGTGTCAAAGACAAAGACCAATGATGTTGTATAATTGCATGCATACAATCTTAGACTACTTGTATTTAGGGGGATCTGCGCCGCTGCAGATAGTGAGGGGAAGTGCACTGGAATCTTACGTATGTGTGACCGCACGAGATCAAAGCTACATGACTATCTATATAAACCCAAGCAGATACACACAGACTTTATTGGACGTTTAAAGCAACAGATGCCACTGGTCTGCAGATGGAAGCTTACTCGTGCCAAAAAACCCCAATCAGGTTTAATGGTGAAGGAATGGAGCTTGTTTATGCTGTTTTGGAATTTTTGTAAATGTTGGGTTTTGTTATATCAAGAAGTTGTTAGAAGAGAGTTAGAAGTTGTTTTGGGGGGGGTAAGATGAGAACAGAGGTGCTAAAAGCAATATATTAAAGGGAGTAATTTACTTGAAAATGAAATATGGATCATTGTTTATTCACCCTCATGTTGTTTCAAATCTGTTTATTTCTACACAGCAAAAGGACTACCAGAAAAAAAGAAAAATCTCTTTAATGTATCAATTATTTCTCCTAGACATCAGTGATATTAGAGCAAAATGAGACATTATTAGTGTCAGATATTTCTCATGAGAAAGACACAGAAATTACACAAAATCTTCAGAGCTCAGATCTGAAAAGGTATCTTAAAATTGACCAATTTTCTATTTTTATTTCCCCTAAGCAATTTTAAGAAAAACATCTGAGATGCTTAATTGAAACATAACTGAGAATCTCCTAAACTATTAAGCAGCAATAAAAGAATTTACTCTGGGTATAACTACCACACAGAATCCTCTAAATAGTGCTATAAAAGTCAACTTAAGGGTGCGTAAATGATGCCATCATTTTCATGTTTGAGTGTGCTATTCTTTTAATGTGTGTATTCTGTGCTGTCAGCTTTTATATGTCAACCGTGGATAACAGATTTAATATCACTGAGTTTCCCTCCCATTAAACACCATAAATGACTGTCGAATGAAACTATAAAAAAGACAAGTCTGTCACACCAGCTGGCTCTGCGCATACTCACACAGATGTCTGTTTTTCTGCTGCGTGATTGTTGCATTTTGTTTTTACAAGTGCCAAATATCTCTGTTGAATATTGCTGAATACAGACAGTATGTGTCTGGGTTTAGATGAGTTTTTTGACTCTCGTTACAGTAACTTTTAAGATCAGCCGTCAAGAAGACTTGATCCAACTATACACCAGCTTGGCTTTTTACTCTCATACTTCTATCCCATTTGCATCCTTTCACCATCATTCCTCGCTTTTTTCCTTCCCCGTCTCCCTCTGTCTCTCTGGCTCCGTCTTCAGTCCACACCCCTCCATCTGGACTGACGCACAGACGCAGACTGTTCTTGGCCTCTGTTCCTCACAGTTAGCTGGTCATTCTTTGTTTTCTGTTTTGGCTGTGTATGATGCAATAAAATATAAAATGATAGCTGTCTCCTACAGAGAACATGTTGTCACTGGGGTTTGTGTACTGGAAAACTGTTGCATCTTGTTGCCATGGCGAGGGGGCCCGGGAGCCGAGGGGTCACATCTGTGTGAAATCATGCGTTTTAGCGGCATTGCCTCATAGTTCAAGACAGCGGTGCACTATGGGATGTTTCCCCTGCTGTGGAGCCAAACGGGCGACTCCCTCCTCAACGCACCCAGCTCCTGCTGATAGAGGAACAGAAAAACAATTGAATTGTGTGCTTGTGTGAAGCTCCACCTGAAATATATACACAAAGATTTAGGTAGCTTTAGATGAAGTGTTAAAAATCAAAGGGGCTTTTGATGATATATGTCTCAACCCCAATTTATTTTCATAAATGAGACATAAACATAATTTATGTCTTAAGTCATTTTCATTAAATGCACTAGTATAACTATATAAAGTATGGTATAGTTTTTATGTGGATACATTATTTTGCAAAAACATTTATATGCATAAAAAATTATTGCATCAGTGTTATGATGGACATCATCATTTATTTTTAACTCATTCATGCAAACTTAGCATGTTTATCAGCTTTTTAACACGTTCATCCTTGCCATTTGTGATACAAGAAACACACAAAAGTCTTTTGGGAAACATAAAAGATTACCAACATAAAAGATTACCAACATTTTAAGCCAAGTTGCTTATTCTTATTTTGCAAGCAAAATGATGGGGAGTATTTGCTTCATGCCCAGCACTAGACAATTTTATATAAACCTATAATTAAAATTTTACTACAGCAAGATCTTTTGCAAAAGAATTTGCAGGGAAGAGAAGTGAAAGATAAGATGATGGGTACAAATCAAAGATGTTTATGCAAAGAATAAAAAAGCCAAGACAAAGCATTGCCCGAAGAAACGAATGGTTTTAAGGAGGTTTTAAAGGATGTCATCGGCATTCCCACCACTAACTGAAACCAGAAGAATGATGATGAAATAGCCCTGCAGATGACTTACAGCTGTGTGCTGCATGCCTGAAAGTGTTTATCTCACATATACACCACCATATGTAGATTATATAGGACATCTTATATAAGCTATAGTATATACTGTACTGTCAGCTACAACTGAGATCTGTCAACATCTGAACACTTAAAATCTCAGCCTGAAGTTCTCCAGATCAACTGCTTGTGGTGAAGAATGAGTTGTAGTCATTAAAGTAAACAAGCGCACAAAAATGTTTTCCAGCCTTCTCGTAGAGCAACACTAGAGAGCCAATGCTTCTGATGTGAAGATGGGTGGTGGAAGTTTGAGTCCTGTCTACAACAATTCCCAGTATTTGTGAAGTGCAATTGTGCATACTGTGTCTGTGTGAGCATACCTTTGTGTTTGTATTGTTTTCCTGACCCGGAGACATCCGGAGGTCAGGAGGGTATTTTCTGTGGCGGGGTAGGAAAGATGATAGCGTCCACACAGTGACTCTGCAGATCGTAACAGAAGTTCATTCACTGAAATCACAAACATGAAGTGATGCAGAACAGAAGACAGAGAAAAAGAGAGGAAGGGAAGGACAGAGGTTTCTGTTTCTGAGAAAAAGTTTTGTCCCTTCACATGCTATTATAATTTGATATACTCTCTTCCAGCACTGTTATGTTCTGGTCTCTGTGAAAAGTGTTTCTTCTCATAAAACTCTTGACCTCTGCATGTTGACCTTTTTTCTTCCCACAGGCAGGAGATAAGCACTACCATCCCAGCTGTGCACGATGCAGCAGGTGCAATCAGATGTTCACGGAGGGAGAGGAGATGTACCTGCAAGGTGAGTACTGTATATATGACAACTACACTTAGTATTAATATTAACCTGTTAACCTATTTCATGGTTGAATTCTAATCTAATCATGACAAACTATATATTGATGGAGAGGTCTAAATGTTATTTATAAAAATACTTCACTATACTTTACTAAATATTGAACATCTAAAATTAAAGAAACATTATTTATGAAAATTGCATGTTCACGTGTGTTCTTTATACGAGTTATCAGGGTAAGATTAGCTTTGCTAATTTAAGACATCATAATTAAAGTTTGTGATAGCATAAATTATTACTAGTTTGGGACCAAATGTTTGTTTGTAGTTATTGATTGTAATAATGTTTTGGATAAATTAAAGAAAATTGGATGGTTGATCATTTTGTCTTACAAAAACATTGGTAACAGGGTTGAACGGTTCAGCTAACAATATTGCCACTTGTGTGAAAGATCAATACTAAATGAAATTCTGAATGATTTTATTGTCACTACAGGTTCTACAGTGTGGCATCCAGACTGTAAGAACAGCAGTAGAGTGGAAGAGAAGTACAGAGTAAGTGTCCATCTCTATGAATACTTTTCTTGTCAGTCAACTGACTTTGCCAACCCTGTTGACATCTGCAAAAATTTTACTAAGCTCCTCCTTCTCAGAAACAATATCAGCATCCAGTCAGCAAAACCGTGACAGAAAAAGTCCTTGCCATGTTTTTCTTACCAAACTTTCGTACCAAAAGTTTGGCTACTTACCTGAGGTGCAAAGAAAGCGTGTATGTGTTTGTCAGCGTGGTTTGTCCATCCTGTTGTGATTCTTCTCCTTAGGCAGCTTGGCAGCACCAAAAAGGGAAACCCAGTCCGTTTGATATCTTTTACCCAGAGTCTCAAATAAAGACCCAGGGCCCAGGTGGCTCTCGGCTGGGCCGGCGTCCCCCGGGTGGACGTGAGGTTTGGAGTCTTCTGCTCTGCACTCCCTCCAGATTGCAACGCTTCCAGCTAATTCAACTTTCTCCAAGTGTCCTGCTTTTCTTTAAAGCAAGACCAAGCTGCTGTGTCTTTACCTTAATGTTAGTTCAGTGCACATTTTGTATGTCTTTCTTATTTGACACGATCAGTTCAGTTGATGGATCTCCGGCTAACAGGCTGGTGATCTGAATTAGGTATGTTAAATAAGAAAAGCATAGAAAAACGTGCAGTGTGCAGTTGAAAACAACTGTGTTAGTTAACTGATCCTTCCTCCCCAGCACGCATACGCGATAAGAATACGCTTGCTCTTTCTTCCTGCAAGTTAGCTGCAAAATGACTTCTTTTAGAGGTGATAACCACTAGAAAAAATGCTTAAATCAAAGCCTCAAATGCCAAAAAACCTAAATTTAGGATCTGACCTGCATGCACAGGATATTGTGCAGGTGCCTATAGATGTATGGGCGAACAGTAGTATTAGATAAGCACTGGCTGAGTTTTGCAAAGCTGTGTGATGTCACAGTGTTTCACGGAGTGTGATGTCATATCCTATAATGCCTTTTCCTCCCTTTACAGCCCCTCCCACCCTCAGTAACCTCTCTGCACCAATCAGAAAGGCAGGTACTGTATTCTGCTTCTGGCAGCAGAGCGGGGAACGCTGAGTGTGTCTTGCAGCTTGTGCACTTACACCCACCAGCAGAGGGCAGACCCCTCCGGCCACACCCTCTCCAACTTCCCCATAACAGCCAGTGTGTCATTGCGCTTTTTACGGCTGCAGGCATGTGGTTCAAGCCCCACAGGGCTCCATTTATCATTACAGGATTGACGGTTGTTTAAATCTCCATGCAGAAAGGTCTCAGATATGAGCTCACTTTCACAATATTAACCCTAAAAGTGTCCAGTTTCGGTGGTTTTGGATACTCTAAGAGTCATATCTGAGGTTGGCTGCAGTGGCTGCTTTGGTTGTATGGAATGAAACAGAGTGCATTGTGGGAAAGGCTATGGGCTGGAAATCCTGCTAAGCATTTCACAATTAAAGGTCTATCCCAAATGGCATGCTAGATTTGCATTTTGTAATCTATGAGATCTGTTAATAAAACATGTTTAATAGACTTGCTGATGACCATTTGGTACATGACCTATGGGTGTGTGGTGGATTGTGCTCCTTTGCAGCTTGTTGCTAACACAACATCTCGTTCTCCCGCAGCCCACGAGGTCATCGTCTGAGAGTATCTGTTCCAGACCTGGTTCGAGCATCCCTGGATCTCCAGGTCACACAATCTATGTGAGTTTCGCCCCATCGGCGCTCCCAGTCGTTTCCTGATTCTGTCAGATCGTAAAGCTCAATGTACAATGGATACAAAAACTGTATATGATTGTTTCTTCTGTGGAACACCCAAAACATCTAAATAGAGCAGTATTTCATCTTTCCTCAATGTATGTTCATCCTTTGTGGTGACGTTTGTAGCTTTGGTTGGATGTGATGTGGTTGACCTTTGACCTGTGCCCTGACCTCTTCCTCATCATCATTTTTCCTTGTGTCTCTCCACCTGTGCTTCTCCTCTCCCTCCCTCCTCATCCTCTCCTTCCTCCAGGCAAAAGTAGACAATGAGATTATTGATTACAAGGATCTAGCAGCCATCCCCAGAGTCAAGGCTATTTATGACATAGAGCGTCCAGACATGATATCCTATGAGACCCTCCATTCCACCTCCTCTACCCTGGACAGACAAGGGAAGCACAGCCCAGGAGAGGTAACAATAACCCCCTACAGTATTTCTAGAGTCTCCTTAATAAACAAATAATGTGCTATAATGACATAAACTGGTAGCAATAGTCGCTATACTGATAGGTGGGCACATATCAATTTTTTTCAGTGTTTATTTTGTATGACAGTTGTCTTTAAACAGGGCAACGCCTCAGTTGAATAACATTATATCAGACAGTGCTGCTGATATTCTGTCCAAACATTGTGTAAACAATCCAACCCGGTCTCCATTACCAAACCTGCAAGGGCCTTTGCTCTTTATACACATATTCCCTGGATCTATATCTATTTCAGTTATTCCTGTTTAACAGACCCCACCCTGCAACCACTCCATCATCCTGATAACGCCTTCCAGTAGTCCCATTAGTCTTCCAAAAACCACATTTGGATGAGTTCCCAAGACACAGAGAGAGCACATGCAACAGAATGGGTGTATATGGCTACAGGGTTGCCAGATCTGCATTACACAACCCTCCCAAAAGCCAATAAAATCTAGCCTAAATCTATCCCAAGTCCAAATATCACAGCTTAAAATATGCCTCTCCAATACTCAAAAAAGTATAATTTCCCAAATACTGTTAAATTACACACAATGTCTTTTTAAAAATGACTAGTAGTAACTATAAACACAATTTGTATATAACTTCATCCCACCTTAAAAGTGACCGCTGTTGTACAAGCACACTTATTCCATCTTTAAACCACGGAATAAAAAACAAGCCGTAGTAAGGGTTTAAAAGTAGCCCCTTTCTGCAGAAATTCTGCAGACTTGGCAACCCTATCCACCTCAATTCTCCTGAATGTGATCGTACAGGTACACGTTGTATATTGCATGTATTTATGTCAATATGTGAGCTGTATGTCCATCCGTGAAAAGAATGTTTGAGAGGAGAGGTGTTTTTTTAACTGTGCTTTCTGTCATATTAAACATCACTCTGTTTTACCTCACAACGCCTGTGAGCCTTCTCTGTCCAGAGACAGCAGTGTTACAGCGCCCCCTAGTGGCCGCAATTAAGCTCACAGTCAGTCTGTGACGATACAGAAGCACATTAAAAAGTTGCAACTGTTAACATTAGTTATGCACAATAAACTAACATAAACACAAATTAATTAATGATAAAAACTATATTGCTCATTTGTAGTATGCATTTATGAATGTTAACAAATTCAACCTTATTCTGAAGTGTAAGCTATATCCTTTAATGAACAGGTTTGTGATTTCAAGATTTCAGAGTAATTGAAATCCTTTCCTCCCCACAGCCTGGCATAGCATCAGGTGGCAGCCCCCTAAGAGGCCGAGCCACAGTAAGTGTGTAAAAGGCCATTGACAAGTTAAATTAGTTTGTAAATATCCTCTAAACAAATGAATAAGAACTGAAGTCTACTAACATATTTAGTCATTTATGAAGCTTACTGTTATAAGCATCAATTCGTTTCTGTCATCTCATTGGCCGCCCTGCACCCTCATCTGATTGGCTGTTCTTGTCTTCTAATGTAAATGCAAAAAATATAATAATATCATTATCTTAGAGACCATATCATTGACCTTTTAGGTATTAGTCAACGCTTCATGACAGCAACTAACACTGGTAACTAACTCTGCAAGTGCTTCTGTCAGATTCCTCCCTTACCACAGAATTCATTTCATTCAAAACACTATGCTATGCATGTCAGCTCATGGAAAACCAGCTGTTTCCATGACGTATGAGATCATTTGTTATTTTTAGTGACTTTAAGTTCTGTGTCCACATTCCCAGACCCTGCCACAAGACCCCTCCACACTGTCCACAGAAACAGTAAGTGTCAGTGACCTCTGAACCCTACTGCCAGTGTTAGGATAAAAGAAGATGTTCATGAACTATGCACTAAACTCTATCAGAAATCTTCTGTTTAATTTAATTAATGTTAATAGGAAGCACATGTGTGAGATTATGAAGTGTTTCACTTTATCTCCTATAGCCGGGTGAATCTCACAATACTTACATAGAGCTCTTGTTCTTTTTCTCTTCCAGTCTCCGAGGACACTGTCTCCAACACCATCTGCTGAGGTCAGAGACTGTTTTATAATGCCTAAAATCTGCATTCACGTTACAGGGATATAGACAGGACTTACGTCTTGGATATAATCAGTTGTTCATTTATTTTCATTATTAAAGTTCTATTCTATTTTATTTGAAAATGAGAAAAATTGACATGTTTTTTTACATTTTGTGTATTTTTAATGCATGTAATCTACTGAAACTTTGTGTGTGACAGGGTTGCTACGACACGAGGGAACGCATCATACAGCGATCCACCAGTCAGGGCTCCATCGGCTCTCCAGTCTATCACCGACACAACTACATCCCGCCTCTATCCAAATCTCCCCAGCACTTTCACAGACCAGGTGAGTCAAATGATCATTTCAAATTTTCACCTCTGTAGGATTCCAGACGATGAGGCTTCCTTTTGTCACACAGCCAAACATGTCAGCCCACCTCCCGTTCCTTTTCCCTGCTCTTGATTTCCTCCTGATCCTGTGACCTTCCTCCCTCCTCTGCTCACGTGTGCTCCTCTTCATCTTCTCTTCTCTCCTTCCTCCTCTGTTCCTCCTCCTCCTTCCTGAGCGGCTGGCAGGAATGCTGAAGCTCTGCTCCTCCTTGCGCTCCAGTCACAGCGATACGCGTCCCACCTCCCCTTTCCGACATCACTTCCTCCCCCACAACAAAGGTAAGGCCCTACCGCCCCCGTCGCCCAATTTGCACTCAGTGTCATTTCGTAAAACACAAAACCACCTCCATCCTTTCGGGTTTGGGGCCACATTAATGATTGATTGTAAAGCTGTGCGTTTCATATGGCGGCACTGTTTGAGATAGTCACTGAAAAAGTTCTGGACTTGCTTGACAGTGGTGATGTTAAAGGCTGTGTTTGGTCTGTAAATGCAACTGAATCACACATCGCACATTACTAATGTCATGCTCCTCTGTATAATGTCCCTTTCCTCTCCACAGATTCTTTCTGCATAGGTATGTCTTGGCTTCGTGGCTGTTGTTGACTGTATGTGGCAGATGCACGCTGGTTCCATTGACCATTCATTCATGCTTTTATTTAGGATTCTGTCCATTCAATGACATTTAACCAGCTCAGTATGACATTACTAATAATCCAAACATAGTAAGCTGAAGGTAACAAATCTGAACTTCAAATAAAGCAAATAGAGCTTCTCATGTACAGGAGACCTAATATTACTATACAATAGCTTACTGCAAAATAGCACAGCTATATTGCCTTAAACACTACAAAATAAAAATTCAGTCATTATTTATTCATCCTCATGTTGTTCAAAACCTGTATATGACTGTTTTTTTCTGTGGAACACAAAAGAAGATATTTTGAGAAATGTCTTAGTGGTTTTGTGTCCATACAATGGAAGTCAATGGGGTTCTTCTTTTGCGTTCTGCTGAAGAAAGAAATGACATGAGGGTGAGTAAATGATCAAAGAATTTTCATTTTTAGTTAATTTGTCTTAAGTTGTTGCCTATAAAGACAGCTCACTAAGTTTTGGAAATGAATGTACAGTATATGTTGCATGTTTAATCTACTTATTTTCATCACAGGCAAAACTAACCCATTTATCGCTATTATGTCATAATGCCACCAAACACAAATAAGTGACTCATCTTCGAATCCTAAAGTTGATGTTCTGACCCTGATGTGGAGTGTCATTGTGATTGTGAAGCGTCCGCATGTCGTCTCTTTCCACGTTCTCATACCTGTTTCTCTTTAATGGGACCAGCACACGGTCCAGTCCGTCCCACTTTCACCCCTCTGTCAAAGCCTTTTTCTGTTCGTTCATCTTTCCGTCAGTGAAGATGTATTCCAGCATTATTCTCTCTTTCTTTCCTTCTTTTATTCGTTCTGTTCGCTTTTTGATTTCTTTACGTTTCTCCCGCTTATTCTCTTCTTCTTGTTTGGAGGCACTGAGCCGTCCAGTGGCCGGAGTTCTCCCCTTTCCTCTCGGCCGGCCACCCCGACCCTCTCTCTGACCCCTAAACATTTCCACATCCCAGGTAGGAGCTGGAGCATCCATGAATACATGTGTCCATCCCGCTAATTCTGCCTCTCATTGTTAATTTTTCTCTGTTTCTATTACTTTATTCCCTATTTTTCTATCATATTTCCCTCGTTATGTTGATTTATGCATTTGTGGGGGTTTTTTTGTTTCGATAATCAATTTTGATCACCCCTTGTGCCTAATACATGTATGATCACATTCTTTTTATATGCCTCAGTTTTCTCAAATATGATCAGCAGATGGATAACTAAAGCGTATTGTATGAAGAAAATGTGTTATTTAAACTAGATATTTATTTTCAATCCACAGACCAAGGCATTAACATGTATAGAAAACCACCAATCTACAAACAGCATGGTATGGTTGCTTTAAGTACTTGACAGAAAATTGCTGAATATAATTTTTCATTGAAATGTGCAGTTTTGCATGCGGTGATATCTATCTGTATGTTTATGGTCCATTCATAAATAGACATACAAATATATCATAAATCGCAGATCATCAAACATATATCTTACATGCTAAATTAACATTGGTTTATAATGCTTTTTTTAAAACCATTGATGTGCAAATTAATTTTGTACCCTGTGTGTATAAGCTTAATCTAAGACTGTTTATTTTACTTATTTTATATAT
This sequence comes from Beaufortia kweichowensis, assembly GCA_019155185.1. Taxonomy (NCBI): domain Eukaryota; kingdom Metazoa; phylum Chordata; class Actinopteri; order Cypriniformes; family Gastromyzontidae; genus Beaufortia; species Beaufortia kweichowensis. The sequence goes on from CM032808.1 coordinate 11,173,828, forward strand.
GTTTATGTACATTGACTCCATCCACCAATCCATTTAAATGTGGTTATGATGTTTGTCACATCACATCATATGTTTACATGTAAGTATCATTTGACATCATAATCTTTTCACATCTTCAAGTTTTTACTTTCTCTCCCTTTTTTCACTTTCTCATGACTCACTCACCACAACAAACTAAAATTCCTTCTTCTTTAACAATCGCCGTTAAACTTTATTCTGCCTTGGAACTGCATGGAAATATAGCTTGCCAGATCCTGTAACAAATTCCCTGAAACCTCACATGACACTGTAATAAGATACATAAATTAAATGACACCCTTCGACATCCCTATCTTCTACTGGCTTCAAAATACATACCTACATTTTCTTCTTGCTTTAAAATATACAGGACCATAAATTTGCATGTCTGTCCTACTGTAAAACAAAACTTAATCCTGTATTATATACAGTGATGGCCATTAACATTTCAAAGCATTTAGCTTTATATTTCAATACACATTAGTGTTTTACTCAAATAAACAAAACAACAACAACAAAACATTCAAATATAATGTTAAGCTTAATTGCATCATTATTATAAAAAATGCTTTGAACTGATTGGCCAGCACTGTACTTATCGCCAATGAGAGCCGGTAACTAATAGTTTAGTTCCCCAAAATACCGATTCAGATTCAGCTGCCCTGGCAGCCCAAAGTAAATCCGCGGATGACATCATCAAATCATCCAAGTTCCCTGCTGCTCACGCCCCTCGGCCGGATGAAACCCCAAAGATCGAGACCGACTACTGGCCGTGTCCTCCATCCCTCGCTGCTTTAGGTACGCCTCCGCCTCTGGCTCCTCCTGACCGCACGGCACGTAACAAACAAACAGGTGGAAGCCATTTATGATGAACATGATGGCCTCAAACAAGGATGATTAAGAACTCTTATCTAGGAAACTCTAATGTAGGATGCTATAAGTTGCTTTACAGATATTCTACTATTAAATCAAATACAGCCACAATCAAAAATCATTTCACGACTGATCATGTCTTTTTTATTATTTGTTTTACTCTTGTTGCCATTTTTGTTTCATTTGATTATAACAGTAACAAGCTCCTTTACAGGTTGCCGTGGATACAATGACATGACATCATTCCAATCATCTCAAATGTTTTTTTCTTTCTTTTTTTCTTTAAACAATCTTTAATGGTGGTGGAATGGCAGGCTCAGAAGGTAGGAGTCGCTCACGAGACGAGGAAGAGGATGAGCATGTGAAACGCAGACATCTTCAGGAAGAACATCTTAGCAAGGTAAAGAGTGCCTGTTACTATAGCATATGTGCTTTTATTTTAAGCCAAAGCAACCATACAGTAAATTAAAGCACATTAGTGACAGAAAAACTTCCTTAAAATCAATGCAATGTCATGTGACCGAGCCCCATGTTTAAATTGCAGATCCAATCTGGACTTGGGAAGCTCATTCTGAAGGAGGAAATGGAAAAGGAATTGACCAGAGAGAAGTACACACGCAGTATTGCCGCCCAGCGATTTGACTCCCAATACGCAAACTGTATCACAGGTATACGATGCCATCCATGTGCACAAACAAACATAGCTTACTTTGGCATTAATAAGGATTGTTTCCTCTGTTGTAGACTCCCAAACGTCCAAAACATCATCTCTGCCTGGATATGGCCGCAATGGCCTGCATCGGGTAAGTCTTAGCCATTGGTTGGTTTTGTCATATATATTTATACAAATGAAATTTTAATGAAAATTTAATGGCCACCCTTAATTTTTCTATGTTTACAGCCTCAGTCTACCGAACTCTCGCAGTATAATAGTTATGGGGATGTGTGTGGAGGACAAAGAGGTAATATAATGCTTCCAATAATCAAAATACCTCTTATATCAGCTGTCATTAAGTTAAGTAATTTCTTTGATTTTTCTCTTTTGTCCATTTTACAGATTTTAAGGTATGTGTTTGACACACACTAAGCTCTGAGCATGTGCATCAGCTCTCATGCACATATGAAAATGAAATCATGCTACATGTAAGCGGAATGGCACTCATGCCCTCATTGCAATGCTTGCGTTTGAGTTTGAGCCATGGGGAACAAGCACAGTCAAGGGTTTCCAAAAACATCCCCACCCCTCAGCACTTAAGCAGGCAACATAATGCATCATATGGATGGTTAAGTTTCCAGTCTGTCTGGATTCACCTCCCTTCAGAGAAATAGCTGCTAGGAATTATATCCAGACTGTTTCCCAACATTCTGAATTTCTCGTTTTTGCTTTCTTTTTTTGACATCAGCATCACGTGTATATGTTCTGTTCTATAGCCCACCCAAGATGCCCAAGATTCCATTACAAGAATGGACAGGGGAATGTCTATGCCTAATATGTTGGAATATAAAGCAAGTATCCCAAATATTTTCTTTCATGAGAATTATGTTTCTCTTCTCTTTTTCATTCTGTAAATACTCCTCTGTGTGCGGTTAATAATTCCTCCCCCCAAAGCAAACATTCATCAGAATTGTAATTTTGGCTCAGCTTTATAAGCAATGGTCAGTGGGAGGAACCAGACTAGCATTTCTTGCATATCTTCCAGCACAATGAAATGATTTCATCACATGACACAGTCTGTTTAACAGTACAGATCATTTAATCATGCTAAACTTTTTTTAAAAGTCCTGGTTCTGGTTAAAGGGGCTAAACACATGGTAGTATTTTATTAAAGCTGTTGCTATAGTTACCAGAAGCCAGATTCAGTGAGATTTATGTTAATGGTAAGACTTAATAGCTTACGGTTAATAGGGCTTCCCAGCAGCATAAAAAACAGGAAGTCACATCATTTATTTTAGACTCCTAACTGTCTTCAGGAGTGCTAGCATTAAAAGCTCTAGAATTCTTGCTACAGAAGAAACCCCACCCAACTGTGAAGGAAAAACAAACTCTTGTTTCCATAGTTACCCATTTATTTTAGCTGGAATGTCTGAACATGCAATACTTTTTACTTTGTGTATTTCTTTTATGTAAAAAATAGTAAACTGATGACACAAACAATTTAGAGATTGATCATTACGTCACAACACCAAAAATATAAAAAATATCAAAATGTTTAGATTGCAGTGTTCTGCTACAACCTGATTAAAATAATAAAACATACTACCAAAACGCAAAAAATCTGATTTTATTACATTGTGTAAGTGCCAATTGATAGTACTGTACAATTTATACATAACTATAACCAGGCCTGTCAAGGAGAAATTGAAACAAATGCCTCAAAATGTTGAGTTTCTATGTTTATAACATGTTTAAAATGCAGCCAAATTTATTTTTCCTTATAAAATAAGTGACTACAGTAACCAGAATTTGTTTTTCCAATACTAAACCACTCTCCAAGTATATATATCACATTGGCAACTATATTGAATAAAAGCACTATATTACTCTTTTTACAAACACAAACTTTCGGCTTTTGACACACACAAGGGTCACCGATTCTTCCACTGCACGTGCTTTGCTTCCACATGCACTGTGTGCTGCAGTATCGTGTTTGTGTGTTCATTGTTAGATTGTCATGACTATGCATCATTTCTTCATCCAGCGCTGCTTTCAGCAATTCATTGTGTTTGGCAAATGCCTCGCATAGCATTCTCCATAACAACACAATCCCTCCTTTTATGAAGGTGTATCCATATGAAATGCTCACTGTCACCAACAGAGGGCGTACTAAGCTCCCGAAGGACGTGGACAGGACGAGACTGGAGGTAACAAACGGTGTCGTTTTTTATTTAAATGTCATAAAAGTGACGATTTATAATTTGCTCTTTTTCTTTCTTTCACAAATATATCTAGCGTCACTTGGCTCCCGAGACGTTCTTTGACATTTTTGGCATGGAAATCCACAAGTTTGACAGACTTCCTCTTTGGAAGCGCAATGATATGAAGAAGAAAGCGAAGCTCTTCTAGATAGCTGTGCATGATTTAATTTATCAGTCACTCATATAATGTATTAGAGCTATATATTTCTCTGATTTACATCCTTGTTTTTCAACTTTGGTTTGTTTTTTTGTTTTTTATTTCTTGGTTTGCATTCATCAATTACATGCACAAAACAAAAGTTATATTTTGCTTCAAGCCACCCGATCCATATTTCCCCCGAATCTAGATATAATATTGAACGAGTGTTTGATACGGTTTGAGTGTCCCCTTAAGGAGCGTGGAGAGCTGCTTGCACTCATTAAACCCACTTCCAGAGATTTCTCCTTCCTCCCGGCCCTCTTTTAAAACAAGACTGTAATTTTTTTGATGGTAACCAGGGGCTGTCAGCGGGGCTCTCCATCTAAACAGGCTGTTAAGGTGGTGAAGTTGAAGGAATCCCTGAAGGCCCCTGCTGCTACAGACCTGACAGAAGCTTTGATGTGTGTTAAAGAAGGGAAATGAGAGCTACTGAAGATGAGAAGCTCTGGCTCCACCTGCGGAGCCAAGGTCCCCTGGCTCATCCGGGCCCCGGCTCTGGAAAGCATTAGAACCTGTTGAAACCGAGATTGGTGTTCATTCCCATCAGACTTCTGCCGTCAGGTCACAGTCTTTAAAAAACCATCATGTAAAGTACAAGCATGTTCTCACCATATCCCAAAAGCACCTGATATAGATAAGATGTTTATCTAAAAGTCTTTTTTCTGATAGAGATATCAGAACAGGCGGTGGTGATTATTATTAATTTGGAAAATTAAGCCTAAAAATTCCTTTTAAGATGATTTTTATAGGATGTTTCACCACTAGAGGTCAGACTCATGTCATACTGTATGAGAAGAATCAGACAGTTTACTGTATGTTGACCACTGTTTGGTCCTTTCTGCAATATTTAATAGCATATAATTTTAAATAAAGCTGAATTTAAAAAGAAAAGCTTTTGAACTGACTGCCTCAAAGGTTTTAATACTGCCACTGTGTTGCCGTGAGGATTGACAGAGATGTAGCCGTAGCATTTGTGCCGGGTGTAGATTTGACATCAGGGCCGTATCTCTGTCATTCATTTATATTGCTGCCGAATAATGCCGTTCCCATGGACTCTGCCATTGGCTATTATTCCCAACAGTTTCCTGTGTTACTAACAGGGTTAATGACAGAGAACATATTACAGCATTGTGCTTTTGTAGTATCACAAAACATGCAACTGTGTTGAGTGTGAATACTAGAATAAGATGTGTATGTCACTTTAAAGGAGTATGAAGAGTTGTTTTGATACCCCTACTGTGTACCTCACCTTTTTCTGTCCTTTTTGAAGGAAAGATTTGGGTGTAATGCTCTGCTGAGTAATAAAACTCTGCTTCAGAACGTATTAGTGTTTTTCTTCATCTGACATAATCATTGCTGTGCGGGGCATAAAATATATGAAAGATGGCTGTGTGTGCATGTCATTATGTGTTCTGTCTCTAGAAATGGTCTCTGTGTGCGATGAGGGGCCCGGATTACAAGTGGGAGGTCCGCCTGTTGAGTCACTTGGAAATCCCTGGGTGCTTTCCTTCATGCTCTCTGTGCCTGATAAATGGACCCTGCCGTATGACCTCTTTCCCATAATGCTCTCCTCCCAGGCTTCACAGTCAGTTAGACTCATAACAAGACTTGGCATCTTGATACACCGGAGCAGTCCCACTATAATTGCAATAGAGAGATATTTCAGCAGTGTGGAGGAGTGTTTATTGGTGTTTCTGGTCATTCATACCACAAATTTCATCCTCCTGAACAAGATGATTTTTCCATGTTTGACAGACTGTGACACGGGCCACCAGTAGCAGATCATTCACACATAAACGAAGTTCCAACAAAAACTCATCTCTATATTGTTCCAGAACATCCTGTAAGCTCATTATAATGCTTGGTTTGATTTGCTTTTTAGGACAGCTATTCACTATTTTTATTATTTCAGATGTTTGTGAAGAACACTCTGTGCAGGTTTTGGCTCCATCTACTTATAGTTTGTGTTTGACATCATCATCCATGTGTCAAATCTAATGATGAGATGGTTATGTGCCAGTCTTACATTTCAGACCCCAAAAGCTCCTGTCACGAATTTTGGAGCTGAATCGGACAAAATGTAGATGTAATGAGAAGCTTTGCTGCCACACATCATGCCCAATGTCTCCCAAAAGAACATCTTGACGGATCATTTTCACACCACTCTGACCAGAAACCTGTTTTTTCTAGTATGAGCTAGACTGAACCTGATTACTAAGTGTAGGAGTGACAGAATAATATTGTTTAATGACATAATGTTCCGCTCTTGGGGATCCAGTGGAGTGAAGAACAGAGTTTGATCAGGTGCCTTTTTCCCCCTGACTTTGTGTAAAGCTACACTGACTTGACAAGGAGGAAAAAAGATTTGAGTTTTAGTCAACAGTCAGAACTTCAGAAGAACCGGTATATGTTAGCTTGCAAAACAGACTTAAGGAAGTTTTTATTCTGGGAAGTCAGATGTTGCTTAAATTCTTGAGTATGTTGCATTTATATATAGTATCAACTTTGTCTGTCTGAACATTTTTGTCCAAACATCTCTTAGGAAACATTAAAAAAGAACACAAATGAGATGATTGTTGACATACAGTTGACAATGATGCTAAAAATTGAATATGGAAGGTATATCATCATACTTATCATCATATCATATCAGATCATATGTGGTCAGAAACGTTTTTAAAAAAGTTCATGAAGGTAGTTGTAAAGAAGAAATAATTGACATATTTCAGAAATTTCTGTTGTTATTTCTCTTCCCTATGGAAGGTATTCTATCCTGGACACACAGTCCAGAATTGCTCTTGTTGTTTATGTGTTCCTTTTATCCGCCTATTGTTTTGGTTGTTGTGTTCAATGAAGGAGAGCATCTCATCGGCCCCATGCAGTCCTCAATCTGACTGCCCTGACTGATGTTCCTGGCACATCCTGAGCACCTCTTTGTGTACAATGACTGCAGTGGTGTTTTTGTGAGTGTATATCTGTGTGTGTTACATGGGAAAGGTCCTTGAATCAAAAGGCCCCAGTGCTGGGATGAGGCTGATTCAGTGACCCCTGCTCTCTGAGTCACAGCTGTGGAATGTTCTTTGTGCTCCAACCAGTGGCAGCCAGGATGATCTGCCAATGTCTGCACCCACCCAATCCAGCTGATAAACAGCATCCAAACAATCCCCACAATGCATCAGGAACATCTGAATCGTATTCCACATCTCATAACAAATCTGTTACTTGTTCTGACAGCCTTTGAAGTTTGAACTATCAAGTGTTTTTACATTGTTTCTGCTTCTGTGTATAAATGGCCTTTATGCTCTATGAGCATGAACAATATGACTCCCTTCATTTTTCTCTGCAGACCACCCTCCATCAGGCCCCTCACCACACACGTCTTGCAGACGGTTTCTCATTCACACATCCTCCTCTAAAGCCACAGGATCAGCTGAGACTGGATACAGACTGGAAACCTGGTAGATTGACTGCAGGCAGTTTTTGAGGCCACCTTGAAGGTCTCAAAACTGACTCAGTTAGTGGGGATTACCCCATCAGTCTGAGATGGGTAACTCGACCGCTGTCGCTCAAGGGGGTTCTTGGATTGCATTTAATTATTGAGCTTGTTATTGAACATAGTCCTTCTATAGGACAACTGTTCTCTGTTCCTACAAAAAAAGCATTTATGGTGTTATAATTTATTACTTCATTTTACGTGTGCTAAATTACTTCCTCCTAACTCCACTATAAGTAAGCTATTAACTGGTTGATCTATCCAAAAAGTAAGAACCAAAACATTGTTCAGTATAGACATCCAACCAGCTTGACAATGGTGTCATTTTGTGATGGGACTTCCTATCTGTTCAACCAATGGCACAAGAGGAAGTGTTTGAGATCTATTGGTGATTTGCAGACTATGTCAGTCTACAAATAATCATCAACATTGCATATGGGAAATGGATATGTGGTCTATCTACATCACCTTATTAGGACATTCAAATCTATATGTACAACTGCACACAAGCTGGGAAAATAAATGTAGAATATCATGAATTATGATTTATACAAATCTAATCTCCTAGTTCAATGAAAAGGCCTTGGAAACTTGCAGCCCCTTGGGGTTTGTTGGAGGGGTCAGCTGCTCAAAGCATGTGACCCAATTTACCCAGTTCACAGTGATACAGGAAATGGTTCTCACACTCACTGACCAATTGACAAAAAGGATATTATAGGAAGTTCCTGGTTGATGTATTCTGCTCATCTAGAGCACCTAACTTTGACCCTTGTTGCTCATCTGTGCAAGAGAAACAATTAATACTTTTTCCAACTTATATAATAGTATCACTAAACCTAATTTCTTTCCTAGGTTGATGCTAGAGATCAATGAAATATGATTTATTTACACCTAAAGGGTCATTCTTAACATGTAATGAAATGTAACCTTGGTTATCTTGTTCTGCACTGTTCTTCTCTTTACTCCGGGTTAATCATTTATCTTAGATTTAATGATTTTACACTTGACATTTGTAAGCCACAAGTTAACGTTGGCACTTGCATATTAATGAGAGAAGTGACACTGATGGATAAACAACGTTTATCTCATTTGCATATTAATAAGGTCAATAGTGTTGACGGAAAGAGCTTGAATGGGCACGCGACCTCTTGTGATAGTTATTTGTGCATTGTTATCTGTTGAAATGAGGCCAGGTAAGACGCACTGGCTGTTTCAGGTCATTTTAAACGTTGAAAAAACCCCAAATAATACGCATATGTGGACTCCAGTTACGCGTTTGCAGTCATGAATGGACGTTTCTCTCAGACGCTAAAACTAAACAGCGCGTGAAAGTTTTGCTAATGTACAAAGCGCATGAATACGTAATGACGTAGGCATCAAGAAGTATCTGTTGCTAAACAACGTGCTGTACAATTCTGCCATCATTTCACAATAGTATATACTTTTTGGAGCAGAGTTCGGGGTTAACCGACTGTAACCGGGGTTAATGTGAAAATTTATTTTTAAGTTTATTTTTAGTTAACTTTGTTTACACGATTGCTTAAGCAGTTTATATATCTGTATTTATTCAGTCGATCCATATATATATATATATATATATATATATATATATATATATATATATATATCAGTCAAACGTTTTAGACACATTTACAAAAATATTTCTTATAATCTTAAAAAAAATCTTTAATCTGAACGTATATATTTAATTGCTTAAAATGACTTGTGCCAATATATTAATTAATTAAAAAACTTTTATTTAAAAAAAATTATTTTAAATTTATTTTAAATGATTATTTGGAATGATGAATTAAAACAGCCAATCAGAGTCCTGTATATGTATGCCGTTTAAAATGTATTTTGCATGCTTTTCGTCACAGCATCATTCCCATAGTTACAGTCGTGTTATGTTTTTGATAAGTTTGCTACTATTAAAATGTGGAAAAAGGTTAAAGATACTTATTTTCTATAATCTATCAAATTTGAATCTACATGTAAATGCAAGCAAACATTGTGCTGCGAAATGACTGTCAGCTCATGATTTGACGTATTGGAGAATGACGCGAGCCAGAGGAGGCGCGGCAGTGCGAGCGAAGCGCATCTGAAAGAGTTGTAGAAGAGGAGAGGATAACAGCACAACACCATCAGCCTGAAGATTCAGGACTGTCCGAGTTTAGTTAAACCTGACTCAGACCGGTCTGGACTGAACTGCCTTATATAAAGAGAGCTGACACACGGCGAAGATAGTTTCACGTGTGAAGAATGGATAAGCACAATGGTAAGTAAAACTTGTCTGTTTTTCTGCTTACTGTATATTTTATGTTGTTCGTTTGCACAAGTTCGTGTCATGTTCTCGCAAGTTTTGGTAAATTGAAATAGACTTCTATAAGCTATTTTAAGCAGTTACAGTGTCTGCCAATACTCTTCTATGGAATAACGGGTCGTGGGAATCTGTGGGAATCTTTCTGTACAGAGGGATGATGAGGATAATGAGTTTTCAGTGAGTTTACTTTTCTCTGCGCTGATTCATTGACCTCTCTTTGTATGTTTTGCTCAGTCTGTCATGTTCTTCCTCGGTATAAATTACGTGAGTTGGGTATAGATAAATAAACAAGCGTTTATTAGAGACGCTCACAGCAGAGTCTGTCCAGTAGCAACAATGGTCTTCCCAAATTCCTTGGATTCCTGTGGTTTAAACTTTTTACATGCATAGGAATGCAGATTCTCAATAATTCATGACAATTCGTGATAAGACTTTTTTTAATGGGAGGGACAGCAGCCTAATGTTTTTGTTTCTGGAGAGGATCATTAAAACCTGTTGCACATGTACTGTATAATGTTTTAAAAATCATCAGCCATTAGTGGCCATTCATCATGTGTGGCTGTGCTGACAGAGAAGTGTGTTGTCAAACTTACTATAGGGAGCAATAAACCAAAGTTCATAGAGCCTGTGAGAACACTAGCGTTTGGACAATAAACCCATCTGTGCCACAATTGACAATGGTTTTCACTTCATAATTCCACTTCCTTTGCTGCAGACTTTAGCATGTAAGGTACAGTAGTCATGTTTCTGTTTAAGTCAAAACACTCATCAGTTCTTGGGATTTGCAAAACAGGTTTGTGTCAATATTTCTGCCATATTTTTGAGTTTTTGACTTATTACGTGGCTTTATTAAAACATGGTCTGTAGTTGTTTTGTATTGACACCATTCCTGACAAGAATCCTCTATTACTCAGTAACTTGTGTCATTAGTGACATGGCTGCAGTTATTGTGGTTAGACGTCTGTGGGCCTCTTGAGGATTCTTTGTAAATTTTGTTTTTGTGAGATAAGACTAAGAGGGAGGGAAAGAAGATAGAAGGAGGGAAGTGGATGGTGGAGGCATGTTGAGGAGTATTGCATAATTCCTCCCATGATAAAAGACTGAGGGGGTGGCATACTGTACTTTCCAGTGTCATAAGATGCTTTGTTTGTGTGTACTGTAGCATTGTGGACATGAGCTTTGTAGGTTCATATAATTCCATTTACTAATGTAGCTGATCCATCAATTTTTTTATTTACTTCTAAATGGTCGTATGGTCATGTCAAACAGAACCACATGTCAACTTCCCAAAATTGATGTATCGACCCACAGAACTCTTTTGATAATAAAAATATGAGTTTTGGTTTGTGTAATTCAGGATATAGTTTTGGATTGTGGTTCTTGGAAAACACTACGCCGTGTGAGCCTCAGAGTTCACACAAGTACAGTATCATTGTTGATTCTGGCCTGTTCGGTTCCACTTTTACATGAAAATGTGCCTTTGTGTTGAACTTTTGGTTGATATTTGAGTCAGTAAATCTCAACTTGAGGCGTAGTTCAAACTCTTGTTCTTTTTTATAGCTGTAATTATACTTTATGATTAAATAAAATGGCAGGGTATTAAAAACAAACAGTCTAGTTATACCTGAAAAACTGGGTCAAGGCATCAAACATCTGAATCTGATATGTACCCTGATGTTTGGCATCGGCCATGTAGAGTATTTAAATCCTTGACGTACTTTTCTCTTATCCTTCCAGTTTCCTTTCTCCCACCCCAATTTCTCTCTTCAAAAGAGACTGTGGAACCAGATCTCACCCCTGAGGTCCGGTATGATACCGGCGTGTTTCCTGATCCACCCTCGGGCCTCTCTGCCCAGGCCGATGCTCGGAGCGTGTCAGCGTTTCAGAATGTTGCCGGAGACATAGGGTCGTCTTGTGCAGGCTGGATGCTGGAAACGTCTCCAAAGCTTTTCCAGAATGAAAGATCAGCACTTTTTTTAAAGTCTTCGAGTTCACGCCCTCGTTACACTCACTTCTAAAGAGAAGCAACAGGGAAGCAGTAAGCTTATTAGTATACACAGAGCTCAGTGGAGCCAGGACTCAGCACTTTCCTTGGACCAGATTTACAGAGAACAGATCAGATAGTCTTCCCTTAAGGGGTCAAATGCTCCCACTAGTAATTTGGCCACTCTGGTTCTTATCCTGATCTGAGCAACGTGTAAAGTTGGCAGAGAATAGTGGATAATCTGCACAACACTGCTATCGCCGCGACAGTGTTTACCATTTGTTAATTCAGGCGTGGAGGTTCTGATTACGAGATGGCTTGATAAATCTGTGCTTATCTCTTAGCAGGAGCGTCAGTGTTGATTTATCCAGGGTTAAGATTACAACCCGGTGGGTTGTTGTAAAGTCTTTAGAGGGCCAGAGTTGGTTGTTACTGTCAGTCAGCGTGACGTCACGGCTGTTTCAGATCCTGTCTTGCTCAGAGCTTTGGGATTTGAGAGTTCAGACGAAGCCGAAACAAAGACTGTTATGTTTTGACGTTGATATTGTTTTGACTATTACAACACAAACTGATTCTTGAAATTGTGTTGTGCAAATTCAACCAGCGTAATATATAATTATCATTTGTGAGAAGTCAGTCACGGTGATCTGAAGAGATACTGCCTGATGCTGGCTGCATTGTGTGTTTGAAGTCTTGCTGTGTATGACCTGAGTTCCATCCAAAATTAGTGTCATGTAGTGTTTGGAAAAGTCCCTTTGTTTTGATCTCTGTTATTAGCCCTTTAGTGGCCAAGAGTAATTCAAAATAATCGCTTTTTGAGTCCCTTTTTAAAAAATACTTATCATCACTCATTTATCTTCTACTGAAACGATGAGGTCAGGGGAAGTGAAACAGAGGTGAGCCAATCATCAGCTAGATAAATTAAGCCAGACGTGAGCTGTCAATGTGTCACCTGTTTTACAATTTAGAATATTATACATTATAACAAATAAAAGGAAAAAGCTGTGTAGAAACTCAGAGATGGTCAGACACATTTATATAAGAGAAGTGTACAGATATATTTGTCTCAGAAGTGTTTGAAAATGTGTTTCAATGGCTTGCCATAAAGAGTAATTCATTTACACATTTGATCTCGGTCCCCTTCAAAATGAAATAGCACTGCATCCAAAACTGTCAGTGGCCTTCCAAAACAGTTATTCACCGTCATCATCTGTGCAACAAATGTCAGTCAAAGAAAAGATCCAGTATCTCTGTAACACTGAGTGCATGACCCTAACTATGTCTGCGTTGAAGAGGGACAATGTTCACAAATAAACTGCTATGGTGATATATTTTTAAATATCACAGCCAAGTCCTATAGGTAGCGGAGGAGAAGTGTGTGTGAAAAAGCAGCAGTTCAGAGTATATCAGTGTCATTGTGTCTGTGGACAGTTTAGAAAGGAGAACAAGGAGAGGTTAAGTAAGAACGGGCGCTTAGTCAGTAGTTTTTCGTATTTTTGTATATATTTAATAAGCATACAACAACTGGCAACAAAAAGCATTTCACAGCATCATGTGATCCACATACGTATCCTCAGCAAAGGAACAAGTGCATTCATCAGCCTTGCAAATAACACAGTAATTTTTGTTTGAGTAAGTCAATTTATTATGACCACCATATCCATTAATCTGTTCCATACAACCTTAGAAACTGTTTTTAAAGGGAACGTACATTTTAACATCTGTCCATCTAGGAGATTCTTTTAGTTTATGTTGGCAAATTACAGTAAAGACATGACCATTACCATAGATTATGATGATATATTTGGATTTATTTGCCAGCAGATCTCATCCATAACTAGTTCTCTATCCAAACTTGTGATTATAAATGGCCCAGACAAAAGAAAACATTTTGACTTCGTTTGATAACAAGTCATTGTAGGAAATGGAATTTTTATTGCTGTGCAATTCTGTGCAAACTGATTTTCTGTGGCCAGTGGTCCTGTTTGCTAAGCTTAAATAAACTGAAACTCTACTTCTGAAAACTAGAGCCAACAGACCATAATGCAACATTCCAGGGTTGAGACATGTATAGTAAGGCATATGTAGTTCAATTTTAACACATTGGCCAATAGATGTGATTAAGTACGTGGGTGTGACAGGCATTATGCTGAAACATAATGAAGTACGTTTTAATTTACAATTAGAATAAACTTGTGTTTTCTTTTCCTGAGTACAGCAATTATATGTAATTGATGTATTTGTATTGCATAATGTCAGCTGGGTGTGCAGTACATTAAGATTTGTGTAGGCAAACATTCTGTGTTGCCATTAAGAGGACAAGAACTATTACACTGAATAGATATTACACAATAAATAATTACCTACTTGTGGGTCTTAAAAGGGCTTGTATGTTTGTGTGTGGTGGCAGTTCTGATTATGCAGCGATTTAAGATGAGGTTTATATATCCAGATAAAATCAGGAACAAACCGAGCCAATTGTTGTCTTTGCTGATCATTTTGATTTGTTTATACTTCCACTGACTTAGTTCAGTAGTTCCTTAGTTGCTTTTCTGTGATCTTTACATGGTCAGTGTCATCTTGTTTGCCTTATAAAAGACAAGAGAATACTATAAAACACAAACACAGAACAAAACATGCCACCGCTCTGGTGATCACCCGCCTACATGCTTGACAGCCTGTCATTTCAGAGATTGAAGGTTTGACTCTAAAATCAAATAAATTATGTGCTATGACTTGTTGCATTCAGCTGTGCTAAGTATATGAGCCACAGCTGTATTTTAAGTGTCTATAAAATCAAACCAAAAGCATCAAAATGCAAAATCCAGTTAAACCAGCTCGATTTAAACTCGTGTTTATTATCCCTGCTCTGATACAGAAAACAGTTTGCGGGATTGATTCCTGGAAAAGTGGCACCTAACCTTGCAATTTACTGTGAGCATGTGTCTAAAATCAGTTCAATAGCTACTGAGAAAGAGGAAGATAAACAAGCGCTGCAACACTGTGCACAGTATGAGGTACGTTTTATTGAGGTGTTCCTCATTCTCTTAAACACCTTACTTCCACATCAGCTCAAAGTATCAGCCAAAGCATTTCTTTGTCTTGCTGCAAACCGAGTTTAGAAATAGCAAATGTTTGTCCCAGAAGAAGGAAGTGTGTGTTTTTTAGGCGAAAAAGAAATCCCCTTTTAGCCAGGCAGCATAACTATAACAGCAAACTAAAATTGCTTGGATGGAAATTCAATAAGATTGAATTGGTATTTTGTGATTTCCTAAATGTACTGTCCTGCATTTTAGGCCTCCAATGCACAAGAAGTCAAGAGTCTGTAGCATGTTGGACGATCCACAAATCACAAAAAAAACAGGTTTCATTATTCTGAGGAAGTGTGAGCAATTATTGGGCTTACAGGAATGTAACGTTGTAGTTCTCAGGCGTTGTATGGGCTCATGGCCAAGCTGTAACCAACGGAAACTCAGGCCCTTTCGTGCTGGAATCAGCTGACTTTATATTCCCAGGGTCCTTTTGGAGAAGGGCATCAATCTCTCAAAACACACGATAGAAAAAAATGTTTGGACAAAGCTTAGCCAAACATCATGGGTAGAGAATACAGGAGGCGATAAAGGTTTAATGTTCAACAGCTATGTAAAATAATGTAAAATGCACTCCATTTGTCATGTTATAAAAAATACCACACTGCAAGAAAAAATTTTTTATTGTATGTTTATGATTGCATATACGTTCCTGCACAGGCACCTCTTAGTGGGTGAGATATTGAAACAACCTGTTGATTCCTGAGAATGTGATGTATAACCTTAGTAAAGCCACAGTATCTTGTTTTTTAAATTTGCTGTTTACAAAAAAAATGTAATTGAATTCGGTTGAGTAGATTTTCACACAAAATATTTTTTACTATATTGTAATCATAATGATAAATCTTTAAATTTGGTCCTTTTACACATTAAGATGATACATATAAGAACTTCAGCCACAAGCTACTGATGCAGCTAGGTGTCAGTACAAGATGATTGTCTTATCCGCCAGTGCAACATAAGCTATTACTGAGGGTTTTATTGTACTGTAGCCAGTGGATGATCCAATCAGTGAAATGGAACAAGTTGGCTTGTTTATTTGTTTACAGGATAAGGAGTTCTTCTCATGAGCTATTTATGCATGAAGAAATGAATGCAAAGATGTTATCTGCCCCATGAGGCGGCCAAAATCTTTAAAACAGTCTTGATCAAATCCTGCCTCCCTAGGCTATGACTTCCTATTGTTTTGCATGCTTTCACTTTTACATGTCTCGAAGCACATTATAGTTTAAGATTGTTATTATTTGTTTAATAATTCCTTAAATACTCCTTCATCCATGGCTTTATTTGGGTAGTTGACAAATAAATATGTGACTGTGTCCTGATGTGACAGCAGAAATGTACAAAACCTTACAAAATATACAAATAGCATAAGATTTATATTTATTGCTAGAGTTAAAAAAAATTATGTCTTAGGACACAGTCACATATTTATTTGTCATCTACCCATTTACAATACACCATAACATGGCTACAACATGGCTTTTTCATTTATGAGATGTTAAAATGGGCAACAGTCGTTTCTGCAGAATGGATAACTGTAGTATTTTTTTAATACAAGAATTACTTTTTGTAAGTTAACCAACAACCAGCATTCACTTGTCATTAATTTGCCAAAATTAAGACGTATTTCTTAATCAAACTGTTTAGTTTGCATGCACAAGTTCTTTATGGCTTAATGTGGTGTTTTTATGAGTTTTAATGATTGAATGTCACATGAGAATCAAGCTGACTACACTTTTTGTTTTGTTTCTGTTTATGAACGGTTCTCCAGTAAGCTCTGTTGTGAGCCTGTTTTATTTATGAAAGGGGAAGAACAAAGTTAGGCCCTTATAGTCATGTCTGACATGCCCAGTCTGCTGCTGACCCAAGAGGGTGTTTGGGTCACGTTCATGTAGGGAAACAAAGCGTGTCCATTCACAACCTGCAGTCAGTATTGCTTCAAACAGACACGCTACAAAAGACAAAGCAGCGTGGATGTTATCCACAATTACCATAACGTTTAGCTATTAGCTAACAGAGTTTTATTTAAAGTGAAGTGGTTTGGTGTGAAGCCTGTGCTTAAAAATGTGTAGAAATAAAAACACTTGTGTAACTGAAACTTAGATAAGAAAATAGACTTACATTTAGTCATCCAAAAAATGTAACCACTACAGATACAGTAATTTACAGGCTACTGTATTTTCTTGAAATAAAAACATATTCACCTGAGGTAGTTAACATAGCTACAGTCTTTCATTTGGATTCACGTTGGACATATCATAAATATATCTCAAAATCATTTTAACATTTTATTTAAAAAGTCATTGGGTTGACATGTGTTTATTTGTGCTACAGGGCACCAAAGCGATTTGGGTAGATGTCATACTAAAGATTTAGCATAGTGTGGGAAACCAAGTCCACATGATGATTTTATTTTAGTTCTAACTTTGTGTTTGTGTGTGTGTGAGCAGTGCTGGAGCAGCTGTTGGAGCAACTTCAGAGGTTTCTGAAAATCCTGGATGGAGAGAAGCTGAGTGGAAATGCTGCAGTACAGAAAGGCCTTCTGACGGAGCTGCTACAATCGTACAAGTCTTCCACCGGTACATGAATAACATCAACACATAAAATAAACATATATACAAACAATTAAATTATGTCATTTAATCAGAACCTATGGCTTAGTGGTTAGCACACAAACTTTAGATATGTTGAGTCATAATGTTCATGCGGATGATGCAAGTTTGAGTCTGGGCTGCAATGCATCTCAATTATATTCAACATTTTAAAAGCGCTCTGAAAAACATAATATGCACTTCAACATACAGTATCACTTGCTTAGCACTGTATGTAGTGCTGTGTAAATTTTTCTGTGATGTTTAAAGAATCTTTTATATTCTGCCCGTAATTTTGGTTCACGCATGTGCCTCTCTTCACACAAGCATGGCTGTTGGTTTTTCATGTTTTGGTGTTGGGCTTGTGCACTTCCTCTCCTGGCTTCAAACTGTATCATTTTCCAGAGCTGTTTTTATTCTCTTGGGACACTCACTTCCTTTGAGTAGCATCTTATAAATAGCTTTCATTTCCATCCTAAAAATCTGTTTTTACTGTACCGTCCCAACTGCAGCATAGGGTTTAGTTCCAACTCGTAAACACATCAAACTATAATGACGTTTTGACATTTGGATAGCTTTGTTACCTGTGAACCGACATGTTCCACCTGTCTGTCATATTCTAATTGAATATAGTTTTAAATGTAATTTGAATTATGAAATAAAAAAAAATAGTGACTGATGCTAATATGTGTTCTGTTGCCAAGTGCTATAAAAGAGTATTATACAGACTGGGACTAAATCAGCACTTTTATTATGATAGAATATGACCTCTCTATGTCTCCAACTGGCCTGTCTTTGATGTGTACAAAAGAAGAGGCTCTAGAGACGCCTTAAAACACTTGAAGAAAAGCACAAAACTCTCTTTGTTCTTCCTTATAACAAAAATCGAATACATGTTCTGTAAAATAAGTGACATGTGAATGGAAGAATCTGAAATGTTTTAGGATTTAGATTTAGGGAAAAGATCTACAAATTAAAAATTATCTTGAAACCAATGAATTCACATGGCTCCAAAACGTGTTGAATGTTATTGCATAGATGCTAATATAAAAAAGTATGATAACTATACAAACTATTATATACTATACTATATAAAGGATAAAACTATACCTATGTTTGTATGTATGTTGTCACATAAATTAACAGCCAAAAGTGTTCAATTTAAGTTGAGATTAAGTATAAAAAATACTTTGTTCCTAATTTCCTAATGCATCTGTTGAATAATTTAAAATCAATCAAGCTTTCATTTAGTTGTGTAGTGATATAATCTTGGCATCCTGTGCGGCTATTAAATAATCCCAATTGTTTTTGCAGGAGGAGATGAAGAATACATTTACATGAACAAGGTCATAGTCACAGGTCAATGCCAAGACAAAACAGACAAAGGTGGGTCCAATCTCTTCAACACACTTGACATCAAATGAAGTCTTATGCAGGTGTGAAGATGAAATCCTCTATAGTCTACAAACATATTTCTCATGTATCACTGTGGTTTACCTTGCTATTTAACAGCCCTGCTGAGAATATCTATGTGTCATGTTCAGGGGGTTCATTGGGTTATGGCTGAAGTGTTGCACCCCCCCACTTCCTGTCTCTTTCTCAGTAACTCCCGATCTTTTTCTGTCTTTCTGCCAGACCCCCTTCTGAGGCCAAGCTGCTTTGTTTAGATTTCACTAAAGAATGAGAGTAACAATAAAACTAGACTTAACATTCAGTGCGCAAGCGTCTATGCTAAAAAGACAGACGCATGACTAAACCGCTGTGGTGTTCTTTGATCAGATTCAAGACTGACACCACGGTGCAAGATGACCCTTCTTTTGATAAACAAAATGTTATGAAGAAAAAGTTTATCGGGAGAAACAACATTTGAAGTTCATTACCATGAAGAGGGACTTTTTTTACTTTGTGTCATACAGTTTCTCACCCATATGTGAACATTTCCACAGCCATATTTTGATGCAAAATCAAATAAACTACTGATTCGCAATCAGTTAGATATGCAACACAAGGTCCCATTCATAAACGCATTAGATCTCTGTAAAAAGCAGCACTTCAGGGTGTCCTGACTCCTTGGTGACTTTTAGCTCTTGCTTTGTGGATTTGGTATTCTTCTTGCGTTCCTACGGCAACCCAGATGTTACCGTTTGGAAAGGAAGTCAAAGGAATGTCTGATGGGAAGCAACTGAATATGGCCATCAGCTTTTTGGGACCGCCACAGGCTATGTGAAATTTCCACAGCCGGGCCACTGGCTTATACAAACAGTGGCAATTATTACATTTGCTTGCTAACTGCATAGACCGTTCTTAGAGAAGATAAACATGGATGTTATTTGTTATTGCGTGACATAATGAAATCATTTTAATAACTGACTGTTGTTCTTTGTTAATATATTTGTGTATCCTAGACCACAGACATGAAGAAGCCAATGGAGATCTGGGTAAACACATTCCCATACCTGTAAAGAGCCCACCAGAGCCTCCTCCTCCCAGATCAGTAAGTGACCATTAGCATTTAGCACAAATTTGGTTCATTTCCTCCTCTGTTAGTATGACACAAATGCAGTATCTCCTTTTTTAATCTCTCTTCACTGCAGTTCTTCTGTTATCATCTGTTATCATTTACTTTGCACTATGCATTTGCTTTTGTACGGACCACAAATCTGTTCTTTATCTGCTTCTCACGCTCCAAAAATGTTTGCTCTTGTTTATAAACCACAAACAAGACAAACAATTAGTCCTGCAGGTTTATTACAAATTCTTCCAATGGAAACCCTTGGTACCCCAAAAGTCAACATTTTCATCTTCTCAAATGACAGAAAAGAAGCAAAAAGTGTGGTCTTTATGTGTTAAAATGCTTTGTAGCTCCAGTATCAATCCCAGGGTGCAGTGGGAGTCAGCAGTCAGTCAGACAGACAGCAGGATGGAGGGTATTAGAGCTCTCCAGTGAGAAGACTTTGAACTTCAGACCCTTCTGCAGGGTGCTGTGGCTGATTAACAGCAGCTGCTCGAGCGATCGGGGAGCTGTTTATAGAGGCCGGAGAACCGCAGTTAGTGCAGGAACACGTGTGCACATGCACAAGCGTGTTTGAGAACGAGGCAAGACGTGTTCACACCTGCTTATTTATTGTATAGTAAGTGGAAAGAGACATCTAGTGATAATAATAAGGACATTGATGAGTTTGTTTTCCAAAAATAACGCCTATGCTTGTAAACCCGTGTCACATCCTTTCTTCTCTAAAAACAAAAGTAAAAATGTTGCATTAGGCCTGGGCGGTATGAAGGTAAAGTATATACAGATATTTCTTTTGCGTGTCATGTTTAGTCTCACAACCTTTCTGAACGTTTTTGAGAGGAAACATACTTTGTAGGATTTTTGTAAATTATAATGCACCAGAAGCAATAGGCTAATACAAACAAAAGGAAAAGGCATTGCTTTACAAAGAACATAAAATAGTTTTTTTTATATTGTCATAAAAAATCTGCATTTATGAGAAATGTGGACTGTTGGATTTGCATGTGACAAAAAAATCTTTAAAAACTAGACACCTCACATGAGATTTAAACCACCAAATATTGACATCTAAGCTATTAGCACGGTGTAAACCTTTGGTTAAATTTTTTTATGGTAAGGTTGACATTTGCATGGAATTGACCATATACTGTAAAGTAGTACTATATACAGTATATCAATACTGTGAAATTAAATTACTCAGTGTCACACGGCCCACCTCTACTATGCACACTTTTGTAGTACAGTATATACCTATATAATGTACTGCCCTGTACATTTTTTAACAATGCTCCTTTATGTTGCAGAATTTTTTTATGATATGTAGATTTTGTAACAACATAGGAGTTTATCTTTTTTGGATGAGCTTTACATTACTACTGCAATTGATTTAGGTCCTAAGGTGGATGTTTAGCCTCTACAAGATCTTCCACCGTTTCCCCATCAGCATCCGTCTTCATTACCTCCTCAGCATCATTGTCCTGCTCTGTATTTTTGCTCTTTGGCAGTCTGAGTAAACAGGTCCAAAGTGAGCCACTTTTTGGAAATCCCATCATCTGTCTGCGAGGCTTCCACTGACCACCGCAAATCTGATATTCAAGGGTTAAATTACGGTTCACTGTAAAGGCAGAGTCTCCCCTTACCATAGCTGTAAAAAGAGCACCCCTACTGTTGACGTAGTGTCCCGGCATGGCCGTCCATTGGCCCGTAGTGATGTTGTAACAGTCCATGAGGCAGCGCAGAAAGTCATCACAGGGACCGTTCCTCATGACGTACAAGTTGTCACCGTGAGCCACCATGCAATGTCCGTAACTCTGAGGTTTGACCATAGTGGTAGTCAGCGTCCATTCGTCTTTGGCCGGTGCGTATTCATAGATATCTGTAGTATCTGGAGGTTTCCAAAAGCACACAAATATCCTACGCCTGGAAACGGCGCTCGCCGCTGCAGCCACAGAACGAGGCGCGTGTTTGCAAAACGTCCACTTTTGTGTGGACACATCACAGGCTTCTACGGAGGACATGATCTTTTTATCGAATTCACCTCCGATGGCGAACAAGTGTCCGTTGTGGCCCACCAGGGTAAAGTTATACCTTGACTGTTGAGGACCGTCAAACTCACTCCAAGTGTTGGTTTCTGTGTCGTAACAGAAACTACAGTCTACGGTCTCCTTACTAACTCCTCGCACACCACCGACTATATACAACCGATTCTCCACAACAGCCACGCCTGCCATAGAAGTGCTGGCATCGACTGGAAGATCAGTCAGGTATTTCCATGCACCCGGTTCCTCATCAAGGTAAAAGACTGTTCTGTGGGAATCCTGAAGCATCTTCATGGAGGGCGAATGGGTTCCTAGAGCAACAAACGATGCTGGAGAAAGAGACTCGATGTAGCAAATCATCTCTTCGGGCAGGGCTTTGACTGCGTCCTGCAAGTCAACGTATGCATCACGGATGAACACGGCAGCACTGTGAAACAACCTCCACAAGCCGTACACCGCTGCTGTATGGTACAACAGAATACAGTTGTCAGTGTCAAGGATTTCTATAAGGTGCTGGACCAAGACGTCCACTTGCAGGAAGGCGGCACACTCGGCGGCCTCCACAATCTCATCCGCATCCTGGATAGCGGGCCGCTCACCCCGGGAAACCGCCATAGCGATGAGGAAACCCTTCGCTTTTAGACCTCCTCGCAAGTGGAAATCATTCTGCCGGCTGTCCCTCATCCCCGACCGGAAAAGGGCACGGAAATACTCGCAGTTCTGCCCCAGAACAGCTCTGTCTACCGTGAAAACACTTTCCTCTACTCGTACCCTCAGAAATCCAGATTCATGGCCTTCATCGTGGGTCTCGCTGTCCCTGCTCTGCCCTGAACCGCAGGGCGGCCCCATAACACCTCTAATCCTGTTTTACTGTTTCTAAATTGCTATGTACACAAACCAAAAGTTAGACAGAGTTTAGGGAAATCTGTGTTTCTGTTTAGGCTTGACCTGTAAACAGACGTGTGCAAGCAGTGCAGTCGCGTCATGCAATTCCGGCAGCACTGAAAATAGCAGCGTGCTAAAGATAGCGTGGGCTGGTCACAGGCATTAAACAGTTGTGGGAAATGACTGGTAGCGGAATTTTGTCATTTTGTAAAAGTACAGATTTAATGGAATATAATAAGCATTTCATCATAAATAAATAAGTAAATGATATAATAATACTAAGCACAAATTTTTTTGTTATTACTTAAATTTAAGTTTATATAAGTTTTTAAGACTAATTATTTCCATCTTTTTTCTTTTTTGTATATTAGAATAAAACCCATATTCCCTGATACACTGTATTTTTTAATTTTGTTTAAAAAATTTTTTTTCCATATTTTTGGTTTAGTTGTTCATTTGATTTTCATTTTCTACCTCTATGGTACTACTTTGATGGTTCAATAACCTAAAGAGGCATTAAAAGTAAATATTGTAAAAATAACTTCCAAACATCACTTCTGTATGTATATTGTTGTCCCATGTGTATTTAAGTTCTCTGTATTAACTGTGCTTTAACTGACCCATCTAATGGTAATGACAGCAGTTCAGAATGTCTTCTTGTTTTTTATAAGACTACAAAGAGTATTTGTACTCAGTACCCTCTCTACCTCAGCAGCGCTTGGGCTCGGGTGGGTTACATTTTTTCCACACTGGATTTTTGGCATTGAAACGAGGGATTTTCCATGTTCTGGGTGTTCGTTTGGTCTCTTGCCCACTTGCATTTTTTTCTTTTTTTCTTTCAAAAACTTGTGCTTTATCGTTATTAGTACCTTACTTAAAAAACTTCTTATATAGACAACATTAGGATTTTGTTAATGTAAGAGATTTGTGGATTAGAGTATGAAAATCAACATACTGTATAGTGCTGACTTTGATTTTTGAAATACTTTCTACTGTACATAAACTAGATTACTATTATTTTGTTTTATAATTATAAAACAAGTGGAGTTTGAAAACAGATGTGGTAATCATTTATTCATTTCTCATTTTCAATATCAACATTCAATACTTGTTTTACTCAAATTTCAAAATTGATGATGATTTTTACATCTACTTGATCTTGCATAAACCGTACTGTGATGTGCTCACGGTCCCGACCCCTGACATTGGCCAGCGAGAGAGCGAAACTGTCAGAGAGGGAGGAGACTGCCCTAAAATGCCTCTTACTTTCTGTTTAATCATTGTCAGATGCCTAAGGTCTCACAAACTGCTGTTCCTAGCAGCTTTCTTTTTGTTTCACAGATTTTATGTCGGTGGAATGAGGGAGGGATGGAGCAAGAAATGTGGGGGTTGTACGTGTGAATTGGGGTCAACATCTTTCTGGGCTGTGTGGACTTCCTTCTTTCCCACCAAAATCCTATTTTGTCTTTTCAGTAAAGCTCACATAACTCTTGTTATGTGTGTGTATTTTACTCTTTCTTTGCATCACTTAATGCAATAGAGCCTCTGGCAAGCCTGTTTAACACTGTTTAACTTCCTGTGTGCTTGTTTATGTACATGCCTTTATAGCGCTCAGGCTGTCCGTGCTTTACAACACTGCAAGCAGGAGGTTTCAATCAAACCACTTAGTCTAAGTATAATGCAAGCGAAAGGCCATTCTCCCTAACCTTTCATCAGCATTTATCCTCACGGTTCACAAGCTACTGCTAGCCTTCATCATTCCCGTGTATGTGTGAGAGAGGATGTACAGGAGAGGTCTGAAGTCTGTGGGTTTGCTCAAGGGCTGTCACTACTTTGTGGCTATCAGGGGGAATTTAGTAATGATATGAACCGGCTGATTTGGGAAACCTCATAGTAGCTCCACACCCTTTTAAAAGCATTACTCCTGCAGGCAAACACGTGTGGAATTCCTTTTTCTAGCCGAGCAGGGCTGAGGTCAGAAACAGATCGGGGAAGAATCCCCATTGGTCAGAAAATAAAGACCACATGAAAGACAGGTGCACAGATCTCTGAAGAGCCTCTTTACATGAAAGTATATTAAATGCTCTTTGTGTGTTTATTCACGTTCCTGAATAGACCAGAATAAATTTGAATGAAGTTTCAGGCTGGTTTAGTACTGGTCAAGTCAGTAGTATGTCATATTCATACTGTATATCACATACATACTGTATGTGAACTATGATATAGTGATAATCTCTCTTTCTCTCATTCTTTATCATCCAGAGCACCTTGGGTAGAGAACCCTTTCCTCTTCCACCTGCTCCTGCTCCAGCGTCTTTAGACACTGAAGGTTACTATGAAGAAGCTCAACCCTATGACTCGACCATCAATGGTACGTCCCCTTCTTGGATCCATACAGTGGCTAAAATATATCTTACACGTGGATTAATGGGATGAAGTAATCTATACAGTAATCAAAGCTCTTACACCTGAGTTTTTGTTCTTACCAGCATCAGCAATGACGAACAATAGGATGTTTTATCATACTTGCTCGGTTTCTGTTTTGTCTTAACACTTCCAGTATGCCCCGCCCACATTGAAATCTTACATCAAATATGCGGTTTCTATCTGGTTCCTGTTGGTTGGCAATGCCCATGGTCGAAGGCTAAGATCATGGGTTCGATCTATAGTAAACACACAAACTGATCAAATATATGCCTTAACCTGATATCTGCACACTGCATTTTTTTAATTATAGATATATTATTACATTTTTTATAATTTCAGGTATTTTTATATTTCAAGAATTTGTATTTTTACTACATAACATTAACATAATTTTTTAGTGTATGTTTATTGTTAAAATGTCAAATACGTATTCTTGAGTCTTATACCTTTTCATCAATTTGTCTTGATTAGATTAGAATTCAACTGTAAAATATTAATAATAAGTGAATAGTGAAATAACCTCTGTATTCTGTAACTGTGAAACGGTGACAGTTAACAGGTTAAAGTCATTTTGCATTAAAGCGTTTGACAAATGCATCTCAAAAGGGTATTTCCAAAGTCTAACTTACTTTATCACCTCTGATCTTTTCTTTTGGTTTTCTGAATTTAAGCCTGTGGTCATTGAACGATCTGTTTTACTGTAGCTCTGCATCTCTGCCACCGCAGTCTACATCGTATAGGGCTTTACAGACACCCTCTCTCAGCCTAACTGTGATACAGAAGCCTGCAGGCAGAGGAAACAGAACAGTGATGGGCTTTGTTTAGCACTAAGTGGTCATCTGGCTCTAGACATACAGTGACGGAACATTGACCGTGAGCCCAGGAAATGAGGCCAACAATGATTGGGCATTTGGCTGGGGTTACAAAGTTCAGCCCAGTGAGGGGACAATCATTCACAATCATCAGCAGATGACGTCTGGTGGTGTTTAAGTGATGCAGTGGCATTACCACACAGCTGTGCTATGAAGTAATGACTGTGGAAATTATGCATATAACAATAAGAAAAAGGGAAATTATAGGAATAATGTGTTTCTTATAATCCTTTGTTAATTCGCTCTTCCTGTTTCACACGTTAATTTCACTATCTATACTTCTTACCTATATATTTTATTCTTCCTCACTTTTTGCAGTTCCTCTTTTATTCTCCTCTTGTGTTTCTATAGATTTTGGTTGCTTTGCCATCATCACAGGGGCCAGGAATCGTGCAGAAGCTTCCAACAATGTGATCTTTGCTTGGGGTATCTATCTCTTTTCTGTCAATGTGCAAAATCATGAGAGAAAAACAAACAAACAGCATTAACTTTATTGCATGGCTGTGGATCACATCCATCAGAAACCTCAATGTTCATCCTGTCCAAGCTTGAGGTCACTGTTTTGCATGTGCTTACTGCTTTATAGGCATGCACACATTAATTACGATCCGTTCTTACTTTGCTTAGTTTCTCCTCATCTAGATTTGCGTTGCACCCTCCTGTCTTGATTCTCCTACTCATACTTTAGGCGAAGATGAAAAGACCTTTTTTAGGACACTTTGTAATGTTTTGAGTTAGATACGGTCCAATTAAAATTCCAAGACAGTCTAATTAATGAAACCCAAAAAACTACTTATGCTGATCCAAACTCATATGCTTTTTTATTTTAATGAATGGGGTTAAATCTTTTAAGCTTCTAAAAGGAAATAAAAACATCATGAAAGTTGAATTAAAGAAGCTATATTTCAAGTCTTCTGAAGTCTTTTTTGCAGATAAACGTCCCCTTTTGTGATATTAAACTCTGCGACCAGATCATTGAATCGCTAGTTGTAATCTATGGCTTCAGAAAACGTAAAATATTGTGCAAATGTTGTATAGACCACTTGCGTGATACTTTAGTGGTGCTTTGGCCGAAACAGCAAGCAGAATTTTATGTGGAAAAATGGAATTAGAGAACTAAATGTTCAATGTTCCAATATTGAATTTCCAAGAAATTTGGGCTTGTAATATGCTGTGTTTTACTTATTGTTGTCTCTGTGGCTCTTTTCTTATTGACTTCAATTTCAAATGTACAGAAGATATAGAGGCGGTGAGCAGTTCTTATGAGTCGTACGATGAGGAGGAAGTAACGAAGGGAAAGTCCACAGCTCAGCACCAGTGGCCATCCACAGAAGCGTCCATCGAGCTAATGAAGGATGCACGGATCTGTGCCTTTCTCTGGAGAAAGAAATGGCTGGGCCAGTGGGCCAAACAGCTGTGTGTCATTCGCGAAAACCGTCTCCTGGTAAGTGACATCATTGTCAGTGACACCCATATCCCACCCATAGATGATCTACAGTATGCATGTTTACACAGCACCATAAAACATGAACATGAAACTTTGTGCTTGTTATTTTTCTCCATAAATAACTTTCTCCACCTATTAAACAACATTGTCAGCAAAACAGTAGTACAATTTTCTTTTTCTTATGTTGCTGTATTCAGTGTTACAAAAGCTCAAAGGATCAAACGCCGCTGCTGGATACCAGTCTCCTGGGCTGCACTGTCATCTACAAAGAGAAACAAACAAAGCGAAAGGAACACAAGTTGAAAATAACACCACAGGGTGGAGAAGCCATTGTCTTAGGGCTTCAAAGCAAAGATCAGGCTGAACAGTGGCTGAAGGTGAGGCACATGGACCATACAGATGTTATCTGTGCAGTGAAACAGGGCTTTACATCCTCATTCCATTTTTATCAGGTGATTCAGGAAATCAGTCCAAAAAATACCACAGGATGTGATGTAACTGACTCGCCGACACTTAACTGCACTAAGGTACGGTGGGTCCGTTGTTTGTTTTTAATGAAACAGAAAATGGTTAGCAGTGTCTTAGTTTAACGACAAAAACTACAAAACGAATGTTCTGTTTTTTCTAGCAGGGTGAACATAGTGAAAGGTACTCGGTAGCATCAGAGAGCGGAAGCAGCACAGATAGTCATGCCGAAAACCTGGAGAACAAAGATGGTGAGGTCATTTACTTGTGTACACAACACAGACACATTTACCTCACTATCCAAATGAGAACATTATCACTGCATTTGTTACAACAAAATTAATTTACTTTTATTTATAGATAAATGAGGACATCCCCAAAAGTAGGTTGTGTTAGGTTTCTTTATGTTGTTCTACAATGAATACTATTCAATGCTCATTTAATCCATAGTTAAGAAGAAATACGGCAAGTTTACTAACCTCATGAACATTGGGAAAAAAAAGGTTTCCTCTTTGGAGAGCCCAGAGAAGACTGTGGATACGTCAGGTACAATAGTCAATAAATATAGCATTATTGTATTTCCTGAATATTCCTCATTGGTTAAACAGGATTACTTCTGTTTTAGGTTATCTTAATGTTCTGGTGAACACGCAGTGGAGAAGCCGGTGGTGCTCAATACAAAACAGAAAGCTTTGGATCTACAATGACAAGGGCAAGAGTAAAGTTGCCCAGCAGCCGGTACCTCTGGAAGGGTGTATGATCCTGCCCGACCCCAGCCCTGAACACCTGTACTCATTCCGCATTCAGGTGGATGGAGAGGAGCTGGCAACCCTAGAAGTGAGTAGATATGAGTCAACACATGCAGGCATATGACTTAGCAGTTCATTCTTATTTTGCTCTCTCAAATATTTTTCTTGTAAATTCAGAATCGGAAGCATCAAGATCTGGTTTTATTTGCTATACAAATAATGCATGCTTCTAATAAATCATAAGCTAAACTCTGCAGACAGATAAACAGATGATTTCTGCCCACATTCCTGATATGTTTCTCATCTGTTCTCAGTAAGATATTTCACAATAAACAAAGACCAATAAGACAAAAATGATAACTTCTCTGAATGACTCTGTGAGAAGATTTACTAGCTCAATGGAAAGTTAAACATGACCGCCATCTTCAGGCAAAAATGAAGTCAATGATAAACTGATCTCCAGTTTCCTTTAATAGTATTTGAATAATTATTTCTAGATGATTCTTTGCAATGTGTCAATATAAAGCAAATGATAAATGTACTCAGATTAATTCTCTTTTCTCCCAGGCTAAATCCTCTGCTGATATGGGCCACTGGCTAGGGCTCATACTTTCTCAGACAGGCACCAAAACAGACCCGGAAGACCTCACATACGACTATGTGAACTCTGAAAGGATATCCAGTATTGTCAATGCTGCCAAGACGTCCATGTAGTACGCCACTTCCTGTTCATCAGACATTATTTAAAGGCTTAATATACCATCTATGCAGATGTCCGTTCAATAACACTTTGTGTGTGTAATGTCTCAGTCTGATGCAGAGGAGGTACTCCGAGCCCAACACGTATACAGACAGCCCTCCGTCAGACCCTCAAACCTGCGATGACATATACGATGACGTGGCATCCATAGATAATGAAGAGGTGGGTAAAACACCCCTGAAATTGCTTTGTCGTAAATCTCCACCTCACACTTTTTTTGAGAAGATTAAGTAAACAATCTGACAGATATATACTCTGATAGTCTTGTGTTGTTTGTCTGCAGGAGGTTCAGGAGGATCAGAACAGCAGCTTTGAGGTCATATCAACTGCCGAACAGAACGAGAAGGACAGAATATATCTGGATCTGATCCCGTTACGCTCTTTCCTGCACACAAGCCCAGGATTGTCACCCCAGACTGAATCCAGTCCATCAGCTGTTGGACAGGAGGAACATCCACAACCTGTCAAAGAGGTTAGTGGCCGAGCTGCATTTACTACATATCATACATATAGTTTTTTAAGCCACTGTATATATATATTTTTTTTTAACTTTTGCACACTTAAGTCACACCTAACACATATGAAATTTATTTGTATTAGATAACAAAGTATTACACTATTAGCAAATTGTGCTATACCTTTTCTCAGAACTAACTTCCAAAAACATGTTACAGCGATATATATCTACTGTATGGATTTATCATTTTAAACCTATAAACTTCTTTTTGGGAAATGTTTTGATATGATTCTGTCAAATAAGTGGCACATGTTTTTTTAATATTTTCTTATATAATGCTGACACATTTCTTATGATTATAGGTTTAATCAAAATGTAAATATGCAGTTGCCAAGTGTAACATATAGTAATTTAAGTTACTTTAGTAGTTTACTTTGACTTTTGAGTAAAAAACTTTTTTATGATGTTTTTCCCCGATGTATGATGTTTTTTACTTTTTTTGTTTTGTAAACTTTGTGTTTTGTTTGAATTAACACAGGCTGAAAATGAAGCCTCATTACCAAGCAGCACAGAGCGCCCCGATCCTCCACCTGTCGCTCCGGGAGTAACCATAGACACCTCTCCATCACCCAATCTGCACATCCAGACTCAAAAAATCAGTCAGGAAGGACAAAAGAAGGCTTCTTTCTCCACACTGCCGTCCCAGCCCCAAACATCTGCACATACAGCTCAGAGTCCACCCAACTCCAGAAGAAGAGCAGCCAGCACTGACAGACTTCTTGACAAATTCTTGATAAAGCCCTTCACAGCAGGTGAGAGCCATCGGCTTTAAAACCACTTAACAGTTCTACAAACTTTATTTCTTTACCCGGCTGTGCTTTTTCCCAGCCATGCACTCGAACAAGCTTTGTGACATGTGAAAGTGGGTGATAATTCAAAGCCTGTGCACATTCCCCGCAGGATCAGTGGAGGTGAAGTTAGGGAAGAACAGAACGGAAGCTGATGTCAGACGTTATACAGACGAGAGAGATCAACTGGAGCGAGAGAATGAGGAGGTTAAAAACATTCTGGCTGCGATGAGGATAAACAGGCGAGAGGTGAAGGAGGAACTGAACTCCTGTCAAGGTACTGTCATGTGTCTGATATAAAGTATCATGACTTGCTATGATGTGACAAGCTGATAAATGCTTTGATTATTGCTCACATAGACACCACCCAGCAAGCCTCTTTGGAGGCACGTCTGAAGCAGATGGAGGAGACGTGTCGTGACGCAGAGCGCCGGCGGGTGGAGGTGGAGCTTCGACTGGTGGAAGTAAAGGAGAATTTGAGAAAAGTGGAGGCTGGACCCTTTACACTGGGTACCACAGTAGATAGCGGTCTACTGGAAACTTCAACGGTATGTATGTTTTTCATAGCTCAACAAGTAATTTCTTACTAATAAATAAGAAATGTGGAACTTTGTGTATCAATATAATACATATAATGTCACAAATCATATTGGGTAATCTGTCGGGTTTTTCATATTAGTTGGCACACTTGATGATAGTTATTTTGTGACAGTAGTTGGTTGGCATCTGTACTCTGCATGAACTAAACAAGCTAACTTGTATTGTATATTCTGTATTATAGCCTAAGACAGCACCGGTTTCTCCCCCTGCTCCCAGTATTCCCAATATTCCCATCAACAATGGAGATTCACCTGTCAACTCCGCCACAGTGCTGAAGAACAGACCTCTGTCCATCATGGCACCCAATAAAGGAAATGTTCTGCAGAAGGCCAAGGTTATAACCTAACTATAGATCTATAGTCCAAACTTAATTCACAAAAATATATATATATCTTAGTCAAAGTAACTGTATATTGAAAGAAAGGTACTTTACTTATACTTCCATTGGACATTTATTTTATCTTTTTATATTCTTTC
This sequence comes from Beaufortia kweichowensis, assembly GCA_019155185.1. Classification (NCBI taxonomy): domain Eukaryota; kingdom Metazoa; phylum Chordata; class Actinopteri; order Cypriniformes; family Gastromyzontidae; genus Beaufortia; species Beaufortia kweichowensis. The sequence goes on from CM032808.1 coordinate 11,205,855, forward strand.
ATGTGCAGGAATGGGAGAAAAAATCTACAACTTAGTGGATAAAGAGAGCAAATGGACTTTTTAGCCAAAGCTTAAAGGACTGCTAAGGCAAATGCTTCAGGCAAAGAGGAAAAGAGGGTGTGCCCAGTAACCTGCAGGCCCCGCCTGCTTCTTCATACCTGCTTCTCTGCAATCGGAGGCCGAGATGGTACCGGGTGCTTGCGGCAGCTGATCCAACCCTTGTTTTGTTGCTGACATTATAGTTTTTGTTTCTGATCACTCCCTGGCCACTGGACAACAACAGATTTTATATCTATTTTAAATCATTTTTATGTAAGAAAAAGAATGGGATTTATTGAAATAACATTTTGTATAATACAACAGTGGGCACATTTTACAAGCTTGAAAAGAGACCAAAAAAAGAAAGTTGGAGGGCTTTGAGAACCACTATTTTTCATAATTTGGTACGTCTGGTACATTGTAGCTTGGTTCATGTATGCTGGTAGCCAAGATGTGAATATATATTACATATCCATTAAGTGTTTTTGTATTGTAGCTGAATCATGCACTTTTTATTCAAATAAAAATTTGTACTGACAACAGTGTGTAACTAGTCCAACATTGAACCCTAAGAACATAACTGCAGTTTCTCCAGGAGGTGGCACCAAAACACAACCAAAAATACTGCTCAAGAGTCACAATAAACACAAGGTTTGATAAACAATTGTTTTCCATTGTAACAGAGAATACAAAATAAATATGACAGATATGACTATCTGTTCTGCGTTCTGAATGCATGTTTCCTGCGATGTGCTCGATAACGTTGCAGTAGCTTTTTCTTGTGCACACGCCGTCTCAGGCCTGCAGGTTTGGGGAGATCTACTCTGGATGGCTGCTCTCTCACTTCTGTAAAAAAAAATATTACCCCAACAAATATATTAAATATATTTTGACAAGTTTTATATATTCTCAAATATACACCAAAATTGACACTACTGCAGGTCACAGAAGAAAACACAACCTGATAACTGTCACAGCACAAATTGAGCATACACATGAAAATGCACTACAATTTTTTTAAAGGAAAATTACAACTACAATTAATAAGATTTTAGATGTTTACTTTTTTTAATATTAGTTTTTTTTTTCAAAAATATCACTAATATTAACTTTTTTTTTGTTGTTTATTGTTATGAAAATTTGTCATAGAGTCTTAGACCTTTCCATCATTATAAATCTATATAAATCATCAACAAAATTGATGTGAAATGTAGTTTATGCCAATGTAGTATAAAATTATTTTAAAATGTATTTCCTAAAATTAAGTCTATGCTTTGAATTTCAAAACATCAAGATACTGATTAGGATTTTTTTTTGCAGTGTTAGTTTATTGTTCATAGTTTAATTTTCAGCAGTGTGACACACTATTATTTTGTTTTAATTAAAGAAATCCAATGTAAACTTATATTACTACCTTATACTACAATGCACATACAATATGTTTTATTTGCCCTAAAATCAAGAACAAAAAACTGTATAAGATACTGACGTGTTTCACAGTGTGGGCCTTTCCATCCATTGCATTCACAGCGATAGCTGCCATTAAACAGGACGCAGACACCATCATTCATACAGGGGTTTGGACTGCACAGATTAACAGGTTTCTTTACATCTGTAGAGAAAAACAAAATTACACAAATCAATGAAAACCTCAGAGGTTTTAAAGATCTACATCTAAAAGTTATTAGAGCTCATTTACCTGCGCACACCATCTGCACCAACACATCCTCTGAATATTTCAGGTCATCATAGGAAGGTACAGAGATCATGTGATCTTCAGAGCCAGCGATGCGGAGGAGAACCTCCTGCTGTATGTCCCCGATGCCGATCACAAACACAGACACGCCGCTGTCACGGATCTTCTGGGCGGGAACTGCAGCATCATCCACTCCCGTCCCATCTGTCAGCACCACCACGGCCTTGTTGACCCCCGGTCGTGCCCCTTTCCCCACCGTCATGCTGTGGGAGTGGACATGAAGCAGGGCAGAGCCAGTGGAAGCCTTTCCACCCAGATATGACGCATCTCCCACCGCCTTGAGCACAGCGGAGCCTGAATCGTATTTGTCCAGGTCGAATACCGTGATGGGTCTCCTCCCGTAAACCACCAGCCCCACTTGAGCCACGTCTCGATTGATGTCAAACTGCACTGAGGTGCTTCGAACGAAGTCTTGAAGGTGGACGAAATTGTCTTTGCCCACACCGCTGGAGGCGTCCAGCACGTAAACAAGATCCAGCGATTGACCCAAACAACCTGTTAAAGACAAAAAGATTTAGTGTGTGGGTGTAAATCAAGAAGGCAAACAGAGAACAGATCTCTACCCTGATTATCCACGCTGCAAATTTTGGCTCTGAGTTCTGGGATCTTCGTGCTCAGTCTATCAGGTGATTTGTACGTGATGGTGCGCTGAGGGTTCCCGGTGATGTTATTTATTTCAGCCCGCATCCCTTCTGGTGCTAATCCGATGATGAAGATCTCTCTATCCCGGGCAAACTTCGCCGCCTCTACAACAGGGTCGACCGACGGCGTCCCCGTGAGCAGCACCACCACTCTCGGCAGATCGTCCTGGACGTCGGCGAACACGGGAGAGCTTTGAAAACCGTGTCGTGTGACAAAGCGTAGAGCATTTCCGGTTTTGGCTTGGCCACCGCGATGCTGCATGCCTTCAACAGCCTGGATCAGCTTCGCCGGGTCTCTGTGCTCCCCGATTTTGGCCTCCATCTTTACATCACTGCTGTACTGAGCCAAGCCCATCTTCACAGGGGTGTCAGATCCTAACACGGCCTGCATGAAACGCTTTAGGAAAGACTTGAAGCGCAAGAACCCTTCTAGGGTAAGAGCCGAGGAGCCCTCCACCAGGAAGAGAACGTCCACGGAGCAGTCGAAGCTCAGCATGGGAGCTGAAAACAGAAGATACAGTTAAGAGCTGTACTGACTTGGAACAAAAGAACATACAAACTTCTGCATAATCTTCCTTTTATTTTAGAGACTAAAGACAGGATCATGTGAGACTACATGCATTCCTTTCTCCTATAAACACTAATATCCTGAGAAAAATGCAGGTATGAGCCGCATACAAGCAAACAAAAAGGTCCGTCATTCACACTGCAGGTAAGTGAGGTCATCTGATCTAACCCTTTCCTGTGATGTCATTCACAAGGTTGGGTGTGTCATCACGTTCTGATTGGCTGGAGTATTCGATGTCAGTGTTACAATGGAAGTCAGGGGGACTGTTGACAGCCATCATCTCTCAGTTTCATCTCTTCAGTAGTTTTTCTTTTTTTTCAAATGTACATTTAAAAATGTATTTAAAATGCACAGTTTTAAGGTACATTTTCACAAGAACAATGTACTAAAAACAGGCATTTTAGAGACATTTCACTTATAGATGACGGTTGTGTCAAAATGATACAGTTCACACAGATCCACTGAAATGACTAAAAACATATTGGCGATTTCACTTTGCAAAAAAACATGTAATATGCATACTTGTTAAGGCCCCAAGATACATAGAAATTATTAAAATATTGCAAATATTTTATATACGCCGCAGTGGTCTGCAATAACTAAATGATTCAAATCATTCAAAAAGTTATGCGTAGTCAAAGTTTTGACTAAATATATAGATAGCAGTAAGTAATGCTTTCTTTTTCCAGTAAGAATGAAAACATGTTGATTATATAATTTTCTGTTTTTCTTTTAGTTCATTCTCAGCTTCTGTCATCGTCAATAAACAGCCAAAACGAATAAAAAGTCTAATAAAAATAATTTGTTCTCCCCCTAAGATTTTTCAATGTTTAAGAATTTAAAAGTGGATGAAGGGACTGAATTTTAAGCCATTATTTTAATTCTGTAACGTGACGCATATCTAAACAAAATTATGAAACTGGGCCTTAAAAATAAGAGAATAAATTCTCAGTTTACTCAGATTTAACTGGTAAATCCCCAGAAGTCCAAGATCATTATCCCAGTGCACTCGGTCTTGATTAAAGAGTGTGTGTGGTAGGAGGATCGGTAAGGATTAGAAGCAAAAACTTCAAAACCGCTTCAAACCAGTGCTAAATTACAGGACTGGTTGCATATCACTGCACAACACAATAAGGTTTATAGATAAGAAACGAGTGGTTTTATCACAATAATTAAACAGTCTCCTTGCATAATCCGCAAAGATGATTTAGGATGTTTCGATCAACCATAACCTAGACTGAAAGCGGCCCCCTGACGTAACATAAAACCACAGGCTGATTGTGACGGCTCACACACACTCAATCCACCCAAACCACCAGCAAATGTGCACATGAATATTAACTCACCACAGTTAGGGTCACTGCCGTAGCCCGCGGGACATTCACAGCGGTATTTCTCAAGGCCCTCAGAAATACACGTCCCCCCGTTCTGACAGGGCTGTGAGTCACAGGGGTCTGAGGAGACATGAGATCATCAATGCCACTTAAAATAATTCATGAAATATTAAAATAAGTGCAACATTTTGATTGGGTGTGATTTACCAGGACATATAGTTCTGTGACAGACAGCCGGGTGCTGCTTGTACGCTTTGTTATACCTGTAACATACAATGTGAAACCGGTTTCACTCCATATGTTTCTGTTAATGACTTTCCTTAGGACATGAAACTTCAACATGAGCCTTCATGAGTCTTCAACAGAACAATAACACATACAATATGATACAATACAAACATTATGAGCTCCTCCCTGAAGCAATACAAGTACAATGGTGAGATAGCAAAACTGTGTTTACTTTGTTTTATGATGTCATGAACAGAATAGGCTAAAAAAAACAAGAAAATCATGGATATATTCACATGCATTCACCTGTAATGAGAGCAGAGAGAGGTGTATGGTGAGTATCCTTTGGACCCTTTCCAGCACATGAAGTTACCCTGAAGTTCTCTGACCGTTTCTAGGGTTTTCTGCACACATGGATATGACTCCACCTTACATCCTGCAAACACAGACTTCAATCACATCTTACATTCAACTCAGTGCAGAAGTTGTTGATGGAGTCCCCGGTGAGAGTTTTACCTGTGGGAACAGCAGTGCAGACTGATGAGGTGCTGAGAGCGGTGAGCAATCCGTTCACAGCGTCGCTGAAGCGCTCCGCAAAGAACACGTGAGCGTCCGATGGGCTGCTCGCCACGTCACGAAGTTCTTCCCACCTTGGGAAGGAAAAGACGAGAAGATATAAGTACCTCCGAGCTCCATCATTCATCCATGCAATCCACATAAAACCCCTAAAGATACATTCCCAGCTGTTAGATGTAGGCATTAAGATCCATCAAGACTCTTTCTCATCCACCAGCACCTGTTTGCCACAAAGCAAAGAAAAAAACAGCTCATGCTTCAGTATCTTCAGACAGACATAGAGTAACATCACACATACAGTATGAGCTGTCAGCGACCCTGATGTGTGCAGACACACACCTGTCAGTGTCGCACACCTGTGCCAGAGAGCTGTCAACACATTTATGCATTGCTCAGTTGAGTTTAAAACATCTAAACAGCGGAAGCACCTGTGCGTGCAAAACAGTTCACGTTTTCTACAGAAATAGGAATGGGAATCATCTGCATTACTTGTGATGAAAATCCTATGTTGCGTGTTACCTGGGGTAGCGAATTCCCACCGCAAACAAAACCACCCCAGACAGTTTTAGCTCCGAGGCCGACAGCTCCACAGCCCCCTGGGACTTTCCATCAAATAAAAGGATGGCGACGCGTGGCACTGTGGAATTGTGTCCGTCGGAAAATCCCTTCCTCAAAGCGAACTTCAGAGCCAGACCGGTCTGTGTGCCGCCGCCTCTGAGCAACAGAAAATAACACAGACACAATGGATTCAGATATGTTATTTAAGATGCTTGCAACACCGTGGATTTGTTTCCCAGAGATCACTCAAACTGATGGAGAAGTATACATCAAACTTTAGATAATTGTGTTCGCTTTTTTAGAAAAACACATCCAGGCAGTTAATCTCTTCTTAATTCAACTACACCGGTCCCTTAAAAGTCTTAAGATAACACAAGAAGTCTTTAGTTTCCTTCACTGTGCTGTGTCCTCAAAGAACCGATCATGATGAAACATAAACCAGTGTTGACATTCTCAGGTTCATAAGAGCTTCTAAAGAAATTCCTAATGTACATGTTTATCCACAAACACATTTTAAGCATTTAGGCATAAATCTTTAGATCAAAGATCTTGAGAAACATAAATTCAGTGTTTCCAGATTTTACAGAAAAAAATGCAAAATACAATCTAATACCTTTTCATAATTCACCCATCTTTGGCAAAAACGTGGGACCAAACTATATGATTTTCTCAAACTATAACTCCAGTGCTGTAATTCATAATCTCATCTATCCTGCAGAGATATGGACTTGTGGCCCAGTGGAGGTTGAGGCATGTGCACAGCTGAGCTCCTCTCCATCATTTACACTCACAGTTGTTCAGCTAGACAGACAAGTGGTGATATTTTCACAGGGTGGGATTCCGAAATTTCACACCCTGTCGAGGGAGATGTGGTATGTCCTGACCGGGTTATAAGGTTCTGGCCAGCTGCGTGTTCAGAATATGAATATGCTACAAGAAATAACAGAATCCTCCATGACCTTAACCACAAAAACTATTAATTCAGCTTTAACAAACCATTTATCATGTTGAGATACACATGCACACACTTGTAGATGGTGTACAGTGTAAACTCAGGCCTTGTGTCTCTGTTGACGTTCTCAATGTATTCTCACACTTCTCACAAGATAACACAAAGGGAGTGCTCAGGCAGAAACAGGTGCACACAATCACAGTAATATCTGTACCTATAGTGAATTTTCTTCATCTGCTTCTTCAGGTCATCCTTGCCGTTGTAGGAGTCTAAACTGATCTCCAGTTTGGGCGTGGAGCCGAACTGAACCACACCAACTCTGACCTGGTCAAAACAGAGAATACCTAAACATTTATGCATTTGGCAGACGCTTTATTAAAAGTGAAGTCACCTTTACAAAACACTAATAAACATTTTCCATTGTGGTGTATGTTAAACTATTGCTTTATTACACCACAGGTTAGGTGAGTCCTGACCTTGTCTGTGCTGATGTCAAGAGCATCACACAGCTTCAACATATAGTGCCGTGATCGTTCAAATCCTCCCTTTCCAACGCTGTATGAGCCATCCATCAAAAAGAGAATATCCATCGCTGCGGAGCACTGCATCACTGAAGAAAACACACAAGAGCTCAACATAACCACAGTAGCTACTGGCTAGTAACCAATGTATTAGCGAACAAAAGTCATGCATAATAGGATTAACCCAATACTACATTAAACACAGCAGTGATGTAAAACAGCTTGTATTCGACACACTTAAAGAGCTCAGCCAGCCGTTGCTTGTGACATGTTCTAACACAGACAAATACTTAAATACACATTACAGCAAGTTTGTGCAAGTCAACTGGCTAAATTATAATCCTTGTAGCTGTCATGTCAGAACCCGCCGTCTGTCATAATGACGCTGATTATACATCGTCTTCAAGAGCACACTCACACAGCTTTGACATTGACAAAGATCAATGATTCTACACGCAAATATAAACATATTTCAATATTTTGGTGCACACCAGCACTATAGTGCTGGTTTTACATGTTTGCTAAGTTGTTTGGTATAAAAAATCTAATGAAAAAAGGGCATCGCTCACTTTCTCCAGCAGCATTGATCTTCATAATGGTGTCAAGATCCGTCTGTATCTCCAACACAGCAGAAATGGACCAAACTATAGAGAGAGCAAACATGAAAAGACAACAATCTTAACAGTACAATCACATTTATACCTACAAATATACACACACATGAAACCTGTCAAGAACATGTCCAGGATCAGTTTTACCCCAAAATCAAGCAGGAGAAATAAGAAATTATACTTTGCTAAAAGAAAGAGAGGCCTATTAAATTGTTAATTGAAATTTTTTTCCTAAATAAACCTTAATTTTCATTAACATTTTTGTATTTATTTACATTTATTTATATATTATATATACACTTTTATTTTCATATTCTTAAAAAAATGAAACAATAACAATAATTTGCATAATACAAAAAAAACATAACGGTCTCTAACAATGCTTTTACAACATGCAAATTTTAATATATATATATTTCTGTTTTCTGGGTGAAATAACCTGGGCATGTTTTTGTAAGAGTGACCCAGCTACTCTCTTGGTCAAGCACTGTCAAAGTCAACAACAGGGTACACAAATGAGGCACAGCTCCTAAATTACAGAGTTGACCCTTGACCCCAAGACACGGCTCCGTATGGAACCTGCTCCCTTTAGCAGACGGCTGGTGTTAAACATCCTTCCAAAGACGATAATTCAGAGCGCTCTGCATTCCAGCAACGCCCACTGGACGTGAAGAGAACAGTCAATGTGTCCCGTAACGGGCTCTTGTTTCCCGCTCGAGTGAGCAGGGGTCCGAATGACGCGCTGTCTCACGCATACAATCGCTGATTGAGAGGCAGGGGCCTTCAATTAAGAAGAGTAAAGTACCCTCCTATAGATCGAAGTGAGCACAGTTCATGTGCTTTTGTCTCCTCATGGCATCATGAGAAGGGTCGCTCTCAGCACCTCGCCATGGTAACAGTCCTCGACCTAAGAAACCTGTGGGGCTTCAGGTCCTTAAGGGGAAATTATATGGGCCATAAAATGTTAATTTGCCCTTTTCACAATTTTCTTGTTGAAAAGCATCTTTACAGTCTAGAGTGATAAGAAAAAACAGGATAAAAAAACAGGATTTTTTAAGTGATATTAGGATAAATGGTATTAACAGATTTGGAAACAGGTTCAGCCCAATTCTCACAGGAATATCCAAAAAAAATATCCAAATAGTCAATTTACTAAAACACCCTTTTCTAACACGACTTTCATTACAGAAAAGATTATTTATTTTTATTCTGTGCAATATGTTTCTTAACTAATATCAAATTACCCCTACAATATTGTGTTACATACAATTATAATAATTTTGACCTAGTTCAGTTTTCACCCTGTATAACAGCAGGCAGGATGGTGTTTTATTGGGATTTTAAAGACTTGTATATGTCCTGCACTGAAATCTGAAAGAATGTGAAAGAATTACAACTTAATTACAACTCAGTGACAACCTCAGATGCAGCATTTATCATAAAACAGATTTATGATTTATGAAACCTACACTATTGCACCTGACGGAAAACTAACATTTCGTTCATGTTCCTTTTTGCTTTGGTCACATAGATATACTACTAAAACAATCCGCTTGTTAAGTTTGATGTCACAGACCATCACTACTGGGTTTAAATGCTCTATCAGCTGTAAACAATGCTAATAATAATGCTAATTATACATGCTGTAAAACTACTGAAAACACAATCCTAACCTTGCACAAAAAAACCCTGCGGTGATCCATTCTGACAGGTCGTGTGGATCCAGGACTCATTTTATCGGCTGATTTAAGCCGTCTGAAAGACTAAATCCCTCCTCAGATTTATGGCACATGTCCAGTGTGTGCTGAGAAACATAGTGGGAAAATGCTTGAGGAACACATGGGTTCATGGGAGAACATCTCAATTCAGCAGTTCCACGCCTCTAAAAACATTCCAGTCAAGCCTAGTCTGAGAATATAATAATTAAATGATAAATTATATAAATACTATTTAAAAAGTTTACTTTGCCCCCTTCAGTCTGATTAGTAGGGAAATTATCCACCAAGGGTTAAAATGAATCTTTTTAGATTTATAAAACTAATTCTCTGACATAATTTTCCAGCGTTGAAAAGTTCTTCTTACCTTGACCTAACAGCAGCACGAGGAGATTCAGTCGGCTGCTTGAAGGCATTTTGGAGCCCTGAAATGTAAAAAGGAGGATAATCAATTTCTTTGGATGTCTTTTGAGCAGTCAAATTAAGAAAATTAAAACATTCTGAGAATGTTTGACAACAAACGAAATGATTTCTTGGAATTTCACTCATGAGTTGGTTGAGAGAAGTTGGCTGTTGACCCTCAGGGACAATTTGTTGGACAAACAATGAACTATTAAAGAGATGGTGATAAGCCAGGTTGACACTGTATTGCAGTTTCGAAAACACTCCCAAAACCTTTGACTGATCAGTCAAGTGGTTATAATAACTGCAAACTTACTGACCTTCATTCTCTTATTGAGCTTCGACACAACACAAGGTCGTAAACTGATGCAAAAGATTCAAGAAACATAAAAGTGATCCCATTAAATAGTGGAATTTCCCAAATTCCACTCTTTAACTCTTGTGGTCCTCTTCAAAATCAATATTTTGTTTAAATAAAGCATATAATGTCATTTCGTAGTCCATCGTAAAGCCTGAACTACTGTTACTTGGGTTGAGCGGTGGGGTAAAGGTTCTCCCTCATGAACCAAAAATTAAATCCAGGCCATATAAATTCATTTACTTCACTGACAAGCTCAAGTTTAAGGCGGTCCAACTGTCATCACAGCTGACTAATCATTTACCAGTCTGTATGTTATGAGAAAGTTGGAGGTGGAGCATAACCTTAATGATATAAAGAGAAAAACCAGCATGATAGAGTTCATCTGCAGTCCCAAAATACTCCCCTGCCACATTCTCAGAGCGCAAGGTCAAAGTTCACATCTTTAAGAGCCAAACATTTTATTAAATTAAGCAGTTGTTGACAAATGCCAACTGGCGGCACCATACCAGGAAATTATTAACTGCAACGGGCCAGTGGATTTAATATCAGTGTTTACCCGCTTTGCTCTGCAAACTAACAAATGTTATAAAAAGAACTGGCTCAGACTAAGACTACTAAAATTACCTACTTATTTCAGACTGAATTATGTATTAACCACAAGACGACATTTTAATCCATTTAATGACTAGACATCTTATCAGTACTTCAACACACACAAATCCATTATGCATTTTATTAAACCCACTTACCCCCACACACACATACAATGTGGTTTATCACAGTTTACAGATCTACTGGAATTTAGTCTGTGGTTGATAAAGCAGATTTTGATTTTGTAAGGCTGGAGCTCTTCTATGTCCAAGATAACTATGATAATGCTGTGGCTTTAGTGGGAAACCTTTCTTTAAACATGTGAGAGACATTTAAAGAGCCCACACATTGGTGTGTTATGTCTTCAGGAGAGTATCTGATTGGTCAGGTTCCATGTGTTAATTGAAGTTTAAATATGATTGGTTATCAGATTGGTTATTTGATTCTGACCCATGAAGTCCTCTCTGATGGTTTCGCTCCCAGTTTGACTTGTAAAGATACCCAAAGATCTCCATTCAAGAGATCAAATATAATAGAAAGGATCAAATCTTAAAAATCTGTATTAAGCAATTAAGAAAGAGACTTTGTTAGAAGTCCCACATGACTCCTAAAGTTAAAATATTTGTAAAAAGGAATTTGATAAAATCTTGTCTTGATAAAGCATGATCCCATTTCCTCCCTGTGAATAAAAAGCAGGAAGCAGACATCACTTGCTTTCATTACAGAAACTTCTTTGAAGTTGATAATCATCTTGCTGTCTCTCTAGAAGCACCTGACAAACCTGCCATATGATAACCTTGAATAAAAACTGGTCTCACACTTGACAAAAAACTGCTATCGATATATATTTTTATTTAATTCAAAATTTTACAGATTTTTCCTACTTTATCCACCTACAGTAGGAGCGATTGCTAACCTAAGATGACACAACTAACTGTAATATCTGGGCACCAGTTCATCCTAGACAACAAAACCGCAAATAAATGTTCTTAAAGTTCAACATAGTGCGACTCTAAAAGTTGTTCTTTAGGTACAAATATTAATCCAGAGTTCAAATTCAGTCATTTAAACAACAGTTTAGTCTATTTAATGACAATGGTTTCAACATGAAAGTAAAATAAAACTTACTCTCTACTAAAGCCCAACATCGTAAAGCAATACCATACAGCCACAGTTTAAACTCTTAAAATCCCTCGTGTCAGAATGGGTCATCTTGCTATGCACCCGTTGTGCTTAAAGCAGCAACAAACTCTCGTTTTCAAATCCTCACGCAAACGTTCATTCAGTTCGATATAAAGTATACAGTCCTGTGATGATGTCTAGGTACAGTAAAGATCTCACCTCAGTAATGCGCTCGTGCTGTCCTCCCCGCAGGTACAGAAGCGTCAGTGTGCGTGCAGACGCAGATGATAGTGAACAAGAGCTGGTGCTCCGCTCCGCACTAACTTTAACTCACTAAATATTCATACCGCATACATACCACTGCCATGTTTTACTCATATTTTATCAAGACCTGTAATCTCAATGACACGGTAAACCTAAAATCATTAGAAAAACGTATACGTCACTGTTTACTGTAGTGCAAGTCCGTGCCTGCACACAATCAAATCTTTAAACCGAACCAAAAGATTTTTCTTTGAAATGCAGTTTGCTAATGACATCTTTCATTTATTTCATAATTTACCTCTAATTATTTTTTTTTCCCTTATCTCTTCAGTGTCTGTATTATGCATTTACTGTAAAAATGCTTTTTACACTTTGCATTGTTGCAAATGTGAATTAAAATAGAATTAAACATGATCATAACAGTATTCTTAAGAAAAATGTCTGTTAATGTTAATAAATTAAAGAAAGACGGTTGCTTTTTATGTGTTGCATCTAGATAGGTACAGATACGCTGTAAAGGACAACAAATGCTTTAAAGAAACTCAAGTTTTTTTTAAACCAAAGCAGCATCATGTAAAGACACACTGAACAAATAACAAAACTCACACAAACAAAAACAAACTGACCATGCGATACATGAAAACTAAACAACAATATTGCATTCCTTATGGTTAATAGTTAGACTATTATATAAAACTTTATAAAACACTACAAATAAAAGAATAGGTATGCTTGATGACCATTTGTTTTTAACTTTTTAAACTGGACAGTCTTTATAAAGTGAAAATATTGAGAACTATTTGGTTCCACCGACTTGTTTCAGGAGGAGGAGGATCAATTCTTCAACACGGTCAATCTAAAAAGGGAAAAAAGACAATAAATTACATTATTGTCTATGCATACTTTCTTCATTAAGCTAACAGAAAACACTTGCCCAACCTTTTGCTTTAACTCGAGACAGCAGCATGAGGGAGGAGCTGAAAGAAAAAAGCATATACTTAAGAAGTGCATTTGCATTTTACAGTCTTAACTATAAACCACTTCATCTGTGCACGCCTGATCCACTCTTTAAAACAGCTATTATTGACTATTGATAAAAATGTCAGCATTCCTAATTAGCTTAATCACTTAAAAGTTTTAAGCCTCTGAAATGTCAATAATATTTACCAGTGCTGGTCTTTGAGCTTGTAACATTAACAGCCTTAGTGCATTCCACTGTAGTCATTGCCTTGGTTGTGTTTTCTGAAATCAAACATAAATGTTGAAAAACTATTTTGGATATGATGACAAGGTTGTTTAAATAACACCCTTGGGTTACAGCCGAGAATACCAGGTGGTGCAGCACCTGTGCGCATGAACTTCATGGGCAAAACTACTTAAAAGTAATACACAATTTTGCTTTTAGGAAAATGTTAAATATTTAATTTCTTACCCGGTTCCTCGTGCTTATGGTAGCTTTGCATCAGTCTTGTGGCCTGAACTTCCAGATCACGTTTCTTAACATCTGCAGTTTTGGATTGATCGGTGGCCTTATTCGATTCGACAGCCTGTGCTTGTCTCTGATTTGGATCTTTCTTCTCATCAACAGGCGGCTTTGAGTTAGCCTTGTTCTGTCCTCTCTGCAGAGCTCCGAGGATAATGGAATTAATGTCTCTGTCATCTTGTCCTGACTGCTGGCTTAGAGTTAGCAAGTTGGTGGTCCCATCAAAGCTCTGAACAGTTGCCACAACTCCCCCACTCAAATGGATCCCAAAGAGTTCCAAAACTTCAGTGGGCCACACAGAAGGGAAAAGCTCTTTACCTATTGAGAAACAAGTCACAAGACCGTTACAAAAAACATATTTAAATCTAGTTTATGACAGAGTTCAGGTGGTACCCGTACCTGCCAGAGCACACCTGACGATCTGAAATGGATGCTGGAGAAGTTCTTTGGTGATGGGAAGGATGCTAGAGACGGGTACAGTCTCCATGTTTCCATAATCTGCATAGATTACATGCGCATGCTTGCTCGTCACCTCCAACACAACCGCTCGGTACCAATTTTTGTCACCTGAACCATAAAGTTTTCAGAAAGGACATCAGTGGGATATGGAACAGCTACATACATCACAACTATTCCTAAAGGTTTTCGTGAATCATATATTAATATTGACATATTAATACTGACAATGCATGTGCAAAGAAAAACCCCAACACACTGCATGGATACACGCACTTTTACGACTCTTAAAACAGGTGTGTAATTATTTCACAGCAAACATGGAATTACTGGCTCTGGCAGGAATTCCAATGAATCCCACAACAGTCTACTACCTGAACTTCATTTTTCAACAGTTTTTAGTACACACTCTTGTATATCATTTAGCCAAGATGCCTTGGAAAATTAAACGTGGACATTTAAGAAATGTTGACAGGAAGCCACATGAGAAGGTCAAACTGACCTGAAAACTGTGCACAGCAGGCGGCTCCTGGTAAGGGGTGGCACTCGTTGGGGGCTGTCTGTCTGCTGCAGTATTTTGCAACATTCGTCATAACAGCCTTAAGACCCTCGACATTCACTAGAAACACAGGTATCGGCTTGAAAACACATTATTACTTTCTAATGGCAATGCATGAATCATTATTTACTCAAAATGGAAATTACAGTTTGTAGTTTTAACCAAATTTAGGAATGTAGTTGTTCTGCAGGATTAGGTATACAAGTACCTTTGCCGGGGTTTATTATGTAGAAGAGACTAGGGCTGATCACTGCTGCCACCCGTGGCTGAAAGGTCTCACTGCAAGGCAGCTCTAAAGTCTTCCAGTTCAAATGGAAATTGGCACCTAAACATTATTCAAGCGACCATTATGCGACTACAAAAACAACCAAACATAAAAGATACTGTATATATATACACACAGTGTAAGTTATAACTCACTAGATGTGGTTGACTCTGCTACACCATTTTCAGCAACCTTGTTATTCACTTTCAGTGGTTCTTCAGCAGGTGGTTTCTGATCAATGGGTTTAAGTGTGGGCAGAGCCTCAATCTGATCAGTGGGTTTTGTTGGCTTTAGTGGAGATTTTTTCTGTCCATAAGGCCTGGCCAGTTGCTCAGAGATAAGTAAAGCAGAGATGCTCTGTCCTTCTCTCTCCAGATCCACTCCGTATCCCTTCTCAGTGATGGACAGCACTTTTCCACTCAATGGCTGATTGGCACACAGAGCATGAAATCTTTGCAATGCCTCTTTGTTCCACTGAGCCTCCAATGGTTCAACTCCTGAATTACATGAGGATTATGGGTAATGATATTTAACTTACATTGATTTATTTATTAATGAAACACAAAAAACAAAGCAAACCTGCAAGCCAGCAGCGTATCGCCTGGAAAGGAAGTTTGAGCAGGCTTGGAGAGATGGCCTTCAGATGAGCTGCCTCTACCTCACAGGTGTTTCCATAATCCACAAAATAAACTCTAGCTTTACCCTCTCCACACACTTCCAGAACCATGGCTCGGTACCACTGGCCATCTCCTGCAAAATAGACAAATAGACCACTGTTGAAACAATATAACAAAAATGAAAGCTACAGAGCAATGAGAAGCAGCATCACCTGAGAAGAGAGCACAGCAAGGTTCTTCCACAGTCGGGGTGAAGGAAGCTTTCTGTGACTCACAATGCTTCATAAGCTCACGGGTCAGCTCGGTCAGGATGTGTACATCTGCTAAAGGAGAGTAAACAATCTCACAACAAAATCTCACATGTCAGTGTACAAAGAAAACCATGAACAACAACCCTACCCGCAGCACTGTAGTTGTAACAGTAAAACTCATCAACGCTTTTCAGAGTCGTGACCACCAGCTCCACCTTTTGGCCATCGAAGGGAAGTTCAGCACAAGTCCACTCCAGCTTCTCCACAGCAGCAGGGCTAGTGGGGGCTAGGGTAAAAACTCAAAACATCATGAGACCATCTTTTTTTAGAATTGAACGTACACTGCTATAAACATTTACACTTTACAACTTACAAAGCATTTTAGGTTGTTCTTGTTCAGCTGGTTTCTTGTTCTCCATGGGCACACTTTCGTCAACAGCGTAACCCATTGTGACCATCAGCTCAGCGGCGTTGGTCTGGGGGTCACTGGACTCATCGATCATGGACACCAGAGCCCCACCGTCCTTCTTACCCAGAATCACAACCCGAATGAAGCGATTGCAGACCAGGCGTTTCACCACCTGAATGGCTTCTTCTGACCAGGTGCCAGAGGAAGGCTTTATACCTGTAAACATAAAAGAAATCATCCACCTTGCCATAAAAAGAGGTTCAGTATACAGCAATGCTTATATACATGCACACAATAATGGACTAACTATTCTACTGTACCTGCGAGACAACAGGGGATTGCTTGAGCTGGCAAAGCCAGCAGCTCCATGCTGATGGGTCGAAGACGATGCAACTCGACCTCCTCCGAGTTGCCAAAGTCTATGTAACCGACGCATACACGGTCCTCAGAAGAATATGCCAGAACTTTAGCTCTGTACCACTGGTTGTCTTCTGTAAAGCATGATGAGATGTCAATTAAAACATGGATGTATAGGATGGATAAAGGAATAAATGAGCATGTGAAGACAACAGTCTTACCAGAGAAGAGCGAGCAGCAGATGGTTCCCGGTGCAGGTCTGAAGTTCTCACTAGCTAAAGTGTTTAAGCAATGCTCCCGCAAACTGACCTGCAGCTGCTGGATTACACCTGCATAGAGAAAAACACATTAGAAACAATCAAAGCATGTGCTGAATTAAAGAGCTTTTATAGTTTTGTTTGGAAAAATATTTCCATCCCTAATCTCAAAATCAGGCAAATTTATGAAGCTTATTTACAAAATTAATGTCATTACATTTAGCTTCATAAATACAAAATTATATTCAGATAGTCATGTTGGGAAAACACTCACTGGCATTTTCCAGCTTTTGACAGAGAATCTCTGAAGGAGACTGGATGTGTGTCACGATGGCTGTGAACGTGTCACCCACGCCCTGAGTCAACGGCTCAGGAGGTCTGGCTTCAGAGTTCTCATCCTTTCCTCCAGACAAACGTTTGAAGTTCTCAAAAGAGGCCGACAGCAGAGAATCTAAAAAAAAGGACACGAGGTGAATCGACGAATACATTATTCAACATCATAATTCTCAATAAAGGAGGAACTTACTGATGTCATGTTCACTCTTTGGTTTGTCAGGGACATCTTTTACAGCATAACCCTGGTCTATTAGGAAACTGCTCAAGTATTTGCCTGTAAAACACAATCGAATAAACACCTTACGGCGGACTTTAGGTTTTGCATGAACCTTTTTACATGACTTTATGAATTCCCTACCGAGTGTGCTTAGAGCAACATCAACTGCATAGAGAGTTGCATTGTTCATGATGTCCACTACTGTCAACGTGAGGCTCTTTCCTGCAAACAGCTGTCTAACGGCAATGGTGCATTCGCCTGTCCAGCTTCCCGTCGGAGGTGTTACTCCGGCAACACAACACTGCAAAGCCTGTTGATACACAACAAGAATGCATAATTCGGTGACCTTTGCAGGCACAACAATTTATTTGATAGACGATCTTTCTCTACAGAATTAAAGAGGAACTCACAAAAGGTGGTGCAGCATCGATGCTGGCAGAGAGAGGCCTTATGTTGTCAAAGTTAGCATCCTCCTCATTCCCAAAATCAATGTAAGACACGCTTGCAGTCTGACGGGCCACATCAACTGACTGAACCTCAGCCCGATACCAGTTCTACATCAGTGTGAAGAGAAAAATACTAGTTTTTTTAGTTTCACAGTGTTAATTATTTGATTTACACTGTGAATTAATTGTCTGACCCGATCAAGAGAAAATTTAACAGCACAGATCTCCTCAACGTCAGGCTTGTATAGGGTGGGAAATGATGTGCCGTAGGTCATCTGGAGCTCTCTGGTGATGCTCTTCAAGGACTCCATCATCTCCTCTGATTGGAGGTGGATAAAGAACTTTCCAGGGTTCCTCAGTTCAATCACCATACCCTGGAGAAAACAAATTGGAGGCAGGGTGGGCATACAGGAACAAATGCTATACAACACAAACACACTGTACCTGTATCTCAGCTCCTTTGGAAACCGTGTTTGTGCGCAAATCACGTCGATACACTCTCTTTGGCTGTACGTCAATGCATTTGTCCTGTTATATACACATGTAACGCTGGTTATATTCTGGAACAGGTGAACTAATAATGAACCATCACTAGGGTAACACATGACATACTCTACCTTGGCATGTAGGACTCCAAGACCATTTCCACCTGACACAGCTGTGGATTCCTTTACTTTCTCACTGATTGAAAAAGACGATTTGTTTTAATACAGATGTGACTTTTTATTTATCACATTGAAATATCACAAAAACTAAATAGTTAGTACCTAGCAACCTCTGTGTTGCTAGGTTTGCAAACATGCTGATGAGCTTTCCAATCCTTTGTCTGACAGGTTACAGAACAGTAGAAGGTCTTTTTACATCGGGTGCACCTGAAGTTACCTAAAACAGCAAGAAAAGGTAACTTGTAAGTGATACTTTTATTCTAATGACCATATCTAACCAAATACATGCTGTTAAGTATATCCATATATGTGTTGTATGTATATGTATGTGTACATTATTATATAAACCTAATAATGTCACTCACTGTTATGATCAAAATCCAATAGCCACACACAAACAACAGAATCTAGCAAAATGATATTAGACTTACCCTGGTGACTGCAGTAATTACACAACTTCACCATTGGGCCCAACATAATCCCTGCCGTCTGTGAAAGAGACAGAAAATCTCCAAAACATTATTCATACTTCTACATGTTTATATTATCATATAATATTATTATATTTATGCAAATGTTATGATTGATTTAGACTGTTGTCTGCAAGTCTCAAGCATCAAAGTGCACAAACATAAGATTTATTTGCATTCGCCTAATGGTCAAAAATTGTAAATCAACTATAGAAAGAAAAGTAAGATACACAAAATAATCTCTAGCAATAACTGTGAAATTAGATTAATATAATTCTCCCAAACTGTGGATCAAATAGATGAAATTTCACTCTATTCTATAATTAAAGCATTGGAGAAGTATTTCATGACATACAAAGGTAATCATTTAAACTTGCATCCACAGATTTGATTTTTAAACATTTTTGTATATACATACATCAGGACTGTTCTTTGCAGAAACTGCATTGTTCTCTTTTCGAACAGCATCACCTTTGGGAACTAAAGTAGAAAAAGATCTCATTACAGACATATACGAACAATGACATGCATGTCTCTGTCAAAGCATTACTCTTACCCTCCAGAATATCACTTGCTAGAAGTTGCTCTCCAGTCTGTTCATGAACCGCTGGAGCCGGGATTCTGGGTGTAAATGAACCTGGTCCGGTTGCAGGTCTCCTCAGGGGAGATTGGGTCTCATCAAGGTTGGAGTGAAGGATCGGTTCATTGTGACCACTATTTTACTGCATGGTGAAACATAACATTAGGTTGTACTGACAGATGTTTGTGTGTTTTAATGTAAAAGTTGATCATATTACTCCTGGAGACCTACATTCCTGCACAGCTCAAGATCTTGTTACTCCTGCCTGTCATTTTCAAGTGAACCTAAAACCTGATTAGATGGACCAGGTGTATTTGATCATAAACTGAAGCCGATCCTCAGGATCAGTAGCCTAATATATTATCTGATCTTCTCTTAACACGAGTACATATTACGTACGTACACATGCTGATCAGTACATGCGTAGGTACTTCACACATTTAATAATGTACATGTAAATACAACACGCATTTTGTATATTAAACTGAATTTATAGAGCACAACTTAAATATAAACTCCAATGCAATGCAATGCAAAACAATCTGAATCTGTTGACACGTGGTTAGCACCGTGACACATGCTAGTATCCATGAATATGACAAGTTCATATTCGCTTGCATACATACAGGAATGTAACTTTATTTTAGTTTGGTAATTTTAACAAATTTATGGCAGTTTTAAAAAATCATAATGCACAGTTACTTTACCGAAAATATCGAAGATCTTATAAACACCATTACACACCTACAGATGTCCTTGCGCTGAAGCCGTTCACTGCGCATGCTCAATTGAGTGACCCACAGGAGGACGAATAGTCACGTGACTACTTTCGACTGCCATGAGGTGTGACGTTTTTTATGATATCAAATATTTATAATATAAATATTTTACAAATATACAAATAAAACGTTTACTTAAATATATTAGTTATGTACAACAACTATTGAAAGGTTAAATAAAGGAATATGTTAGTAATACTTGACAATAACGTCTCATTTATTAACATTAGTTAATACTAATATTAAGTAATGAAGATTTTTTTACCGCATGTATTGATATTTAATGTTAATACTAATGTAATTGTTTATTGATTATTTATGTTAGTTGATTTGCATTAAGTACAGTAACCACATTTTTTATTTTAAATATGTATTAGTAAACATACATTAATATTAATTCAAATGAATAAATGCTGTAAAAGCATTGTTTATTTCTAGTTTGTGTTAACTAATGTAGTTAACTAATGTTAATAAATGGAACCTTGTAAAGTGTTACCAATACTGTAAAATGTTTATTCTGTGTTCATTTTCTTATAATTACATGACAAAATCTACACTTATAGGATGCCTTAACCTAACTTTCAGCCAATCTGCTTTTGTTTTGAAGAAAACCTGTGGAGGTTTTTTGTTTAGCTGGAAAAACCAGCTGTGCCACAATGTGGCAGCGCTTGCAAAACAGCACAACTGAACTACAGCAAATGAATGCCCCATCGTGTTCCTCATTTTAAGGTGGTCTCAAAAGGTAAGACTCAAAATTTAAACCCACACAGGCATTGAAAATTCATGTCAGTTAACCCTTTTTGGTTGATTGTACAGCAAATACCAGTAAAACATCGTTGTACTTTATATCTCACTCGGGTGAGCAGGAAGCATTTCCTTGTGTAGTACTCATTATGTTCAGAAAGTGTTTTTTATTACAATGATGTTCTAACTAAATCACTAATGTTATTTACAGCTGACACACAAACACAGACAAGGTGGACAAATAAGCTTAATGCACGTGATATCAACCACAGGTTTGAAGTACATCTAGTGACATCCTAAAAAATGAAGCGGCTGAACAAAAAAGGGGCTGTTAACCTTGTAAAAGAACTAGATGCTTTTCCTAAAGTTCCAGAGAGTTATGTTGTAACATCAGCTTTTGGAGGCACAGGTGAATTTTTTAATTTCTCTTTAAATATTAGAGTGGATGTTTACTAGATTTTTTTTTTTTTATTTTCGGTTCTTCTGTACAGTGTCCCTGATTGTTTTCATCCTCATGGCACTTCTGACCATCTCTGAGTTTCTTGTGTACCGAGACACATGGATGAAATATGAATATGAAGTGGACACTGATTTTTCCAGGTGTGAACATTAAATATTTTTATTCTTCTGTAACTAAATATGCAACTCACATATTTATTTACATCTTGTTTTTTGTTTGACAGTAAACTGAAAATAAAAATTGACATCACCGTTGCAATGAAATGCCAAAGTAAGTGCATCTATTGTTTAAATATGTAATTTGTTCAATGTGATTTATGGTAAGTCTGTTTTAATGGTGTAGTCATTGTTCGGAATAGACCCATTTCACTTGAAAGGTCATTTTTCTTGTCAAGGGGTAGGCGCAGATGTGTTGGATATTGCTGATGATGTGGTTGCATCAAAGGAGCTGAAATATGAACCTGTAAGTGTGACTTCAAACCATATTTTATGGTTCTTCAGAAAATAGAGAATGATCTAAGAGCAATAAGTTTCTTGACTTTTTCAGGTAAACTTTGAGCCTTCTGCACAACAAAAAATGTGGTATCAGTAAGTGATATGTTTATGTCATATAAATTGCACTATTGTATGACATAGTGTGAATGTTTTTATATATTATAGTAAAATCTAGACAAGATTAGGATCTCAGTCTCTGTCATAATTTCTGTTGAACAAGAATATTACAGCAGATTCAAGGCAGACTGAGGGAGGAACATTCCCTTCAAGATGTACTCTTTAGGAGTGCACTGAAAGGATCCTTTTCTGAACCAGTTCCACGGTATGTGTGTTTAAAAAACTGACTTTATATACTGTAGTGTTTATAAAGACAGATCATATTTTTATTAGAGTTGATGTCCAAGACTGATGGAGCTTTTTCTTTGCACAGGAATGATTCAGCATCTGCATTACACAATGCCTGCAGGATACATGGACAAATCTATGTCAATAAAGTAGCAGGAAACTTTCATATCACATTAGGAAAGTAAGTGAACACTTTTAATAACAGAAATACAGCTATTTTATATAAAGTTTTTTCCACCTTATATAAAAATATCCAGTAAAATGACTTATTCTCCAAAATGTCTTCCATACAGACCAATTACTTCTTTCGGAGGTCATGCCCATTTTGCTCCTATAATCAAAAAAGAAGGTGAGTTTTGCTCACAATTGTGTTAAGAGCAAAGCAGGGTTTAAACAGGATTATAATCAAACTTGAGCAGTGAAGTCTGTCATGTAATTTTTAAATATCCACTAGATGGCGCACTTCAACAGTACTTTGTCATAGACTGTATTTGTGTTTGTCAACGTAGGTGTATTTGGCAGACACTTGTCCAAAGCTTTCAATACATTCAATAGTATTATCTGAGAATCAGACTTGCTAGTAGTATATTTTACCCATTTAAGCAGCAGGAAAGTCATAATTATAATACATCATAATACATATATATACATTAAAAAACTTATGTTTTTTTATTTTGCATATTCAAGTATCTCTTATTCTCTCTCATTACCTTTCTTCCAACAGTTTATAACTTCTCACATCGAATAGATAGTTTGTCTTTCGGAAACGACGTTCCTGGACACATCAATCCTCTTGATGGCACAGAGAAAATCACATTAGAACGTAGGTTAAAATTGATCTTTCATTATAACGCTGTGTTTTTCCAACATAGTCCACAACACAACACACAGTGCTGCTTTTAGAGTGATTAGATCACTTTCAGATCATCCATGCAAATAAATGTAAATCCATTCAAATGTGAATGTAAATAAAAAGAGAACAGCATTTTCAAAATATAATACATTCTCCATTGTGAAAAATCTTGGAACTGATGAATGATTGTCTTTCTCAATCTGTTTTCAGACAATCAGCTGTTTCAGTATTTTATCACAGTTGTGCCCACCAAGCTTCACACATCAGATGTCTCAGTGGATATGCATCAGTTTTCTGTCACAGAAAGGGTATGTTATATCTGTGTGTATGTGACTTCTCTGTGTGTGTGTGTTGCTGATAATAGTTTTGCTCTCTCATGCAGGAGCGGGTTATAGATTATGAGGCAGGAAGCTATGGTGTGTCTGGAATCTTTATTAAGTATAAACTGAGTCCGCTGATGGTGAGGGTAAGTGAGGAACATATGCCTCTGTCTGTGTTCCTTGTCAGGCTGTGTGGCATCATTGGAGGAATCTTCTCAACCTCAGGTAAGGTCAACATATAAGTAAATCAGTTGGCGTAGCTATTCTATCATGATTATCAATATTATCAAAGGCATTGTTACTGATGTTTGCTCATCATTGTATTCATCTAAATACATCAGGATTGTTAATAATGTCATGCATGGATAGTTATAAGCAAACTCAGACTCACAGAGTTTTATTCTGATGTGCTTTTTGACACAGATCTGCTGCACAGATTGATTGGGTATTTTGTTGACATTATCTTTTGTCGCTTTAAACTTGGACCAAATTACTCCAGACAGGTGAGTCACTGCTTTAAGAAACCATTGAGACATACTCTTGAAATGTGAACATAACAACACTACCTAAGGTGATATTATGACTAATGTGGTTTTGTTTCTTTCAAGGTCCTGTCTGATTCTTAGGACACCCTGGAAAGCATACTACAGCAATTGTGGACAGCATAACCCAAAATTTGCAACATTTAATTTATAATTTTATATTGTACGGGATACCTTTAATTAGTTAAAATGTTTGTTAATACACTACATTATTAAATTGTGTATTTAAGAACAAAACAAAATGTCTTTTGTGTCAAAATTGTTGAAAATGAAGAGTTTTCTGTTATTTATTCAACCAACATTGGTGCCATTGACTTCCATTGTATGAACACAAAAACACAAAAACATAAACATAAACACTACAATATTATATTTATTGTTTTTATTAATCACGATAACATGATACATCAACATTGACATATTTGCAGAGCTCAATTAAAGGGCGGTTTAAATTGTTTGTGTTTTATTTACTGGCCCTCCCCAATGTACCAGAACAGAAATGCAAAGAACTAGAAGAGAGAAAAACTCGTGCTACTTCCTGACATTAAGGTAATTACTGTTTAGTTTGTTAAAAGCGCCAAAGTCGACAGCACATATGCTTTTAGCCAGTATAGTTTTATTTTATTACGATTTTAAATATTATCTAAGTTTAAATAAACCCGTGTAATATTAACATGGGGTTACAGGAAATATTTTAATGTATTTGTGATTCGATTAGCTCCCCCTGTTGGCTGCATTTGATCCTGCATGCGAATAAACCGCCTTCCTCCATTCTGTGTGTTTGTTAATTCGTCGCTATCAGTACGTTCAGTGGCCATATTGTTGATGTGTCACCTCAGAGTGACTCGAGAGAAGATCACTAATACCAGTTTGACACTCACTGTATCTCACATATCACATTTTAAATGGATTTAACATAACCGGTAAGTTGGATATTTTATACCTAGATGTTAAAAGTCTACCTGTAAATGCGCGCGTGTGTTTAAATAGCCGTCAAGCTAAAGTTAATGCAGTCTGGGTGAACTCTGTGGCAGATGGCTGTCTTATTATTATTTTTGTCATATACTGATGATATAAATTATACATTTATTAAATATACTTTCATAAATCAGCAAAACAAGGTAATGTTCTGTTATAAACGATTATGACTGTTAAACTTACCAGATCAGCACTGAGGGAAGCACCTTATCCACACAGAGATCATTTGTGTTGTGTTTTCCTAACGTTGTGTATGTAAATAATTGAATATTGTGTAGTTTGGTGTGATAATATCGAAGGGGTTTCATTTAAGTGGAGTTCAAGTGGACAATGATGATATTTTCTCGTAAACACGTAAATTGTAATATATTGGGCAGGTTAGCCGGTGTGCTAAAGCTAACTGCACCTGTGTGGGTGCAGCAGTACGTCACTAAAACTGAGATTATTTACGTAAGATTAACATTTTAATGACTGCAACAGCTCTTAGTTTTCAGTATTCTTCTTTCGCTGGTATTAAAATAACACATTTTAGTACATTTGATGTGAAAAGATGACGGATCAATGATGTTTTTGTGGACTGTGCAGTGAGAACCATCCCTCCCCCTCCCGCAGAAATACATGCAGATGTGTTTGAGATGTGCAAGACTGCATATAAAGTTTGAACTCTCACATAGATAAGAAAAACAGAAGGAAATGAACATGGATAGGAAATTGCTTCAGTCTAAAGTGTGAGCCTGAAAGCTGTGTACTTTTATTTTATAACGGGTCTGCCCAAACATGTGTGATAAGGTGTCATAACATTTCACTGAATTTTACAGAATCTCAGTAAGTGCAAACTATTACATTTGTCAGTTTGGTGCTGAATGTCAGAAGCGTCTTCTTGGAGAGAGGAACAGGAATGTGTTGACCTTAACTGGCCTCCCAGCTTTTCCTACAGTTTTGTTTCTTAAAGAGTTCTTATGCATTTTGCAAGACATTTATATTAAATACTAAGTAATGATTGCATTGAGCATGAGCAGTTGTATTTGGTTGTGCCAATATCTAGACAACAAAGTGGTCCATGGCCAATATATATACTGTAATACAAAATAATAACAGCAAATTAGATTTAAATGTATTTCCTGGCATGGACAATTATTTGACGCAATATTTACTTTCACTGAAAAATTTATAAGACTGTTGTCACATGGTTCCCAATCTCAAAACAGCTAAATGTTAACTGACTAAATGTGCGAAAAAATATATGAATCTTTTACTTTTTATAACTATTATTGATAATATTGATTGTAGTTGTTCCTCTGTATTTCCTCTTTCTTGGCTACTTTAAGACGTTCAGGCTAAAGTTCATTGCTTTCGCTTTAACATTCTTCCCTATAGTATTTGTACCACACCCTTGATTATCCAGATCGATGGGATTCTGCTCCAGTTTCACCTAACCAGTGTGTTTTCCTGAATATCAAGTAGTTTTCCTATTGTACACTTAAAGGTTGTATCATTGAGTATTTAGCTGGGAATGCAGTAAGCTAGTGAATCCTACTACAATGACATATTAAACACTCATCCACTGGGTGTGAGAAGGGCGTGCCACCTTAGTTTCACAAAACTGGCAACACAACACTGCTTTTAAATGCAGGGAGAGCCGTGTCCCGGTTTTGTGATGGAGAACCACGCCTTAGTCATCAAAATGTGTGCATTTAGTGAATTGCTGTGTTACGACAGCAGGTGCGACAGATTGACTAATTCTAAACAACATCCTCATTTCTTATAGGCATTTAGTCTTTCCAATGCAGAAAGGAAGTCTTATAATATAAAATAGTCTCATAAATACTTCAGCTTCGAGCATTATAAAGATGTTTTTTGGTTGTAATAATTTGTTTGTTGTTGATCGTAAAGGTCCCGTTCTTACACATACACGTGACTTACCTGTTTTGTGTTTTTGTGTTGCCAGGCCAGTATCTGAACTGAAGAAGAGCATGGAGCCATTAGACTGTCAGAGAGAAGACAACCCTGCATCTGACCCCACCCAAAGTTCAGAGGTCACTGTGGTTCCAAAAGGGTCATCTAATGTAATCAGCAATGGCGTGATTGAACCTGTTTTAAAAGAACAGGAGGATGATCCCGAGCTGGACAGTCTTGAGCTGGACGTTCCTTTATCTTCAGATAGTGCGGACAGAGAAGGTCAAAGACCTGACATGCACTTGAACATCCAGCAAGCCAAAAATGGATATGATGCACAAGGTGATGGGAATACCAGCTGTGACAGTGGAACAGCCTCCATTGATGATTCCAGGACACCCCCAGCTCTGCCTGACAGTGCTGAAGGGTTACCAGCTGCTGTCCTCGATGGAGAACTTGAATCTTCTGGCTCCGAGGAGCCAGCAGCTTTACCAGATACAGTATCGGAGGACGGGACTCAAAATGAGGTCAGCGAATCATCTCCCTCTGTTTTGAATGGCACAAATGATTTTTCATCTACGTGTTTGGTTACCGTAGCAGCAGATTCTTCAGTTCAGATTCAGACTTTAAATGGGCCAACAGAACTTCAGGACTCAAATAACAGAACTCCAACACAAGATACTCCAGCTCTACAAGAGAGCAGTGCCCATGTGGACTCTGAAATTTCTGTACCTCAGAAGTCACACTCCAACTCAAATATGAACCCATACGACACAGACTGCAGCCGGAAACTAATGTCTGAGATCCAGAGATCCCTGTCACAGGAGTCTCTGTTGGATGAGCTGGAAGATGAACTGTTAAAAAGTCAGCCGGAAGACGTCCGGAAGGGAAGCACACCCAACGGCCTGCCCAAGAACAAGAACTCCATGGTTTTAATCGAGAAGTGTGTGCAGTATAAATACTCCCAACAGGAGAAAGCCATCAAGAGGTAAGCTGTTGATTAAAGGTTATGTAAAACAGTACTCAGGTTATAGCCCATTAATGTTTGATTTGGAAAGAGTCAATCATTAAAGGGTTTGCAAATTTTAATCAAATTGCAATTATAGTTTGCTTTCATAGCTAGTGTATGGCACATAGAAGTATGTTTTTTGAACTCATGATCTTCAAACAGAACAATGTTTAATAATTTGTTGTATAATATAAATGAATTACTGGGATAGCTTGGATTTTTGGGCCACAGTTGGTACAGTGATCTTGTCAACCTCATCTGTGAAAATCGCATCCACTCACACAGTGAACATTTTAAACTGTTTGTCTATTAATGTAGTTAATTACAACATCCATTACCCTGGCCGTCTTGCATTTCACAATCTAAGGTTCACCTTAGTCTTTTTGCTTTTTACTCCCCTGCTGTTCTGGCTTTATTAATTTTTACAAGGGCATCTGGCTGGCTTACATGTTGGAAATAATCCACAGTTATATTGTGATTGGCCTGCTGTTAAAATGCCTGGACACCTGTTTCCTTGGCTAATCTGAGATTGTTCCAGCTACTTCATATGATGCTTTAATAAACACCTTTACAGTTGCTGTTACAGATGAACACAACAGAAGCACCGTATAACGGTGTATTACAGTTATAGTCTCCGTAATTGGTAGTGACAGCTAGTTACTCTAACTCTCAGGTTGCTTGATGAAAATAAGAAACATCAGGAGCTGATTCTGGGCATCTGCTCTGAGAAGGACAACATGAGAGAGGAGCTCAAGAAGAGGATGGAGACAGAGAAACAACATCTTAGCACCATTAAAAAGGTAATCGTGTTACAATGACACTCGTATGTACACATTACTCTGTGTGACATTTGTAGCTATACCCAGATTTTGGGCTGCTTTAGCACAATGTCATGTTTTGTTATTTAAATGTCATTGAAAGGATCTGAATGGTAATCTCTGTATCCCGCACATTGATTAGAGAGCACTTGTTTGCTGAACAGCTGATACTAGAAAAGCAGGTTTATTTAAGAGCACTACCCAGGCAAAAAGATCCCCTCTCAAACAGAGCAAGAGCACACGTCAAACAGTGCAGCCCATGGTGACCGTAATTATCTGTTGCGGTAATGACGTGAAACTATTGTGTGCGCTCTTGAGTTTCCTGTCAAAGTCAGAAGTCACAGACAAAGGTTTCCTTAGTATCAAACCTTACCATTCTCAAAAACTGATACTTTCCCCTCCAGGCACTGAGCTTTACTTTTCATTCAGTAGCAGGACTGTGAAGGAAACGTAACACCCAGTTTCTACACATTGGTGCGAGAAAGAGAAGCCTTGTACAGACATACACAGTCTGCCTGAACGGAGCCTTTGTTGCTTTGTGAAAACATCATTCGAATATAATCTCACTCATAAGCTATACAGAATGTTTATATATGTGAAAGCAGGTAATTGTATTCATAGTGCACTTGCTGGCTATGCCCTTATCTGTCTTTGATCAGCTACTGCGAGTCAAACCTGCTGCTGCTGTCATCATCAGAGCCGTGTTTATGGTTACCGCCGCTGTGACCTTTCAGCACGATGATGTTGCCGTGTTTAACCGATCGTCTCTCTTGTTAAACCAGTTTGAAAGCCGGGTGGAGGAACTCGCAAAGGAACTGAAAGACTCCAGGGACAAACTAGTTCACCAGGACCAGGCCGCTAAGAATGCCATCCAGCAGATGCAGAGGGAAATGGCCTATCGACTAGAACAGGTGAGAGGTCATCTCCATGGAAACCATCATCCTGCCTCCAATCAGAGCTCTCCTTCCATACGAGCGCTTAGTTTATTTAATTTAGACAGGTAATAGTCTTATATATTTAAAAAAAAATCACATTAGCCCTGCAGGGATGCACAAAGTGAAAGAGGGTCGCCATGTGTTTTGTATCCTGGTTCCATCAGCTGTGTGTTAGGTGCTGCGGACCCATTTGTCTTTTGTCATGTTTTGTCCCACACAACCGTATGTAAGTGCGATTAACGTTAGTGCAGACTGCCGTTATGAGGGAACAGCACGAAATGTAGAAGGAGGGCTGTGTTTCACTTTTAGTGATTTGCTAATATTACTGCTGAAATAAATATCTTACATACATGTGATGTGTTAAACAAACATTTAAACGAACAACAGTTCAATTTGACTGCTTCTCTGATCTCCTCAGGCCAATAAGAAATGCGAGGAGGCACGGCAGGAGAAGGAGACGATGGTGATGAAGTATGTGCGTGGAGAGAAGGAGGCGCTGGACCTGCGCAGGGAGAAGGAACAGCTGGAGAAGAAGCTACGGGAGGCCACAACAGAAGTAGACAAACAGGCCCGACGTGGAAACTCGCTGGCCCAGGAGAAAGGACGCCTTCAACAGCTGTATGATGCCAAGGTGTAGTGTTTAGCTTTGATGTGTGATGATCTGATTAACTGTGAGCGTAAATATCCTGTATTCATCAAATCTTGTTCTTTATACTTGATCACTTCTGTAGGAGAACGAGGTGGCGAGAATGACTCGCGAGCTGGAGAAAGTGAAGGAGGAAATCAACTCTCATCTCATTAAAGTGAAGTGGGCACAGAACAAACTGAAGAGCGAAACGGATGCACACAAGGTAAAGTAGATAAGACTGTCAATTATACATTACTACAGTTTATTAATGACACAACATCAGGAAAAGCTTAATGACTGGAAGTTATGTGAACAATGCAGAAGTACAGCTTGAACAGTTTGTTTCAGCTGGAATTTTCTGACTGTATGAGATCTTAAAAGAGTATGAATGGCATTTGTGCTGACGTCGATCGCTTCATTAAAAAAATTGTAATAACAGGAAACAAAAGACAAGCTGAAGGAAACAACCGGCAAGCTGACTCAAGCGAAGGAGGAGACTGAACAGATCCGCAAGAACTGCCAGGACATGATCCGCACATACCAGGTGCTGTTGACTTGAATATGTTGTGCCAGTAATGTCCACTAGAGGGCAGCGTGTGTAAAGAATTTGGACTGAATTTGGAAATCTGTAGATATTATGATGGTTGTTAGGGCTGCAGGTGCCATGAGTCAGAAATGTTTAATAAAATGAGTGCATTGTAACGCTATAAATAAGCTAATGTTTTGTTTTTATAGCTTGGTCAAAACGTGTGTTTTCTGCATCATGCTGTGTTTCCTGCAGGAGTCTGAAGAGATTAAGTCAAATGAGTTGGATGCAAAGTTGCGTGAGACCAAAGGAGAGCTGGAGAAGCACAAACAAGAACAGACTGACCAGCTTGAGGTGCAGTTACACCGCTTTAATAAAGCTTTTTAACACTGCACAGAAATCCTATTTGTTTTTAATGGATTAATTGACTGTTTTAGGCATAACATCAGATGCATTACTATATGTTTACAGTCACAACAACTTTGAAATCAAGACAAAAGCTTTTTCAAAACTTAAATTGAAATTCAGACCATGTTTTTATGTGACTTGGATTTGGATAGTAAGAAAATGTTGTTTTTGCTGACTTAACTTTAGGCCAAATATTTTGACTTCTGCTGCTTGTTTTTGACCCAAACTCCCCCTCATGAGATACTCTTTAAAGTCTATTTAAAGAGCACAAAAATAGTACAACGATATTCAAAACAGCCTAACGACATCAATTTCCCATTTCATTTTTGAGTAATGTGTCTCTGGCACAAATAGATGCCCATAAAGTCGGTTTTACAGCTTTAGGGGGCAGATGTTTGTTCATGCTACACCTCGTACATCTTTGGCCTGCGCTTCTTTCAGCCATTTTGCCCCTGCTGCTCTGAGATACGCTGTCGGCCTTGGAGTTTGTCTTGTGTGGCTTTTTGCCATCTGCTTTAAAAATTATTTATGAGTGAACGAGGCTCCATTCACCAGGCGTCATTAGTACCCGAGGCCGACAGTGTCTGTGTGCGCTCCCTTATCAATGAGTCATCACCGAGCAAGAAACAGCGTTATTAACATTTGCTTCTCATTAGCGTTATTAACATAGTGTTGCCTAGCAGGCTTCCTCTGTTGATTGCAATGACGGAATGAATAATGGCTGTGTGAGAAGACGAGGTTTTGATCGTCCTGTGGTTTGATTGGCAGATGCACAAAGCAAAGATTAAAGAGTTGGAGGATCTGAAGAGGACTTTTAAAGAAGGCATGGATGAACTCACCACGCTGCGGACCAAGGTAAAAACGGTTTCTATAAATAACTGTGAAATGGTTTGTGTGCGTGTACAACATTCTGATTGTAACTTCGGCGTTCAGGTTAAGTGTCTGGAGGACGAAAGGCCTCGCTGGGAAGACGAGCTTAGTAAATACAGAGAGATCATCAACAGACAGAAGACTGAGATCCAGAACCAAAGAGAAAAACTCAATGCCATCACTAAATTGGAGGAGCAACATGAGAGGTTTGAAGCACAGACTGCCACAGCATCATATCTCCTCATCATTCATACAACTACAATACTCTTCTATAGACTTTAGTTAAAGTAGACGTTATATTTTAAGATTTTTTTGTTTAAGTTTAGCAGAGTGATCGTTGTGTTTAACTTTTTATTGTAGTTAATGCAGCAAAGTTGCAAAGCAAGTTGTCATGTGTGTGTTTCCACATCAGACATGCAAGAACCAATGAGATTTGAGGTTACTGACACGCCAACACTATAAATTTTTTTCATTTGCATATTGTTTTTTACTCACTTGCATGTCTGAATGACATGTTCTGCGTTCCACACTGTGACTCTCCGCCCCTTTGACTGTTAATTTGGCTTTTGTTAAACACGTATGAGCGTCAGTGAAAGCTGCATGACCTTGAGTGATCTCCCAGCAGTCTCTGAACCCTGCTGATGCTGGATCAGCAGGTGGCTGTGAATCCACTGCAGCATGATCACACGGTTCCTGCAGCGCTGACAGAATAATTCATACCTCTGTGCTCGTCTCATAGGGACTGCTCTGATTTCATTTCGGGTGGCCACGTAAATGTGTCAGTCAGCTGCACTAGCTCATTCTTATTTTAAAACGCATCTCTCTGGAATACATGATTCTATTTGGTCAGTTGTAGAATTTGGTGGTTAGACATTGTGAATAATTGTTGATTATGGGAACACTGTATAACCATTTTGACCAGATTATTAGGTCCACTGAGACATTGTTGAACTTGAGATCATTGCCGCTATGAATAAACAACTAATTAAATGTTTCACCTTATGTCTTACTCAAAGGGATGAGCAAGAGATCGCGTCCTTGCAGGAAGAGGTGGATAACCTGAACTCTCAGATCACTGACCTGCAGAGGGACATTGAGGGCAGCAGAATGAGAGAGGGGGAGCTTTTGGGCTTCACTGAGAAGCTGACCAGTAAAAATGCTCAGCTGCAATCAGAAAGCAACAGCTTGCAGGCTCAGCTGGACAGACTAACCAACAGCTCCAGAGAACTGCAGAGCAAACTAGAGGAGACAGAGAGATCTCTCGCAGATATGGTAAAATGGCTATATGTGTAGAAAAAGAATTTTTATACACGGTACCAGGCATAACATAAAATATCATGTGTATGGTTTTAGACGGACAGGCTGAAGAAAGAGGAGCAGCAGAGGCAAGAGGAGGTGCAGGCGCTGCAGACAGAAAGAACGGCGCTGCAGGCCGAGACGTCACAACTGAAGACACGCGTAGAGGAGCTGCGGGACGAGCTGGTCACGCAGAAGAGAAAACAGGCAGCCAACATTAAAGATCTCACGAAGCAGCTGACACAGGGTCAGTGCTTACAGTATAATCACAACATTATCACTCCTCACTCTATAAAATTCTTCAGATTTGTGTTTGTTTATGGAAATAGCAAGTTTTAGTTTTATATATGTATATAGCAAAGACACTTGCAAGACAAAAAGTAATGCTTTGTTTCCAGAAAGAATGTGAAATGAATGTATTTGTAATTGTATATTACATTATTTAGAAAGTTATTGCACATCACATTTTTTCAATATCACGCAGCCTTATTGGGCGGCAAGTGATGACAAACATTATTAAAACTGTTTATGATACGGAAGTAAACGTAACTTTTTCTTGAATGTTTCCAGAAACATTATGCAAAATTATGTGTATGATTATTTATATGACTGAATAGAATCATTTTCTAAAAGCACCAACGGCAGAAATGCAATTTTCACTTTAAACCCATTTTTAATATTGTCATATTTTATCTTGGGTCATGTTTTTATTTTCGAGGATGAGGGCATGTCACGCAACATGTCCATATTGGCATCTTTCTAACATGCAGAGCTTCCACCAAGTGAATTTCGTGCCAAAATGCTGATTAGTTCGAGCAGACGTTTAGCTTTTGAATCATTAACAAAATATATGATGTAGAAAACATTTAGTTACTTTTATTACAATCTTGTGCCATCCTACCTATGCATTCATAGATTATTTGCATTTAGAATAGTTTTTCCCCTGCTGTCGGAACAGACCACCTGTTGAAAGCCATTGACGTAAATCTTTTCATTGCAGAATGAAAGACACAAAGGTAACAAATCGTGACGCCGTGACGATTCAGAAAAAGGTCTCTCGTGTCATATTTCTCCTCTGTGTGTGCACATCTTAACTAGAATTCGATTTGTTATTGTAATAGGCTCCCGGTGAGTTACTTCTCCACGCTCCCCAGAGCCCACAGGCACTGTTAGTAATTATCAAGCCATACTGACGCTCTCTGTGAGGCAGACTGACGTTCAGCACAGACAGATTGAGTTTATGTATCTGTGCCTGCCTGTTGCCGCAGGAAAGGCTAGGTTAGGGCACGCCAGGCTGTTCTACAGCCTCTCTTCTTTGAGAGGAGAGAGAGAAAGACGGAGGAGGGCGGGGGAACAGAACATGCGCCATGGGACTCTCTTTAGTGTCAAGAGGCGAGTACAGTAGTACGTGAAGGTATTTTTAAACGTCTATTTTTTCCTCGTCCCTTTTGGGTTTCCACGATCTTCAACAGTTTTCTCAAGGTCCACACTTAAATGTAAAACTTCCTAATTCTGCGCATCTGACAGATGCTACAGATGTGCCCTCTGGGCTGGCGTTTTATGAAAGGTCAGGAGCGCCCCAGCAGGGGAGCACAGAATGAGACTTTGACTGGTATAAACACTCAGTCATTGGCTCATTACTGACGCTGAGGTGTGTGTGTCTAATGAGCTCATTGTGTGTTTGTGTCCTTGTGTAGCTCGTAAGAAGCTGGAGCAGGTGGAGAATGGAGGGTGTGATCGAGAAGGCAGCAGTATGGGCAGTCGCTCTAGTTCCTCAGGTACATGTATTTAACACCTCAGTAAAGAAGCTAAAAATGACTCTCTTTCATCTACTATCCATTTGGTTTATTGCCTATGCATTGTGTGTAAATAACATCGTTGCTGATATTGTGTGACCTACACAGTGGTTTAAATCTCTCTCTCTTCTTTCAGGCTCTCTAAACGCACGAGGCAGCAGTATGGATGATCGTTCTCCAGAGAATCAGTCCGGCTCGTCTGTGGTGGTGGACAGCTTTCCTGAGGTGGACAAAGCTGTGCTGGTGGAGCGCATCGTGCGGCTGCAGAAAGCACACGCTCGCAAGAACGAGAAGATCGAGTTTATGGAGGATCACATCAAACAGCTGGTGGAGGAGATCAGGAAAAAGACCAAGTGAGTGAATGAGAAAAAAAGGTGGAGGACAAACCCCTTTGGACCTTTTATTTGTTAACCACAAATGAGCTACAATGAGCATTTACATTTTACTTGACATCCCAACTCATCCTAAAGGGTTGTTAGGCTGTGCTTTGTGTAGGCTGGCCGAGTTCTTCCACGCTAGACAAGTAGTCTTTTTCATTATGGATTAAACAAGCCGTTCCCAAACTGTTGCCACAAAAGTTAAAGGACACTCCAGAGTGTCATTGTATGTCATATAATTAAGATGAGCTTTCACTGGAATTAATAGCCCTAGCTGAGCCTTTAAATAAGTGGGTGTTCACATAATTTTTTAGCGTGAAGTGGTCTATTTTGTATCTTATCCAGTGACATTCAAATGTTTTTCAAGTGTGACTTGTCTGGTGAATTTTTCATACATGTCTCCCCTGCCCTCTCTGACTCATTCAGCACAGCATGACTGATGCATCTCGTTTTCCTCGTTTTGTTGTTTTCCCTTATTTATTTGACTAGGACTTCCTGACCGAGAGTTATATCTTGTATGTCTGACTTTCATTCAGCATCTGGCAGACATTCATCAGTTTCTTTCACACACGCTGAGTTAACCTATGCTTCTGACAGCGAGGTCTTGGCAGTGATATTTATAGCTGTCGGTTCTTACGGGAGCGATGCGTCAATGAGGTTGCTAATGATGTCTGATCCATATTCATACGCACCTTCATAGAAGCAGAATCGAGCTGCTGGTGCACGTTTCCTTTAGTGGAAAAAAGCAGAACAAAGTGAATGGTCTCAGAAAGTAAAAAACGCATCGTTGTCATGATCAGACTTAAAATCAGATCAATCATTTAAGATGCAGAAGGCTGAAGAAAAGTTGGGATGCTGTCTCTTCCCCATCACTCTTGATTAATGATAGGCTTTGAATCGGTCCACCTGCACTAACCCACATTCATTAGTTCTAATTAAACACACATCCCACTGAAGACAGGCTTAATTTAGCCCGATTAGCTGATCTTTAGGCATTACGTGCAGCTGAGCTTCATCTGCAGGTCCAGGTCCGTCAATTTTTAGGTGTTGGGAACGTTTCCTTGCGTTTATTGACCGCTGTGCTGTTTTAATTTATATTTATTTTTGGTTCACATGGCATCAGAGCACACAGCAAGGTTATATCAACCCAGTATATCATCCAAGTTGATCATAGGGTAATACCGAGGTTGATTTAATGTTATAGCGTTACCTTGACGTAATCATTTTTCCTCATGACTGCACCTAGCTAAGCTTATTCACATTTGTTTACACAAATTATCAACATAAATTATAAACACTAGGTTAGTTAGAAAACACAATAGTTATTGAATTGATCGCAAGTGTCATTCGATTTGTATAAGATCATTTTTATTTGACTGTAGTGGTGCATAAACTATTTTGTTTGCTCATCATCAAACAGTCAGGCCATTGACAGTTTTGCATGTGTAAGCACCACTTATCTTTCTTGACATTTTATTGCATGCTGTGAGAGACTAGCTTATTTTAAGCCAGTGTTCGTCTCTCTTTAATAACACTTTTACATCATGAATAAAACAAGGATATACTGCCTAGATTTGTCTTTGATATAAAACACGCCTTTGCTTGAGGCTGTGTTGTTGCGATGTCAGAATCCCACAGTCTTTATGAAATAAACATTACACTCACATTTTGTCTGTGAATTCTGTAATACAGACCGAACCGTCAGGCACGAACAGAATGTTAGTTGTCCATCAAACCTCCTGTAAGTTCTTGACACCTTGCTGTCTGTTTTATCATACACTGTCTCTAGTCTGTTATGCGTGAGAATCAGGCCATGAAAGAATCAGCTCAAGCTAACATTCATTCATAGAAAAATCTTTGCTGATTGAAATAATCATACTGTCATGTGCACAATAAGTATTGCAACCACAGTGATTTGGTACAAAGGCATGCTAATCTAAATGAAGCAGGAAAAACATTTTTATTACATTTAACACATTTGAATTTAAACAGATCACTTGAAAACAGAAGCAGGTTCTGTTTAATCCTATTATTTGCCTGTGTGAACGCCTGCATGCATACAGACATTTCAGCTTTTAATTTATTTTTGTTTGGTTCTGTTAAATACTACCGTTATGGAGCTGGGGTACTTTGACCCTCTAAACTTACAGTAGTGAAAGGTAAGTTGTTTGTTTTTATTTGTTTTTGTTATATATGTGTGTATGTTTTTGCATAGACTACGTAATTTTAACAGTTTCCCATTCCCTATTTGAATAACAACTTGTAGTAGTAAATAGTTTTGTTTTTACAAATTGGTGTCTTAAAGATGCCACAATTCAGACAGTAAAACACAAGTGAATTCATCCTTTCAGAAAATCCTCATATAGAGTTTTTATACTCCCAGACTGAGACCTTTAGTCTCATGTCCTCTAATGTCTTTGTCTCGAGTCGTAGTCTGAAGAAACCATTAGAATTGAATTCTGCTTTTATTTAGGCCATGCGTCACTGCAGAGAAAATAGATTTGAAATAGCGCTTGCTGAGATCGGAAGATAAAAGCTCATCACTACTATAATCCTTTATAGAAAACCACACAAGTTTTGTTTTCTTTCCCATTTTTCTGTTCCTGCATATTAAATGGGCAGCAATTCCATTCAAATTTCCTTCTGGCTGCTGCTGCGGTTCAAATTGAAGCACTTAAAGCTGAATTATGCTTTTATAACATGGTTTCTCTTAAGAAAAAACAGTTTCCAACTGACTTTATTAAAACTTTGTGTTAAGTTGGTCTGACAGATTTGTTTCTGGCTCACTGTACAAAATGAGAGTGAGATTAAATCGATTGTAATCTAATAGGGTGCAAGATTTGGTCAAATCATTGTGTAATCTTTAATAAGGCTAAAGAAACAAAAAATAGTAATGTTTTATTAATATGAAAATGAATCTTTTTTTATCTTTTGAGGTCATTTTTAGCTTAGTTGTGATTTAATCTTAGTCTACTTGTCATGCATAATTTTTTGTTCAATTTGTGTTTTTACTTAATTTTCACAAAAAGCTTTTTAAGATAATCAAAATCAAGATGCCAGCTCTTTATCTTATCATATTATTCATATCCATACATGTATAACTCAAATTAATTAACAAATAATAAACCAGCTAATTGGCTTTTTCTTAAGGATGTTTTTGTAACCGTGACAATGGTGCTTTTTCTCTCACATAAAAATGAAACCTGCAATACAGACCCTCTGAGATTTAGCATGTGAAAACTAATGTGTGTGAATGTGCAGCACATTTATTATCCAGAGTAAAAGTGAGAAAATGGGAGCGAGACACTGATGAGGTGGACATGTGTAATAGGATCTCGGCATCTCATGTTCTTCCTTCTGTCCTGCGATTCATTAGTAATGTCACCCTTTGCCTCCACACTAACTAGAACTAAATGACAGTGGCCATCGTGGCTCCAGGTTTCATCTGTAGATAAAACTGATGAATGTGTATGTGCGTACCCTGTAATTAAAACAGGCCTGCAAGTTAATGCTGTCTGCGTGTCTCCTGCAGGATTATTCAAAGTTATGTGCTGAGAGAAGAGTCTGGAGCTCTGTCTTCGGAAGCCTCAGACTTTAACAAAGCCCACCTGAGCCGGAGAGGAGGTATCATGGCTTCACTGTACACCTCACATCCTGCCGACAGTGGACTCACTCTCGACCTCTCGCTGGAAATCAACCGCAAACTGCAGGCGGTGCTGGAGGACACACTGCTCAAGAACATCACGCTGAAGGTACGTCTGAGTCACCACAATTAGCAATTTTTTAGGAAAAATAAACTCAAACTGTCAGAATGTGTTTGTTTTTTAAACTGAGACAGTAGGTCACATTCACTGCCAAAAGTATTCTTACTTGTTTGCATAAAAAGACATTTTAATAACTTTAATATTTTAATTTAATAACTTGAGATAACAGTAAAAGTACCAGTCAAAAGTTTGGACACAATTGACCAAAATGTTTCTAATGATCTTAATCTCTTTTTTCTGAAAGTGTGTATTTCAGTGTTTAAAATTACTTTGATAGACAAAAATAGAATTGTGCCAACATATTAATTTCTTTAATTAGAAAACTAAAATTTTATTTAAAAAAAAATATTTTTTGAAATGAATTACTTGGACCAAATGATGAATAAAAGCAGCCAATGAGAGTCCAGAATAGATAGAAATTCCTTCAGTGCTGTTTAAAAGACCTTAAGAAGCTGGATGATAAAATGCCAAGAGTATGATTTTGCAAATTCTAGACAAAGGGGTTTTGACTTTTAGATGTTTTTAGTTATAGCATAATTCCCACAGTTACAATTGTGCTATTTCGTGGTATTGATGAGTTTACTACCATTCTAAAATGTGGAAAAAAATGTGTTTCCACACTTTTGACTGGTACTGTACAGAAAAATAAATAAATACAAACATAATAAATAAAAAATCCTAAATTTAGAAAACCTTCAAACCTATTGATAAATTATGTGAATGAGATCCAGTATGACCATATATAGCCAGACTGGGTGTTGATATGTTGATAGTCACACAGTATAGTGTAATTGCAAGCATTTGCTTTACTGGGATCTGGGATGATGGCTATCGCAAGAAAAGCAAATGTGGCAGTGATGGATGACCTCCGTGTTAGTGGGCATATTCCCACGCTGGCAGTGATCACCGCTTGCCTAGAGAACTGGATCCAGGTCAGAGCAGGGACAGAAACTTTCTCCCTCTACGAGGGAGCGCATCAGCAGGGAGATCAGAGGAATTAATAAAGTATGTTTTGAGGACAGGTCGCAATGGGAAGACGGAGAGCTCCGTTCAAATCACAATGGCAGGATTAAAGTCTTCGCCTGAGATGAGCAGGAAATCAGACGGTTTTAAAGCAAAACAGCCTGAAATTATGTGATTATCATGGCTTACATGCTGGTTCTGTGAGATAGATCTCTATTTACAGCCTTTACCCTATCTGTCCTGAGTGACGGTGTAAATAATGCTTTTGTAAACAGTTAAGGTAAATAATATTTTATTTTTCTGTATACAGGAGAATCTGCAGACGCTGGGCTCAGAGATTGAACGATTAATCAAACAGCAACGGGTGCCAGGCGAATCCGGGAGGAAGTGATGTCAGGGGAAGGTTATTACCGTAATTAAAACATTCAGCAGGACTGAGACTGTTCTGAACAACGGAGCCATCTTTTGGAATCAGAACCAAGTTTGGTCTGACAGATACACTGGAGGCACAGAAATTAGGACTAAACTGAGCCAAATGCTTAACTTTTACAGCAAATGAATGGTTTTGAAAATGAATTACTAAGAGCCTTTGCTCATTGACCTTATGTTTCTTCACAACGTGCCCAACGTCTAGCCTTCCTCCGTTCTTGTGGAACTTGCACAGTCCTAAATCCAACAATGAAATTTATAAAGTTGGGTGAATGAATGAATATTGTTATAAATGTGACCCCATGCTCCTTTTACAGGACAAAATGCGCTGGACTAATGGAGATCCGCTATACTCATTGATTCTGCATCTCTTTCAAAAGACAAAATGCAGCTTTGCCTCTATTCACCGCACTGCAGGTTAATGGCTATTGCTCAGCACTCTTCAATATCCATCATACAAATGTGCCAATTAATGAATGTATTATGTAATGAGAAGGGTCTTAATGTGTAGTCCCATGTTTCTGACCCTGGAGTGTGGGCTCCATTCCCCATTTGCACTGCTTCTAGGTTACGACTAGACCCGGATAATATCATCTCCACCGGCCTTGAAAAGCACTTAAGCAAGACGAGCCGTGCCAAAAAATACAACTTTTTCTTTGGCCCATATTAAGTGGCTCTCATTGTGTAGCTGAACATATCAAGCACAATGCGTAATACATCTCATGAATGTTGATACATTTAGGACTGGTCTTAAGTAAGCTTTTAGTATCTAAATTAAGTTGCAGTTGATTTTTTTCCATTCTTCCTCTACTTATTTGTTTTCTGCAGAAACAAACTTAAAATTATTTTTATTTTTACATCTTTTTTATTAATGTTTTTCTTGTATATGAAGTTTTCATGCTGCTTTCAAAAAGGCTGTTGCTTGTTTAGTTGCTTCCCAAAGAGATGAGCGTAACAACATGTTAAAATGAAGAAGACACTGTAAATACTTAAGGGCAAAAGTGCAATTTTACTGCCCTGTTTTTTTTTTTTTTTCAAATGACAGGGCTGCAAACTCCCACCAGTGACTCTGAGCAAATATTCCCGGGTGACAAATGTAACCATATGGTACGCAAAATCATGCGGCGCTGAATCCATTCCAACTGCGTTGGAATTACTGCAATTACGTTATTCCTGAGTTTTGACTTGTGGGGTGCATGATGAAGGATCATCTCATTGGTTGTCTCTAAAGGATTTTCTACGCTCACCTTTTTTGAAACAAGCTTGTTGAGGGCAGCAGTGCAAATGATTGCCAGATATTTCTCGTCTTACGAACATTTTAGTGCCATTCTCTGGTCTTGTGGGCTTTTTGTGTTTGAGCTATTATCGAAAGTGAAGTCATACCCGTACACTGTGATGAAGAGTTCATATTAACTTGACATACTAAAGTCAGCAAAATAGCTTGTCAAGCTCATATCAGCTATTCCGGCGTTTCAGAAAATCACTGCTCCCAGTTCCCAAACTCATTGCAAACTTCTGTAATGAAGTATGAAAGTATGAAGTGCTTGCAGGAAAAAAGCTTTTACAGCCCTTAATATTAATGGTATGATATGAATGAAGACTCT
Organism: Beaufortia kweichowensis; assembly: GCA_019155185.1. Lineage (NCBI taxonomy): Eukaryota > Metazoa > Chordata > Actinopteri > Cypriniformes > Gastromyzontidae > Beaufortia > Beaufortia kweichowensis. The sequence continues at coordinate 11,248,296 of CM032808.1, forward strand.
CTAATCTGTCCATAATTTATCAATGCGTTCATAATTTATTTAATGTCACATTATTATAAAAATGATCTCTTGAGGTATGTATGTATGTTTTTGAACGGTGAATACAAACTGTTAAAAAAATTTTGAAACTGTTTTTGGTCTGTTGTCGGTGCTTGACTGTATAGTGAGTGAAACTGTGATTATAAATTTGTAGATATGTTGTATAATGGTCCAATGTTTTTAAACTTTAAATCTTGATTCTTCTGTATATATGGCAATTAAGGGGGATTAAAATGAAGAAGAAAAAATTACGAACACAGAAGTCGTTTTGATTTGTGTTTTAGAACAAGATCAGTTTCTTCTAGACGGCCCATTCCAGTATGGCAACTTCAAGGGTCATTGCTTTCTCACTGGGCACCACTCGGTTTTACCAGCATTGCCTGAAGTAACATAACAAACAGTAGCATTTGATATCTATCTCTGTGTACTGTGCCCTGGCCTGTTGGTCCACATAAAACACATCATCAAACAACAAAAAATGCTGTTTTGGTCACTACAAATGTCACCTTAAATGTGAGCCTGGAATGATATCTAAACTACTTCGTTTAAATTCCTATTTCTTTGAATGCGTCTGATCCGAGCAAGTGATATTTTGAGGCGTGCAGCCGCAGGACATGGAGTTCTGGAAACTCACTTTTGAATAACTAATTTAGGTGGTGCATTTCCTGTTAGCTTGGACCTGCACTAATAATAGACGTATTTACACAAATGGCTGAATGTGTTTATTAAACACAAGCTCTGTCTACATAGGAAATCCATACAAGTATTCACCAAATGATGAATTCCCCTACACACAGGCCTAAAGAAATTGTTTTGCAATGAATGTCATGACACAGGTATGTATAAAATTGATCTTACAATGTTTCAAACTCTTAAAAGTAGTTCTTAGTGATTCCCAAGTTTTTCAAAGGTGCAAATGTTAATACAATCTCTTCCTCTACGTTTTTAAGATTGAAAAGTTGCCCCCTGCTTGTTTTAAATTCATCTCACCTGTGTGGCATTTCAGAGTCTGCTAGAGGTGTTGAGAGATGGCAGGTTAACCCCGTACGTGGCAAAGAGCCACTGCGTAAACTCGAATCACTGTCTATTTTTAGCACTGCAAGATAACGTGCACCGACACTCATATCAGCCTTGTAGCCTCCGGAGAATTCAGAAACCCAAGTCAATGCCTCCTAGTGACTGGCAGCTTTTGGCGTGAAAAACAGAAATTTGTATGATTATCTTGCAATTTTTTTCTATATTGTATATATTTCCAAATACAACCAGATTTATTCATGTTATACTTGGTGACTGGTCAGTTGCTGATTTTTGTAGTAAAATATTTTGCATAATTGACTGCTAAAAGTGTTTATTTTGAGTGCTGTCGTAACCAGTCTCCCACACCGGCTATTGTCTCTCCTATGACGCGGTCGTCTTTTTTTATATAATAAAAGAATTTAAAATCAATATTTCATCTCCATTTATTGATTAATTTGGTATGTAGCCAAGTAATGAGAAGGATAATAAATATACAGACACGAAATAAACCATTTGTCATCTGATGGGGTTAGTTTTGCACTAATGACCAACCGGCTGTGGTTTTTTGGGCTGCAGAATAAACCCTGACAAGGTGGTGGTGCATGACCCCAACGCGAAGCGTTTTAACATTGACTTTTAAGCACGTTTAAACATGACAAACGTGGAATTTGGTTTAATAATTTGTGATATACTGTCATATTTTTATTAATAAGGCTATTATATCTATATAGGTAAAATGCTTAACCCCGTGTTATTAGGAAATATGTCCCAGTCCAATCAGAATCAAGCATTCCAGGGCGACGTCTAATAAGTTTCAGATAACTTGGATTTAGGATAAACCAATAAATCCACGTCTATATATAAACGTCTAAAACTTCACTCTGACCTCTGAACTCGAGGTAGAACATCATCCTCTTTGCTGCGCAGACCTCGGGGAGACGCGTCATTTTTGACGTCACGCTCAAGACGCATCCAGGGAGATTAGCGCGGAACTACCTACAGTATGTGAAAACATGAAAACAAACTTTAAAGCATGTTCACAGGACAAAATTATATGAAGCAAAGTCTCTTCGGTAAGTTGTAGTGAATAAATTCAAATAATAACTACCGTTTGACCGTTGACACTCATGTTTTACAATAATTCTAGGGCTACAGTATGGCAAAACAAACTCGAAAATAACGATATATATTTCATATAAACTGTTAATGCTGCCAGCTTAAAAGAGTATCCCAACTATGACTTAAAAATTTGAGGGTTCATTAATTACATTTTAAAGGTTTTTTACAAAATTATATTAGTTTCACTTTGGTCGCTGCTTCCAATTTTTGTCATCCTCGTGCGAGTTTGATTTGCAAAGTTGTAGGAAATTGACTTTGTTGACGTGAGTGAAAAGCTAAATGTCAAATTCTGCTGTGTGATTGGCTTAATCCATATCGATTGCCTAGAGCTTATCATCGCTTTCACATATATGTTTTCGCAATAATATCAGAAGAAGCTGTTCATCTTATTTTGGTCCATAAAATTCACGCCGTTCTCATTATGTATGTGCACAAGTGTGGACAGCGCATGGAAACTGCAACGCAGGAATGTGTGGAAGTCAGCCAGGCTTGCACAGGTATATGAAGTGGATGCCATTCTCTCAACACCTCATAAGGCAGTTATGTATTAGTAGCGAGCGCGTAAACTGTTGGCAAAGTTGTGAGGGAAAACATGAGGACGTTTTATCTCGCTGATGTACTAATGGAGGCCATTGGCTGACATAAGAAACGTGTTTCAAGATGCTCCTGGCCAAGATTGTTGCTAATTTAAACCACAGATGTATAATAGCAGTCAAACATTCTCCAGTTCACTCCACTATTAATAGACACTTTGCTTCTTTTGAGCTAAGTAAATGTACCATTAACAGAATTGTTTTTTTCTACATAGGTCAGTTGGGATTTCAGTGTGATTCTCCCGGAGCGAGAAAGCAGGCCCGGATCGTTACACAAGAGCCATCAGGTAGATAATTACGAACTAAAAATAAGCATTCTGATTATTGACACAGATACAAGAAGCCCGACGTGATCACAAACAGTGATTGTTTCAACACAAAATCCCTCATCTTATCGCGTCTGTTGTGTGACGTCTGCTCGGATGCAAGTTCCTGCCAGACAAATGTTACTAATAACACAGTGTCATGCAGCCAAGAGCATATTCATGATGTAGGCCGAGTTGTTGTTTTGAAACGCTGCTCCCATGTATTAACGCAGGTAATCACATTTAAATAAGGTTCATTAGCAGGAGCGGCGAGACCATATTGCATCCAGCAACCCTGAAGCAGATTTAAATGCAAGGAGGCTCTGGGGACAGCTCAGAGCAGTAATGCATTTTGAAGCATCCATCCAGGCCCTGCAATTAATAGCACACAGATGTGGATTGAAATAAAATCTCTGCAAGCTTTTCTTGTAGGCATTCAACATCTGATTAGATCTAGATTTTTCTGTGAAGAAACGATAAGCTTTTATTGTAAGAGCTATGTAGGTTTACAATCAGTGGAAAACTCCCATCACGTTGTCCATCGGTGTTGTTACAGTAAAAGATATTTCAGCAAGACATTATTTTAAACATTTAGTCGCAGTTGTTTCAAGGAAGGCGTACATCCCTAAATCCTTTGCTAGCACTTCATTGGTGCGGAAAATTACACAATTAGACGAATTTCCTAACGCTCTGTGTTCACATTGTGATGTGAATCTTAATCACATCAGAACTATTTTGTGCATGTGCAGTGAATCGAGACTGTCCTGTTATTTTACAGAGATGCTCAGAGATGGTGGAAAACCCAACACTGATGCAATTGCAGCAATCAGATCAAACTAAAGGAGGTCATTGCACATTAATATTTTAGCTGGGCTCTAATGGTGTCCTTTGGTAGACATTAGCGAAAACAGCCTTTTAGTTTCAAACAGCTGCAGATAACTCACATATTGGGATGTAAATCTGAACCTGTTTAGATACAAAATTTAAGGCCTTCTTACGCCGTGGGCATATTAAAAACCTCAGTGTATGAAAGTGACCCTTACAACAAATGATAACACTGTTACAAAAGCAATGTGCCTTTTCACAACATGACATTTATTGCACACTAGCCAACATGACGTCAACATAACCTTGAATAACACTTCACAGGAGCCACTGGTACATAAATTATTTTTGTAGAAATGTGAACTTGGGGACAATATATATATATATATAAAACAAAAAATCAATCCCAAAAATAGGTCTTATTTACAGATAATCTAATTTATGTAACTGACAGAAATAAATGAATATTGCAGGATCCCCTTTTTTCATAGGCAGCTTGCAATTGACAAAAATAAGGTGCAAATCACAGATATATTTACTGTTTTTATCACTTATCGTTTTCTTATATGCTGTACAATGCATCAAATAAATACTGTACATTGTAACAAATTGTTTAATATAAACAACTTCATCCTTGTACAATTTGCACATTATACAGGTATGAGGTAAAATAAGATTAAAAATTACACATCTGTGAATAAAACATTAGTTTAAACCTTCACAAAAATAAACCATGGTTTTACAACAGTAATACTATTTTTAGTAAACTCATAGCAACCACAAATTTAACATTGTCACACTACAGTAACCATATAGTGTAACAAATAAAATTTCTATATTAAAACCATGGTTCATTTTCCTTAAATTCCTTAAATACTCAATTTCAGAGCTGAACAACTTCTCACCACCAAAATGAAATATATTCACATTTGAAAACGTTCCCAGCTGTTTCTCCAATTAAAACAATGGCTATATTTTACATTTGTGACTCTGAATGGGACAGTTTGCCGTTGCGCTCCAGGCTGCAGTCGCTGCTGTCCGCGCCGTTACACTCGGTCCATGTGCCCAGCATACTCTGCTCCATCGAGTTCCCAAAACCTCCGGTACAGCGCGACAGGTCACACGAGCTCACATGCAGCCTGCGGTCCGCCTGTCTCGGGCAACACAACAGCCTCTTGAAGGCTTTCCTAAAGTCCGGACTCCTGCAGTATATGATCGGGTTAAACGCGGAGTTCACGTACCCGAGCCAGTTCAAAAACACGAAGAGCTCCTTATCCACCACCTGTGCGCAAAACACGCGCACCACGTTAACGATGAAGAACGGCAGCCAGCAGAGCGTGAAGGTTCCCATGATTATTCCCAGCGTTTTCAGCGCTTTCTGCTCTTTTAAAGCCAAGATCTTTGTTGTCCTTTTTCTGTTTGGTTTGCAATTAGTCACAACGTTGTTGTAAAACCTTCCTTCGCATTTATTTATTTTGTTTAGTTGTTGTTTGGCTTCTCTATACACCCTGGCGTAAACGAATATCATAACTACTAAAGGGATGTAAAAGGATATGATGGATGAGGAGATGGCGTATCCACGGTTGGTGATAAAGTCGCAACATTCGGGATTGTCGTAGCAGGACGTTTCCTCGCTGTCCCGGGACCAGTGCATGAGAATGGGTGGAAAAGAGACCAGGGCTGAGATAGCCCAAACTCCACATACCACCCCTTTGGCCCTTGCTTTTGTTAAAAGGCTCTGATAACGGAATGGAGAGATGATGGCAATGTACCTGTCGATTGCGATTACGCACAGCGTCTCGATGCTCGCCGTTACACAAAGTACATCTAAAGAAATCCAGAATTCACAGAAGAAGGATCCATACATCCAGACTCCTCGGACTTCCAAAGCTGCGCCAAATGGCACCACGAGTAACCCCATGATAAGGTCTGCGCACGCCAGAGAGACGATGAAAACGTTGGTGAGCGTCTGAAGTCTCTGATTCCGGGCTATGGCCACTATAACCAGTATATTCCCCACTACAATAACAAATACTATCAGACCCATGATGATTCCCATGCCAGCCGCCCATTGTTCTGATATACCCGGAGAGTTTAGATCCACTGTGGCGCGTTTAGAGTCATTGCTGTAGTTTACGGACGGTAAACCGTCTCCCATGGTGTGGAGAAATGAAACGCGTTCATTCAGACAGCTATCTGAACTTCACGTCCCGTGCGGAGCGCAGCAGCAACCAAGCGCTTCCATCGGCGCTCTGCTCTCTCCAGCCTAGCGCCTACCCGCGCATACCCAAAGAACAAACAGCGCGACAAATAAAACGGTGACATCACAGACTTTACGACCAATGGCACGGCGTGTCTAAATTATAGGTACATTACCCGGGCACCGCAATGTTTCGTTCCAAAATGTGGTCATTGTGCTGAGCTTTTACGCACGGTGTTCTTGATAAACCACACATGTACAGTGGGTTCCAACAGTTTGAAAATCGCGTATTTCTTCAATTAAACCTTGATACGGGCAGTTTTAGAGTTTTGAAGCATTTCAAACAACATCAAAAACAAATAAATATTTAAGATGTAGTTTGAAATGTCATGTATGAAATGTATTGTTTGGCATATGAAGTATGCACCGCCATCCAAAACCATTTACCTTATCATGAGCTACAAAGCTACAATGATGCTTTGAAGTCATAGAACATCAGTCATTCTGTCTAGAACAATCTCTGAGACTTTTGGTCTTTCTTACTAAAACAACTTTTGGTAATTATTTTAAACAAATTTTTATGCAAAATGCATTCTTTACTTTTTTGTATTTATGTTATGTTAAGAGTACAAAATATAGAACCGTGCATAGACTGTTATTTATCTAGCGTTAATGATTAAAGCAAGATTCCAAAGCCATTGGAAAAGAAAAAACGGAATAATTTATTCCATAGTGCTCTTTATTTAATTTAAACACATTTCATTTAAAGGACAGTGCCAACTTTCCTAACATCTGGAGAAAAACACACAACAACACTGCCTGACAGCACGGAGCAATTAAAGAGGCCCCTGTACCGATATGGTGCTTGTCTGCAAACTTCACAATGCCCAATTCAGTTGTTCCATAATTTCCACCCGTGTCCCAGCACTTTCCTGGGACAAATCACACCAGCCAAACTATAAAAAGAGCCAACAGTGGGCCACTTGCTTTCCTTATGAAAACCAAACAGCCTGGGCGAGAGATGTTTTTCTAGCAGTAGGAAGCTGTTACTGTAGATAAGATCGTAATTGCAGCTCCTTATAGCAGAGACGCAGGCAGGCACATTAGACTAATGCTGCAACCACAGAATTTCTTTTTTCATCTGCATTCCAGCAGTGTAGAAAAACAGTCTAATCTTTTCTTCTTTTATTGTTTTGAATAAGCCAATAGTGACTCACAAATAAACAGTTATTTATTTGATATTGCCTGCATAGACTTGTAATAATGTGGTGCCAATACCTCTACACAGTCAACCCTTTTGTCATTGTTTGATCCATCAGATAAAGTTCTGGGACTCTTGTGAACGGAATGATCTCACTCTCTCTAAGCAAGCGAAAGGAAGTCTACTCACGTTGCCTTGCGACAGGATCTGTTGAAGGATGCAAAGGTAATAGTGTGTGTATAGTTTTATGCAATCTATGACCCATTTAGGTACATGTGAAACATTAAGAAGACATATGAACACTTGGGATTGTGGGTAATGCCGTTTGATGGTTTAAAATTAGAAAGGGCGAGGTCTTACATTGAAGTCATAAGAACAAGCATGTTTTTGGGGTGACTTTGGCTATAGCTAGTGGATTGGCCATTATCTTAAATGACAACTTCCTGTTACTGAATCTGGAAGCGTGAATAGTGTTAATCATTTGAGAACTCACTGACACACAATAAGAACTTATCTTTTTCTGCAAGTATTACTGCAAAGGACGATTTGAGCAAGAATCTGATCATTTATACATTATGAATTTACCATAATGACTTAATGCTTGGGAGAACAAATTTTAATCCTTATGCAACATATTCTGAATTTAAAGCAGTCAAGTGAAAAAGCAGTGCTTAACATAATATTTCCCAGAATTATTCATTTGAAAAGATGAAAAGCATGTGGTTTTACGTACTGTGTGGATTAAATTAGTGAATCACATGTGGATATTCTGTTTCTATCCACAGCTGTGTAATTTTATTAGTTTCGTGCCATTTAAATAAAAGTCAAATTGAACTTCAGAAAATTAGTATTAGATAATATTACATACAGCTTTGATGAACTTTCTTGCATATTTACCTAAACAAATTTTTATGAAAGATGGCAGTGTTTTACTATTATGACCTTTAAATGTTGGTTGTTTTATTTTAAAGATAAAAATAATAATAATAATAACACGCTATAAAAATAAAGATTAAATGTTAAGAAGTAGCATTTTGGGTTATGAGCCTCTGAAAATGTTCACATTCCTATTTTTATAAACCTTAGAGGAAGACTATCTGCTTAAAGCCGTTTAATTTTAGAATAGTAAACATCTGTCTGACAGTCCATATGCTTCACACCCCATATGTTTCATACATTCCATACATTTTACACTCCTGGCAAATGTCAACCTGGCTGTCTTTCACAGATCAAAAACAGCATCTGTCTTCCTCTTTTCCTAATGGACAGAAGGTTCAAAGGGTCATTATCTGAAAAACAGCAGCCTTGGCTGTTAACCTCTTCACAACATGTTTGTTCGTTCTATATGGGGTTCACCTATGCAAACATACACAATTCTGCTCGGTTTAGTGTGTGACTAAATGTGGTTCTGGAAATGTAGCATTGACAACTTTCCCTGCTGTTTCCCTGTGACACATTTAGATCACAGTTAACACAGCAGATGTTGGGATTATAATGATAAGGTCTACCATCAGCACTAAACATCACCTTTACAACCAACAATTTTAAACTGATAGTATATGTTATATATGATTTTACAAAGGTTAAGGGTGGTATTTTGCATGACAGATGCATAAGTGTGATTCATCCGATCAAATACAGTATAAGTACAGTAAACACCCCAAAATAATTTATTCATCTCCATTATCATTTAAAACCTGTATATGACTCTTGAACAGAAGATATTTTGAGAAATGTTTCAGTGGTTTATACAGTGGGGCTTAAAGTGACAAGTAAAACAGGTTTGATATTTTAACCAGAGAAACACGAGAGAACCCGTCTAATTTGGGGACAGCAAATGGGGACAACATTTTTTTCTAAACGTAGCCACACACAGATTGACATTTGTGTCACAAATCACTGTATCACCAAATCTAAACACTAAGTCTTGACTTGTTGCTTTATTCACTCACGCATTACAGTCTCCAGATTTTTTCAAAACTGTTTCGAGGCTGATGGCTATGAAAATAAACGCCGGCTATGTCTGAGTGTTACTAAAATATCCAAAGTTTTTGAAGCCACTACCACAAGATGTGAATGACAATATAAGTTGATTCTTTGTCTTTTGCATTTTAATGTTCTGTTTCTTATCTACCCTCCCACTAATCCTGCATACAGACCCATGCACGGCTCTGATTGGTCACGTTTTCCAGTTAAACATTAGCTTGTTTCACAATAAGAGGCACTGCAGTTTCTCTAAGGGATGAAAATAAATATTCTAATAATATTTAGAGAGATTATGAAGATCACTTTCAGCCCAAACGGCTTATATTTTCACAGCTCAGCTTTACTGGACTGCTGAGCGAATAATGCCAAGGCAATGGAGCGAGGTGACAGTGCTGGTTTAAGACAGCTGAGCGAAAGAGCATATGGTGAGCAGGTGTATGTGTGCGAGATAAACGTGTGGTCAGGGATCCCTGCCAGACTCAAACCTGTCGTGCTGATCTCATAATCAAACACCAAACTGGCATATCATTCTTATTGGCCTTTATTGTGGTGTTTTGGATCAATATGAGACCTAAATGGTCTGTAAGGGATAATGGCATACGTTATCCAGCTTATTACATGGCTTGCCACATGAGTAATTATTAGTCATGAAATATTGATTTGAAATGTTTTATTAGCTTATTTGTAATGAATGCAAATCTTCTGCAAGGAAAAAACGTTTCCTATAGGCTTCTACTGTAAATCGAGAGGCTTGTCAATGGATAATGTAATAAAATGTAATATTCAACTTCAATTTTATATATTTAATATTAAACGTGATTATTTAATAAAATATATAAAAAACAATTTAATTCAAAATATTTTTGTATTTGTAAAATGTTTTTGTATTTCTCAAGAAACTGTATTACTGTACAAACATTTTAGCAATGTTTTTGCTATTAGCTTGGTGTTTATTGGTCGACTAATACTATGAGCAACTGAAGAGTATTTCACATGTAAGACATCTCTTCTGTAGCATGTTGTCATTTACAATAAATGCCCTGAGAAAAATAAAATGCTGAACACATAAATCCTGGGAAAATAATCTTTATTAGACCACGGCATCCAATTAATCTGTTAAAGTACAGAAATTGGAGGCTGTATAAAAGAGCTGCCTTCAGCAGGGGAGAGAGATACATTTTTATTTTGTTATTAAATAGTTTATAGCCATAATGGCTGCCACAAAAAGCAGTCAAAAAGAAAAACTGAACAAGTTCAGTGACCATTTCTACACAACGTCTGGGAAATCTGGAACCTGGCCTGATTCATATTTTGTGCATGATCTGTAAGCACATGATCTATGATACATCAGCCAGCTTTAGAAATACATTGCAATAGCCCTCGTTAATGCCGAACCATTCTGCTATTATTTTTAGAAACATTAATGTCTAAATGTAAATGGGTCACAATTCCATTCTGCACTTGAATAAATGTAACCGCTTGATTTCCATTACATAACATAAAGCGTATTGCTTATTGAAAAGGCACTTAAGCCTGGTAAAAACAATAAATAATACCCATTAAATAGCATTAAGCTTGACTTAACTTATTTAGAAAACTTACTTATGATATCATACAGTGAGAAGAGTAAAAATACAATTTAATATAACCCAGCCGCGAAGGTCTGTCAGAGCAACTGCTACGTTTTGAAACTACACAGCATAATTATAAACAAAATATTGTGCGAGCATGTGAGTTAATGAATAAAGATGGCTGGTAATGATATCCAGATATTACACAAAGGCTGTACACAAGCTTTATCATGTGAAACACCACCCGACACAAAATTAAATTTAGCCATAGTAGGTGGGTACAAAATATTGCTGATGAGAAAGAGGCACTTTGTTCCACAAAAGATGTCAAGATTGACTAGTCAGATCCATTTACTGGTGAAATAGATTCTGATCTCTATAGTTAGCAGTTGCAATCCATTATTATGATGATGCGTATGACGCATACCTGGTTAAATATTACAGTATTTGTAAGCGCAAGGCATGTGTTTTAAATGTTCAAGAAGAAGAACGCTCTTGTTCTAAAAAGCATGCTCAAGCATCACAGGGACAGATCCTTCCTGAGGGGTGGAGCCAATTAGAAGAGGCTGTCTGAAGGACACCGCCTTCATCATACAAGCCCCGCCCGCTGTAAGGCAGCAGTAGACCCAGGCATCAACTGTCAGCGTGGGGTCTGGAGACAGAGGGACTGCTGGGATTGATGAGATAATAGAGATGGGCTCGGACAGATGCCGGATGTTCCCCGTCACTTTCTGACCTTCCAGTAACCACTCATTACCTGTGGAGGAAGAAACATTGTGGGTTTAGTATGCGGTCAAAAGCAATTCCTGTAATGTTTGATATTTCTGGCTCTTTCTTGGGTGCAAAACAGCACAACTTCAGCACCCATGGCCGTTTTGTTTTGTTATTCCCAATGCTGGATGAAGCGTCTTAATTTATTCATATGCATTGCATACTGGATATACCTGTTTTTGTGCTACAAACACACAGCAGGGAATTAAGTGCATTAGTGGTGCAAGGAAACACCTTTATTTAATGCTTCTGCACTGCAGTGTGTACCAGGTGTGTGTCAATGGCCTTGAATCAAGGGCAGACTACAAAGACAAGTGCCAGATAGAATTAGGACACTGTCCAATCAAATGATCCCCAGTGAGACAGAGTACAGCAAAGGAGGAGAGCAAAGATCTACAGGGCTGAGCTGCGTGAAACAGAACAGTGTTAGAAATGTATTTTTACAATAATGGGATTATTTACCACAGGGGCACTTGTAACCTTGATGAAGGCATTTCTCACATATTGTGTTGCATGATTTTATGTCAAATACAAGTCGTCCGTTTGGTTTCTTATTAAACAAATAAATTAAATTTAGTTCCTTATTAAAGAAATATCTAAATTTAAATTCTGTCATAGTTGACTTTATAGTAGTTTACCCATTTTACTCATACTATTGCAGAGGTATATGACTTTCTTTCTTCAGTTTAACACAAACAAATAATTTTATATTAAAAAGCTGTCATGTTACTTTCTTATATGGTGTTAAACAATAGAATAAAAAATAATTCAGAGCTCATGTTAACATTTTCTCAGTTGGCACAATAGTCAGTTATCACTTGTGGCAATAGTTTGTTACATAAATTGAGACAACTTTAACTAAAGCCGTCCGAACACAATTTTGAGTTGGAGAGGTCTGACATTTTCTACAGTGCATAAATCGATCAGAAAATGAATCCAAATAACCAAAAGTGTGTAAATAAATGCCTTCTGAAGCAAAACGCCACATTTGTGTGAGAAAATGACGAGACGCATGAAAACCAATTTAAATTCTAAAACCAATTTGCACAATGAATTCAGTGCTTTGGTGTGCTTGTTTACATTGCAATTTTGCTAAAAAAGCTCTGAAAAATATGTTTGGGCAAACTATTTCTTGGCTAAAGTATTTCTGGTACACACCCGTCGTGCAAAAAAAACCCCACAGGTATAATGAATTACATAAACATAATACCTTTAAGTGGGTCAAAATATATGAACCTCACATTCATTTTCTATATAACACACAAAACAAATGAACACTATTCCCAGAAAGCCACCCACAACAAGCACTTTCGCCACTTAACTGCAGTCGATCAATCAAAGTCAGACCAGACTATTAATTGGGGTTATCGAGCCTTCAACGCCCACTGACGCTTGTTTTTTCAATAAATCCTAATGGGGGTATCTTTGTTCTAATTATGCAGAATAACCCCTCGGGATCTTTTGTCACTTTAACTACGGCCACCTGGGTAAACGCATTAGGTGCTTGTTTATTGGATGATAGAATGTTTTGATGTAAAGTTCAGACAAACAACCCAAGTGTGATGAGCAGCAGTCTCTGGTGCCCGGGTTGATTATCAGTCGTTTAAGATGCGCATTTGGGCAGGATTGGAGAAACAATGAGACAAATGTTGCAGCAGACGGACAGAGGATGAGGCAGAAATGATGACGGTAAAAAAAGTGAGCGGAAGCAAAAATGCAGAATGAAGAAGCCTGGAAGATGGGCAAGCTAGAATGAGGGGTTGACTGCATGTTGGGAGGCATAAAATAGTTGTTTATCATTGGATTGGCTCCCAGTATGGCCAGCTGGTCCCTGAAGCCTGCTGAAAATGGGTGAACGCAGCCAGGAGCTCTACACTGCCTTACAAAGGCAAAATGCAGTAACTACACCAACACAAAAACTGTTTAAATGTTACTAGGAAAACTGTTGTACCTTCTGCAGATAAGCTCCAGAAACTAGGAGCTTCTTCAGTCAGTTTTGTCCCAGATGGTAGAGCCAGTTTCAGTAAAAGAGTAACCGAATGTCCTGCAGACACCGTGACGGATGGCATGGTAAGAACCGGAGCAGATTTGGGAAGCTTGGGAACCTTTTTTATCACTGGTTTGCTGGTGAGAATCGCATCAACCACTGTCTCCCCTACAATGGGAAACTAATACAGAAGAAAAGTACAATGTTAGAAATATAACTTCACATTAGAAATGCGTAACTGCTTATATACATGTACACGCATGCACAAAATCCACATACGAGACTCACCAAAGAGACCGTTTTGGTTTCCAGGTCCAGAACTTTGATGCAATGGTTGTTGGTGTCTGCCACATACACAAGCTTTCCTCCCTCATCCACACACAGGCCTCCGGGTTCATTGAAACTGGACTTCAACAATTTTGGGCCAAGCTCATTCCCAGCTTTCCCAGTGCCTGCCAGAACACTGCACTGCTTAGTCTTTGGATCCACCACTTTGATCTGCAACAGAAACAGACTTTTTTATTCTTGTGGACTAAGTGTTTCTTGACCATGCAAAGCTTATCATCCTGATGCAAAGATGTCTTTAGTCATTAGATAGATGAGGGTCCCATTTTCAGTCAATTGTCAATTGAAATATCCCAAGTATCATTCTTAAACTAAAAGCACTTCTTTTAATAATCTGCAAGATTTGTCCCCCAACAATATATTTTGCATCTGGTGTAAGCAGTCTGACCTTGTGGTTGTAAGAATCAGCCACATATAGGAGACTGTTGCCCTCATCCCAGGACACTCCTAATGGATGCTGCAGTTTTGCGTCTATACCCTTTCCATCAATGTCTCCAAACGCAAACAGGTTCTGTACAAAAAGAAACAACTTTAAAGACCATGTATACATCCAAACCAGATCATCAAGCAGGTGTTTTTCAGCTGTGCATCAAAGAATGACACTGTAGTTATGAAAACTTAAGATATTTGTATATTTATATATATATATATATTTATTTATTCGACTTGTTTATTGTACAAACCACATACCCAAATGTCACAAAGGAAGCAAAAAGCTCATCTTAATTTGGCAAAACCCAATCCATTCTCATTCTCTGGCAGTACAAAAGTCTACTCAAGGAAATCTAGCAGATCTGAAGAATGTCTGAAGAACTGCTCCAAGGAATGGAGAAAAACTGTTTCCCATTCAAGTCGACTAGGTTCATTAAATGATAAAAAATTGCCCGACAACTTCATTTATTAAACGTCTCTTTGCATCACAGTAGGCGTTGGGATCAAACTTGTACCGAAAACGCAATGCTTTCAAATGTGACGTGCGATAATTTATGATCTCATAAAGACTAAAATCCCTACATGTGGTGTTTTTTTCCTACAATCTAGATAACAACACTATTTTCCCCTTATAAATCATGTCTGGGACGCCAAAGTGCTCAGTAACAGAAAATTATCAGACGCTGATTGCTAGACATAAACGGACCTGAGGACTATCGTTCTTACCAACACCATACAGAGACCTAAGCAAGATTCACCCAATGAAAATAAAAATTGTCATTTACTCATCATCGTTCCTTAAAACAAACCTGGTTAAAAAATAACCTGGTTATTCTTTCTTATATAATTAAATTAGATAATATGGGAGGGGGACAAAGATTACATTTAATAATCATACATTTTAATTGTTATTCAATAATAATCTTCTTCTCCAGTGGACTGTTACCTGGTGTGTCCGGATCATTAAATGAATGAAATGCCCTCCAGAACCAGATCAGTCTGGTTTTAGCATTTATTATTAAAAAAAGCCCAATTCTTTTATAGTTCAATGTTGCAAAACAACAAAACTTCCAAAGGGGGTGAATACTTTTTATAGGCACTCTAATTCATTGCATAAAACCCAGCTGTTTGGAGTCGCCTATAACGTTACGCAACGGCGTTCGGTTCTGTAAAAACAGCAGGTGGGGCTTACCAGAGGGTCTCTCTCTCCGCCCACCAC
This sequence comes from Beaufortia kweichowensis, assembly GCA_019155185.1. Classification (NCBI taxonomy): domain Eukaryota; kingdom Metazoa; phylum Chordata; class Actinopteri; order Cypriniformes; family Gastromyzontidae; genus Beaufortia; species Beaufortia kweichowensis. The sequence continues at coordinate 11,263,906 of CM032808.1, forward strand.
ATGTTTGACTGCTCCGTCCTTCAGAGAAAGGCTACGGATGGTGCTGCTCTCACTGTCCGCGATGAACAGACACTCCCAAGGCTCGGTGAGAGCTAAAGCCAGGCCTGACGGCTGAGCCAGACCAGCCTTATGAGGGTACGCGTTATTTCTGTTCTCCTCGTTCCCACTGCCCGCAAAGCGCACACACGTTCCTTTTCTGCATTCGCTGGAGGAGAGAAGAGATAAAGAGGGTTGAGTCTGATTAGAATGATTACATGAACATTACCTCTTCATTTGGTCGACTCTAAAACGAGAGCCGGATTTGTGATAAAACGCATTTAATATCCATCATTAACATCTAATAGCATGTAAGAGCTTATCGGGTTTTTAAGCAAAACTCTGTCACTTGGAGCCAAAAAGTCTTTGTGCACGACGGAACGCAAAGTAACGAAATCATATCAGAACGATCGGATCCGTTTCCTCCAACAGCGCGTTTGTGTTGCTGCCCAGAAGATGACATCACTCGGGGAGTCTCACGGTCTTTTCGTATGCACGTCCTGAACGGAGACGAACTCACCTCCCCTTGGGAAGCTTCCCGTCCTCCAGGAAGAGAGCCCAGATCTGATGTGTTCCTGCCATGGCTATCCACAATACATCACCACCTGCGTAAAACAAACACACGGCACCAAAACAAGTAAACATTTTGCACTTTCTAAGAGATAATAATGTTGATTATCTTGCTAAACATAACAGAATTAATCCTCGAGTTGTGTGTGTACGAAACAAATGTCGTGCAGGCCTTAATCAAGCTTTGAGAGGCTAAACAAGATGTGACATTCAATCTTTAATATGGGACAACTGTCGTATTTCATCTTACCTGACTGAACTGCATGACCAATCTCATTATTACATTTCATCGATGCAAGCATAGTCATTCATTTTAACGGTATTAAGACGTAATCAGTATTCTGGAAGAGTTTGGTTGTATCTATCTAAAAAAAAAAAACATATGGGCTTTGCAGTAGGTGTCCCATTTGACCGCCTGTCACACGTCTGAGAAAAGCAGAAAGCCACTCCGACTACACTGTCATTTATTCAACCTCATGCAGTTTCAAACTCGTATGACTTTCTCATTTTGGGGTGAAGTACTGACGTTTTCCCTTTTTTTAAGCCCTACACTTTTTTAAAGACACATTACTTAAGCCCTTTAGAATAACCTAAACGTGTAGAAAAACATAAGCGACAAAGTTTACAGAGTGACCCGAGCCGCCGCATTTGCATTTCAAATCAGCGCGCGGAGGGCCACTAATTCTCAAGAGCATTGCTTTGCGTTTTCTCTTCGAGGAATCTGGAATGAGGGGCTCTGTACTTACATCTAACAATAGCCTCCTAATGGCACAGCGCTTATCAGAAACAATTTCTCTGCTGGGCTGGAACCTAACCATGTGCATTCATGAAAGAGCGAGACAGAGCGGGGAAAAAGCGAGAATAAAGAGTAGAGAGATGGAGAGCAGAGCTCTCCTCACGCAGAATTTCAAAGGGACCGGAGATGGATTGGAAGGTAAGACGGAGAATAGTCCAAAGTAGATGAAATCGGTGATGAGTGGCCAAGTTGTGCTGCAGGATTTCCATGACAATTAAACTTTTAAGGGAAAAACAACAGAAATGAAACAGACTTGATTGGCTAGAGTATTAAACATCCATCTAAATGGATGATGAGGTGAAAATACTTTTTATAATACTAAGTTTTATAATAGATATTAGTCTGTAATATAGATATTACAAAAGATAATCCATCTAATTAATTCTCAATATTTATTTCTGAACAAAAAAGTTGCAATTATCCAAAGCAACATACAGTGTGAAATATGAAATGTGTGTCAAAATGAAATATCCATTCATAAAATCATCTTTCCTCCTGTACCTTTAAGAATTATGTAAGCACTCTCTGGAACAAAACCAAATTTACAAGCTGTATGTTTGCTATCAGGTCCAACATTTACTGCTGTGTCCCATCCATCAATAACAGCCTCCTGCAAAGTCTGCATTACACTGACTTCACAAAACAATCTGTGCTGAAATATATAGCAATCTTTCTGAAAGGGATCATACTGTATGTCTTACAAACATTAGCCACTTGTTTTTAAACAACCCCATTCTTGGTTATGCTGTAATATTTAACATCTTGTGTTTAAGCGTACATCTTGTATATCACACTTCATTATTGCTAAAAGGGATAGTTCACCCAAAAATAATTTATTTACTCTGTATATGATATCTAAAAAATGTCTTGGTAGTTTTGTGTCCATACAGTGAAAGTCAAATGTTGTTTGGTTACCATCGTTCTTTAAAATATTTTTTTTTGTGTTCTGCAGAAAGTCATTTCGTTTTTTACTGAGGATGATGAAATGATTAACCATAAAACTTAACCCTTGTTTGGTCACCCTTTCACAGCATGCAATGAAATCTTATTTACGTAGTACGAGAACCTGCAAGAGACTGTTCTGGCTCTTCTAAGAAAAGATGTAATGCACAGCAGGGATTTCATTGAGTGTGCTCCAAACACACTCTTCTTAAATCAAACACACATACGCCACAGATCCAGAACAGGCCACATTAAACCTCTCTCTCTCTGCCACATTTTCTTCTTCGGCTCCTGTTGTTTAATGGAACAATACCTGAAATTCTCATTGAATTATTAATGGCTAAATATAACGTAGTTTTAATTACATTTCAGAAGCATGTTAAATTAATTTTGCTAGACCTGTGGGACATCATCTTGTTCTGGCCAGCTTTGTATAAAGGTATAAAGCTGAAAAACAAAGAGCTGATCTATACCAAAACAATTTTGCCACGAGTGCTTACGATCATATCACCTTCTTTTCTTTGGTTTTGTTTGGGTTTAACTCAGGCAACACCAAAACATTCAGCTCCATGTATCTGGCCAAACAATTTACTCCAGGGCCGCATCACACAACACGAGGACGTTTTAGCAGAACAAAGCCGTTTTTTCACCCGTCGCCATACAACACTTGTAAAAATCAAAGGCGAGTGTGCTATCTACAAAGAGAGGACTTCTGAGAACATTCTGATGAAAGATTCCAAGATGGACAGGGCAGATAGGCAAAAGATGTGAAGAATAAGTGAGAGGGAAGAAGAAGGATGAATAAAAAGACTGGTAAAACGCTCACGGCAGAATAATAAAAGGCAGATTCGTGAGATATTAAATTTTATGAGCGAGGTTAAAAGGGGAGGGCAGTGTGACCCTAATGCTGAACGAAGGAGCAAAACATTCTGAAGAAGAATGACCAGTACCTGCGTTGCCAAGGGTAACGTCCCAGGGAGAGCTGATTGGCTGTTGAGGTCCAGGAGCTCCACCTTCTTTATCAGTGCCTTGCACCCCAATGCCGGCTAAAGTCGAGACGTTTTCCTCTAAAAGGTCGATCTGAAAGGGAAATAAAAATCTTTAGATTTGTTAGAGGACAGACACAAATGGTAACATGATGGGTTTTGTGTGTTCAAAGCATCAATCAGAGTGAATCTGGGTCAAGAGCTGGCAGCAGGAGTTCTGGTTTGACCTGATTCCACTGATTTACCTTTCTAATAAGATGATTCTCAGTGTCGGCCACGTAAACCGTGTCTCCTTTTATGAACACCCCTTGTGGGGAGTTGAACTGGGCTTCGGACAAATTTCCATCTCGCCTTCCAGTTGAGGGACCTGAAAAAAAACAAAGCTAAGATAAAAGTGGTCTGAAGTAGGCAGGAAAATTAACAGCTTTTTTTTACTTAAAGACCCTGTTATACATTTACAGCTGTAAAATGAATCCAAGATGGTGATAAGATCACAAGCAATAAAACATGTGTGGATTACCTCCTACAGTGTGCAGCACCTGGCCAGTATTTGAGATCACCAGGATCCTATGGTGTCCTGTGTCTGCGATCGCCAGCCGTTTGCTGCTGGGGTCCATGGCTATCTTCCCAGGAAAAGAGAGGATGGAGGGAGGCAGGAAGTCTTTATACAATTTGATTCCCACATTGTGGCTCTTCAACAGACCCTTCTCTCTGTAGTGCTCGAGAGCAGCTGCAGTAAAAAGGAAGAGCCGTTCCCGATGGCCCTCGCCCACCAGGGAAAACAGAAGGTTCCCCCGGGGTCCCAGCAGCACCAGCGTGGGCCAGCTGGACACTTCCAGTTCCTGCCACAGACGAGCATCGCTGTCGTTCACTACAGGATGGGTGATGTCATATCTCAAGACTGCACTGCGAACGTTCTCCAAGACTTTCTCGTTGGGGAACTTAGCAGAGTGCACACCTACAACAACCAGACCGTCTGCAGGGACAGAAGAAAAGTAATACGAGGGCTTAATTTGGTGTAAAGTTTAGTTTACAGTGAAGAGTATTCTGACCAAAAATCAATAAGAAGAGCTAACTAATCACAGTTTTATGTGCTATTTAGAAGCTCTAGCATTTTGGAAGACTATTAAGTTGACATTGAAAGAGATATTTGAGTGCTCTTATCTTATTGGACTTCTTGGAATTATGAGATAACATACTAGTCTCATTTAATAAAATAATTATGTAATTTAAAAAAATCTATCACTTGTACAGATAGCACTTAAGTGCTTTTTCTGAACACCACCAGTAATGATAAAAGAATTCCACTCATGAAAACATTCTGGCCTTAGAAGAACTTTATTAAAATGCCCTGAGGTAAATTTTGGTTTTAAAATTAAGTTAGAACTTTGATGAAATATAAATGTTTCATGTTTTACAGTTCTGGCCCTAAATTAAAAGGTACTGATAAGATTTAATTTTTTAATTATTTAATGAATTTTTTTGGCCTAATTAAGATTTTCAAGGACACTTATTTTTATTCAGAGAAATTCAATTCAGGTCAGACAAAGCTTTTCCTACCAACAATATCCAGACACATGTTGCGTTGGTGTGTGTTATTGAAGTTCTGACACACTTTGTCTGCATTCTTGAATACTAAAATTCTGAAAGAACTGTCTTTTGTGTGCGTGTCAGCTTCTTGAATATTTATTGTTTGTGTTTTTCACTGGTACTAAAGCTAACTTATAATAATCAGCCATAGTTCCTTCTTTCTAAGGAAGCTGTGGAACAAAGACATGATGGATTACAGGCCTTAAACACTTTTCAGAAAAATGTCCTTCTGAAATAATAATATAATGTGTTATATACTCCAATAATGCAAAGCAGATGTACAGATGAAAAAAGAAAAACAGACAAAGAGGGAGAATGAAGAAAAATGGATCATTTAAAGTAGCATAAATATATAAAAATGTCTAAGAATCCCATAGGTGCAGATCATATCGTGGGCTCCTGAATGCAGTGTGTCAAAATCCATCAAGAAAACACAGAGGATTTGATTGAGAGCTCGTGCAGCCCCCAGGCATCCCATTATACCCAATGCACTCCGTTTCTCTGTTTGTTCCAGTCTCCTGACTGCGCTACAATCTGCATTCGCTTCATCACACTTCGTCTAATTTAGCAAAAATGTCAGTGGAACTTCTCTGCCTTGTCACGAAAGTGACATTCCTCCATTCTGTATCCCTGGGGTGTGCCACACGGCCATTGATGAATGAATCAGACGGACGGTGGTTTTTAAATTCAGGTTTCATCCGTCCATCAGAAGATTAAAATTCATAGGCTCAGCAGCAGAGACGGGAACCACATGCGCGCTGGGACTGGTATCCCATTTCTATGTGCTTTTACGCCGCTTCCCCTTTGCCTACAAATGAATTTAAAATACACCTGATGTAGACAAAAACTACAGACAAACATCAATCACATTTTCTTCACAACTCCCCAGATAACAAGCAAGCACATAGTTTAGCCAGAAATGCTCCGTATGAAGAGAAGAATGAGAGTGATGTACGAGTGCAAAGTATGAATAGATTTTTTTTTTTGTTTCTATGGAGCCGTGTAGCAGCAAAGGGCTGTGCAACTGTTTGAGTCCAACATGTTTTTTTCATGGTTTTTATTCTACTGTGCTACAAATCAAGCATAATTATGAATTATTATTCCTAAAATTTTATTAAAAATCATTGTGGGTCATTATGATATAAAATGATCTTAATTCTCATGCTACAGAATTGTAATAAATCGTGATCTTTCATTCACTTGTGTCTTTTTAAGACCTTGGGCCTAATGGGCAAACACTGCGACTGTGTTTTTGCATTGATATGTGTGTGGAAAATTACAATACATATTTTAATGCGTATGCAATTTGCCATGCACACATCAGGATTTAAAAAAAATGAATTTAGTGTAAATATGTGACTTTATGGACACTCTTGACAGACTGTACGCACACTTTCAGGATAAAATCTATGCAAAGATGGTACAATATATGTTTTTCACAACTCAGTATGGGCCTATGTATTTTATTTGTAATGCTACAGTATATGCATTATTTCTGCTTCTTGCTTTCTGTATTAATTAATCTCATATACAATAATTAGAAAAAAATGAATGGCTTGAAAATAAGATATTGATAGATAGCAATAAGATATTGTGATATAAAAACATTTCAATACATATACATGCATATATACATACAATACATATACATTTTGTCCATTGGAACTAACAGTACAGCATGCCACCTGAATGGTAAAAACAAAACAAAGTCTGTGCAATGAGACAAATGTGCTTAAGAATTATGGGCAAGGGGGGTTACTAGGTTTGTTCTTCTTGTGTCCAGTAACGGAATGTACCAAAAGAAGTGCCAGAGATGAGGTATGTGTGAATGTGTGAGATACGCCAGTGAGGGGGTTGACGGCTGCCAGGCCAGTTTCCTCTGGATGATCCCAGAGAAGTGGCTACCGCTGGACTACTGACAGCTAAAGCTGATAATACTGTACACAGAGCTGCTATAATAAGCCACAGGCTATCATAATGGTCTATCTAGGTGAATCTTTAAGCCATAGACCTGTCTCTGGGTATTTAAGTCTCATATATGCCAAAGTGCAAAGATAATAAGAATGTGTTGCCGGCTAGATGAAAATAGCTAAAGAGACTCTGTACTGCCCCAGCATGATATTCGTTCATAAGGGTTCAGATTGAGAAATGTAATTAGATTTTCTATTGAAAGCTAGAAAAGATTTTTTGCTAACCTCACTATATATGTAGCATTTAACATATATAGACATGAGTCAGGACTTTTAATTTTACATTATGAAAATGAGGGTGTGAGAGCCATACAGTCTGTTTAAGAAGTATGGTTGTACAGTTTGGTGTACAACCAAGTACATATTAAATATACAAATTATTAGGACAGTACAAGAGGAATTCGTTGACCATTGTGCAAGCAGCACAGATTGTGATTTCTATTGTGATTATTATTAATATTAGTGCATTCTAAAATGTGTATGTGTAACGTCTTATTTAATGTTACCATGATGTACCTTTTACAGAGTAACTCTGCTCCAGCTGGTGTAGATCAGGAAGCAGGTGCATGCAGTTTATACAGCAGTATGTGAAGAAGTCAAGCATCACCACTTTGCCTAATAGCTCCTTCCTAAATGACAGAGGACCATCTGTGTTCAGCCATTCCAGTCCTGCAAATTAAGAAAGAAATCGTTTAAACATACAAAGCCAAACAAAAACATTTAATTTCCACCAGAAGATAATAACTAAATTACTTGTTACAACTGCACGGCTTTTTAATATTATGCAGTAGCAGCCTACAGTATAAAACAAATGACAATATGCATTTTAATGTAATCGATCCACAAACTGACAGTTTCCATTATGTCAATCGATTGTTTTAAGTTACTAACTGATATCAGACTGATCTCAAGTTTCAAAGCCACTCCCAGTTCAGATGACTGTCATACACTTTTACCACCACAGAGTTCATTTACACTCGTACCTTCTTCAAAATCCGGGATAATCAAATCATCCTTCTCATCTATTTTGTGCAAATATTGATGTACAAGAGTTTCCTTCTCTTCTTGAGTGGTCGCATCATCCAAAGCGTAATCTAACTGGCTCTGAATGGGAAACAGAGTTGACAGCTTACTGTAAGACGCCATGACTCCCACAACACAGAGAAACAATGAGCCTCAAATTTACGCTCAGCACATTCGACACACACAATCTTCTATGTTAAAAATAAAACAATTTTGCGACAGTATTCAACATAGTCTTGTAGACTTAGCCTTAAATAAATAAAATAAAATAAATTAGGATTAATAATGTATGAATAAAGGTCCTGTATGCATTCGGGAACTGTGTGACGTAACCTAAAATGTTGAAAGCGTCAAAACCAATGGGAAAATAGCTGTGCTTTCAACATTGGCGGTAACTCTTGTGTGCACAGGCGGTGGAAGGATTGCGTTTTGGTTAAATAACGTTTTTTCGAAAACCTTTAGCTATTTTTAAGGTTTTCTGGATCTTACGGTTGTATGTGTGCGTCATTGAATTTTAACTTTTAAGATATGAATGTGTCTTTTACACAACAAACTCGCAGGATCCGTTCATGTTTACAAATGTCACAGAGCGGCTCTGAGAGTGACATTTGGGACTATAAACCTCTTAAAAAAAACAAAAGGAAATCCAACATCTCCGGCGAACATGAGACAAAAAAGAGAAAGGGCCGCAAGACATCACAACAAAAAACAAACGCGGAGGTCAGCAGTGCTAAAACACACAATGCTTTAGACCAAGATAGAGATAGTTGCCTTACTAACTCAGAAATAAATGGAAGAGCAGATCAACAGACTCAATCAGCCCGAGAGGTGCATCACGGGACATCTCATGATGCTCAGGATACAGAGCCAAAGTCTGGAGGCTTCTGTCCTGTCTGTCAGATGCCGTTCTCCATCCTGGTGGTTCAGTCTCAACAATGGCATGTTGCAGAATGTTTAGATAACCCGGGTGAAGACTCTAGAGGTAATGTTTTTGTTTGTTTATAATGCATAATCATCTTTTTTATACTGCACAGCCCAGATGTCCCACTCATCTAAAACACTTTGATTAACTTGCAATGCCATAAGAAGCAAGATTCAAAAGTATTACTAGATTATATAGTTTTGTACATTATAGTAAAATGTTGTTATCATACTCGTGTTGTATCATGACTTTCTTTTATTGATCACCAAATATATGTCTTATCTTTCCATGCAGTGAAAGTGGGTATCCAGGGATTGTCAAACATTTGTTCTTAATATTACTGTGTTATTTTCGAAGACGTCTTAAACCGTGTAATAGCTTTGTGTGTGGAACAGACTGATTGAAGTCGTTTTTTGCAGAACATTGTCTTGAAAATCTTGCTTGACTGCAATGGGCACCATTCACTTTGTATGAACAAGTGCAGTATAAAATTTTTGAAGACATAGGTGTCAGTAAATGATAATAGTTGAACTAAACAGGTTTCAGTTAAATGCAAATGAAACCCATTAATTTTTCCTCTGATGTTACAGAATGTCCAGATGGCCTGCAGTGCACGTCATCCATTCCCAATCACTACAAGAGGTACGGCCACTCTCTGCTCGCTCAAAGTCGAGCACTGAAAAACAATGTCAGTACAGTTTCCACCCGAAGCTGCACGGTCGAGTTAACATCAGACTTTAGCTTGAAAGCTGTTAGAGATGTTGCTCCTGTGTCTAGTATGGAGAGCTCTGTGGACAGCGCTGTGAACGTATCCAGCCAAAGTTCATCTTCTGGTGGAGGATCACAGGATACTCCCACCCAGACGAATGCCCTACTCCTCCTGCGCTCTCCTAACACTGAAGACATTAAGAAAAAGAAAGGCTGGTCTCCTTCCACCAAAAGATCTCAATCTCAGAGTTCATCACAGGAGGCCAAAATGAAGATCTCCACTCCAGTTAAACCACAGTATGTCGACGGTAATCTTCAGAAACAGACTGATGGAGTTGAACAGGAGTTTGGTGCATTTAATGATGATGATTATATCTCCTACTCTCCACTATCTGAGATTCCAGATGTAGATGAGGAACACACAACCTACAAAACAAATAAAGAGCTACCGTTTCATGATACTGTATTAGATGGTGATGAAAGTGATGTTGAATCTCTTAAATTGTTCAGTGACGATGAGATGTTTATTGACATGTTGGACCAGTATGAGACTAACAGCCAGGGACATGAGCCAAACAATGACTCATTAGACACCTGTGTGAAATCGCAGACTTCATTAACACCAGATAATCACCTGATCACAGGTGTTTCTGATGTAACGTGCCAACAGGGACCTCTTTCACAGTCCCAACTACAATCACCCCAAAGCTTGGTATTAGAGCGCCTTAGAGAACAAATTTCTAGTTGTGCTTATAATAACGGTTTAGGATCACCTGGATCAGAATCTGCCTCTGCTATTATAAACCAAGAGTTGTCTTTCAGTCAGACAGCCCTGTCCATTACCCAGAAAACACCTTCCATGGCTCCAAGAAAAACCCAGACTAAGGGAGGTCCATCTGGATTAAAGCAAACAGACATTGGCGTGTTTTTTGGCCTGAAGCCATTGAGTGAAAAAAAGGCAGAGAAAGAAGTGAGCGCCTCACCCAAAAAAAACAATGAGCAAGGATCTAAAACACAGAGAAGTGGAGAAGCCAAGGGGCAAGATGCAAAACGGCCGAGTAGACGGCGTAGGAAGAACGAAGCGGCATCTGAAGTGCCCAGCGTCTCTCTTGCAGAAGACGGCACCGCTCAGCCCACGCAAACAGAAGGAGGAAGAGGAGGAAGGGCGGCGGGGCGAAATAGATGGAACAGGAAAAGAACGACAGATGGAGATCCTGAGGTGCACAAGCGCTGTCCGTTCTACAAGAAGATTCCTGGTTTGTGACGCATTTTAATCTGGACTTGCACACATTTGTTTTTACTTGCATGGTATTTTATGTAAGCACCTAAATATTCGGTTTAACCAGCTGTGGCAGAAATGTTATTTATTATACATTTATTATTTTTTAAACAAGTAAAATGTTAAATGTGTATATACTGTATATATTTTTTTTCTAAGGAAAGATGTCTGTTTACAATGTTGGTTGACTATAATATACTTTGTCCCTTTTCAGGAACTGGTTTTGCTGTAGATGCCTTTCAGTATGGGCTTGTTGAAGGTGTCACAGCCTACTTTCTCACCCACTTTCACTCTGACCACTACAATGGCTTGAAGAAAGACTCCGTTTTTCCTATATACTGCAACAAAGTATGCCCGTCTCCTATAATGCATAATACACAAATCTCTAAATATACTGTCTTATATCTCATATGTTTCATTTTTGACTGATAAATCATGGCAGGTGACCGGTAACCTGGTGAAGAGCAAGCTGAAGGTAGATGAGAAGTATGTTCACATTCTCCCAATGAACACGCAGTGTACGGTGCAAGGGGTGAAGGTCACTCTCCTGGATGCTAACCAGTAAGTAACTTGCCCTGTTGTAATCATTTCTTGCATCTCTGAAACAATCAGGATTTTAATTACTATGACTGTTTTATTCCCCAGCTGTCCTGGGGCAGCCTTGTTGCTGTTTGTGCTGCCAGATGGCCAGACGGTACTCCACACAGGTGACTTCCGGGCTGATCCGTCCATGGAGCGCTACCCAGAGCTGCAGGGAGTCAGGATCCAGAGTCTTTATCTAGACACAACGTGAGTTCTGCTTATTCTGCTATACTCTGAGGTGATATTTTTTTTTAATGGTAAGCTGCTTTGGCCTTGGACATAGCATTGAAAATATACTAAGGTCTGTGCTAAATTGACCTGAGATAGCTTGACAGTTTCATATCACCAGTGGGATCTAAAAAGTTAGAGAGATGGCAAATAATAAGAATTCAAATGTATTGTGTATGAACCCCACTAAGATATAGGAGATGTTTTCTTCCTCAGGTATTGCAGTCCAGAGTATACGTTTCCAACCCAACAGGAAGTCATTACTTTTGCTGCAAACACGGCCTTTGAATGGGTCACGCTGAACCCTCGTACCCTCGTGGTGTGCGGCACCTACGCAGTGGGGAAAGAGAAGGTCTTTCTGGGTGAGTGATGTTGCTTTGCAGACCCACATGTGTTTTGTGCTGCTTTATCTGTTTTTAGTTTTTACTTTTTCTCTGTAAAACATGACCGTGAAACTTATGAATGGGACGCATTAATAAAAAGATTGAAGAAGAGTTTTACGTGACCTTTGCTATCTTTACATGGAAATTCATTTTCTGTTCCTCACTTTGTCTGAATAGATGTTTTGTAAGAGCCATTCACTGTCCTACTCTCATTTATTGCACTTTTAAAGCTGCACCCTGTTTTACTTAAATTGTCTTCTAGGTGAGGAGGAATAAGAGAGAAAATAAAAGTGTGTAAATGTATAGATATTTTTAGATGTATAAGCACAATACCCAAACCAAGTTTCATTTTGCTGCACATTATTAATGTTTTTAATGTTTTTTTATAAATCAGAAAGATTCTGTTTTCAGAGTTAATGACTAAAGTGGAAAAGGTATGTGCAGGATGATAAGCTAAAAAAGGAAGTATACGTAATTATAGTAATTGCAAAAATTTTGCATAAAATGGGTTACACATGGATGCACATCTAAATCACAGAAAGCTTAATATGTAACTCTGCCACCCCATATAAAGTCATCTATGCCTGTCCCCTTTATTCTCTAGCTTTGTCGGAGGTGTTGGGATCTAAGGTGTGTTTGTCCAGGGACAAGTATAACACCATGTGCTGCCTGGAGTCCGAGCAGATTGGCCAGCGCATTACAACAGACTGGCAGACGGCACAAGTGCATGTGCTGCCTATGATGCAGATTAATTTCAAAGTGAGTAAAGTTCCACTACATTAAAACTACTGCGGCTCATTATTTGTCAATCATAAATTAGAAAATGCATTTTTTTACCATTTACATTTTTGCTACTTGGCTGTTTCCATTTATACCAAGTGTATAAAAATAGCTAGTTATGCTAAACACAATCACTGAAGCTGTTTACTTCGGTTTGGATTTTAAAATTCATGCGCTGTTCCCTGTTATCTTTCATTTTACTTGACAGTGCGTTTATGCTAATGCGAGAGGAAAAAATTAAGACTCTAATTACAGAGAGCGAGTGCAGACGCAGCAGTTCTGGCAGCAGCCGCGCTGATTGAGTCCAACTGAAAATAAATCTTAACGAGACAGTTGCAGATCATAAAGATTAGGTACATGACTGCGCCGTAAACCATTATAAGCAACTTTTCGTAGATGTTGATTTGTCAGTTTTGGAGCTGTTCCCAATGAGCAATGTGTTTAAATGTCCATGACAAGGAGGAACAACAAACTACAAGGTTAATTGTAGATTGCATCCTGTTTTTTGTATTGCGGCATTGAGAAGTCATTATGTAGATTTTTAGTAAGAAGTTGATTACGGTGATTACATTGTGGCATCTACAATAACACTTAAGTGTCACAGTAAGATAAAAAAAAGTTTTGAGACTTGATTTAAGTTGTAGCATCTTATGATTGAAGATTATTGTGTAATGTAATTTGAAAATTAAATGCATATTCTATAAATAAAATACTAATACTTTATCAGCTTTGTTACTGGAAATAGATGTGGAGGATTTAACTAAATTCAAAAAATTTTACAGTAAGATTTAACGATGAAGGAAACCTTGATCATGGTATGCTAGAATTGTAATGTTCTGACTTCAATCTCGAATTTTGGACTTTTTGTAAAAAACCTTTATTCTTAATCTTGTAACCCAATACATTTGCATTTATGTTTTAGCAGGCACTTCTGTCTAAAACAGCATGCAAATAAGCTACAATACAAGCTAATATACAAGGATATAATGACAACTAAAAGTGTTGCCCTGTATCATATCTTGTTTTACTATCCATTCATGCTTTATCTACGTATTGTTACCTGTACAGAACCTGCAGACTCACTTGAAGAAGTTCTCAGGGAAGTATGAACAGCTTGTGGCCTTCAAGCCCACAGGATGGACCTTCAACCAAACTGTAAGAGTGGAAGACATCCAGCCTCAGACACAGGGGACAATCAGTATTTATGGTACGACTGGTTCTGTATATTAAGTGTTTGTTTTAAGGGTTTGGCATTTATTGCCATTAAATTATTTCAGTAAGAAAAGCTTTAGAATCATCCACGTTCTCACATTATCGACTTTTATTTTAGAAAAATAAATCGTTTTTGTTTTGCTGCTGATGGATGTCTGATGGTCCTTGGAGTTAAAAGTGGGTCAGCATTTTCACTTCAAAACTAAACTTAGATTGCGAGTCCGAAGAAAAAAACATAATCGAGCGACGCGGACATACACCAAATGATGTTGTTTTTGTAATATCGTATCTGCATTTTAATTTTACAGGAGTACAAAAATACACCCTCTTTTGTCTGTTGACATCAGAAGCACAGGGCAAAATACAGAGTATTTTTGTCATGCTCTTAAATTAAAATGGAAATGAAACATTAAAAGCAAATAAAAAACACATTATAGTGCACCATTTACTTGCGTTTATGACAGACAGTTTTATGGCAATTTAATAGGTTTGTTTCATTTTGCTTAATGGTTAGGCCTGTACCAATAAGACAAAATGCAGAAGACATGTTATATTTTATTGATATCTGTCACACCATCTCTTCCTTAATAACATCTTAAAGCTTATTACGTTCTATTAAATTGAATTAGTGTAGACAGCAGAGGCTTATCAATCTGTGACACTGATGCAATTATACCGAATAGTTTTATTCTGTGTGTGAAATATAATTATATTATATTGATTTTCTTCTTCTTCCTGCAGTTGTTAGAAACGCTCAATGGCGTTTCATGTGAAGCACAGCATTCCTTATATTAACAGAATCAGCAGATGTGATTTGACCCAGAGAAAAACTCTCAGATGTCAGGTTTTGCAAAGCCAGGGCTTTAATTTCCAAATATCAGCAGTCCACAGAAGCGTTAGGTGCTGCCTCAGGCAACAGTGCATCTCATTTCACAGGCTCCACTGGAATCTGAGACATTCATGGGAATTAATGGGAATTTATGCTTGTTACTTTAGGTCTTTGCTAGCTTCAGATCATATGTAATTGCAGCATATTACATTTTTTGCTTTGAATAAGTAATCTGTTGACTGTTGTTTTAAAGGTTAAAGATTTTCATTAAAGTATGACCTTTCAGATTTATATATCGAAATGTGTTTAGGATTGAGCAACTGGAGATATGGTAAAACGATGGTCACATAAAACTAATTCATAGCCGATTTGGTCTAATACATTTAACAGACATTAAGTGAAACAATCAAGGTTTTATATGGCAAGTATATAGGTGTATTATATTGTCTAAATAAATTTTCTTAGCATGTAAAAGATACTAAAATATGCTTTATGACTCTATTGCAGGTGTTCCCTACAGCGAGCACAGCAGTTATCTCGAGCTAAAGCGTTTCGTGCAGTGGCTACGACCTAAGAAGATCATTCCTACTGTAAATGTGGGCAGCTGGAGGAGCAGAAAAGCAATGGAAAGCTACTTCCGCGAGTGGCAGACAGAACCCAGAGACCCAAACTGTAAAACAAGGCAATAAAGAAAACTGACCTCCATAATCAAACTTTTAACTAGACAGTCAAACGGTGCCTTTATTGATTGGACCAAAATCACCATTTAAGCACACCAAGTGTTTTAGGCCCTTTGCTCACATTTGAGAAGATGGTGAAAGGGGTTTTACAACCCTATAAGTGTTGATTGTACTACGGTTTATAGTGTTGCCATTTTCTCTAATGGCTTTCCTGTCATTTTTCTACCTTACCAGTGGATAATGCTGAATCGGACATCTTTTTGGAGGAAGGTGTTTAAGCTGCTTTGTAAATGTTTTATTGTATTTAAAAAAAAACATTTGTACAGGTAATAAATTCTTTGTTTTACACAGCTTTATTGGCTATTTTATGCATTTTTATTTTCAAATTCTTATTTTTTTATTAAGAAGATGAAACTTACAGTTCAAGCAGTCCTGTCCCATTCCAAATAATGTTTCTTTTTATTCTTTAGACAGAATCATTTTCTGAATTAAATTTGTTTATTTATTTAACAATTAGTCAGTATATAAAATGCAAAGATCAGCAGGATATAAAATGTCAGTTTATTAAAACGCATAACCCAAAATACCCCCGAACTCCAACAAAACCAGCAAACCATCAAATTAAAGCGCCACCATGTGGTTGAAGTGTAGAAAATGTTGCAATGGCTCAGTACACGGAACAACTGCCACAATCTCTTGTAATGTCTATACCATTCAAGACTTCTGTAACACCATTCCAACATTTACTTATTGTAAAAAGTAATCTCTCTGTAATGTTTATGATCTTTTTGTATATGTTTGACATGTTCACCAGTCCAAAAACTAAACATGGTCGGCTAAATCAGAGCACAGAGGAATGGAATCAGTGTGTCGTAGAATGGTCAGTTTTACCTGCGGGAAAATAATACGTTTAGTAATAGTCACAGTGCGCCTCTTTGGCAAAAACATTTTTACTCTCGCTCCTGATTACCTCATGTTTGTTAAGCTTTCTTAGGTATATTTGAATGTCCTCTACTGTGTCTGTTAGCAGGTCATTGATAGCCAGGATCTGATCGCCCTTATGGAGTAAACATGTGGCCTCAATCTGACTACATTTGGACACACTGAAGAAAAAGTTGAGAAAGGTAACATTAACATTAAACATAAATATTTTGTATAGTTTTCTCGACATGTAACATAAGCCTGTGAATTGTACCATGGTTTTCCTGTTTCCTCTGTGAAGATCAAGCTCTTCAGCAGATCAAGACGTATCGCAGATCTCCTCCTTAACAGGAGCGAACGTCTTACTAGAGAATAAAAATCATTGGCAAATTTTAACTAGATGCCAAAACGTGATTTTAAGATTCACTGTTGACAAAACAGGTGGTACAGTTTTAATTAGGTCAAGAATACAATTTTGTCTTCTATTGAAGTGTCTTGCTAAGAATGTAACTTAGTTCCAATCACTCATCATCAGCAGGTGTTTTATTGAAATCAAAGTTCCTTTTAGATCTTTATTTAGTTTAAAATAAACTTTTTGTTCATATGTTTTTTACCTCTGAGTTTTCTTCCCCTCATTAGTTGTTTGTTTTGTCTTCATATTATTAAAAGCTTCTGTGACACTATCCAAAAGACTTTCCTCATTAGAAGCAGCACTTTCTCTTCTATGAAAAACAAATCGGTATACATTATTGCCAATTATAACCCAGAAATGAGTAACTGTTCTCACACTAACTGGTGTAACTATACAATCAAACTTGTAAGAATCAGTAAAGTCATGTGTATGCAGAATACATTTGTAAAAAGAAAATTACTCTTAACTCTTCCAAATGATGGAAATCACATGAAGTTAAAAGTGCTAAATTGGCCTGTAAAACCACTATAATCTTATTCAAGATGGATAAAAGTGATTCAAATTTAGATTGGTGCTTAAAGGGACAGTTCACCCAAAAATGTAAATTTTTCATTTTCTCGTTTCAAATCTGCAGGACTTTCATACTTCTGTGGAACACAAAAGGACAAGTTTGGCTATGTGTGAGGACTATATTGAAATTTACCCGCTGTAGTCACCATTGACTTTTATACTCATAACATAAAGGTGATTGAATGATGACTGACTTTACATTTTTGGGAAAACACTGTCTTTTAAGGCTGGCCATTATCTTACACAAAATAACACTGTCAAATGTTAAATGAGAAATGGCGGCTGGTTAAAAGGAGATATTCATTTATGTTGGGTTTGTAAATGTCATACCCTGATGACAGCCCTGTTTCTTCACTACTGTCCCTTGCAGTCTCGTCCGGTTTCACCTGAATCCATAAAACCAAAGTTTGTTTTTATGTTTCATAATGACCAATGATGCAAAGGTGAGATTTATCTGTGTGAAATGTGAGTTGGTGTGTTTGAATGTGCAAAACCTCTGATGCAGGCAGGCTGGGTGATTGATCACATTCATTGTGCTGGGTTTTAAAACCATCAGGTGCTGACATTCTCTTCTTTGGAGGCAGTGGCGGTGCATGATCACTCTGCAGTTGAGCGTTATGCCATGATGAGACTTATAGGTGGGTATTATGAAGTGATTACACAAAGTGTTCAAATATATAAAATCAAGTGTTGATGAGGTACCTGATCAGTTTCATGTGAGTTATGGTCTGTAGACTTTGCTTCATTTGTGCTTGGTGGTACAGGTTGTGTAGGTTCGGTCTGCTAAAAGTTTAAAATGAAATAGTCATTCAGTAAAGTCAGTATGATACATAGAAAAGAAATGTATAAGTAATCTTAAAATTATTTATACAAAGACCTGTTTGTTTTAAGTTTGTAGAAAAAGTATTATTATTATTGGTTTACAATCTTCATATTTGTGTATTGGGAAGAAAGTGAAATGTCATACCTTTTGCACCCGGAACAAGGCATTGAACCATCCATCTGTCACTTTACTGAAAATATCAGAATACATATAATTAAATCTATTTGTCTTATCTAAATCTAAATCTGTCTTAAAAGTATAGTAGTAATAGTAAACCTGTTTTCTCCTATGAAGAAATACTCTCTTTCGACCTTGTCTTTAGGATTTTGTGCCTTCATGAACAGCACAGAGGATGGAGAACATTTGAAGTTTCTGCAGATCCAGTCGAGGGCAGGATGCTCTTTAGGGCAAGTATTCAGCAACGTTGAGATGCTAAAAAAAATATATGTATATAATATATAGATATACATGTTGGTACATGATTCACATATTTAAATGAAAGTGTATAGCTCTTTCTCCTTACGTGGAAACATCTATGGATTTTATAGCTGTGCCTTTCTCAGCATTTCTGTAATATCTTAGCTCATGCGTGCACTCGTCTTTCTTGGCAAGCACAAAAAAGCGACGCTTCCATGAATTCTGCAATGAATATATATAACTCTAGATGAGAGAAATTGTACCCATATCCTCATTGAATCTGGTGCATATTTAAGGAAATATTATACCATTTTTTTCATTAAACCAGGAGGAGGCGACTTGTACAGGTAGCCTGCATACACTTCTTCAGCATCTGCGGCATCATTGTAAAATGTAGCATTTGTCTCTGTTTCAGAAAGATAAATACAGTTAACCAGAATGCAACATTGTTTCAACGTTTCTTCATTGAAACTCACCTGGCAACATTTTATAAAATTTCCTCTGGTTATTTTGCTTTCTTTAATGTTGACAATAGATTCCAAACATACCTGCATTTCTGCTGCTCATCTTTGGCCTTTGTGTCAAAATAGATAAACAAAATGTAATTGATTACACTGTATGGAATGATGTTGTCTTACTGCCTTCTATTATACAATAACACAATTGATGCTTGACAATATGCAATGTAGAAACAGCTGCAGTACATGTATTTAACACAAATGCATTAATGAACTTGCAAAAACGTTTAGGCCTTATATTTACAGCTCTACATAAACCTGCTTGTGATTCTGAATCTGCACAAATATCACCAGTTACAGCAAAGCTTTTCCTTTCCTGTTACATTTGCGTGTTATCTACACTGTTTTTTTTTTTTGCTCAAATATTACAAAACAGACAGTGATCCAATGTACAGTAGACCTATAGTACTACACATTATAAATGCATTACCTTAAGTAAAACTGTCTCCTCAGAAAAGATATCCTGCACCCACAATGTGCTCGTCACAATGTTAGTTAAGAAGGAAGCTATTTTTGAGAGCTTTGAAGGAGGTGGAGTTTCTCGTTAAAGATTCCTCCCTTTGTGGGAAAAAATTTCATTCATTTTTTCATTTAAAGGGTTACGAAATGTTTGGTATGAAAAAAAATCCAAGTTTTTGACTTTTTAAAGTCATCTTCCTTATAAGATTAATTATTAAAATCATAAAGAGCCAAAGATGACAGATGTCATGATTTTACAGTATGTCTTTGCTAGTTAGTATTTGCTGTAACATCATGAGAATTGTCATTTTAAACCTGATAGTCTGAAACATATCTGAGATTATGTGTGTAGACTTCAGAGAACACAGAGGGGGAAACATAGATATAAGGAAACAAATGAAGTTTTAATTTGGCTATAGTTTCTTTTTTCATTGCATTTGGCACAATGTGATTCTTTAAAATTCTTTACACAGATTTTTTCCTTATTCAGATTTAAGAAAGGATGTTATTTGAGTTTAATCCTTATTTTCACACAATCAGATATGTATTTGTGCACCAGTCAAACAGTGTAATAACCAGAAATCTTTTTCACCCCTGCTGCTGTTTGACGTCAATAATCTGCTTTAATCTAATGCAGGAACACCTGTATATCAGCCGGTGCAGTTTCAAAATCATCACTAGAGACCTATTCACTGTAGATAAACATCATCAAAAGGTTGTCATTAAATCTATTGAATGTAATATACAAATAAAAGCAAAACAAAATGTAAAGTGTCACCTCACAAAGCAGGACACTCCTCTGGTATCAGGATGCTAAAAATTGTGCCAAGTCTCTTGTCATCAGCAAGAAAAATCTAAGCCATCAATGAAAACCAGTCACGCAAGACTTGACTGCTGAATCATACATGAAGGTCATTGTGTCTATATGTGTCTAACTTTAACTTCTGGTTCCCACAGAGCAGTGGACACCCTTTGAAGTTTACACAAAAGCATCACAAAACGTGACCATTGGAAGCCAGCAGTTGCAAACTGGCAAGTGCCACACACATTTTTAAAATAGTTTGTGTACCATTCATCTTTACTTTTGTTTGTGTTGTTGTTATTTATGACTCTATTTGAGGTTATTTTTAACTATTGTAAAGCTTTTGACACTGTAAAGCCTAAAAAATATATACAGAAGGTGATTGTTATGAGTAGCTAAGATAAAATGCAAAAGAGAATCTTAAATAAATACATTTAGAAAAGGACCAGAATGAAATGTGGATGAAACACTTTAAAATGTATGTGTTTATCAGTTCCACTTAGGCAATTTATAATATCTATTCTGACAACTCTAATGGAAACTTGATTTGTATTCACACAATACCAAAAACATTTTCAAAAAAGGCCATTTAAAATATATATATTTTTTTAATTGAGATTATATAATTGAAAAAAAACAACCCTAAAACAGTAAATAAACTGGTGTTTAATTGAAATGTATGGCAAACAAAAGGTAAATATATATTTAAGAAGAAACTGCATGCCTTATTTTAATGCTTAAAAATGACATTGCCTGACGTTGTGTAAAGACTAAAAAAATTCATTTGGATTTCTGTCAAATTTCTTGGATGTGACCCAAATAAATCAAGACAAACTTGTTTTCTTCAATGAGGAAATTATTTAAAAAATCTGCTGTCTACCGCAGGTTCACATACTAGAAAGTATTAGAAAGTATTCAGTGCTTTTCAGCACATGCAGACTATGCAGTACTTTACAAAAAACACTACATCGTAACTATACTACCTTGCATACATTTTTCTGTCTTTTATTTCTGGCTATGAGAAGCCAGCACTGAGTAATGGGTCCTTCATCCATCCTTCAAATTTGTTGAATAATTGTGCTGAAATTTGTATAAAATTGTTTAACATATTCTATAACAATTCTATAAAAACATTTTTTTGTGAAATACCCACATTTTTAGTGAAACATACAATTAAATATTTATTGTTGTAAACATTCAATAACACTTTACAATATAACAATGTGCACATTAATAATTATAATATCAGTATAAATCATAATAATCAGTGCATAATGACTAAAGTTTATAAAATATTTTTGTAAAATACAATACAGAATGACAAAACTTGTATACAAAGAGTAAAGTGTCTCAGTGAAACAAAGAAAAGAGCAGCCTTTTAGTAAGTTAAAATAGTTTTTTCACAGTGTATTTACCTTCATGTATGTCAATGTAATACTTCACATAAACACATAAACTGGTCACATAAACATACACAACATACTGTATACCCACCACCAGTGTCATAGTCTACATATCTACAAACTGTATATACAATCTCATTAGTAATTTCTGTCTAGTAGTAACATTTAAAGACCAGTGAATCTAAATATACATTGCATTGCACATTTCCATGATTACTGTACATACAGAAGAGGACTGAATGCTTTCTGATAACCTGTTTTGTTCTACTGGTCCTTGATATTTTCATTTTGTTTAAGGCCCTAAATATGATGAATGGGATTTAAAGAGAAAAGGCTGGGATCTTGGATGTCGTAGAATAGTCAGTTTTACCTGCAAATAAATGAAATCATATTATGTAAAGCTCCACATAACACTGTCCAAGGAAACATTTCGAGGTTCCTTATCCTACCTCATCTTTGCTAGCCCTCCTTAGGTATGTTTGCATCTCCTCCACTGTGTCTGTTCGCAGATCATTGAAGGCCAGGATCTGATCACCCTTATGGAACAAATGTGAAGTCTCAGTCTGCTTACAGTCAGACACACTGGAGAGGAAGATGATGAGAGATGAAGAACAATGATAAAGATAATCTTCTGTAAGTATGTTTAACACACCCATACATATGTTCTTAATGTTGTACCATAGTTTTCCTTGATTCTGTGTGAAGATCAAGCCTTTATTTAAATCATCTCGGGTAATGCTGATCTCTTTCTCAACGGGTGTGAGTCTTTCACTACAGAACAGACATACACATTTTT
The DNA here is from genome assembly GCA_019155185.1 of Beaufortia kweichowensis. Classification (NCBI taxonomy): domain Eukaryota; kingdom Metazoa; phylum Chordata; class Actinopteri; order Cypriniformes; family Gastromyzontidae; genus Beaufortia; species Beaufortia kweichowensis. Next base: position 11,286,543 of record CM032808.1, read on the forward strand.
AAAATTCCAACAGATGCCAAACAAACTACAGAAAAAAGTTTCTCAATTTCTCTGTTACACAAACTTACTGAAGGGGACCAGATTTCAGGTCATAAACTACTGTAAATACAACTGTAATCATATCTGACTTACTGTATGAATGCAGAGAAATGACAGTTTCTTAATGTTTCATTGCAAATATTACCATTTTAACGGAGTCTCCTTATTTTGGTTTTCTGTAGCGTTTGACAAACCCCGGCTGGTCTCCACAACACCGGTTGTTGTTCTAAAAAATGACAGATGTAAAAATACATCAAGATTATTTGTGTAAAGTAGAACAAGGGTTAACCACAACAGAACACAATCTCTCAAAACTACCCACATTTAGAGGTTTATCATCTTGTCAGAAATGACATGAGTGAGTTTCAGGACGCTAAAACAATGTCAAGGGCTGTTTGCTGTAATCTCAGCAATCCAACACCAGACCTGTTTAGCAAGACTTGCAATGTTGGAATTTCTTCTCCGGACAGAAAAACAGACTGTTCAGTGTTCATGTTTCAAAAACAGTGTTGTTTTGTAGTCTATTAATAAACAATGGTATCTAGGGGCATTGAGGAAACAAAGAGGAGTAAATCACTACATAACATTATACTAGCAAAACCTAGATAAACTCAGTAGAGTTTGATCAGATGCACTTTAAACTTAAGCATAACAGGAAAGCAAAAGTGTCACTGATACACACATCCATTTGCAAAAAACAGTCTTACACACACAATTGTGCAGTCTAATGTGGTAAGCAGCAGTGTTAGGTAAAGATTTACTTTGTCTGACAGCATGTGTCCTCTTCCGGTTGAGTCTGTATCAATGCCTTTTGGCTATTTAGAAAAGACAAAAAAAACGTTACAGTGACTGTAAAACTCTAATGTGAAATGAATATCTCTCAAAGCAGGACTATACGAACGGGGTGTCTTACAGTGATGCCATAGACATGTAATCACTGTCGTCCTCATCATCATCGTCATCGTCATCGTCTTCACTATCTGCAATCTGTCAGACAGACGGTTTGAGTTTAGTCTTTTTATTTGCATATGAAGTATACATGTCACAAGCATATGTTGGAAAACAATATTTTCAGACCTGGTTTGGTGACATTACAGCACTGTAACTGATAGGAACATCATAGTGACTTTTCTCCTTTATCTGGGTAGTGCACATACATAAAGGATCTGAATATCGATCGGGGCGAGAGTCAGTTACATCCTGCAAAATACAGAGATGTAACATTTTATCATTTCGATCATTTGGACTTTTTGTAAATAAATGTTTCTAAAATATTTGACCTGTTTGACCTACTGGCTTAGCATAACCTTGAGATTTGGTTTTGGCAGATCTTTCGTGCTGTAAAAAAAAGGCAGATGACAGGTATATTATATAAAATGTATTCTTGCATTGACAAAAAGTTGTAAAAATATTCTAAAAAAATGATTTCAGATTTTAATTTTAAAATATATAATAAAATATATACAGAATATATACTTACTAGCCAATTATCATAATGGTCAGGATTGGATGTAGGCTCAGATTTTGCTCTTTCTCTGTTGTCCTGTGATAAAAAAATGTTTGTTTTTTAAATAAAATAAATGCACTTTTTCTGAGCATAATTTCAAACATACTTTTTATAGATGGTAGATATTATAATAATGTTTGTTTACCTGTTGAAGACTGTCATCCTTGTCTGATGTTTGAGCCCTTTTAACTTTTAATAACTCTTTCTCCCAGACATCCACCTCCGCACTAAAAACACAAGAACACATATGAAATTATTAAACTACCAAGCTATATTTCTGATGATGCTGTCTAAATTTATTGTCAGTATGTCTAAAAATGCCATAACAATACAGAATGACCAGTCTGTATTGCTTAAACCTAATTTTTGCCTCGAGTGAGTTTCAAGACTACAACGAGAGGGTTAAATAATCACTGCAAACCTGTTTTCTCCAATAAGGAAATAGTCTCTCGCAGATTTTGCCATGAAGTCATCAACTCTCAAAAACAGTACAGAAGAAGGTGGACACTTGGAGTTTTTCTGGATCCAGTCCCACATCGGATGTTTATCAGGAGATGTATAAACCAAACTGACTCTTTAAAATAGGAAAGCGTTGTCTCATTGTATTGTACTGTTATTTTATGTATGTATGCAAAGAGTCTTTGATTTTTTCCTTACTTAGAAATATCTATTTCTCCCAAAGGCTTGTCTCGTTTTTCATCATTTTTATAGTATGTCAGCTGATACAGGTCATCACCCATCTTGGAAAGTACAAAGAAACGCCGCCGCCATGCTTTCTGCAACAATAATATAAAAACGTATTAAAGCACTTAATGTTTAAAAAACTGATGGTATTTCATTGTCATGTTAAAATGCGTTAGAAGACGTACCATGCCTTTTGTAATGCCAGAAAGATCAGGTGACTTGTGCAGGTATCCAGTGTACAACTCTACCACCTTTAGTGGATCATTGTAAAACCTTGCAGTTGATGCTGCCGAAGAAGAAACAAGACTAATCAAACATTAAACACATACAGAGATGCCACACAATAGAAATACAAAACACCTTTGTTATGCTTCTTTCCCATTAGCTGTCAGACTCACTTTTACTTTTGCTGAACATTTGGATTCTTTTGGTGTAGTGCTGCAAATAGATGTAAAATTATGTTTCATTTTACAGAAAATAATAAACATAAACAACAGTTATTAATGCTTAATCAAGGTTAAAATTAAGTCCAATGTCAATAATAACTAATGATCATTTAAACCATCACAAAAGCATTTTCAGGACAAATCAGGACTAGTTGTTAAACATTTTATTCCAGTGAATATTTCTCAAGGTAGGTTTATTTTTTATATTAAAGACATGTTCTGTATAGCCACATTCCTTAAAGGGCTTTTTACAAAATAGTGTATAAAAAGACAACCATTCATTAAACAGTAAAAATGTAAAAAATGTCTTGTACAACTATCTGCAATTATGTTATAAAGTAATAATGTATTTATGAATCTTAAATGTGTTTAACTAATTAGTATCAGTAATCACAGAACAGAATGATCAAATAACTACTCAAATACTTCACGATAACTGCATTACCTTAGCAGATGTCAGTAATTCAGTGTCTTCTGTGAAGTTATCCTGCACTCACAGGGTGCATGTCATGACTGCAGTCTTTAAGGAAGCTTTAGCTCTTTTATTTCTTCCAAAAAGCTGTGCTGGTAGGAGGAGGTGGAGTTTCTGGTTATTTACAAGCTCACATTACTGTTCAGCCCTTCTTTGTTATAGTGTTTTCAATAGCAGTCTGCATAAATCACCAAACAAATGTTTATAATTGCTTTGTCAACAGGCCTGTTTAAACATAGTTTGCCTACACTGTAAAAATCTTTTGTCACCTTGCATAAAAATGTGCTTCATTTAACTTCATGTTAAATGTGCTTCACTTAAGATCATGAAGACAACACATGCATGTTGCCACTTTTTACAGTATTATAAAACCATATCATGGTAGAAACTAACTACCTTTCTGTACTTGAAAACCTAAAATCATGTGTAAATGTACTCATATGATTGCTTTTATAGATAATTGTGGGTTTTGCATTTTTCAGGTTGCACAATTATTGTGTGTCAAACCTTTCTGATACTTGTAATGTACCTAAGAGGTATTTTAATAGTTTGCCTTGCCTTTCTATCTCTGTACACGCCTGGGAATTTTTAAGGGATTTCTTATTACGTCATCTCAGTAAATACCCCTTCATTAATCCAGTCATTTCCTCCAAACACGCAAGCTTTCCTGTTTTTTATATACTGACTAGATCTTTAGAATAAGATGCATGGTTAAATGGCTTTGAATACTACTGATGACACAAAATGACACAAAAGCTTCACATTGTTGGTCTTTTATAAAACATCAATTGCAGGTATTTCTTTACTTGTTTATTTACCAGTAAAATCAATACTATTGTGCTAGAGCCTCTCCAATAAACAAGAAGAGCATTTCGATTGTTCTTTACATTGTATAATAGTATCAATTACATACTCATGAACCAAGTTGATTTTATTGAACACACAATCAAATACTTAGCATTATAAAAGTTTATTGACATTGTACATTATAACAATGTTCCATATACTGCCTAGCAATATGCTATTAGTTACAATTAATACAGAAAAATAAAACATGTTGTATACTATGCACTAAAGTGCAGCTTTACAAATTGAAATCTTTTGAAAGTGGATTAACCTGTCAACGTACTGCCAACGTTATACTTTCCCATCTTATTTTGGGCCTTATAGTTATATAAACAAGCAGTATATACATATCACCATCTCTTATCTACTGTAAATACAGTATATAAAGATTAGTATATTAGTACTATAATTAATGTCTGTTTCTGTATACAAAAAAAATCTTTGTAATAGTTCAATTGAAGTATGACATGACACAATTCACATCTACTCATCCGATCGCAGTGCTAAACACAGTTGAAAATAACATATCACAGTTTTAATGAAGTCAAGAATAATATTCTTACATATCTCTGAAACACAGATGACTTGCCTATGTCTCAAACATTGAAATCGTGGCTATAAGTAGTATTGAAGTGGATCGGATTTAATAAAAATCTTCAATTCCCAACTCTCAAAAATGTCTATGATGCTTACAGTTTTTACTGAAAATATTAAAATTATGTTTCATTTTACAGAAAATAATAAACACATCTATTTTTTATAAATGTAAACAAATGGCACTGAGTGCTGCTTTAGAACAATCTATGCATGTACATAAATTATCAGAAATTCCAGTGTTATTCCCAGTAAGTTTCACGCCCCAAAGATTGGTAAACCGGTCTTACTAGTAACAGTTAGAGCTATCAATGCAAATAAAAAATAATATGATCATAGTAACAGAAAATTCAATATTGCATTTGTGAAAGGCACAAACACAACAATTCATGAAACAGTAAAAATGTCAAAGAAACTTTCTTTTCACTTATGACACCTTTCCTTTAAAAAAAAAAGTTTCATCATCACAATGTAGTTTTACTAATGTTGCCAAATACTTTGTATCACAATTATTCCTCACAATCACAGATAATAGTCATCAAATCATTAGCCATATACTTTATTGTAACTGCATTACCTTGACAGCATCTTCTGCTTGAGCTTTTTGCTTTTTTTTTCTTTTAGCTATTCCAGTAAGAGGAGGTGGAGCTTCAGGTTAACAAACATATTGAGAAAATAATATGTTGGCACAATTATCAAATATTTTTGCTTATAATATAGAATATTTGGCCTAAACTATCAAAAACGTAAGTAATTTTTAAGATCACTTGGCAAGCTTGCATTTGACTCAGGAAAATATTGGGCATATTTACTTTCTATTTTTAAAATTGCACAGGTTTGTGTATCATGGTGGCCAATCAAAACAAGAAGGCGTTGCTGGCCAATCAAATCAAAGAAAACGGGCTCCTTAACAAAATCAGAAAAAGTCTGCGCTTTATCGTGAATATAGATCGTTAGGCACTATGCGCCTCGAGTACCTGCTTCTATATAAAAATATGTATTAATGTAACTTTCATGAAGTCAAATCAATAAAAACCTTTCTTCCGCTGAAAAAAATAGTCCCTGACTGTGATACGTTCATCTTGCTACTAGGGGTGCTGCGCAGTGATACGCAGAGTCGTTGGGTGAAGCGCAACCTTGCAGTTTAAAAACTTGCATTGTATGACTTTTAACTGCGTGTTGCTTTCGTTGTGTTAATATAGTAAAATGAGACGCATTTTCGCACCATGCAAACATATCAAAATGAAAAATATTACTTAAAAAAAAAACATGGCTGTCATGGACTAAAGCACCAGCGCTACTGACACCTGCGCGGGGAGTTACAAAGCTGAGGATCTTTCAATGAATCAGGATCCAGTCAATGAATTCAAGAGTTTTCATGGCTGAGGTACGAGACACTGTATATTTTGTGACTTGATATATTTTGTGACACTGTATATTTCATGACGGCGGAACGAACCATTCAAAAAAGAGACCGTGAGAATACAACCATAAAAGCAATGCTGGCCATAATCACAACAAAGAGTTCGCGTGTATGCAAACCGATATTTGTAATTATGGACTTGTCTGTCAACATTCAGATGTTCTTTACATTCTGTAAAAATACCTGGTAGACTTGAACCACCATATTTAGTTAAACACACAATCAAATATTTAGCATTATGAAAGTTTAATAACACTTTACAATGTTTCACATTGTTCACATAAGTAATCTGAAAAACTATAGGCAATATGCCATTGGTTACATTGTTTGTAAAACAAAATACAGAATAACAGAAAATTGTAAACAAATGGTCTCAATGAGCATAAAAATAAAAAAGCTTCATATAAAAGTAAAAATAGTTAATCATGTGGATTTATCTTAATATACTTCAACATAATACTTCATCTTATTTTATGCTTTATGGTTACATAAATATAAAGTAGGCCTTTTATACCTATCACCAGTGTGTGTATATCTATATCTGGTTTATGTCCTGGTTTTTGCTACTCTGTTTAGATATATCACAGTGCTGTTTTTAGAAATCACTACAAGACTACAATATCACTATAAATACACATTATAGATGCAGTGAACTGTACAATTACTTAATGAGGTGTCTGTCATTTGGTTTTATGACCTTAATGTGATGAACAGGTTTCAGTGGAAAAAGGCTGGGATCCTGAATGCCGTAGAATAGTCAGTTTTACCTAAAAATAATATTAGTAACGTTATGTAAAGCTCATTAATTATATTACACTCATTCATTATATAACATTTATTTGGTCCTACCTCATCTTTGCTAAGCCTTCTTGTAAATGTTTGTATCTCCTCCACTGTGTCTATCAGCAGATCGTTGAAGGCCAGGATCTGATCACCCTTATGGAACAAATGTGAAGTCTCAGTCTGTTTACACTCAGACACACTGGAGAGGAAGACGACAAAAGAGATGAAGAACAATGATAATCATAATCTATTGTAAGTAGTTATCATTTTCTCCAAAATACTAATATCTACATGTATTGGATAGTAATATTGATAATAATATGAATATTAAATAATAATATTAATAATATTAATGTTTTACCATGGTTTTCCTTGTTCCTGTGTGAAGACCAAACTTTTATTCAGATCATTTCGATGAATGCAGATCTCCTTCTCAACAAGTGTTTGCATTTCACTAAAGAAAAGACATACACATACTCAAAATTCCAACAGACGTCAAACCACATTTTATAAGCACAGTGCTAAATTTAGCTGAAAATAAAAAAATTCTGAAGCACAAACTTCCTGATAATATATAACACTGAAATTAAGGTTAAAACTAGTATTGAAGTGGATCAGATTGAGTAAATTAAAAACAATATTGGTCATTCAACTAATCTGAATCACACCCTCTTAAATGTCTGTAATGGTTATAGGCGTTGCTGAAAAGATTAAAATCACCTCTTGTTTGGGGGTTCATTGTTCAATTTTGTAGAAGCACGGTTTCCATTAATGTCTGAAAGAGACGTCTTGGACAACCTCAACTCTGTGCTGTTTCTAAGGAAAAAGTCAAACAGAGATGGTGTCAGTCCTGCTGTAAATGTATCCAGAAGAAAATGTAATGGCGTTTCCACAACTGCCATGATCTACTGTAAATGCAACTGAAATACTGACATACATGAATCATTTTTAGAACAAGGGTCAACCAGCACAGAAAACAAAATCTCTCAACTCTACCATCATTTAGAGGTTTATCATCTTGTCAGAAATGACACATCCCTTAAGTTTTAGGACGCTACAACAATGTCAAGGGTTTACTGTAATCTCAGCAATCCTCCTAGACCAAACCTGTTAAGCAACACTTACAATGTTGGAATTTCTTCTCCGAACAACAAAACAAGACTGTTCAGCAATGCAGATTTTTGAAAACAGTGTTGTTTTGTGATCATATCTACCAACATGTGGGCTATCAGGGAAACAAAGAATTATTTACTTTGTCTGACAACATGTGTCCTCTTCCTGTTGAGTCTCGTCCAACAGCATGTTGCTAGATAGAAAGAACAAAAAAATAAAAATGACATTTTGTTCTAGAAAAATATATATATTATCAGTCCATCTTACATTTTATGCTGTGCAGACATTCAGTCATAATTACTATAATACTCAAGACTTAGACTCAAGACATTATTTGTTTCTATGTTACTGCCAAAATAGATTTATGCATGGTTTGGTGTTGATGACAGTAAACCATTTATTCACCTTTATTTGTTACTTCATACTAATTTGCATACTTCATACAATTTCACAGACAGGCTTAATCTTAAAATATATCAGTGCCATTATTTTGTCTCCATTAATGTTGAACTCATTATTCTCAAAGCAGGACTGTATAAACAAGCGGTGTCTTACACTGATGCCATATCCATGTATGCACCGTTGTCCTCTGGAGTTGCTGTCTGTTCCTCTGTCTGTGTTGCTGTCTGTGGATCATCATCCTCATCATCACTAAGTGTAATCTGTCAGACAGAGTGCTGTTTGTTTATCATTTATATTTGCGCATGAAATAAACGCCTTACTAGTATGTTTAAAAATGGCAAATCCTTGACATTGAGTTGACATTGCAGTACGGTACATACATCACTGAACTTGTGAGGAACGCTGGACCTCAGTGGCTGGCAAGTGAATATACATACAGGTTCGGACTGCTGAAAGGGGGATTCAGATGGACTCTTCAAAAATAAAAAGATGTGCCATATTAATAAATCAGTTGGACTTAGTAAATACTGTATTTATTTCTACATTGACAAAAAGTTCACAAATGTAAAATATATTCATGTAAATGCAGTTTTTAACCTACCAATGCATCATCATTATCTTGAGGTGTGGGTGTAGGTGCAGATATTGATCTAAGTGTGTTGTCCTGTGAAAAAGGTAGATGACTTAAGTGCTGTATATATGGTGCTGTACATATGCCCCATGGGCCTGTTTTTTCTTTATAAATGCCATTTTAAAAGATGCAAAATCTCAAACCAGGGGATGTATTACACAAACATCTTAACTCTGAATCTTATTCTGTTATGTAATCATGAGAATTTCAGTTTGGAATCTAGTCAGAACTAAATTTGTCAGATCTAAAGTTTTAGTTTTAAAGGTGTAATTCACCCAAAAATATTGTAAATAACATAGATACTTAGACAGATATCTGTATTAAAAAATTAAGAAAGCCCAGAACAAACTTTTAGAAGAGATTAAAAAAGCATATCAGAATGAGACCTAAAGAAGCTGTGTGATTGTTATTTTGTTTACCTGTTGAATGCTGTCATCTATTACTTGCACTTTATTCTCTGATGTTTGAGTCTTCAAAGCTTTTAATAACTCATTTAGCCACCCATCCACCTCCTCACTAAAAATACAAATAATCATTAAACTATTAACAAAAACACCATAACAATACAGAATAAACTGCTTACTGTTTAAATATTATTTTTGGCTTGCATTTTAAGTTTTATGATACTATGTTACTGCAATGAGAGTAATAATTCAAATAATCATAACAAACCGGTTTTCTCCAATGAGGAAATAGTCTCTTGCGGATTTTGGCATGAAGTCATTTACTCTCAGAAGCAGTACAGAAGTTGGTGAACACTTAAAGTTTATCTGGATCCAGTCCCACATCTGATGTCTTTCAGGGCATGTACAAATCAAACTGACCCTTTGAAATAGGAAAACAGTCTCATTGTATTATAAAGCTTCTTTATGTATTTATGCAAGAAGTCTTTAATAGTTTTTTCTTACTTAGAAAGGTCTATTTCTCCCACAGGTTTGTCTCTCTTTTCTTCATTTCTGTAGTATGCCAGATGATAGGTGTCCTCACCCGTCTTAGAAAGCACAAAGAAACGGCGCCTCCATGATTTCTGCAGTGGTCATAAAAAGGGATTACAGAAGGGGCTGTTTTTGTGAGCATAGTTCATTTTAATGTTAAAATGATGGCGAGACATACCATGCCGTTTGAGAGAAAAAATAGAAAAGGGGATTTGTGCAGGTATCCAGTGTACAACACCTCCACTTTTTCAGCTGCTGCAAAAACAGATGCCACTCTGTTAAAATCTTCCTACAATACACTCGAGTGTTTCTTCATTATGATATTTTGCTTGATAGACGTTACACGTCAGATGTTTTTAGGGGTATTTGGATAGTAACATATATTATTAAAAATTATTTTAATGTCCAACAACACAAAAGTGGTGTGCAAACCAAAGTCAGGTGTTTTCTTTACAGTATTTAGAAGTGGGTATTAAGTGCAGGGTGGTGTAGTGAAAAATATATAAATAATATTTACAGCAAGTTGACTTGCATAAACACAAGAAAAGGGACTTACCTGATTTATTTTTACTGAACATTTTGGATGCTGTTACTTTAGTGCTGAAATAGATGTGAAATGGTTTGTGAGTTAGACTGTGTAATTGTAATCCATTTACATACATTAAACGTAAACAAACAAAAACAAGAGTTACTGAGAGTAATAAAAGGTATAATACAAACTTAATGGTAGTAAACCTTTTGAATTATTTAAACCATCACAATGTTTTCAATTGGGGCTAGTTGTCACACTTCTACCCCAGTAAATATTTCTCAAAGATTTTGCTATAAAAACTGTTAAAAATCGAATATTACCCAGGACAAAAACTGAAAAAATACTACCTTAAACAGTTCATTCTATTAGAGTAATACATCATCATTAAAAAGAGGTTTCATTTTTCATTTGTACAAGTTTAGATGAATGAATTCATATACAAAAATCCTGTGGAAATCAGGAGAGAGAGATCAAATCATTAGATACATAATAAATGCATTACCTTATAGCAGATGTCAGAGTAAATACAGTGTCTTCTGTAAAGTTATGCTGCAGTCACAGTGTGTATGTCATGATCGCAGTCTATGAGGAAGCTGGAGCTCTTTTATTTCATCCTAAAGCTCTGCCGGTAAGAGGAGGTGGAGTTTCTTGTTATTTACACATTCTTTTTCATTGAACAAATGTGAATAGTTAATCTAGTATTTTATTATAAACTATAACTTGACTATATTAGTATATTAATTTACTTACACTGCAGAAGTATTTTGTCAGACAGCATGCTTAATTTCTTACAATGTAAATTAACTGGGTTTTTTACTGTTTTTATATTTTTAATATAAATTAATGACTAAATCACACTCGGTACACCGACAGTCATTTATAAAGGGATTTTTAAATTGTGTCAATGTACAATATATGCTTTCAAGTGTTTTCTGAAAAAGCTTTTGCATTTTTCAGATTGCACAGATTTATGGGTCAAAGGCTCCTGGTTCCTTTCAGGAACATAAGAGAAATTTTTGTTACATCATTAAGGGTAAAACTGCAGTGTTTTCCTGATGGGGGAATTTCTCTAAGCCTTACATACTTTCAGTTTTTTATATACTGAATAGATCTTTATGAGATGCATGGCGATGGCTTTGCAGTTTGGATGTGTGTCCCAATCTCAAAGAGTTAAATGAAAACTTGAATGGTATTTTATAACATATCTCATGTATTTCAATTACTTATTGAGTTTATTAGTAAAATCTAACAGGCTTGTTTACTACATTAGTTACATGAACTAAAAACAAACAACAGTTTGTTATCCAAAAGAACCCTATTGTAAAATGTTACAGAAATTAAAACAATTACAAGTACAACAGTTACAAGTACAAATGAATTTGTTTTATAGTACATATATATAGTTTTATAGTAAATGCATAGAAAAGAGTACAAAACATGAAAGACTATATCATCTCATCATTTTTGCAATACATTTTTGATGTATGGGGAAATACATTGAATACAGAACACACACGAGAAATTCTATAAAGCCATTTTATTCAAACAATAGTTTTTGTTTTTAATAGTTAAACAAAGATTGACAGTTTTAAGCTAAGAGGTTTACATTTTATCTTTTGTTTTCATACAAAGGCAGCTTATAAGAATGCATTTGTTTATGACACATGCAATAGACTAAACACTGTATTTGTTTGCAACTTTTTTAAATGAAATTCTATAAAAAAAAGTATGATTTTGCATATACAGTAAAGCATATTAAAAAATTGAAAACCATTTTTATCACATATGATACAAAAATACATTCAGCCTTTATTCCAAACTGTTGGTCTGATGGCACAGTCTGTTGTGACATTCACCTTCCAATAGGAAAAAGAGATACAAAGCCTGAAAGTTCTTATTCATTTTGACAATGTAGGCAGTGTCACACACAAAATCATCTTCATGCTCTGTTTCTGCTAACAGTCCTGTCATATGGGCAAAAGAAGCACAAAAACTAAGTGTATTTGTAAGTTTGTATTACTTTTACAATGTTTGTATGTGTATTTACCTGATTGCTTTTGTAATCTGCAGGACTGACATAGACAGGCTTGTGCATCGGAGATGATGACATCGGCAGCTCATGTGTAATATATTTGGTGAGTCCCCATTCAGCTTCCTGTCATTAGCATAATTTAGATGATGTCATCTTATTACCACAATACATTAATGCACAGCTATAAACAAAGTTCAATAAGCAGAATGAGTCAAAATTGTTAGCAGAGTAAGAAAATCCTGAATTTTCCAGGATATTCCCATCTAAGTATAGCAAACAGGTCTTGCTATCAGGTTAAGCTCTCAATGGAGAGATATAAATAAACAGCATGCAATGTTTCTAAAATTAGCAAACCCTTTCCTCTTAAAAGATAACAATCGCTAAGGGTTCCAAAAAAGGTGCAATGAGGCGCACAGACCGGTACTGTAAGATCGTACCAGAAAATTTGTTTTGTTCCTTTCTGTTGCTCAACATACCTGGCTATTGTCATCTGTTGATTGTGGAAGTTCATTGATGTTTCTGATTGTGCCAAATTCCTGCATGACATATAATAATAATAAGTTATATGACTGAAACATGCAAATACAAAGAGATATATTATTAGAGCAGGAATATTAAAACACATTACCTTGGGATTTAGCAGTCTGTGTGGACGATTATTTAAGGCATCATATAATGACGTGAACCATTTGTCCATCTCCCAACTGCAGATATATACATGTTATATTGCATATATAATTCTTTAAATTCATTTTTTATGAATTCAAACAACCGACAAAGTCTCTGTAGCATCTAAAATTATATTTGCATTTGAATGCAAATCAGTATTCTTTAAGGGGTATTTTCTTTGAATGACTTTTGTTTGAATTTTTTTAATGTTTAATAAAAAATAAGACAAATATTATATGCAAATTTAATTTATTTAATGAATAGCAATAGATACTGCCAACTTACATTTACATTTAGGCATTTAGCTGACGCTTTTATCCAAAGCGAATTACAGACTAGGAGACTATGAAGCGAACTTTGAAACGCATTTTTTTTTTACAAAACACAACTGGAATATTTCCCTTGAAAAAACAATGCTAGGAAAAAAAGAAATTCAGGACAAACCTGTTTTCCGTAATAAGGAAGTAGTCTCTTTCTGGTACTTTCATAAACATCACACACGAAGGAGAGCACCTAAAATTGTCTTGAATCCATTTCCACATAGCATGCATCTCAGGGTGCAAGAACATGTATGTGACACTGACAAGGACACACAAAAACTATTCACAAAGCCGGACTATACAGCAATCGCTGAATTATTTATGTGCAGCTAATTTACATACGTAGACAGGTCTATGTCCCCGAGTGGTTTGCCCTTCTCTGCACTCTTGTAGTAGTGAAGCTGGCATGTGCCGTCACTGTACTTTAAAAGTACGAAATATCTTCGCTTCCATGAATTCTGCAGAGCCATAGCAGATGAGAAATTAGCAAAGAAAGTTTCTGATTATTGTGTAAAGAAGCAACCATTTGATTTGCCATTTTGAGAGAAATCTACCAGTGTCTTGAACTGATTCTTAGGAGGAGATTTGTAAAGGTATCCAGCACACATTTCCTGCTCGGCCCCGTCTATGTAAAATGCATGGTTTGAATCTGCACAGACAAAGTGTTTGTTGCTACTTCCAGTAATGTTGATAATAGACTAATAGTTTAAAGACTAAATAGACTAGATAATAATACTGTAGATAAAAGGACCTACCTGCCATTATACAGTTGTGGTGCCTATTAAACGCTGTATGTGAACATGTGACAGGTTAAATGGAGAAAAAGATTGTTTTTTTTGTCATTGATACATGTGTTTTTTTGCATTTCACTAGATGTATGTCTGAATAGAAATCATTTTGTTCTGCATTTTGCTTGACTACAACACACCTATCAAGAACAAGGAAGTATTAAACAAGAAAAAAGGACCCACTAAAACATGCATGAGCTGCTCTTGGTACATACAAAAATCACAACAATGTTAGTTTTGAACCTTTATCTATAGCATCAAACTAAAACTAACTATAGCGTCTCGTACAGTGCTCTCTCGAGTCACATGAGCTATCAGCAACCCTAATGTTGTGTTACGTCATGTAAAGCACACCAGCAAATACTAGCATCAAATCAGTCCCATTCTAATTCAATATATAGTCATAAAATTACTATTTTGACTAAAATAAATACTCACTTTACCTGATATAGATGTTTCCTGTCTTTAAGGAGACAAATTGTGGTAAAAATATGTGAGTAAGTTTACACCTTAGACAAGAATTAGAAGTGACGTCATGAGGAAGGCGGGAACCTGAGCTTTTTGTTATTGACTTTCATGCTGAATGCTTCTCTGTGAGAACCTCAGCAATAAAAAACAAAGCGAGAAGTCAGCCGATGTCAAAAACAGCTATAAAATGCACAAGGTTTTTTTACTCGGTTTAAAATATTAGTGTGAAATTATTCATTAGGACAGGTTGCCATATTTTACATTATTCTTACTGTAGTAGTTGTACTAAATAACATATGTGATGTGTTCTGTTGTATGCATTGTTTGTCTTTTGTTGTAACCTATTTTAGTTTCTTGCTTTTTTGCCAAATTTAAAATAGTTTGGTTTGTTATGGATTTCAATAATTGATGTTAAGATTGATTTATGTCCAACCAAAGGATACAACTTGCACCGTGCTGTTGCAACCAGTAACTCCAGAAAATGGCTGTGCTGGCACTAATATTGTTAAAACATTAGTATGGGACAGTACTATTTAACAGTAGTATTTACTTTAAAGTCAACCTTAAATGTCAACCTATCGACTGCAGTGTCAGTCTTGGCATATTTGCAATCGTGTGTGTGTCTGTCTGTAGCTAGGGACAAACCCAGACAATAGCATATGAATCATTATCAAGAGCTTGAAAAACAACCACAGAGAGCACGGTAACCTTGCTAGGCATAATAAACCTCTGCCCTGATTTCCAACAATCTGTTAAATGTCCTGTATCAAATTAAGAGCCATTAAACGGCTTGCTTACATCAGTCCTCTCACATACTGTAGCACATCATCCATTAGTGTCAAGCTGGACAATGTTGTGCAATGACACTTGGACTGGAACCTGCTCAAGTTCTATCAGTATATGGGCTGAGCAGGTTATTGTGGTGTATAAGAGATCTTCTCTAAGGGTGGGGCTGTAGAAAGACAAGCGGCAGCTGCAGGTGGTTTGGCACAGACCTCAGTCCAAAAATTCCTATGCACACGCCATTCATAGAATTTCTATCAGTCATTACTGAGGGCTAACAGGGTCAGGGCTAAAGCCTATTATTGGGTAGTTGCACCATATATATTTCAGAACCGTTTGTCCCAGTTTTGACTCAAACACACACTAATGGACACAGTTCAACATTTGTTAAATGATTAAACTGGACATTCTGATTTAAACATCCGAACCTGCGTCTCCGTTGCTCCACCTGCGTCAAAGTCTTCCATGTGACAGAGACTGATATAAATATAGGCATTGAAGTGCTTCACTTCTTTAGAGCACAATGTACTCTGACATCTGAAGGCTCAAAACAGCTCCTTTAGTCCTGAGGAGTCATGCCTTTTCCTGCCCAACCTGGCCAGATTTACGGATCCCAGTCATACACAACAGAACAACAGATGGGCCATATACGCATCACGCATCACCCCCTGGCCACTCCTCCATCCTTGGCATCTTAACGGTACGGTATAAAGCCGGAAGTTTGGAGCATAGCCTAGTCATTTGCTGGTGGAGAAAGAGAGCGGAAAGAAAACCAAATCTTTGATCAAGTCAAGGTCAACCATGAAGACCCAAACCCAGGTATAGATTCGGCTTTATTCTTCATGATAGATATTTACTGATACTCCTATGCCACTCCTCCATCCTTGGCATCTTAACGGTACGGTATAAAGCCGGAAGTTTGGAGCATAGCCTAGTCATTTGCTGGTGGAGAAAGAGAGCGGAAAGAAAACCAAATCTTTGATCAAGTCAAGGTCAACCATGAAGACCCAAACCCAGGTATAGATTCGGCTTTATTCTTCATGATAGATATTTACAACTGATTGAATATTGTGAAATGCATATTTTTACACATATTTTAGGACACCCCAATGAAACAGCAAGAGAACCTGAAGAGACAAAGAGACATTCTGACTTTCCGAATAAAAAAGCTATCATCAAAACAATCCGACATCAATGTAAGTTGGCGAATTCCCACAAATGTTCGAACAAAATAAATGCTTTGTTGCAATTTCTTGTGGGAGGTGACTTTATTACGTTTATTACGGGAATAATATTACGTTGCATAACTGTTTTCTTATTCCGCACAGAACAAGACTGCCTCTCTTAAAGAGAAGATTCAGAAGAAATATGACGATATGAAAAGAGTTTTGGAGGAGGATTTGAGAATTACACTGAGCCAGCTGGACATTGAGGCGGAAGCCATTGAGAAAACTATTGAGGACAGCATTGAGAAGTGTTACCACCTCACCAAGGAAATCGATCAACAGCTGGCTGAACAATCTGCACAGCTGGAGAAAGACCAAGAGAAGGTGCATCTTTAGCTTTCATAGCTAGACAAGTCAAAAGATCCAAAGTATACAGCTGGATGGTATAAATTATGTGTGAAATTTTGCTCTAGCTCTTCATTCATGATTTATTTCTCTCTTTTTATATACAAACAGATGGCAGACATGCAGGAAAGGTAAGCAGGGTTGCATAATTTGTATATTTGTGTGAAGTGCCTTCCTGTCCAAAATTAAAGTTTGAATGCATACAATGTGTTATTGATAAAAGAAACTTTTTTCTGCAGGATAATGGAGACCATGAAGATGACCGATCCAGAGTTAATACAGATGGATGAGTTTAAGAATGAACAGCTACTCGGTTTAACCATCAACCTGTTGTTGTTTATACGTTCCCAGGTTCCCGTCACCAAGAAACTCTTTCAAAGCTGTGAGGATCAAATAGCACCATGGTTTGATAAAATTTTGTGCCTAAATGAAATCATCAATTCTAATGTTTATATATATGATGTTTCTCTCAGATGCCCAAGATGTCATTCTGGATCCTGACTCCGCTCACCCAAAACTCATTATTTCCCCTAAGGGCGACTCGGTCACTTACACTGAAACCTGGCAGGAAGTACCTGAAAACCCTTCTCGCTTTGATACCACCTTGAACGTGATTAGCCGACAGGGCTTCAAGGATGTTCGTAATTACTGGGAGGTGCAGGTTGCTGGGAAAACATACTGGGAGCTGGGACTCACGTATCCCAACATCCCCAGGAAAGGAAGAGAGGAGGACTGCTGGCTGGGACGGGGCCCAACATCCTGGTGTGTTGAGTTTTTTAACGGTGACTACACAGCCTGGCACAACGGTGTTCCCCATGAGCTCAGCCACTTAACCGGGAGGACCTTTGAGCAGATTGGCATCTTCTCCAGCTCAGAAGGAGGTTTGGTTTGTTTCTTGGGGGCAGACACCATGACACCGCTATATAGCTTTTGTGCTGGAACATTTACAGATTCCCTCTATCAGGCTGTGTGTCCTGGTCATGACAACCAGGGGACGAACTCGAAACCACTGTTGATTTGTGACGCTTCAAGATCCGCCCCTATGCTGTGATGTACAAGGGCGAGAGGTCAGGGGTCAGGACTGCTAGTCGGTTTTCTGAATAGGTCAACGAGAGACATAAATGAGTTCCTAAACTTTGTTTACATGTTTACTCATTTCTGTCTGGTATGTTTTTGTGAAAATGAGAAAAAGATTTTACAAAAGTATTTTTTTCCATGTATAACTGCTTAAAAATAAAAAAGAAACCGTTCAATAAAGTATTTTATTACGATAAAATAAGGCTTACAAATGCATCCATTCAAACTCTATTATCCATTTTAAAGTATTATACATTATCTGTGCTAAGAATATTACATATTCTCATATCAAATAGCATATCAGTTTGGCTAAGACAGATTGGTGATAAATGGTTTAACCGGTCACCAGTAATACAATAGCTGCCACTACAGTAGATTACAGATGGATTCAGTACAAAACTAAAATGTGTGTATTGCACTCTGAATGCAAACTAACATGTGAGGGTTAAATGAATAGCTTTAAAAAACAGGCAGGTGTCAGCATTACCTTCCTGTGTGCCACTCTATTTCTATTCATGCCCTTTCTTTCACCCTCCCAAAGAGCCTTCTGGACTAAACCCAAACCAAACTAAAAAGCTGCATATGGGGATACAAGCTACAAATAAACAGAGTGGATCAAATATTAATGACTGCGGTGACCATGTCAATATGTGATGTCAAATACTACAATATGCTTCTGTTGAGAATTCTTGTAATGCATCATTTGGACATTATTCTATCCCATGTGACCAAATTTAATAAGTCAATGAATTAAAAATACCAGAAAATGATATATGTATCAAAAAAGCATACTTAATAGTGGTTAAATTGTACTTGCTTGATAACACCCGAGTACATTTTTTTTGCGAAAAACATCCTGGACGACTCATGATGTCATGTCAAACTTTGCTCGCGCCAAACAAACGCTAAAAGCGCTATTTTCGGATAATTGACAACAAAGTTGTTAATATGACCATATTTAAGAATAGTTTGTATGCACTTTTTATAGATGCTTGTTAAATATAATACTTACTATACAATATATAGTTTTGAGCAATGTACAAGAAAAATTTTTTTACAGAATGAATGATTCTTTATTCTCTGTGTTTATGGCTCAAATTAAATAACTGGTAATTGAACTGGTCTCTTCCATATGTACCTTAAGTGAGAAGTTAGACAAGAATGAATGCAAGACGTAATTCAGGAGCTTTTGAGCCATTGAAATAGCTGTTGTTTTATTAAGATAATCAAGGTTCTTGTAGGGTAAAAATGGCAGCCGTCTTTCAAAATTGGCAAAGCAACATGGATATTTTACACTGCCAGTCGACAAATGTCAAATCATATGCGACATCACCATTTCCTGGAATACTTAGAAGAAGTGAAATAAACCTCAGAAACTCGAACATGAAGCAGCACAGAGGAAGAGCTATTTTGCGTCCATATGCCCAGCACAACGTAAACAACTGCTTTCACACACAAACAACACAGCTTCCCTGAATGTTGTGACCGATTGGTCGAGTGAAGTGAGTCAATCAGTCAGTTCTGGCACATCCATGTGTCTTTACTGCCCACCATCCAGAAATGTGCATCGTTTGATGATTCCTTAAAAATGTATGTAACAAAAACATTTTGCTCAAGTATCAGACTGAGGTTTTCCTCTGTATGGCAGATCAATGACAAAAAAGGATAACAATTTGGTTAATATTTACTGTCAAAGAAAATCAGTGTTCTAAGAAAAGTCTGATGAAGCACCGCACGTGAAGATAGTCTGCTCGGATCAGTTAAAATAGAGCTCCTTAGTCAACATGGAGACCATGCAAGGTATCTGTTTCTTCTCGCTAAAGCGGGGGTCTTCTGACCAGGACTCGAAGCTGGTGGCCACCATGTAGTTGACACGTGTGAGGATCTGCATGATCTCAAGTTGCTTGCCAAACTCATTCAGAACTTTACAAAGTGCCTGAACGAACCAGGAGCCTCGCCCTGGATTTCTCCAGGAGTAGTAACCTGTCAGAGCAAACATGTAACGAAGTTACAATACAATACTGTGACAAACTCTGTTTGTCTTCCTAAAATGCATTAGGACAAGCTCAAGATGGCGGACATGGAGAAAAAAGCTCATAGCACAATGTAACAACAATATAAGATTAGTTTAGGATTACAGAAAAGTCCCAGTGACTAAACTTTCTTTATGACTTTAGACTGTACTTATTCCTTAAGTGTAAATTACAAAGTAGAAAAGTACCCAAAAAATGTATTACCTGGTACAGTAGAGTATGCAAACAGGAAGTCTGCTTCTACTGGAATCTTGTGTCTGGGATTGGCATCCGTCTCTATTGTGTCATTGGGCGGCCCGGAGTCTGTCTGTATGCCATCATCAAACTCTGAACCGCGACATGCCTGTCAGCAACAAGACACCATGTTGTCGAGATTTATCTGAAGCAGACTTCAAAAACTCAACTCCAGCTAGTTTAATATTAAAACAATAGACAACATTGTATGCAGGTGCTCCTCTCTTTTCTCATCCACCACCACCTCATCCTCTCTCCACCTCCTGTGGTCCTGCTCCTCTTACCTGGATGAAGAAAAGCTTCGGTTTGCCCACAAGGCTCTTGCACATGTCCCCTCTGAAAAGCGAAGTCACGGCCTTGATGGGCATGGCTCCATCCGTGCCGTATATCATTCCCTCCTCGCCGTGGCTCAGCAGAATGCAGGCGAAACAGGAACTGTCGCTGTGGTCCTCTTCCGAGACTGACACACATTTAAAAAATTTAGAGAAAAAGAAACTGAAACTCAACTAAAGTTGTATAGATTTAAGTAAAAGCTCAAAATGATTTAACTTAAGTTGTCTTTAGGATGCAATAGCACAACATACTTTCAAAACAACACAGGAGCTAGGAACTTTTAAACTCTAGAAAAACTTAAAATGAGAACCGCTGAAATATGAATGTGATATTTAATTTAAAATATAAATCTCTGCCTTTCTGTTTCCGAAAGGAAAAAACACTTAAGATTGTGGATTGTTTTCAGCCTAACAAAAAACAATCAAAACAATGAATGTCATGATGTAAATCTTTAACAATCTAGCAGCCCAACCACATTCTGTAAAATTTCCATGACATGGTTAGATTTTTTATTTTACTAACTGATTTACCTTCAATGGTTTACCTAAACAGCCGCAAGCAGAATTCTGTAAACTTTATCTGTGAATAAGATTTTAATCTTTTCAGCTGAAAATAAATATGTTGATCATTCACCCTGTTTAAGAAGCCGTTCCATATTTCTACAGGTCTGGTCATTGTAGATGACAACATCAAAGCCCAAGCTTTTAAAGCACTTGAACAGCTCTCCAGCATCCCGATCTGTGCCGTTGCGTACAGTCATCCCTAAAACGAAACACAAGGCAATCAATAATGGCCACACTAAGTATCCAATTTAGTAATTTTATGACTGTTAAACTTTCTAATAACATTTCTAAAACTATTCTATTAAAGTTGTCAGTTATTAATTTAATTGAATAGACACACAAATTCGTACACCGTGAAGCAATGCAATTCAATATAGGTAAAAAAAAAATCCACCTGTCTTCTCATCAAAGTTCTTGTTGTTGATGATGATGCACTTGCCGACGCGCCGTTGGCTCATCTTATACTGGAATGTTGGCGAAACAATCCTGTAATGGCTTTCAGCAGATTGCTCTTTTTCCTTAAACTTGCCATCCTGCTTCTTACTAAGTGAAAAAGAGAGAGTTATTGCATCTGTTATTGCATGACTCTCTACCACAGCAAAAAACTGTGGCCTTAAGGCAAAGATAGTAGAATTATCAAATATAGACAACAAAAACCTCAACCAGAACCAACCAGATTATCCAGCCTGATAAAATGATTAAATCAATAATATAATATAAACCGCTCTAAGCCTACAAACTCTCCCCAAGAGAATATTCCACGTGCCTGAGGTCAAATCTCACAGACGTCTCATATCTCCATTGTCAAATTTCCAAGGGATCCGTCCAGATTGGGCAGGCCATAGTGGCCGCTGGATGTAAAATACGTGCCCGTATTCCAGAAGAGCTTACTCAACACGTTACCCAAACACAACAATGGGCTCCTCTCTATACACACCCGCATACATACACACAGTGGAGCGAATCACTGTTCCACAGATGTCCCATGTGATCTGGGGCAGAAGACTAACAGAGCCCCCCCGCTTTACACCATGGTCCCTCCCCACCTCATATCCAATCTGATTGCTCTCCTACCTGGGCTCTTCATATAAAGGTACGCCAGTCTGCATTGAAACGTGTTGCTCGTCTCTGTCTCAGCTGAATTTGTTCCAAATTTTGGGTGGATTTTTCCTTGTTGTGTGATGTGTGTGTTAGGATCCTGGCATACTCTATAAAGAGAGGAGTGGAGTGGCTCTGCTGGGCAGGGGCGGTGCACGCTACCTGAGTCAGCACCCACACCACCCCCCAGAGCTTTCCAAAGGCCTATTCAAACCCCTCAACTAGGGTCATACAGGACCGCATACAATGAAGACCAGGCCCATGTTACACACCAATCAAGTTAAACATAGCAGACATGCTTGAAGTAATAAAACTGTAAAATTTGTAGTGACAAACAATGGAGAAATTTCATAGTTGCAAAAAACTGGTAAGACACCATTTTAAATATGCAGATACTGATACTATATATATATATATATATATAACAACAACAAAAACCAGTTCTCTGCATGTAATAAACAGACATACCCAAAAAGTCTATACTGTAAGTCACTACAACCTGTTGCCAGTCCATGTCATTCACAAAGCAGGCTGTGGCGCCACCTAGTGTAGGACGTGTTTGAAGACTTTTCAAAGTTTGAAGGCCACAAATTAAACTGTATTTCATAAGAAACAGTAATAACTATGTGGTATTTGTAAAATATGATATTTATGCTTATTATCTGCACCTTTTATAGGCTAGATGGATGGATGGATGGACATAACTGAAGTGTTTTGTCACAAATCCACTTAAAACAGGTCATGTCAAGTCCTAGTTTAGATCACAAATCCAGTTAAATTAAATGCCTTTGGCTAATAGTTTTCTATATGTTGCAGGTTAATTTTATTGATCTTTTTGCAGAACAGTTAGTTTCTTATATAAGATTTTAGCAAGTCTCACCTGCCAAACAGGAACAATCTCCCTTTCCTGTCAGGTTTTGCATCAGTTACATCTCCTTCCCCATAGCTGTCTTGATCCTCCTCTGTCACCTCAGCATCCAGAGATTCTTTATCCATTCTGAAGACAATAATAAAACGGTTACTTCAATCAACTCAATCCTGAAATGAACCTTATTCCAGTTGCACTTAAAGTTCAGAACAAATCACTAGAAACAACTCTAGTAAATATATTAAAAAGAATATAAAAAGAAACTCATGTGACTGCTTTTAAACACAGTTTACAACTTTTTTTAATACACACTTGTAAATGACTTAAAATCCCCATCTGAAACTTGGAGTAAATGACCTTTTAGTTTCACTTTTGTGATATGCTGGATCTTTCCTTAACTTTCAATCTTTAACCTTCTATTTATTTATGGCTCAAACTGAAATTAAATTCCCTGTGTTTACAGTGTTGATATAATTATGTATCTTTTGTAAACTAAGCTGTGACTTGATGTGCTGGGAAAAGAAACACAGAGGTTCTTCCCTATTCACACCCACATACAACAAGTCATTAACATTAAATATACAGTTACCTTAGCGTTTATTGATGCCACAGGCTACATTATCGAGACGTGTGATGTATTGTACATGTAAAAAGGACGTGTGAGACGATCTTGCGCTAGCGATTTTGTTCACAGTAACATTACTTTATATTGTTGACAACCGGAACTTTAAAGTAACGTACTCTAAAATGTCTCATCTTCACCCACGATCGAACTTGTTTCCAAACATAAATATTTATTAAAGTAAAACAAAAATAGTAAATAAAGTGTTACTTTTCAGCTCGGGTTTCACAATACAGTACATGTCAAAGTTACAGTAAAGCTGCCGCTAAACAAAGATTAAAGTTTAGCGTAAAGTAGCTTGTTTTCATAACATGACTGTCTGTATCTTTACTATCAAAACTTACATTTCTGTCGGATTAGCTTCTATTCCGTGAAATATTGTGGCCCAGTTGTAGATTACTACGGTGAGAAAATGAAACCAGTTCTAGACTTTCCTGATCTTCCTGTCTGAAGCGGCGCTTTGAAGCGCTTTATTTAAAGAAACAGAGTCACTTAGGAGGAAACTTCCTGTTTATTCATTAATTACAATAGAAAAGCCATGTTATCAACCAGCTTTGACCCACATGAAAAACACTGCAGTATAATGTAATATTTACTATAGTAAACTGTACTATACTGTAGTATAGTAATATACAGTGTACTACAGTAGTCTCTAGTGTTAACTATAGTGGATTGATAAACTGTAGTAAATATACTAGTACACTTTAATATTTACTATGGTGAGGTTCAAGAACACCATCTAGGAATTTTACCACAGTTTAGTATAGTAATACTACACTTTTTCATGTGAGTCTTAAGGTTTTTTTTAAACAGTATTGATTGCTATTGGTTGCTTTTTCTTCATCATTGAGTTTTAAATTATGATTATTTTTTGTTTATAAAAACACTTCAGTCAAGTGACTCTACACTTCTGAATAGTAGTGCTTATGTATACGTTTATACAAGTTTAGGGTCACTTCACTGAAAAATGTATTCATATTACAAAAATTGCAATTAATAAAACTCAAAACATACTGTACACAAGGTGACAACACAATAGCTACAGCAAAAACACAATATAAAATTTGTAGTTTGGGGGAGAACTTTGAACATATAAAATCCATATCAAATATATGGTTTTATAACATAAAACTACTAAAGAAAATTGAGAAAAACCAAGTTAATTAGCTCTTGTACTGTAACTTTCCCATGTGACAATTATAGCTTCAGTTTCTCTTAATAGTAAAAGTAAAACGGTATGTAGTATATAGAACAAAATTCAATTAAATAAAAATCTGAATTAATTTAATTTAGACAGTGAAAGCAATAATGGCTTACATATAAAGAAAACATAGAAGTAATGCCTTTTATTCCACGTGCAACGATAAATCTAGCCGTGACTTCATTCACCTATTTAGAGCAAGACGGAAGACTCTGACTAATCTACTCAAAGTGCACAATGCTGATCACCACTCAGTCACATCCCTCATCCCTTTAAGTAACAGACAGCTGGACAGCCAGTCAGCTGCCCGATGACAGCCAAAGAGGGCTGGAACTTTGCACCCAATGACATGTAATAGACAGGGTCTCTGTCAAAGAGCAGATCTAAGTTTAACACAGGACAGATACAGAGACTAAAGAAGGAATAAGAGACCGTCTGGGACACGTTGCTTGTTTTTATTTTTCTCCAGAGTTGCTGTTTTAATAGGACAAAAACATGAATGTTCAAAAGTGTGCCAGGTGTGGGTTTGTGGTGTACCCAGCAGAGAAGATCAATCTTATTGGACAGGTAAGCTTACACAGATACTGTTCATTGCTTTAGCAAATTGGAATGATTATATATCCATGCTACCTATGTTGTATGCAGGAATGCTTTGAATAAGTCTTGTGGAAATTGTTATTAACTGGATTGAGTTATATTTTTAAAAATATATATATTTTTCACGTTTTCTTTCAGAATTGGCACAAATCATGTTTTCACTGCGAGGTCTGTAAAATGGTTTTGACTGCCAATAATTATGTAAGCCATGAGAAAAGACCTTTCTGCCAAGTGTAAGTTTTTGGGAATTGCATTTCAGTCATATTGCATATCAATATTTAACTCATGATTCAATCAAGATCTAATGCTTAATAGTTAAATGTATAATTTGTACACTTTTAATGTGTTGAATATATATTTTTGTCGCATAGGCATAATCCAAAGAATAACACTTTTACTAGCGTCTATGAGACCCCAGTTAACATCAACGCCAAGAAACAGAGTGAGGCTGTCAGCGAGGTGAGATTTTGATGATGCCACATACAACACAAAACACAACTAAACTTTGATATTTCAACTGCAAACGTAGTGAATTTGTCACAATACTAAGGTAAAAAAAATTATTAGTATATAAGGTATAAAATAACAGTTTGAGGTTATTAATGCAAAATTGCCACTAATTCTTTTGCAGTGATTACTCGACAAAAACAGTACTCAAATTCATCTATTAAATTCATGTTTGACAACTGATGTTTGTTTGGAATAAAAAAACAGCTTTGGAAAACAGGCTTAGGAAAATAATAAAACATTTCTAAATTAAAAAATGATAATACAAATGACAAGTATGTTTTTAATGAAATAATAATATTTTTTTAATTAATGAATCTTTATAGATGGACTATTTAATAGACTTTTTAAATATTGTTACCTGACTTATAGTGAAAGTATTTAAAGAACTGCATATGGGTCACAATGCTTGTAATACCTAGTTTTTTCTCTTTATGAGCGTTATAAGAGCTGTTTTTAGGAACGCTTAAAGGCTCTAGTGACTCCACGGCTTTGGAATGAGAACTGCATCAACCGAGTTATTTCTGTGGTGTGACATGATACCCCCCTTCTTTATGTATTTGCTGTTTAAATTTATACCTCATGAACATAGAACACCTCTCCTGCTTCCTTGCTTCATTTCCCCCTCACTGTCTCTGAGGGATCCCAGCTGTTCCTGTCCATCAGTGGACCCTGGAGGTTTTCACACTGACTGACAGTTTGCAGACACTTTAGACTTCACGTGTGCAATCTCCATTCTTCCTAGAAAATAAATAACAGTCAGAGGAAAGTTAAAAAACACTCACCAGAGGCAGATGATGATCTTTAAATTCATGTTTGAGTGCACAAAAAACATTTTTAGAAAATTTAATTTGTGTGATGACATCACTTTAGCAATTCCCCTTTGTTTTTTAGAATAAATACAGAGAGGAAGGGGAGCGCTTTATGTCAACTTTCCACTATGACATGAGATCAAAAGAAATCGAACAGGCTCGTAAGGCCAGCCAGCTTGCTAGCCAGGTGAGTAACCCAACAAAAACAATAACAGAAATCACTGTACAAATGCAAGATTGTTGTACATCATGTGACCGGTTTCTAATCTTTCAAAAATCAGCAAGGTTACCAAGCCGAGTTTGTTGGCCAACAGTCGTGGTACTCCGGCAGCGTCACCAGCCAGGAAGTTGTAAGGGTGACCCAGGCACAAAAAACCATCAGTGATGTAAGTGAGCTGGTTCAGACTTAATCGCCAAAAATCATTATAATAAACAAATAAATTGATAAAATTTATTATAGGTATTATATAATTTATTAAAGATGTATTATAGGTGGAATATAAGCGAGGCCATGAGGAACGTGTGACACAGTTTACCTCTGTGACTGACACACCTCAGATCTTACATGCCAAAACTGGAGCCTCATTGGCTAGTGATGTAAGTGTGCGTTCAATCCCTTCCACACTGCAAAAGTCATTTTTTAAACTCCTTGTTCTGTTTATGTGTGATGTATTTTATTCCTTTACAGGTGAAATACACAGAGGAATATGAGCAGTCTAAAGGAAAGGGCAGTTTTCCTGCCATGATTACTCCAGCATATGAAAGGGCAAAGAAAGCAAATACACTGGCTAGTAATGTAAGTGTCTTTCCAGTCAGATCCATCGTAGCTTTACTATGACATCACTTTTATTTTCTTATAAGGTTTACCAAAACATTTTTGTTTACTATAACACAAATTTACTGTGACATTCGTAGCATGTAATTTTCTTATTATTTTTTCAGCTGAAATATAAAAAAGGTCACGACGAACGAGTGTCAAGGTACACCACTGTGACCGACTCGCCTGAGGTTCTTCTAGCTAAAAACCAAGGGAAGATCGCTAGTGATGTAAGCAAATAGCATAACCTTAAATGCTTTAGATAAAACCTTGACTATTCTATGAGGCTAAAACATATCCATGCAGCATGTCCCAACTTTGCTTTTTTAATGAAAACAGCACGTCTACACAGAGGAATATGAGCAACACAGAGGCAAAGGCAGTTTCCCCGCCCACTTCACACCTGGATACCAGGTGGCCAAAAAAGCAGGCGAGATGGCCAGCAAAGTAAGTGTCTGAATGTAGCGTGCATTACGGGCATATGTCCTCAGCACTCATTATACGGTGAATGTAAAACCAGCAATGTTTATATACAGGTGAAGTATCAACAGAAATATGAGCAGGAGATTAAAGGGAAGGCCAGCACTGATGCAGGAGCTGCAGAATTCGCTCTGGCCAAAGAGAACGCAGAACATCTCAGTCAGGTCAGGCTTCTGTAAACACACCAAATGATCAAGAGTGTTCATTTTGGGAAACGAAGCGTCATGTGATTTTAACGGAGTCTCATTCCCACAGCATGTCTACACAGAAGAATATGAACAACAGAAAGGCAAGGGCAGCTTTCCTGCCATGATAACCCCTGGATACCAGATGGCCAAAAAAGCTCATGACATGGCCAGTGATGTGAGTATCACCATTGCTTAAGTGGTCTGTCATCAGCAGACATTGTTTAACATTTCACGGTATGAACTAGCAGAATAAAAATAAAATGGACAGATTCTGTAACAGGTATAAATATAAGCCGATAATATTTTTTAAAATTTGTTTCTTAAAACATTAACATTAATTTCAACTTTAAAACTGGCAGCCTATACAAAAACAAATACTCTTTTATTTTTTGTGTGTGAAAATGATTAATAGCAATTTTTATACAAATTACAACTGTCCTCCATCAAGTTGGTGTGCTCGGTTATGGACATATCCATGGCAGTAAAAAGCATGTCTGACTGTCTGAATGATTTATGTTCTCTTACACCCCAGGAATTCATCCTGACAGATCCTGGACAGCTTTTTCTAGTATTGTTTTGTTTAAATAACACCTATCTGATCCCTCTCTCTCCACATTTAACCTGCAGCTGAAATATAAAAAGGACCTGAACAAGATGAGGGGATCTTCTGCATACCACACTCTGAACACTGATGACAACCTAACTATGAAAAGCGCATGTCAGATCAACAAGCTTGTCAGTGAGGTGAGCTGACTGTCCTGTACTGTACATGCATCACATTCAGAAGATCTGTCTGTCTATTCATCCATCCAATTATTAAATATAAATGCTAAAAAGAATCAATGTATCAATCAGTATGTCAATGACATACTGGACCCTATATGGCTTCGGTTTCGATTCCAAATCAGTCTGTATTTGAATCTCTAGCTTTTAACCAATACTAATACTGTGGGGCTTTGATAAGTTAGCTGTAGATTTATCATATGGTTTCTGAATAGACATTCTTGGAAAGTGCAAAGGGATACAGATATAATAAAAAAAACTCATCAGTCATTGGCTCAGACATAAGGTCTCCACACCTACATTCTACCATGAGCTCATGCTGACTCCAGCCACCAAGAGACAAAAACAAAGAAAGCTCACAAGCTAGGATTACGACATCATCATTCTATTCTGACCCAACTGTCTGCATGCCACTTTGTATACCTGATAATTCTAAAAAATACTACCTGCACTGATTTACAAGCAAATGCCAAATGTGCACATACGTCATGTGTGAGAACCATAAAGGTCACCGCGTAGTATAGAGATCTTAAATACCAGAGCATCACTATGTACCTGACCCTGACTTTCTTTCCTTTTTAAGGTGGAATACAGAAAAGACCTTGAGACCACCAAAGGCCATAGCATTAACTACTGCGAGACACCACAGTTCAAGAATGTGTCAAAGATCGCAAAGTATACCAGCGATGTGAGTGACTCATCAGTGATATGAAGTCTGTGTCACTGTGCTGGTATGACAGCATATTCTATATTACTGTTTGCAGAATAAATACAAAGAGGATTACACCAATCACATGAAGGGGCACTATGAGGGGGGATGCATCGACAAGAAGACCATGCATGCCATGAACGTCAGAAAGCTGGCCAGTGATGTAGGGAAAAATATTCATTTGAAATGAAATTTACCAAATTGAAATGATAAAAAATATAGATTTTGATATTAAATATAAGCAAATACTACATTATTTTATGTATAATTCATGAGTGTTCACTTATTTTCTGATACACTTTGGATTTAGATTGCCTACAAATCAGAATATGAGCAGGAGAAGAATGTGCAGGGTGAATACAACTATCCAGCCACTATTACCCCATCCTACCAATCCCAGAAAAAACTGGAGCCACTCAAAGATGTAAGTCTGTCACTCGGATTACTCTTCATTAACATGAAAAAAAAATTGTATTAGCAAAGATAACCAAGATAAACCTAAACTTTTTTCCACATAGAAAAACTACAGACAACACATCGACAAACTGAAATTCAGCCAGGTTACGGACACTCCTGAAATTGTGCAAGCCAGAATCAATGCCCATCAACTCAGTAATGTAAGCATCAATTATCCTTATTACTGAGTGTTTTACATTATTTAATTTAAGATGCAATATTCAAGCCCCGTGTATAATCTCTCACTATAAAGCTGAACTACAAAGCCAACTATGAGAAGACAAAGACCCAATATACACAATCCCAAGAAACACCAGAGCTTAAGAAGGCCAAAGCCAACGCAGAGCTTGTCAGTGATGTAGGTCTATACTGTACTTACACATACCAGAGCCTTGACACATTGTTTGTCATCCATAAACACTATATAGTTCACAGGTGTTGATTACATTGCTTGGTGATCTCTCTGAACTTTCACAGATCAAATACAAAGAGAACTGGGAGAAGAACAAATCGAAAGCATGTGATATTGGCTTGGACACACTGACAGTCAAAGCTGCCAAAGCCTCCCGAGATCTTGCTAGCGATGTAAGAATATGTTTAAAGTAAAACTTGAAATCGGATGCTTTTCCAGAAGCTTTAAATTATGAGCTGACCTGATTAAATCATTAATCTAAATATCTGTACAGCTCAAGTACAAGGAGTCATATTTGAAGAACAAGGACAAAGCCATCGGAATAGATGTAAGCGACTCTAAAACCCTCCACTCGCTTCAGGTGGCCAAGCTTAGCAGTGAGGTAAGATCCTTACATCAGAAACAACAAAAACACAATAAACCACATCAATGAAACACTTAGACTAACATGATCAATCCCAAATGTAACATTTACAAATATCAAGTAAATTCAAGCGAAACCATTGCATTTCTTTCATTCAGGTTGCTTATAAAAAGGGATCTAAGGAGACTCAGTCTAAATTCCACCTGTCTAATGACATGGTGAATCTAAGCCATGCTAAAAAGGCTCAGGCGCTGGCTAGTGACTTGGACTACAGGACGAAGCTACATGATTATACAATCCTACCTGAAGATATGAAAGTGCAGCAAGCTAAGAAGGCCTACCAGCTACAGAGTGATGTAAGATTCGCTCTATACATAAGACTACACACATAACATACATATCTACTACTATCTATATGAATATTGACTTTCTTCATTTAGAACCAGTACCGATCAGACCTGAACTGGATGAAGGGAGTGGGTTGGGAGGCTGATGGCTGTTTGGATGTGGAACAGGCCAAAAAAGCAGGAGAACTTGTCAGCGAGGTTGGTCATCACAAAGTGTATGCTATGTGTTTGTGTATGGCTCTGTTGTTTAAATTGCTGTATTTCTATGCAGAAAAAGTATCGCCAGAAGGCGGACAGTGTGAAATTTACACAAGTGGCGGACACCCCGTCTATCAAACATGCAAAGAAGAGTCAGGAGCTACAGAGTGATGTAAGACACGATACATCTGATTGGATATTCTGTCTCCCCCATTTCAATGCCCACACAATCAAAATTGCCCTTTTTGTCCTCAGCTGGCATACAAGTCAGGCACTGAGCAGACAATGCACCAGTACACTATGAGCAAAGATGAGCCTCTCTTCAAACAAGCTAAAGCGAATGCTGAACTTCTTAGCGGGGTATGAACGAATTCATTCTGCACAGCACTAACATCCACTGCCTGCTTTAAATCAACATATATAACTGGTGCGTTTCAGAAATCATACAAAAGTAGCTGGGAAGAACAGAGAGAGAAGGGATTTGAGCTTGGCATGGACACACTTTCCATTCTCACTGCCAAAGCCACAAGAGATCTGGCCAGCGATGTGAGTGATCATACACCCGGCTAACACACATGACTAATGACTGACAGCTATGTGTTGTGACTGACTATGACTCATGTTCCTGGTTAATGTATTTAGGTGAAGTACAAGCAAGAATATGAGATGACAAAAGGGAAGATGATCGGCGTGAAGGCCGTGTCCGGTGATTCCCAGATGGCCCATTCCACCCTGGCCACCAAACTCCATAGTGACCTCAATTATAAGAAAGAGTATGAGGACACCAAGACTAAACACAGTTCTTCACTTGATATGATGACCCTCACCCATGCCAAGAAAGCTCAAGAACTGGCCAATGAGACAAACTACAAAACCTTCCTGCACAAGTACACCACCCTACCCACTGACATGAAACTGGAATGGGCCAAGAAGGCCTACGGCTTACAGAGTGATGTACGACTTGGATATAAGATCTATCCCAGCATGCATTTTAATGCCATTGCTTCATTGCAATGATTGACTTGTAAAGCCTACAATTGAAAATTTCACTCTTTTTATTTCACAGAAAAAGTATCGTTCTGACCTGAACTGGATGAAAGGTGTGGGCTGGGAAACTTCTGGATCTCTTGATGTACAGCAGGCCAGAAAGGCTACAGATTTAGCCAGTGAGGTACAGATCGCCTTGTTATGACCGCATGCAAATGTAAAACAGGAATTTGAGGTCATCTGCAGTGTCTCCATCAGTATATAACCATCAAAAGAGCAGTTGTGTAATGCCTGTAAATAGCTTAAGAGGTTAATGACTGGGGTTATACATATCAGGGATAAATATACTGTAGGAATGAACTTCCTCAATTCATCAGCACCTTGTATAGTTAAGAAGAACACTCCACTCGGTAAAGACAGCTAAAAACTAAATATAAATGTGTTTAAATAATATTCATTATATTGTTAATGACTTTAAGAACTGACAATGCAGACAAAATGTGTTTTACTGAACACTACAGTTAATGTACAGTGGGAAAATACATTTATAAATGTATAAATTAATGAATTATTTATAATATTTCACAGGTCAATAAATGGTTACACTGGCATAAATATACAAAATATAAACCGTGTATCATCATTAAAATTACTGAATTGTATTAAGAAAGTTTAAATGATCATATCAAAACACACTCAATATATCTCAGTATAAATATCTTTGCAATGTCTTGTCTATGTTCCAGAACAAATATAGACAGCATGTGAGTGCTCTGAAGTTTACTAGCGTGGAGGACACACCAGAGATGGTGCAGGCCAAAATCAGCACCAAACTGGTGCTCGATGTATGTAAACTCTTTCATTTCTTATCATACATAGTTTCATACTATAGAAAGACATGTTTTGATAATAATACAAAGTTAATACTTTTAATAATAATATTTAGTCATGCTTGTCTCTGCAATTAAAGCTGGAATAGTCAAAATTTTCTACAATATAAATGTAACTACATGTCTTGCAACATTTTTTATCATACAGAGGCTGTACAGAGAGAAAGGAGAAAACGAATTGCACAAGTACACCCTTACTGGAGACTTACCAGAGCATGTGCAGGCAAAGATCAATGCCATGAACATCAGCGAGGTGAAAATCAGTCACACATCTCCTGCTGTTTCAGTTTTAAAAGCTGTTTAAAATCACACACAAGCCATTTTAATTCCCACATTCAGTTGTTAAATGGAGATCTCTTGTGTACAGTCACGTTACAAAGAGTCCTGGACACAGATCAGAGACGCTGGCTACAAGTTACGCTTGGATGCTATTCCATTCCAAGCGGCCAAATCGTCTGCAGAAATCCTCAGTGATGTGAGTACTTAAGACAAAATAGCAATAAACTTCTGTTCGTCTGTTCATCTAACTATAACTGTATTACCTTCAGCAAAAATACAAAGAACAGTTTGAGAAAACGAAAGGGAAGATGATTGGTCTAAAGGGACTGGAGGATGACATAAACATTGCTCATTCTGTGCATGCCACAAAGATACAAAGCGATGTGAGTATTCCCAAAACAACCGGGCTTGAGTATGTGAAGTTGAAGTACATGAGTAAACTTCTGATATTTCTTTTTTCTTAGCTCAAATACAGAAAGGACTCTTCTAAGGTGCTTTCTCAGTTCCATCTGCCCATGGACATGCTGGACGTGCTCCATGCTAAGAAAGCACAGTCTCTGGTCAGCGATCAGGACTACAGACTAATATTGCACAAATACACAACGCTGCCCGATGACCTCAAAGTGCAGGCTGCCAAGAAAGCATATGAACTCCAAAGCGAGGTAAAGCCTTACTCAATACATCTGCACTGCACCAGCCTGCTAACTTCTCATGTTATCTTTAACTGACTGTATGTTTATACAACAGAAAAACTACCGCTCTGATCTGAACTACTTACGTGGTGCGGCGTGGATTGCTACCGGTGCTGTGCAGATTGAGGGATCCAAACGGGCCACAGATCTAATCAGTGAGGTATGGCTGATCAAACCTTGATCCAGCATCTATACTGTATATATCTTAACCTTAAATATTAATATTTACAATACGTTCCTTTCACAGAAAAAATATCGCCAACAACCCTACTCTTTAAAACACACATCAGTAACGGACTCTCCAGATATTGTACATGCTAAGATCAGTAGCAAGATCACTAATGAGGTACAATAGAAAGACATTCCTAATATTGTATCTGTGTGTTGATTTGAAGTAAACCTAAAATTGTGGTCTGATTTTCTTTAGCGCTTATACAAAGAAAAAGGAGCGAACTTCAGGCACAACTACACCATTACCGCAGAGAGACCTGAAATCACCCAGGCCAAGATTAACGCTGCTAACTTCAGTGATGTAAGCCGACCTTCAAAGTCTATTTTTGCGTTTATGAATATTCCTCTCATCAAATTGACCATTTTAAAGTTGACAGCTAATTTAAAATATATTTTACAGTGAAGTAACTCAATAAAAAGGAAACTGCAATAAGTGCATTTTTTTAATACTTTTTAACACAGTCAAGTTGTTCAATATTTTCTGTAACATTTCAGGTTAAGTATAAGGAGTCCTGGCATACGCTCAGGGCTCAGGGTTATAAACTCACCATGAAGGATATCCCATTCCAGGCTGCTAAATCTTCCACCAGCATTGCTAGTGATGTAAGAATAACCTCTCTAAATTTACACGCTTTAACATCTATGGGCAAAAAACTGCTCTGATAAACATCTTCACACATATACACAATCAAATCTAATCTGCTTTAATAGTACCAGTACAAGCACAACCACGTATTGGAGAAAGGCAAGCACATCGGAGCTCGCAGCGCTCTGGAGGACTCGCACCTGAAGCACTGCTTAGAGACGGGTCGTCTGCAGAGCGACCAGAACTACCGTAAAGACGCCGTGTCCATCAGCGGTCAGTATCAGCTGCCCCTAGACATGGTGAATCTGGTCCATGCCAAGAAGGCCCAGGCCTTAGCCAGTGACCAGGATTACAAGACACAAATGCACTCTTACACCGTCCTACCTGATGACATGAAGGTCCAGTTGGCCAAGAAGGCATATAACCTGCAGAGCCAGGTGAGAAAGAACAAATAAATCTTTCAAGCAGGGTATAAAAAATTTTTTCCCACCAGACTGCACAAGCAATTAAACACGTCCAAAGCATTTATTTATTTGGAGATGTTCCCATATCGTCTACAGTGTAGTCTTAAAATACTAAATTATCACCTCTTTTTGTTTTTAGAATGTATACAAATCAGATCTGAACTTTATGAAGGGGGTGGCTTGGGATACAGTAGGTGCAGCCCAGCTGGAGTATGTAAAGAAAGCTGGAGATCTTATTAGTGATGTGAGTATCACCGTACATACTGGTAATTCATTACAATAAGGTTTGATAATAAACACTTTGCTTCATTCTTATCTTCTGCAGAAGAAGTATCGTCAACATCCTGACAGTCTAAAGTTCACCCAGGTGGCTGATTCACCAGATATCATCCACGCAAAGAACAGCTACATGCAGTGCAGTGAGGTAAACTTCAGCAAGTCTCTAAGATATCAGTAAACTAAGTTAACATATACAGTATAACAAAACATCTGTCATTTTTTTAGAGATTATATAAATCTGGAGACTCTGAATCCATGCACAAATGCACATTACCCCCTGATCATCCAGACTTCATCAGAGCAAAGGTCAACGCTCAACAAATTAGCGATGTAAGCTTGCTGTTTTTTGTTATCTTCAATAGAGTTTTGTTGATGCATTCTCTAGAATTATCTATGCTCTTTTTCTCTCTTACTTTGCAGAAAGTTTATAAAACGTCAGGTGAGCAGGTTAAATCGGCAGGTTATGACCTCAGGTTAGATGCCATTCCCTTCCAGACAGCCAAGACTTCTAGAGAAATTGCTAGTGATGTAAGTCAAAATATTACATACAGATTCTTCACCATTTTATTAAAACTTAAGTGTGAAAATTCAGATTTTATGCATTTTGTACCTTTTCTTTCTAGTTCCGCTATAAGGAGGCATTTGTGAGGGATAAAGGCCATCAGGTTGGCCTCCTTAGTGTTGAGGATGACCCCAAGATGAGACATTCACTGGCTGTTGGGAAGCTCCAGAGCAACAACGAGTACAAGAAGCAGTCCAGGGAGACCCGCTCTCAGTATAAGATTCATGCTGACCAACCAGAGTTCCAGCATGCTAAGAAGAGCCAGGCTCAGCTCAGCAACGTCAACTATCGCCAGCAGTTCCATGACTATACCTGCGCTCCTGATCAGCTCAACGTCAAACATGCTAAACAGGCCTATCAGCTGCAGAGTGATGTGAGAGTTTGGGATTATTTTGTTATGAATGACAGTGTTATGGCCATCATACACTAATGTTTATCACTTATTGAGTAACAGTTTGAGATTTTAAAGCGATGCTTACAATTATCAGATATCAGTGACAAAGGCGCAGATGATATTTAGTAAATCAGTGATAAAACAACTCTGCATTTGTCTATTAAAATAAAAACTTGGTAATAATATTCAACAACTGTTTCCTAAAATGCAGTATATATGGTTTGTGCTTAAAGATCTTCTATAAGAAACATTACTGTATATCTTTATTTGCAGGTGAACTACAAATCAGACCTGAACTGGATTAAAGGTGTGGGCTGGACCCCTCCAGGCTCTCATAAAGTAGAAATGGCACGTAGGGCAGCAGAACTGGGCCTGGCTGAAGGTGTGACCACTGATGAGGCGATCGCCCAGTACCAACAACTAATGGTGAGACAACATGCTACATGACACTTTTGTATAATATCTAAGATCTAAATACATACATAATACTCACTGCTATTTGTATGACATACGTATTATAGGTAAGGACAGGTTGACAAGCATGTCAAAGTAGTCTCTACGTAAAAGTAAAATGCACACGCACGGCACCATAAAAGTTACACATTGCAAGACCGATCGGCATATGACATGTTAAGTATCGCGAGTGCGTCTTGAAAGCCTACGGGGAAATCACTCTCGCGGTACTTTGATGTCATACGCTGATTGGTCCGTGCAGTCCCACGTGAACACAGACTGGCGTCTTTCTTCAGCTATAGCGTATCCAAGTACTCGTTTTTTGTCCGTTGACAGCTCCATTTGTGTCACAACATATATTAAACGTATTTTAAACAAACATTTTTAAGCAATTGGCAATTGGTTTTATTTTTGTTTGTTTGTTTTTTCGTAATATCTGGCAACATTAAAATACAAGTCTATTAAAGTTATTTTTATTCTCATTTTATACACTTTTACAACCAGGTTTTAATAAGAACACAATTCGTTAACATTTGTAGTAAAATCATGCTTCATTTTTAAGTGGTCATTAGATTTTGATTAGTGGTAAATGTTTATATTTTCAAAAAGTGCCACACAATTATTTTGTTTTCATAATTGTTATTGTTACTTCTCATTACTTTTCCTCCCTAATTCCTTTAATCCCTTTCTTGTGTTTTTTTTGCGTCTCAGATGCTCCAGAGACAGCAGCAGTTCCAGGATCAGCAGTCCACCACAGAGCTGACGGAAACCACACAGGAGTTCCAGGAACCTGGAGTCAA
This sequence comes from Beaufortia kweichowensis, assembly GCA_019155185.1. Lineage (NCBI taxonomy): Eukaryota > Metazoa > Chordata > Actinopteri > Cypriniformes > Gastromyzontidae > Beaufortia > Beaufortia kweichowensis. The sequence continues at coordinate 11,324,897 of CM032808.1, forward strand.
TCCTGATGCCATGGAGATCCTCCACGTCAAGAGGAAGAAAACCATTCACACCACATTCAAGCAGGCCAAGACCACAAAATCCATCACGTCACAGTCTGTTGCATCCCACTCGACTGCAAGTCAGTCTATCACTAGCCAATCCACCAAAAAACAGTCCATTACCAGCCAATCTCACGCTGACCAGTCCAGCACAAGAGAGATCAGTCAAGACCAGGCCATCACAGATCAGGCTGCTGCAAAGTCAGGAGCAGTGTAATCTGGTATTGTCTTCTTTGTTGGTGTTTTTTAAATTTAATTTATGAACATCATGTAGATCCTGATGTTCTTTGACTGTATTTTTGATTTATAAATGAGGGAATTATCTATAAATCGAGGGAATTGGGACTTTAGAATCATTTTATGTGATGATGGTTAGAGTAAGTGTAGACTGAAAGACAAACAGTAAAAACCAATGAAGGTGAAATGAAGGTGATTATGGATTTGTGAAAATACTGAAGTGATCAAAGCAAGTCTGAAATATATACAGTGTAAAGAATATGGATGAGCATGTTTTGAAGTGCCCTCACAGTTGTAAGAGTTCCTACTTTTTTATTCAATAGAAATATAAGCAAGAGTATATTGTAACACCCGATTGGTCAGATCACATTAATAGTGAATTATAAAGCTGCATTTTGTGGTGCTCATTTACAGGAGTTATGCTATGAGATACTAGTTATACTGTATACCGTTATATCAGAAAGATTATAACTGCAACTCTGCTAGCAGAGTTAAATGTCTGAATTGTAAGTAAATGTGTGAAATTTAAAATATATAAAATAAAGGTTTTGAAATTCCTCCATAAACATTCTCACACATTATTTGCTAAGCAGTCCCGAACACTAGAGGGCAGTCAAAGACAGTTTGATTGTGTAAAAAATTATTTTGAAAGTTTAGTGTGGTTTTTTTTTTTTCAGAACAAAATAATTGTTCATTTCATGCTTTGTCTAATGATAAACAGTGACACAAAGTGATACACAAAGTGAAAAAGGATGGATGACAAACAAAAGCAGTACAGGTTTACTTTTCCTCCAAGCGGTTTGGTGGGACCTTTCTGTGGGGCCTTGGTGACTGTTACTGGGACATAATGAAAATCAGTTTAAGCAAATAAATCATGTTTATTTTCTTGCTTTTCCAATGCAAGTTTTTACCCATAATGCCTAAAGCAGAGGTTCCTAAGCAACTGCTGATGTGAAGGAACTGGTGATGGTCAGCCTGTGGGGAAACTTGCAATGATCCCTGATGAGAGTTAACAGCTGAGTGCTGGGCACTGGGAATTTGGAGTTGGTTACGGGAATCTAGGTGGAAAAAACCCCTCAACAGAAAAAAATGTCTTTATGTAGTTGTTGGTTATTTGTTCCACTGTGTTTCAGGATACAGTATGCAATGAATTAGTTAATGCTAAGGCATGTTTATTTTTTCTTTGCAGATAACTTGAGATTATCAATCAGGTCTTTCTAATAGTGAGATTGGTGATAGGAGTAGGACACATCTAAAGGATACCTAATGACAATTGTTATGTTCATTTAAAATGTTTTTTAGGTGATTTAAAGTCTTTAAAGAATCATAAGGAATCTTCACAAAGAATAGGATAAAAACAGTCATCCAAAGTTTATAGCTGAGGAAGATAAGAGAATCCTGACATCTAATCTCATATTGCACATATAAGAAAATACTTGTTCATCAGTAGTCAATTAAGAAAACGACTTTTTAGAACCTGATGGTGTAGTTACAGCATTTACCAGCAGGTGGTAAAAGGGCCAGTAATCAAACCAGTGCCAAACCAGCACTAACCACCATAAACCGTATTGGACCAGCATGGAAATTCAGCGTGACTAGAAGTTTAAACTCAATACAAGCCAGCTGGACTGAACACTGCTAATGTAAACCTTATTAAAAGCCCTGGCATAATTTTAAACCGTTTTCAAAGGCAAACACACACTACTGTCATCTCTGGTATTTATCTGAAATGAAAACCCTGATTTGAAGTAGTTTGAACAGAAGTTTTATGATCTTTTGTAATGGAGATAATTCATAACACAACCATCGCAACCCAAAAGCATCAATCAATCTCTCTTCTGGCACTGCCGCTAATTTGCTTTCGCAAACATTAATGTGCCAAAGATCTTAGGAAACACTACCCCCTGAGTACAGTTTACACATGTTGTAAATTTGAAATGTACCTTCAAGCTCATTTCGAAAGAAACATACTGTGCCTTTTTTATTTCCTACGGCCAGCGAGAGGAGCGGGGAACGCATGTAAAACTTGACATCGTGGCTGGTTTGCTCTGTCCAGCTTGAAGTGAACTTTGTCCGTTTAAAAAGTGCCACATGGGTTGTATAAAGAAGCAAGACCCAACGAGTTGTATTCCACTGGAGTATTGGCTTTCATGAGCCGGCCTTTCCACATGGAAAATAAGGAAATTCCTGTGTCTTCTAAACTGCAGTGCAAACTGTCAGAATTAGATCTGTAGATGGAAAAATCGCTTTCTGTCTAAGACCTGTAATCCAAAACCGGTGATATTTACAGGCATGTGTGATGTATACCTACTTGGTCCACTGTTGCTTTCTTCTGCGTGTTAACTTTTCTTTCATTTGCTGTATTGACTTCATCATAAATATGATGTTCCATCAGTTGCTCATTTCTCCCACTTATTCTCTGTTGTGTTTGGCAATGTGGGCAGAATAAATTGGAGCATGAAGTGCTGGGGATTTGATTCTGGGTGCCAGGGCAGGGTGACCTAAGTGTGAAAAGTAGAACAGGATGCATGTGAAAGCCCGCTATGCCAGACCTCTGGGATTCCCAGCAGAGTTACTTATGAGTACTTATGAGTTTTTACTGGACAGGGTTCCATTGGAAACCAACCTTTGCAATGGCCCTTACTCATGTGCACAAATAAAAAGTGTAGCATGCTGCACTTTTGCATCATGGTTCCATGACATGACATTTAAAGCTTATTCAGTGGCTTGCTATTTTTACTTCTGCTTCGCCGCAATGCCCGAGCTGCCCGTTTGTGACTCACAGCATCACAGAACTACTATTAAACCAAACAGGCCGCATAAGTGTTTTCAATTATCAGTCATTTCACTGTGAGTTCAATGATAAATCTTCTGTGCATTGTGATTGCCTAAATTTAGCTGTTGCAAGCCTGCTTGCATTGCCTGCTTCCTAAAATCTTAAAAACAAACCTATTTCTTTTGGCTCGCAGACCAAGCCTGTCTTTAACAAATACGCCCCTGGGGTCCAGTTATAGCTTGGTTTGGTGAATTGCATTCTCTCATGAGGTAATCAGAAGCATTAGGGTTGGCAGAGAAACCTGCGGAAAATACATATCCAAAACTGGTAAGTTTTTCCATACTGTGTTCGATGCTATATACAATAGTTGACAAAAAGTCGCATAACCTTCACCAGCAAACATGAATTACGCTGAGAGGGCAATGACTGCAATTTGTTAAGCTGATGGGACCTTGGCTTACTGGTTGGTTTGACATTTAAAAATACATATGTATGTCCAAAAATCATATTTTGTAATTAATTTGATGTCATTGACACGGATGCCCTATGGTGTTCGTTTTATGGAGAGATAATTATCCAGGCCCTTTAAATGACCAGTAGCCTAAACCAGTAAATCTAGCTAAATTACAGCGCTCGCAAGCTTTTGACATAACTTTAGCTCAACAGCTTGCTTTTACGATCTCCTCGCTGTGTCGTAAAACAGACCTTTGCTGTAAATTCATAGAGAGCTTGAAGTCAAAAATTGGCCATAATTTATACCTTAAAATGACATGCCAATTATTAGCTCACAATTACATTAAATGAAATATAAACTCATCTGTCCAGATTATTTATTATGCAGAGTAACTTATCTCAAGCAATAACTGGAAACTGGACTGTCAAATATTATTTAACTTCACCTTTTCCATAATACACTTGTGTTCAGTCCATACGCTGCATATTGTATATGTCAGAAGGTTTTTGAAACTTTCAAGAACATTTTTTCAGTTCAGTTCTAATACAAAAGTTTAAGAGCAGATTATTTTGAAAACAATTAAGAATTCCATCTGTAAAAGTTATCTATTATTTCTGGACAAATTAATATGCATTGGAAAATATCACACATTTACTGCAGATGTGATTAATGGCGTTTCCATATTTACATATTGTAATGAACAAAACAGAATTTGAAAGTCTGTGAAATCCAGCTAAAGTCATTTTTGTGATTTACTCTTTTTAATCATCCTACATAATAAAAAATAACTTTCTTTTATATTAACTGAGTAAGGCCATGTCAAAGATTAATTGAGTACTGTATCTTGAAATCTATCATATAATCTATCATTAACAGCCTGTTAATTATCTGTTTTATTATCATTCTTTGACTACTTTTATGATCCTATTAGATTATGAGACTTTAGCCTGGATTTCACAGACTGCCCAGATCTTTACTAGTAGTTTAAACAAAAGTGTTTAAAAATGCATGTTAAATAACATCACAAACCATAAAAATTCAGAATGGAACAGGAAACTCTCCAAAAGCACAGCAGAGTCACTTAAACAAATGTAAACCACAATTTGTGGCCATTTGGGTGCTAATACTCCCTAGTCCTTGGGATTAGCTCTGGAGACAGAGGAGATGAAAAGTAAAGAGAAAAGCAAAAAATACAGAGAAAAGCTTCTCTGTCAACAGATGCTATACTGGAAAATAATTTTCGGTTTGGACTGCCATGTCAGCGCATTCCTTCGCAGCTGGCAGTATTCTTGAAACATCATACTACCTTGTTTCCTCTGCAGAATGATGTTGGATAGTAGCCGCTGTCAGATGGCCGAGTTATATTTATTGGTCCGAAACAGCGTCCTTAGCTGAACTCATGTCGCAGGTTTGCCATGCCTGATAGCAAAACCCATCCACACCCTGTATCAATTCACGTGTCATACTTTTGTATACCTTTCAGTGTTCTCCACATGGCTTTAATCAGTTCTTCAAATGCTTTTAGAGAGACTCCAAAACTTACTCATATTTGGACTTTCTCTGCAACGTACGCTTCACATTGATTTACTACCAGGCATTCCATGTTATCAAGGTATATAAAACGTTATTTTAAAAGAAAAAGCTAAAGATCAATTTGGTATTTGTTACTCAGTACAGCCTTGATCACATATTATTATAACAGCATGCTAACAATGATAAAGTACATCTATATGTGCCTAGTGGGACCTCATGCTTAAACGGTTATCTGTCTTTGTGGTGTCATGAAAATGATACTGTCATGTGTTACTTTTTGGTTGTTTTTGATGTACAATTGGAAATTAATTTGATACACCTTTGGCAAAAATGTAGCTCTTGTAAAATAATCTGTTTGTAAAATATTTTATTACAACTAATAAAAGTTTTCTGCCTCTTCCCTTTAGTCTTGGTTTATGATTAGTAGATCTAAAACAGAGCTGCGGTCAGTTCCCCAAACCCACCCTGCTATTACACAGAGCTGCAAAATGTCATTTAGGCAGTTCACCCTCACTTTCAATAAGGGGTTATTTTGAGAAGTTATTATTTAAACACAGACACGTGTTTATCTTTAAAGTGTATATTTAGAAACCAATTTTTAAACGGTAGGACCAGATCATTTTTGTGGTCTGTTGAGTTGTGTTAGGTTATTCCAAAAAATCAGATCACATCTTAGTACCTCATCACCACCAATGTTCCCTCTCATTTCTTTAAGCATTGAAAAAAATAACTGAGCTTTTACATTTTAGTGTGAACACCATACACATAATGTCATGTTTTTATATGGCCCATATGGATAAAATCAGTCCTGTGGATCTGCGGAAAGACCCTACAGAAGGAAAAAAACACACATGCACCACAGACGTTCTCAACATTTAGATGTTTTGCAATCCATCTGAAACACATAATCTTGCAATACATGTTCAATTTTGCAGTCTATTTTTTCAGTGTAAACAAACTGTTACTTATAAAATAACCTGCAATTTTATGTTTCAAACATTGATGACGGCAGAGAAACATTATGGATTGCCCCTTTAAAAATAAAGTAGGTATATTGAGCAATTTAAAGCAATGTGTTGTTATGCAGTGACAACAATTTATCTCAAATAAATGTATATATATATATATTTTAAAGTGTACATTTTCAAAGTTGTGTACCTTCGTGTAAAGCTGTGTAGCTACCACCTAAGCCCTGTGCATACAGCCAGTGTTAGGCACAATTTAACAAAATTTAACAACCGCTGACGTAAATGATTACCGACAATTTGTCACTTTTACTAGCTTTAACCCTTTGATTAAATTGGACAGGTTTCTGATTGGATGAAAGAGTAAATAGCCTTTGACCATTTATAGGCATTTTAGTGTTTTGACAACCCCCTTGTGTTTTTCCAAGGACTGCACACCATAAATTGGCAGGGTGAGACAGTTATGTCTCTTCAAGACTTCCCACGTTGCATGACTCAAACAGGAAATCCGATCTGAGAAGTCCCAAATCGTGATATTTCCTGTTTCTCCCTTTCTGCCTGTAGCCATTCAGAGATGGCTTGATCTTTAAGAATGCATTGCTTTCCTCCAAATGATTAGTTCCAGATAACCAGTGTGACTGCGAACAGATCAGGCAACCTTATGCTTGCCAAGTCACCAACTAAGAAACTCATGAAAGACTGACAGAGAATCATAGATTTAAGATATTTGGTTTTCTGATGGCTTTTCCCACTGTGCAAGCTTTAGATCTTTCAAGTTTCAAACTCAAAGTGCCATTTTGCAGTACATAACAAATACAACCAAACGTATCTGTTTAGCATGTGTAGGCATATGCTGTCCAATGCTTTCTTGGTTTTTATGGATTCTATCAGTCTTAAAGATTTGCATTTCTGTGAGTAATTTCTTGATGATTCTTCATTCTCCACACTGAGCTATGGTCTCTGTTTTCTTCATTAATGATGCTGAGAGAGTATATTCTCAGCTAGGACTTCGTTCTTTCCCTGGTACGCCAGCACCTTAACCATGCATGGTATGACAGTAATTGCAAAGCCAGATTTCGGACATATGTGATCCCCTTCAGAGCACGAGTGAGCCAAACCAAATCAAATTCTTTGAAATACAGACCAAGTTCGAAAGTCCTGAAGGCCAAAAGCATATGTAGGTCATTTTTATTTGCCTTGGTGATAAACTGACTATGGAAGCAAATGATTCCTTAAAAGGCCGAATGGGTTTCGCATCCTTTTAAAATATCTGAAGCTTTCCTCTACAAAACATCATTGATTGGTTTTATTGCTTTCATAAAATCTACAAAAGGGAAACATAAGAATTGAGTTTGCTTTCTGAGGGCTTCGTAAATTATATGTGGGTACGGACAGACCTTAATAATCGTGTAAAATGCCAGGCCGAGGAAGACGGTCTCCAATATTTCCACTGAGGCTATATATTTCCTCAAGACACTGACAGACTAACCTGAACTTATCCTGAGAATTGGCCCAATTCTTTTTTAGTTGCCTTCTTATTTTACAACACAATTGCTCAAGAGGAAAATCATTATTGCTCACTGTTTTCCATATCAGTGCTTAAAAATAGCTGCTGTGGAGACTCGGGTTTCCTCAGATGTCCAGTTACAGCTGCTCTGGATGGACATTTTGGACTGATGTGGTCATTGGACTTTATGTGATGATACAAAGGCAAGCAAGATGAGCTTTCCTGTGGTTCAACCACAGAGCATGGTGCTAGCAATGTTTTGATACTACACGAATGAAAAATGCTTCCTTGATTCAACCCAAGGCTGTATAAATACAAACCCAAACTTTGCATTTAATTTACCTAAACTGGTTTGTTGTTATAGGTTAATTTAAACCAATGGTTAGGTTTGTCCATATGTTGCTTCAAAATGAATCAACTCCCAAATTCATAAATGTAAATCTTAGCACCACTGAAGTTTATTGTACTTACAGCTAAAAGAGACCCGTTATTATAATGATGTCTGTGCTCAATTGTTCTCTCATAATAATGTATAACCCTTATTAACTACATTCACCTTATCCACTTTTCTTTCTCAGTTTCACAGCTAGCAAAGACAGATCACCAGAACGTCCCTGTAATGGTCGTGATATGTTACCGCAGTGTGACATCTAAGATGAATCTGTGCTCAGAGCAGCCAAAATGGAAAACACCTGTAATGATTCTGGTGATGCTCTGTCTGGTAGAAAAGTTTTCACATCTGGTTTGGTCTGAAGGATGATTTTTAATGTCTTGTCCCTTTCTCTCACTCCTTAATATCACTCTTTCCTAACCCCTCTTTATTCAAGTATCACATGGAAAATTTCTCTTTTCCCCACAGTAAGGACAGAAAAAAGACCTCTGGATTTTTCCCCAGCAGCAGTGGTGATTGATAGAGATGTAGCTGTTTTCATCCTAAAATTGTTGGACAAAACAAATAGTCATAAATCTTCTTGTGCGCAAATGGGGAGACGGTGGCTTGGGAGAGAGAAGGGACGAGCACAGCGAAAGCTTTATGGCAGCAACTACGGTAACAGAAGCAATGGATCTTTCTAGCAGAACGGTAGAATTAGGCTTAAAGTACTAAAATAATTAGATGGTGATTTCATCTTACTTTTGGCAGAAGTTATCATCCAAACCAATAAACCATGACCTTTGCATTGCCAACTGTGTGCTCATTGTACCAAGTGAAACATTTAAGTTTCTATTCCAGTCCAGCTATAGTTTATTTAATATACTGTATGGTTCACACCACTGTTTTATTTAATGAATTTTGAGTCTTCATGTTCATGTAAGCAACTGTCTAAAACATGTCTTGGAGTTTATTTGGTTTGTACCATCTACAGCAGTGTGTGAGTCAGTGCGGTGTGTGTGTGTGTTTCTCTGAAAAGGAGCATCTGAAATGAGCAAAGAAGAAATTAATTTATTTCTGTCTGGAAAACACACTTACACACATTCACAGGTGCAGAACAGGAAGGTAACAAGGGGACATCTTGTGTTTTTACTTAAGCATCCTGGAATTGAACCCAAAGTCAACAATCATGGCTGAACAGCATTTGCTATCCAGATCAAATCATCTGGCCATGAAGGTGTATTTTTCCCAATCGGGACACAAGAAACCAGGTACCTCAGTAGTCCTTTGGGTCTCCTGTTAACTTGTCCTCCTTTACTGCTTTACTTCTCACCCAAATGATCCAACTGTCCGCTGATTTGGAAATTGTGATAAAATATGTTCTTCAGTTAGATGGTTCATTCACTCAATAAGGTCACATGTGTTTGATGGAAAACAACCAGAAAAAGATTTTATTTAGGCACCATCGTGGCTTCTTTCAACAGTCTGGCGCTACTCTGTGACAACTAATCACATTGTGATTGAAGAAAAACAAGCCAGACTAGGGAACATTGGATCCATCCAAGTCTGCTCCTGGAATTCCCAGCTCAGCTTTTAATGATATCTCAAGGCATATCTCTCTGTACTGTTTGGATGGAGATTGGCATGATAAAGCCCTGTGTGATGACCTCACAGATTCAAAAGAAGTAGCAAACCTGCGTTATGATCTGATCCAAAGGTCCTGGAGAATGCAAAATGGCTCTAATGGTTTTGTATTTATTGTGTTAAGCTCCCTCACTCAAAGACGGTCAAAAAAGGGAAGATTTGTTTATATCACCAGACTGTAATGTCTCACAGATGTGTACTTTATTCATGTGTGCATTAAAAATAGCAAAAGAACAGAACAAAAAATAGAAAAAGGGGAGAAAGTCATTGAATTGTCTTCTGCATAGCTGATCCTGAATATACACTGTCAAGTCTTAAATAACCAAAACACAATCAAGCTGATTTAAACTTGAAAACAGATATGAACTCGAATGCGGACACACAGCTTTTATCACATTTTATTGATACACAGCTGGTGTTGTGGAAATATTTCATAGCGTCTATAAATTAGGAGTTTATCAACCTGAAAGACAGGTTTATTTTTCCTCACATGGGGACTGGAAAAGAACAAATTTGCAAAGTTATATCCCATATCACAAAAAACCAAAGACTAAGAAACTAAGAATCAAGTTTGGTGAATTGTAATTCAGAGGGTAAATATAGTACAGTAGACCAAATCAAAGGGCCACAGCACAGGTAAGTAAGGAAAAAGTTGTTTCTCCCGAGTCATGACCAGGGCAGACTTTTGTTGTCTTGTTTCTTCTCCAGTACTGGAAAAAATGCTTGGAGACTCACAGCGTGGTAAAGTAATCATATTCTGCTTGTGGACCTCACCACAGCCTTGGGAGCTTTCTCCAGAGCTTTTCCTGAGTCACTGGATCTGTGGAAAGCACTCAATGTGCATGTCCATTGTGCCTCTTAAACCTGTCCGACTGTATTACAGCTGGAAAAGAATCTATGCCTGTGTCGTCTTGTGTAGCATTCTATACAGACTTGCATCTTTTCAACCATGCCCAACCTTAATCCTAACCCTACATTTTATAATGACTTTACTAAGAATATATTGCAACCACTGATGGTACAGTTTATTTGCATAAAAGGGTTAAGCAAATTACATGCAGATCAACAGGGCAACTTTTGAGCATTAGGTTGTGAAGAATGCAAAGGACTATTTAAACACTATTTAAGTGTTCATTTAGTTTAAGGACAGGGCAGTTTATCTTTATTTTTGCCAGATTTTGCAATTATTCAGACTTACCTAGCAAGTTTTTAAAGGCACCATAGTAGCAAATTTAGCTATTTTTTATTTATTTTGCAACTTTTAAAAAATTACCTCAAAAACTATCAAAAGTATAAATGTCGTAAGAAGGTTTAAAATACCTATTTTTTTTAGTTATAAAAGAAATAAAATCAAAATAAGAACACGAACATCGAAACCATTCATATCCCAAATACAATACAGACATTCCTCATTGAGTGTTCAAGGCAAAACGCAGGTTTACGACGTAACGTAATGACGTCATCGCGCTACAGCGTCCCAACATGATTTAACAGCTTTTACCAAAACAGAACGACATGCCTTTAGAAACCTTTAACTACAAGTGATTTGTTACGTGACAACTTAAACAAATAAAAACATAACAAAATAACTTCTACTTAGCGTCTGCTTTCCAAGGCGATGAATGTAATGTATAAATTAGCCTTATTTTACCTAGAGAGGGGGCGTGTTTATTACGAAAGACAATCGCTTTATTTTAAAGTCACAGCGCAGCGTTATTTCAGCGCAGTTTGTACTGCTGATATCTTGCGTAAAAGTGGCGCAACTGGTCAGTGAATTCGGCCCTGAGAACGTGAGCTGTGAGCTGGTAAAATGGAGACGACCTACAGTGTGTAAAAACTGTCGTTCCCAGCGGCATGGAGCTACTCAATACACAAGCATGCCAAGTCAAACAGACGTCAATCCAATATAAACTCCTACTGGATCCAAACAGATCAGTACCAGCTCCATACAGTGGAGGGCAGAGTTCTGCGGTAAGAAAATAAAACAATAGAAACCATAACAGAAATCTAATCTAATGGGTTTATTGGTTGTAATGGGAATTGTATTGGTTTTTTATTGTAATTGTAATGGGCTATTCCATGCAAATGTAAACCTTACCATAAAAACGTTTTTACCAAAGGTTTCACCATACTAATAGCTCAGATAGGTTTTAGTACAATGTTTCATGTTTAAAGCATGATTTTTCATGATTTTTTGTTATCTGGCAGATGGGAACCAATAGAACATCATTAAATCTACTGGAATAAGGCACAAACACACTATATAAAGGAATTTTGTAATGGTTTTAATGGGAAACAGCTGATGGTTCATAATGATATTTGTAATGGAAACCATTTAAATTTGTTTTGCATTGGTGAGTGATGTCACCAATTGTAACACTTGTAAGTTTGATAGATCAATGTAAAGTGCATTCATATGGTTTTAAAGATGTTCCTAAATGTTTAAAAAAAGACCCAGGATTATTACAACTGGGTGACCATGTAAATGTTTTTGGAAAAATATTTTCAGGTCGCAGTTTGATTAAGCCTTATATTGTTGGAAAAGCCAAAATGACTGGGCGGTCAGGATGATGTCATGAAGATAAACTGTAAACGATGATTAGAAGAGCTGATTGGTCTATTTGGTCTATTAGTAATGTTTTGATACAGCTGCATTGGGAATCATTTGTCAGGTTTTCTCTCTGATCAGACATCTGGATAATTAAATAAAAAGACATGGATAACATACAGAGAGTGATCTAAATCACAAAGTATCTTGTTCAGGCAATCACATGCAACATTCCCTCCTACAGAACTAGTTAAAAACATTTTAGATAAATTTCAAGCGTGATTTTGTTTGACAGGTGCAAACTATTCCGGTAAACAACAAGTGCCTCTTCCAGGATTTTCCCATTGGACATTTACAACATCAGAGATAAAAGGAAAAGCCAGTAGGACATACGGTTTTCATACTTCATGCATTAGACCAGCATTTTCTAAGAATGTCTGAACTTATATAACTGGAATTGTGAAGAGAGACTTGGCATCCCCATTTTTTTATAGACTAGACAGATTGTAGTAGTTTTTTGTCTGTTTAAAGATTTTATCTATATATCTTTAAATACATCTATAAATGTGTGTGAAAAGAAAATTTCGAAACTAATTCTAAATATAATACAAAACGTGAAAAAAAGAAAAAAACATAAAATTAAGGTTGAAAAGATAGTAAAGAGGTATGTTTTGTCTTTGAAAATTGTAACTGTAGGCACTTTCCTTTTTTAAAACAAAAGGCATCTAATTAACATGCATTAATTGTAATATGTAACCAGACACTGCTAGCCAATGTCTTTGTACTTTCATCATTTTCCTTCTATATGTTTTAAAGTTTTCATCTAGTTAAAACACAGTGGAAAGCATAAAGAGTGTGTGATGTGTCATAAGATACTGTGTGTGAAATCGCTCACTTTATACTTGTATTTAAACATGTCTCCTGACATTGCATTCATGTAAACCTCCACAGCTGGGTTAGTGTGTTAAAGAGTTTTACTGGGGCACATTTGTGGAACAAACCGTGGAGAAGGGCCTCTGATTTCCTTTATTTGTGGTGGAACCCTGGAGCGAGAGCTGTCACTCAAAGTCTGCCGGCCTGCAACGAGTTGGGTATCACCACAGGAAGCTGGTGCTGATTATGGGAAATGGAGGCTGATCTCATGTTTGGCCTGAGCAGACTTAAACAACAGTTTGGGGCAAAATGCAAATAAGTGAGTGGAATATTAAGCCTTTCTTAGTAGATTTCTCTTACGTCTGCAAATGTGTGTTTTAGGCTTTGTTCAAATGTGTAATCTGTTGTATCATACTGAAAACCACTCTCTCTTTCTCCCCCCCCCTTTGTCTATGCAGGCGTTTTCCACTGTCTGAACGTGCCTGTATCGCAGTTAGCCATTTGGGTGCGTCAGCCTGTGAGAGCCATGACTCACCATCTCCAGTGCCTTTCCACAGGAATGTTCCTCTACCTCTCCGTGAGGCTGAATCCACATCTGGATGTGAGGATGAAGCCTGCCTCCCCATCTTAGCACTGGAACCTTTTTCTGCATGACACAATCTGCACACATCAGCTGCTAAAGCTTGGTAAACAATCTTACCAAAGGAAAATGTTATTGCTCAGAGGTTGCTTTTTCATAGATAGGAGTATTAGAAGTTCTCAGATATGTTTTTGTAAACCTTGCAGATGTTTTTTGGAAGACAATTGATGTAAGCAGACTTGGACATCTCGGCACAGTTTTTGACATTATTAAAATCGTCTGAAACATTAGAGGAGATGTGAGGTTACAAAGGTATTTCTACTCAAGACAAGCAAGAGACTAAAGCAGAAGTCTAAATTTGCTCTCTGCTTAATCTTAATTAGTTCCCATAGACAGCCATGAGTTATATGAGGGATTTCTTTGTAATTTTTATGGGTTTGTAAACTTTGTAAACTTTATGGGTTCTTACCTGGTTCCTCTTTTGCCAGCTTGAAAGACTTTAGAAAAACGTGTGGATGTCAGAGTTTGTTGAGAAGATGTTCCACAGCCATGATTAGTCAGATTTTTGTGTTTCTTCTCATAATAGTTATCCATCAAGTACATGGAAGCCATTTAAATGCTGGAATCAATGTGTTGACAGAGGCCAGAAGGACATACCAAACTAAAATAACTTATGAACACGCTAACCAAATAGAAAACAGATTTAATAGTTCAGTCAAAACGCATATGAAAATAGAGACTCTGAATGGTACATATGAGCAACTCTATTTGATGTCCTCCTGGCTGTTTAAATTCTCCACAGAGAATCCAACATGGGATCTCAAAGATGAGGGACGTTGAGAGCATTTTGCTGGGCTCTTGTGGAACTTCCACTGTGAAAATTTAGCGTCTGGGTTTGGTTAGCTCTACGATTAACCCATCCAAACAGTCCCCATAGAGTAGAGGGAAGCAAGTCCTCGGAAACCGCTGCCCCGAACTGATGTTTTTGTTTTAGGTAGGATCCCCATCTCACATGATGACTTTAAGCCAAGGTCCTCTTAACAGCTAAATGTGGTGCTGTGGACTGAAAGCTGAGTTTAATATTGTGCCATTAATGAGAAAAGTCTACAGTGTTTTATATTTCTCCCAAATTAAATCGTGTCGCAGTAAGATCAGGTGTGTCCAAATAGTTCAAAGGTTTCGTTTGAGGTCACCAGGTTCAAATTCTTTGGTCTTTGACGAATGAAAACCCAGAATAATGAGATGACTTTTAGTGACCCCTTTTACCATCGGAGATGTGATCTTATCATCAGAAAAAATGCCTGGCAGCCTTTCCCCTGTATAAAATCTTAAACTTAACACTGTGGATAAAAACTAAAATGAGTACAAGATTGTTTTAGTGGACAAAACATTGTTAATCAGACAGGAAAAGTTGTTTCTCATGCAAACTGCAAAGCTTCATGTAGTGCTTAGAGAAGATGAATGGTACAAATACATTGCCAAATTATTTAGTCTCACAAACATTCTCAGGCTTTAGACAAAACCATGTTTCTGCTTGGCTTTCCGATCCACTGCTAAAACGAAATTATCTAATTATGTCATGAAATGTTCGTGCACATGAGCTTTATTGATGTGGACTGATGTTTGCATGAGTTTGCACAAGATGCCGTGTATGACCACTTGTGTATGACCAAATAGGGCGTAACCCTTATATGATGTGAATAAATAAAAGAATAATCCTTTATTGAATCCTCAAAAACAAGAAAGAAGAAGAGTAAGCAGCCTGGAGCAATTATTAAGCGTCTAAACCTTGAACCAGTGAACCGTTTTTAAACTTTAAAGAGCCCAAGGGCAAAGCCAGAGATGCACTTGCACTATTTCCTCCAGTGTTATAGTAGTCTTATTTTTTGTCAACCTACAGAACATTGTTAGAATGGACTTTTTAGAACATTCAGTGGTCTGTCTGCTCTTGACATTTTCTAGAGTTCAACATAGAAAATGATTATTGTATGTAGTAGAAATGTTTGTTGTAGTTGGTGAACTATTACTGAAACAGAACTAATTTGTCTAGTTATTGTGGTTTTAAATTAAAATAAATTTGACAGCAATAACGTTTTAGAAAGCGACTCTCAATACACTGTAAAAATACTTTGCTTCCTTAAATTTGAAGTCCAGTCAACTTACTTAAATTGTTTTACATTATTTCAAGTCATTTCAACTCATACAAATGTGATGAGTCAAAATTACTTGAAATGATTTAAAAAAAAAAAACCTGTTAAAATGTTAAACTGTTAAAATGACTTGTAAAACTAAGTTGATTAGGCTTTAGGTTGATTAAGGCAGCAACACATTTTGTACTGTGTATTCTCTTCTCTTAATCTTAATAAGTTCCCATAGATACTCTATGAGAGATCCCTTTGTAACTTCCTTTTTCTACTAAAGCAGAACTAGTTAATCCAAAAAAAGATTCTTTTGATTCCTTTGTAATTGCTAAATGATAATAAATCTGACCATTTTGTAAGTATATTAGACCGAAGTTAACATTTTATTATGTTATAATAGGGGGTTAGCTAAAATATGGCAATATTTCTAAGCTTTAGTCATTGACCTTGAGAAAAACCAGGAAAGATTATTTAAACATTGCGGTTTGGGAATATGGTATGCTGACTATGCAAAATCAAATGATCTAGAGAGGAATTTATTTAAGTGACGTCAATACTTAGAAATTAGGTGGGGAAACTGCCATATGCCAAGATTTGAAAGTTTAGCCAAGTAACCTAAAAAAATCTACTTTATGTGGTAACATCTAAATGTACTACTGTTTTATAAATGTAAAATATTATTAAATATGACAGAGTCAAACGTACAGCATTATAGGTTACACAAAGAAACATTGTTTGGTCAGATCAGGCAGAAATGATTATTAGCTCATGACTGCACACTGATTCACTTTCAAAACTACATGATAACATTTATAAGAACACATCATTCATATTTCATTTAGAGTTTGGTTTCTCCACCACAACTTCAGCATTGCAAAGCTCTTTTGCTAGTCAGATCTGGTGAATTTACAAAGGCTCAAATATAATGAACAACCACTGGCCACACTTTTCCACCTCAGTGGGGAAACTAGATTTATCTTACTGACTGATCCAATGACATCATCTCTTTTTTCCTGACTAAGAAATATTACCCTTATGCCTGATTTATAGATGTTGTGCGTCACACAGTTTAAACCAGATTGTGAAACCGGAGACTCAAAATAAGCCATTGCTTACTAAAATAATCTGGAAACAATTGGTAGAAACCATTTATCTCCCAGAATTTTTGTATTTCATATCAAAACAACCTTTTCATAGTTTTTCTGAGAAAAGTTTTATGAAAAGTAATCGATCTTCCACTTTAAGCGGGGAAAAACACAGCAAAATGTTTATTTCTAACAAATTAGTGTGCAGTTGTTTTTATTTAATTGGTGATGTTTTCAGAAGACATATGGAACAGTTCACAGTACATTTTCTCCTTCAAAAGTCAAAGGAAAAAACATTATCTTCAAGTGTAATCACTCTAAGCACAATGTAATCAAATGCCAAATTAAAGTTCAATACGAATTTCTTATTTGTTATTAACTCACTAATCCCATCCCATGACATTTGGTATCTCTCACTTCACAATACTCCAAAAAATTAAATCACACATGTATACCCCTTTATGACTTTTGCAAGATTACAAATTTAAATGTAAATTGCCCATGCGGAAAGAAACATAAAAAATAAATGGCTAACAAAGTGAGAAAAATAAAATATATATATAACAATAAAAAAAGATTTCCCTGGGGCCAAATACGTAAGAAATGAATAGCTGAGATAAATTGGGAATTCTGCAGACTGCGTCTAGCATTCTCTCATTGTTATCTCATCGAATGAAACGTCAGTCTGGAAGTCATTAGCCAAATGTTCAGTTTTAACGATAGATATATGAATACTTTGGGAGCTGAATAGAGATGAAGGCTATCTTTGCTTGTTATGTAATGTAGGCATTTAATTCTGTGAAGGGGATCAGATGCATTGCTATAAATTTTTTATTGGGTTATGCTGCGATCACTATGGAGACTGAAGTTACAAACGTGTCCACGATCCCTTTTGAATATAGAAAGGAAAATATCCTTTGATGTTAACTTGCTTATGCTGTAGGAACAGTTTTGGGGATCTTTGAAACTTCATATAAACAGTTCTAATGCTATCAGACAGATGTTTAAAACATTCTAATTTGATTTGCATGACAAATCAACACAAGACAACATGAGAAGATGGTTTACAGTAATCGCACAACTCCAGTCTCCATATTTACCCTCATGCATTTGGCACACGCTTTTATCTATTGCGTTCAAGGTATGTATACATTTCAGCAGTTCATCTATTCCCTAGGAAACAAACCTGTGATTTTACTATTGCTAACATCATGCTTTGTTGTTTGAGCTAGAGATCTGTTATGTGCATCAATTCATTATGCTTAACCCAAACATAATTTACTATGAAGTATGTTTCTAAGAATCCCATCATTCATCATTAGAACGCTATCAAAAAGAAAAGATTCATGATAAAGATTGATGGTTCCCAGGAAGGTTTGCTTTGAACTTGAAACCAAATAATTTCCGCAAGCTTCCCAGATACCCCCATGGGGACTGTCCAGGTTAGATTATCCTTCTTGAGGGTTACGAATGCAAGTCTGCAAACACATTGTAGCTCAATCTTTGAGTTTTACCCCCAACAGTCAGCAGCTTTTGTTTATAGAACATAAAATCTATTGACAATATGACAATTTATTATTGAAATCATGATGTGTTAGTCGAACCCATGATTTCTTCTTTGTTTTTACTTTAAGTGTCCTTGTATTCTGTAGCTCAGCAGATAAAGGATTGTGGTATCAATCCACTGGGTCATGGGTTTGATCCTAAGGAACAGGAACACAAAGTTAACCTTAAATTCGATTCACCTTTGGGCAATCCAAGGTATCACCTGTCTAATCTAAAGTAGAGCGTTTCTCCACTTTAAAACCTTGTTTCTGATGTTCTTATGCTACAAAAATTGATGGAATGTCTACTTTCGAAAAAAATGCTCCATCGCTTTCTGAAAACACAAAGGAATGTGAAACTCCTGAGAGAGAAGGTCAGATTTAAGTCATGCCTCTTCAATGGTAAATGCCACATTGTGCTGTGCAGCATTCAGTTTAACTGTTTAATATAAATGGAAGTATATATAAACAACTTGAGTTTAAAAAATAAATATGTTTGTATTGTGATTAAGGTTTTTTATAAATATCCAACTTTCAAAAATATTTTCTGGTTAAGATTAGGCACTTTATTCACTATAACTTGATTATATACATAATGGTGTGATTATATTATGCCCATGAAGAAATGAAGGGACAACGTTTTTTGATCTTTTTGATCAAGATTGCTGTTTTGATTCACTGGTAATATTCAATATTTTATTAATAATTTTAAAGACATATAATGGAAAATGATAGGGAAAGGAAATTAAAATGTACTTTATAGTAGGAATGATCCAAACAGACATTTTGTTATTCTATATGGTGTGCAGCATCTGGCATGTGTCCAAGTACACTCCTTTTCAATATAAACCTGACCTCAATTTTAACCTTCCCACATACCTATGCTTGTAGTCTTGGTTTCACCCTTTACCCAACAGCCCCAGGCTTGGTCCAGAGCAACTGCATTTGCTAAATGAAATCCTTCATGACACGCTGTCACAGCAACAACCCAGCCCGGTGTCTGGCCCCTCCTTCAGACCCCCTACACCCTTTTAAACACTCCCCTTTGAAACCAAATATGCGCGCCCCTCATGATAAAATTCAAGAGGGATAAGTTATGAGAAGGGAGCGCGTCAATCCGGCACCAGCACCTGGATTTATCAGAAATCAATTTTGGAACATAAGGACATTGTTCAGTAACATCTTATGACTTAAGAATAGCAGATTGGCTGCATCCCTCTGTGCATCCCTCGCTTCGTGCGCGAATTTTAAACTTTGCGTTTGGGTACCGGTGGCATCTCCAGGTTTTACGCAATGAGTTTTTGATTGTTTTCTTGTGTTTACCATTGTGAAACTGTGTAAGGAGTGGATCTAGTGGTTATTTTTGTCTAGTACACAAAATTCAGCATCCTGTTTTTGTCCGTTTCTGTCATATTTTACGGAGTTTACCTTTGGTTCAGGTAAGGGAGTGTTTGTTTTTTAATGTCATGTGGAATTTTAGCGATATTATTTTAGCGATGTGATGAGATCGTATACTTGTAATAAATCATACTGAATAGTTTTCTTTCATATAATCTTTATTATATACAACGATTATTTTGTAGACAATGTTTGGGAACGGCGACATTTTCTCTATTGCGCACGGTGTTATCCAGTGCATGACTTACAAAATTTAGCCGACTTTAAAATATAATTAAATATTTTTTATGATAGGTGAGCTGGCATCTTTTCAGTCGAGCAGGAAACTGGTGTTCTTTTCCCAATATTTGGTTACCATTGAGATATAAAGAAGAATGATCCTCAGAAGATGTCATGCCTGGTTGGCACTTTGGCTTCTGTGCGTCTCCGTGAAAACGCAAGGTAATAGTTTAAACTTTTTTATAGTTCATTGTTTTATCTTCATAATTTTTTACAGTACTGTAGATGTGGTTATCCTTGCGTTTCAATATAGTTTTGGTAAATAAATATAAAAATAGAATATATAATATAAAAATGAACAATATTTATGTTTTTGCTGTCACTTTAATGTTATGATTTGAATTTTTTTGTTGCATATGTTTTTCTTATTGAATGTGCATATTTTTTTATTGCATTTGTTGCTTTACATATAACATGTTATGTATATGTAAATTTAATCATGTTGTTTTACATTTGATGTCATAGAAAAGCTAAAGAAATCCTTTTTAACATATGGAACATAAAAAGTTGCATAAATGCTTTAAATAAAATGTATGTCTATAATGTTCCAAATGTATAGTTAAAAAAACCTTTGCCCCCCTCTCCAGATGCACAGCTGGAAGATGAAACAGTTTTTGATTTATTTGACACCAGTGGGATCACACGCAAGACTGTCGGTGTGAAACTTTTCAAAGGTCAGGACAGCGATTCCCCAGCATACCGCTTCATCCGTTTTGACCAGCTCCCCTCTGTCAACTCTGCAGTGCTCCAAAAACTTCTTCTGCAGATACAAAACAATGAAGGCTTCATTTTGACAGCTACCCTGCGGCAAGATCGAACGTCCCGCGGCACGATCCTTGCGCTGGAGGGCCCCGGAGAGCGTAGGCAGTTTGAGGTCGTTTCGGATGGCCGAACCAACACTTTAGATTTGGTGTACTGGTGGGCTGATGGCTCACGCAACGTGATCTCTTTTGAGGACGTAGACCTTTCGGATTCACAGTGGAAGAACGTAACGCTTTATGTGCATGCAGAGACAGCAACTTTGTATGTTGGCTGCATGCTCATTGATAGCTTCATCCTCGATGAACCTTTTTATGAGCACCTGAGTGCCACGGGCGGCAATTTGTTTGTGGCCAAAGGAGCCACCCGAGAAAGCCATTTTAGGGTATGTCTGATGTCACATTTACTGTTTTCATTGCTCACAGTAGTACAGTGTAATGCATGCATTGAGGACACAAGCTACAATTTGTTTAAATACTAAATATCAAGTATAGTCTGTTAACCTGTTAACAGTGATGCCATTTTGCCATTTGTAAGATGTAGTCAGCATTAATGGTTCCAGGGAATCCCAAAGTATTTCCTGGAGTAATAAATTATGGCTGGTTCTCCAGCGTTCTGTAAATCCAGCACAACTTTCCAGTCATGGGAATGTATGTGAACAGTTAAAATTGGCACAGGACGCCTGACAGCTGTTCTTGTTTCTTCCAGGGTTTACTGCAGAATGTACGTTTTATCTTTGACACCCCACTTGAGGACGTTTTGGAGAACAGTGGATGTGATCTCAGAACCCCAGGTAGGAGGGACTTGCGAGTCTTAACGTTCTTTCAACACTTTTAGCCAGCCAACTAAAAGCTGCTCCAAAAAAACAAACTTTTGGAATTGAGATGAAGTTTCTGATTAATGGAAACTGCTGTAAAAACAACATACAACTCACAAGTAGATAAAAATGAGAATCTGTCATTATTTACTCAACCTCATGTTGTTCCAAACCAGTATGACTCGCTTTCTGCTGAGGAACACAGAAGATTAATCTTGAAGATATCCTTCACCTTTTCTCTTTTTCTCTCCATATATAATGAGAATAAATGAGAAGTGGGGTTACAACAAAATGACCAAAAAACATCATATGAGTATTATAAAAGTGATCTATACATCTTTTGCACTACAGTTCAAGCCTGCTAAAACCACATGAAAGCTTTTGGAGCAAAAACAACTTTTACACACAATCTTCCTCCCTCTCCAGTTAACTGAGAACCGTATTGCATACAGATGCATTAATTGTCGGACTAATCTTAAGGTTTTTAAATTGTGATTAAAATTAAGATTATTTTACTCTGTGGACACTCTTAAAATATAGTCCCCGGCCTGGTTAATTCCCCCGCTGACATGACATTTGTTCAGTAATGATGAGGTTCAATGCTAAATTTTGCATGTTCGGTTTTTCCAAAGTAAACGTCAGCTTGAGGTGGTTTTCATGGCTGTGGAAAGAATGGCTTCTTAACCCCAACTCCAGACTTTTGACATTCCTCACTCAAGGGAAGGTTTTTGGCTCCTGACAGATAGCTTTATGAATAAACATGCTTTGAGAGGGCTCACACCTGTGGAGACCGAAGAAATGATTAGCTTGTAGCGCAACCCTGCGTTTGCCTTAACATGCTATTCTATCAATGCAACGTTTCTTTGGATAGGTGACCAAAATTTTCTGGTGTTGCACAGACAAAAGATGTGGGTTTGAAACGACACTAGATTTACCAAATGATGACAAAAATTTGATTTTGGGGAAAACAATTTCTTTAAGATGTATGTTTCTAATTATAGGTGTAAATGTAATAATGCGTGTCCTTACTCACTTTAATAAATTGACTGTGTCAGAAGCAAAGATATCATATGTGAGGTTAAATAGATGGGTCAGTAGGTCATAAGGCCAGTGAGGGTGGAGGGGTGATATTGAAGTTAAAGATACAAACATGTATCCACTAGAGAATTAAATGGGTTCCACAGATATAAAAACATTGCTGACTTCACATAAGGGCTTTAGATCATGATTTAGAAACCCTTTCAGTGTGCATGTTTACCGTAAATACTGTCATATATCTGTAAATTTAGTTGAGTGGAAAAATTCACACTACTACCTCACCCAGACTTGTATTGTGGTCCTTTTGAACAAGCTAAAAATAGCTTAAAAAATGTTTGCTTCAAAAGACGGCAACTTAAAATTGCTGCGATAGGTCTGTGTGCCTAGAAATAGCTTGCGGTTACTTGCGTGTCACATCATAGAAGGCCTTGAAATGTTTTAATTTGGCTTCCTATTACAGTCTTCGAGCGTCTGAGCGTCATGTATAAAGAGGCTTTATTGCAAACAGGTCTAGTCGTCATGCTGTGAAAAATCCTCTACCGATACACTAGTCTGCATTCCCAGTCTGTAGCTTCAAGCTATATACAGTCGTCTGTTAACATGATGGCACGGTCGAATGCCTCCCTATCCTCAGTGATAATGAGTGCCGGAGTTGATTTACCACTTGTAAAATCCTTATTTCCTGCTTCTCTTGTTCAATTACTTTTCCAGATTATGTATCTGCTTTCTACTATGTGCCAACTATGTGGCTAATTCGTATGAATTTGTATGATCTCATTTTGCTCCAGTGGCGTTAGGGTTAGGATTGAGTCTTTATTGTTGCTTTTTTCCAATAATTGTACATTTTTGCACACCTTGTAAAATACTTGTTTTATGACTGTTCATACTTGTTTATACTGTTCTATTAAAAATATCAAATTCAGGTGACGTTATGCCTATAACAAGCTGAGTATTTAGGGTAAGAAAAATACTAAGTTCCCATTTACATTAATGCATTTGGCAAACACTTTTATCCAAAGTGACTTACAGTTCATTATACTATACTTTTTTTTCTGAGTATGTGCAATCCCTGGGATCAAACCCATGACCTTGGCATGGTTATCGCCAAGAATATATTGACATTTGTACTGCAAAACAAGACAAAAACATTATCTGTGAATTTATTTTCTCAGTTAACCATGACCTGGCAAATCTAACAAACATAATAGTTGTCCCAAAGCTGTTGAACCCTGCAAACTCATGCATTAATCATACATTTTTACTCTATTCACACTCGTTTGTCTTTTCCCAGTGGAGGCAAACACGGTCAGCGAGAGTGCAGAAGTAGTAGACGTTCCTTCTTCAATTGCCACCAATGTGATCGGCCAGAACACCGATGTTCCAGCGACCAGCTCTTCAGAACTGATGTGTGAACGTTCTTGTGAGGAACTGGCCAACCTCTTCCAGGAGCTCAAGGGTCTAAGAGTTGTTGTAAGCAACCTCATCGACGGTTTGCAGAAAGTAGTAAGTGATGTTGCTTTGACATATTTAGATGTATTCGCTGTAAAATCTAGATCTGAGTATATTTGAGGCTTTACATTGTAAGGTAAAACTCAATAGTTTTCCTGGATTTGCATTTATTAAAGTCTATCAAATTCCATTGACTTCCAGGTCTAAATGAGATTAAGACATACCTAGACATCTTAACTACTGTAATTGAGAAGACCCTGAGCTTCCTGCCTTTAGGAAGATTGTTGATATAAGCTGATTTTGTTAAATGTAACACAAACCAGAAGTCACTGCAGCGGGAGGAAGTTTCTTTTACAGTTTCCGAGCACATAAACAGGGTAATTGGACCATAATTTGGACCATAATTTGGTATCTGCCCAGTGCCCACATACCTGTGGCATGAATGTGAATGCAGTGAACCATTTGCTGTTCCAATAACCTAGTAATCTGCCTACTGAGGCAACGTTTTAAGTCACCATAGGCATCTTTTCAACATTAAGCTTTTCTGAAACTTGATTAAGAATTACTTATTCCCAAATACTTTGTTTTGGACAGAAAAGTGAATCCTTGGCGAAGTACAAATGTATTTATTTGTATGCTGAAATATATACATACAACATAAATAGTTCAGTGTATTAAAAAATTATTCTTTTACTCAAAAGTAGTGTGTGCAATATATATTTTTATTTTAATTTACACTGGTAGCTGACTAACATAATGTTAAACACTTATTTATGCTAATGCTAAATTATATGCTAATACAATTTTACCTATAATGTTTGGTTACATTTGTAGGACAGTAAGGTTTTGGAAAAAGCTTATCGTGAAAATGTACAGCTATTTTGACTATTCTGGCTAACATGTAGACTTTCCACTCAATGATGTCCCATCCCAGCATGAAAATGAACTGTTGTGTAATCTATTTCTAACTGAATTTTTTAGACAGAGGAAAACACGGTGATGAAAGAGGCGCTAAATAAGATGCAGAATCCATCTGAGCAAAGCATGTGTTGGCAAGACGGGCGTTTGTTTGAAGATAAAGAGGACTGGGTTGTTGATAGCTGCACTAAATGTACCTGCCAAGAGGGAAAAGTTGTTTGCCGTCAAATCACTTGCCCTCCAGTGGCATGTGCCAATCCATCCTTCATCGATGGGGAATGTTGTCCGGTTTGTCTTCGTAAGTGCGTAGACCAACACAAACTGATACATTTTCCAGTTGTACATTTTCTTATGGTGTTGTGTATTGGTTTGTCTAGCAATGGACAGTGATGACGGCTGGTCTCCATGGTCGGAGTGGACACAATGCACGGTCACTTGTGGAAGTGGTACCCAGCAGCGGGGACGTTCTTGTGATGACACCAGCAATACATGTTCTGGACCTTCAATTCAGACACGCAAGTGCAGTTTGGGAAAATGTGACCGCAGAGGTACGAATACAACATTGCTTGTGTTTTATTATTGAACAGTCGAGTTTCACTGGGTCCTGTTTACTTAGAATTGAATATAGAGGACCATTGTTTAAATTCACAGAATCTCATTGTCTAATTCTCACAATTTACATTCTACGAATACATAACACGTCCCTTTAAAAAAAAAGTGTAAACATAAAAAATATAGTCTATCTAAAATTATAGTCATAGGCCTATGTAGTGTGACATCACTAATATACATCATTTATACATAATCACCACCTTGTAAAATAGTTTTTTTAATTTGCTATTAAAAAACCTTTGCACACAGGTTTCACACACAAGTTTATGTGAATGAATGTTTAGTGAATAAGCCCTGCTCCCTTTTGCATACTCAGTTCGTCAGGACGGAGGCTGG
Source organism: Beaufortia kweichowensis (assembly GCA_019155185.1). Lineage (NCBI taxonomy): Eukaryota > Metazoa > Chordata > Actinopteri > Cypriniformes > Gastromyzontidae > Beaufortia > Beaufortia kweichowensis. Next base: position 11,350,799 of record CM032808.1, read on the forward strand.
AGCTTATGGTCACCCTGGTCCTCCTGTTCCGTGACATGCGGAGAGGGACTGATCACTCGCATCCGCCACTGTAATGCCCCTGTACCACAGAGAGGTGGAAAAGAAACACTGTGCCAGGTGAGGCCCTGCCCGGCGATCGTGTCCCAACAATGCAAAAATTCACCCCAAGAGCTGTTCAGATCTGAAGTGGAAAAAACATAGCATGTGTGACGTCATTTCTTCCAGGGATTATGTTATCATCAGGGCAGGGAGGTACAAAAATTGCTGGTAATTTAAATCAGGGATTATGGGCAAGACACTTATGACATGCCCAATGAATAAGATTCATCTCTGAGACACAGCAGATGACTGGAAACACCCTCGATTTCTCCAATCAAAAGGCCTTGGATGGGTTTGCATGCCTTTTACTGCATACAATATTTAGTGCCAGGAGAAACAGAGATCTGTGGGCATTGTCCTCATTGCTGATGATGGGCATTTATTTGTTATTTTCACATTAGCAGTGGGTAAGCGCTAAGAGTGCAAAGTATTAATGTTATCACGTAACATAACATGAGGTTCCGATAAATCTCAAATTAATGATTTCAGCTATTTAAAAATTTGGTTGTCAACTTTGATCTTTACCTGGGTTTATTAGTCAGTCACTTCAACAATTCTTTGTAGGCTGCCTTTTAATAATAATATGTTGTGTTCTCTTAAAGTTTTATGTTTGGTTTTTACTATGCCATTGCTTAAATTGAACAATGACACAATAAAACTTGATCAGTGCAAATAAATACAAAACTAATACAGAGCAGATGGACTTATTTACTTCACTAATGGTGCCTAGAACATCACATTATCAAATGTGTCAACATAAAAAATATAGTCATAGGCTATATAGTGTGACATCACTAATATACTGAATTATAATCTCACATTACCTATAGTTGATGGTGGATGGGGACCATGGTCTCCTTGGGCAGCATGTTCAGCAACATGTGGAGGAGGTCTGAAGAGCCGTGTTAGAGAGTGTAACAGTCCAGCTCCACAACACGAAGGAAGAAAGTGTCTTGGAGACTCCATCGAGAATGAAGTGTGCAACCGACACGAGTGTCCTATTGGTGGGTAATACTGTACATTCTCCATAACAAAAAGATATAGTTGCCTCGATGGTCATAAAAGTATTTTCCGTCTAGGGGTGGGAAAATGAATATGTGTTTAAAATACTGTGGCGATTTTACAGATGGCTGTTTGTCGAACCCTTGCTTTTCCGGAGTTGAGTGTAGCACAGATTCCGATGGATCTTGGGAATGTGGACCCTGTCCTAATGGTTACCGTGGCAATGGAACTTCCTGTGAAGATGTGAATGAGGTGTGCATAGTGATCAGATTGATTACATTTTTTTACAACAAAATTTACAACAATTTGTGGTTCTTGCTAAGGCAAACACAATTTCATAGCTATAAGTATAAAGAAAATATAAAATTTAGTGATCGACTTTGACTGAAATCTTGTCCAGCACAGTTTATACTGTGGGTATAAATTAGACAAATCCTGAGGCTTGTTGGCAAAGTATGCTATTTCTTTTTTAATTGTTTGTGCATAATGTTCAGAAGGAGAATTAAAGGCTTAAAGACTTACTTTAAAAGAGGGTATGTGCCAAATAGAGACCTGAATTTCATAGAGACGTTCATATAAATTAAGTCTGCACAGTTAATACTATTTGATTATCCAAATCCTAAATCAAGTTTATCTTTCTGTCTCTTTCTGGCGCAGTGTGATATGGTTTCAGATGTGTGTCATAAGGTGGGTGGCCTGCAGCAGTGTGTAAACACAGACCCTGGATTCCACTGTCTTCCCTGCCCCCCGCGCTACAAAGGGACTCAGCCCTACGGCATGGGAGTTGAGTCAGCTAAAACCAACAAACAGGTCAGTCACACAGACACAAATCTTGAATACCACCCACTAAATCTCTTTTAAGTTATCCCAACGTTGAGATAACGTTTTGGTTCATCTGTGTTAAAATACATATAATAAATTTAATATAAATTTCTTTGTTTTTCTTAAAAAGGTGTGTGAGCCTTACAACCCCTGCAAGGACAAAAGCCACAGCTGCCACAAGTATGCAGAATGCATCTTCCTGAGTCACTTCAGTGACCCCATGTACAAGTGTGATTGTCGTATTGGATACGCTGGAGATGGCATTATATGCGGAGAGGACTTTGATTTGGATGGATGGCCCAATCAGGATCTTCAGTGTGGAGCCAATGCAACCTACCACTGCAAGAAGGTACTACATAACCAAAGTCACTTTGCAATGCATCCGGGCAGCTATTTTACTGATATATCGAAAATCGCGAGCTGAGATAGCAATTAATTACTTGACATTACCCAACATTATCTAGTTATAAGTTTGTTTATGCTGATGTATAGAACATGCAAATATGACGGGGTACAAAAGTTTGAGATCACATGTGGGATTCAAAATTGAATTATTAAAAGAAACCTCATAATAAAAAATACATGATACCAAAAACAGACCAAGTTATTTTTTGTCTGTTTCGAGGTCATTAATCAAATAACCAAATTTGACATTGTGACATTGACCATGTTCACTCCTTTGCACAAAATGTCACATTTCTTGACACGCAAATTTCCAAAGTACACAGATGCTCTTTGGAAGATTTTACTCATGCTGGCATAACATGGAGTGTCACATGGTTTTACACAAACTTGTAGCATTCAGCTTTTGTTTTTAATAACTTGCCACTGTTTTGTAATAAATATCATTTTAAAATTTGCATTTTCGCTCGTGGTTTCAGACTTTTGGACTTTTCTCATCAGTTCAATGCTAACAGTAGAGCAGACTCTTTTGTAAAATCTCTTTGGCTCAACATTTTTTTGTTCAATTTAATATAAGCCAGACCTTAAAGTTAAGCTATGATCTGGTGACTGCTTTGAGAAGGTTGCTAAGAAATATAAAACAAAAAGAAATATATTTTAGCCTTAATAAAGCCCACAGGACAATGGCATCAAGGCAGGCAGGGGGCCCAAAGATCATTAAACAGAGGAATGATTTGATTTGGCTGAATGTTTACCATCTATTGTGCCTTTCGGAATTGTATATTTTATTTCTCTTAAATCTTAAATGTCTCTGCGGTTTCAGCAAGGGGAGGGGAAAACAAATGAAGTAATTACATCATTCTTCTCCTGTGATGAATAATAATGATTGTGTCATGATACACCACAGAGAAAAACCAGGACCACAATCTGCAAGACATCACAGTGCCGTAGCAAAGAGCCAAGCGAAAGGCAATAATGAAAGCATAAAATATGTGCACGTCATAAATAAAGGAAAATATTGGTGAAGCAGAAAATAAATTATCAGGAACTCATAACAAAGAAAGTCTGAATCTCTGACGTGGTTGATCTTTGATGTGGTGTATTTGATTTGGAGAACTTTTATCTTCAGATGGTTTCTGCAGGTCTTTTAGATGGTGTCTAAAGCAAATATGCAATAAACGTCTTTGTTGATCTCTGTAGGACAACTGCCCGACTCTTCCCAACTCTGGTCAGGAGGACTTTGATAATGATGGGCAGGGAGATGCCTGTGACAAAGACGATGATAATGATGAAATTGTGGATGAAAGGGTAAGGCACTTCTGAAGTTTATAGACTATTATGTCTTTACAAGCGATAGGAATATGAGATGTGTGTTGTGCTCATATGAATCCATGTCATAACCTTCTTCCAGGATAACTGCCCATTGATGTACAACCCCAGGCAGTATGATTATGACAAGGATGATGTTGGAGATCGCTGTGATAACTGTCCCTATGAACACAACCCGGCACAGACCGACACGGACAACAACGGAGAAGGGGACGCTTGTGCTATTGATATAGATGGAGATGGTATGAAATGTGGCTTTCGTTATAAGTTTCTGATCTGATTTTGATTTAGATTCTGTCAAACGTCTTTGTTTGCTTTTCAGAGATTCTAAACGAACGAGACAACTGCCCTTACGTTTACAACACAGACCAGAAGGACACAGATTTAGACGGTGTTGGAGATCAGTGCGATAACTGCCCCTTAGTCCACAACCCACAGCAGGTCTGATGAATTCCAGAAATCGAGTCCATTCTCAATCCAAACATCTTAATGATCCTATAAACATCATGTCACTATTATTTTTCTGTAGACGGATATAGACAACGATCTCGTTGGGGACCAGTGCGACGACAACCAGGACATAGATGAAGATGGACATCAAAATAACATGGATAACTGCCCGTACATATCCAACGCAAACCAAGCCGATCACGACGGAGACGGAAAAGGAGACGCTTGCGATCATGATGATGACAATGACGGCATTCCCGATGATCGAGATAACTGCAGACTGGTTCCCAACAAGGACCAACTGGACTCTGATGGTACTGTAAACATTCTGTGTTGTTAGTCAGTGTTGGATTAACAATTAGCTTTCTGTTAAAGAAATAGTTAACAAAAAGTGGAAATTCTATTATTATTACTCAGTCTTATGTCGTTTCAAACCTGAACAACTTTCTTCCATAAAACACAACAAAGAATTGTTGAAATCAGAAATGATGAAAAAACATCATAAAAGCTAAGCAAACTAAAATTGAAATCTGTTTCTCAAACAAACACATCATAAATCTTATGAACAATGCCCAAAATATGCTGTATAAATGACTTGGAAGAAAATAAGTATTTTAGGTTTGGCTCAGCATAAGTGTGATTAAATTATTTACCACATTTAAATTTTTCATTGAACTATTCCTTAAATAAAAATGAAAAACTAACATATAATGATTTACAGTCCAAAAGGTAATATATGCGCTCATAATTTGGCTTAGACTACATTTATTAAAGTTTTTGTTGACCATCTGACCCCAGTGTAAAGAACGTCTCCAGTGTGTTTGATTTATGATATCTGGCGCTGACACATTATGCAAACGGTTTCTCTGCAGAGCCTCAAGCGATAAACAGCATCGAGATTTTCCTCTGGGCTTCCCACACCTGTTTGTCTCGGTGCACAATCCTGCCTTCAATTTCTGTGTCGTGCAAGCCTCTATTGTTTCGGACGTTGCTCATATTTCCTATGAGGGTCTTCCAAGAATCTGTCTAATAAAACGAAAATCAAAGAGAAAGCATTAAAAGCAGGCAGATAAGAGATCCGTAAATTTCTCGCTGGCATCAGAAATGGCATAGAGTTGCGCACCGGGGTGGTTCTCTGTGGCTTTTGTGTTTTTGAGGTATTTCAGACCGATATACACAGTTTGACGTTAAAGCGTAAATGCTGAAATAAGTTCTCTGTTGTTAGGCCATGCGTACTTTCTTCTATATGAAGTGGATTTGAAATTTAAGTGGGGTAAAATTAACCTTGGCATTCCGAATGGTTTTCAGCGTCTCTCACACTCTCCAAATGTTAGTTGAAGCTGTCACGGTCTAACGGGAGAACGGAGATCTTTGAGTTTCTTTTGGCTTCGAGAACTGAAGTTCTCAAAGCTTTGGGAAAAGGCATTGATTTTCATTTTCCAGATGGAAAAATACCTCTTGGCTATGGCTGTACTGTGGTGCCAGTGGCCTGCAGATCAAATGATGAAATTATGTGAAGCTTAGATTTAAATTTTCTGGGTCATTGGATTTTGAGTTGAGTAGTTTATGAAGAGGTTTTTCATATAGCTTCGTATGACCTCATAAGCGCATTTGTATTTTATTCATTTATATTTTACCCCTAGGTGATGGTCGTGGGGACGCCTGCAAAACCGATTTTGACAACGACAGCGTTCCGGATATCTTTGACGCCTGTCCGGAAAACAGTGCCATCAGCGTCACAGACTTCCGGAAGTTTCAAATGGTTCATCTTGACCCCAAGGGCACCACGCAGATCGACCCCAACTGGGTTGTTCGAAACCAGGGCAAAGAACTTGTGCAGACTGCCAATTCTGACCCTGGCATCGCAGTGGGTAAGTGATGTGTGCCAGTATAAAAATTTCCAAAAAGTTTCCAAAGTATGGTAATGCTGATTTTGGGATTTGATCTTCTTGGTCAGGTTTTGACGAGTTCAATGCAGTGGATTTCAGCGGCACCTTCTATGTGAATACAGACCGGGATGATGACTATGCAGGTTTCGTGTTTGGTTACCAGTCTAGCCGGCGCTTTTACGTAGTGATGTGGAAACAGATCACACAGACCTACTGGGAAGAAAAACCATCCAAGGCCTTTGGCATCTCTGGCGTTTCCCTCAAGGTAGTCAATTCAACCACAGGAACTGGGGAAATTCTACGCAATGCTTTATGGCACACGGGCAACACAAAGCAACAGGTGAACGTTCGCTTTACTTTTATCAGTTCTGACAGGTTTCCTTTTCATGCCATTACATGCAATAAACTCTCCAGTAAATTCAAACGTTTCATGGCATTGCTCCGACGTAGCACTTAAAATGATGGATGACTTTACCGTGCATCATTTAGGTGCGCACTCTGTGGCACGACCCAAAGAATATCGGTTGGAAAGACTATACTGCATACCGCTGGCATCTCATCCACAGACCAAAGACTGGCTTCATTAGGTATAGACTCTGAGACATACATATTATTCATATAGTGTTTGTTTTAACTTGTACTCAGTGTCTTCCTCTGTTTTTCTCCAGAGTCGTTGTGTATGAAGGCAAGCAAATAATGGCAGATTCAGGTCCCATTTATGACAAGACGTTTGGCGGTGGGAGACTTGGATTATTTGTGTTCTCCCAGGAGGCCGTCTTTTTCTCTGACCTCAAATATGAATGCAGAGGTAATCACATTTGTCTTCCATTTCAAAGTGCAATTATGATTACAATATCTTATTCATCTTCTGATCTTTCTCATTTCGGTTTTTCTATCTTTTTATGCAGATAATTGAGTTGGATCAGAAAACATATTTCCTGCCATCGACTTTATCAAAGCCAAATCAGATAAATGCAGTGCCTTCAATAAGTGACCATGTAAGTGGAATACTTGCATCCAAAGACAATAAATGCCTTCAAGAAGCGTTGCATGGACAATAGCAAAGATTTTAATGTAGGGTTTGGTCTTTTTCCATTCTCAGTTAAATGTTGCACAATTAATCTTGTAATGCCACAATGAGTCCTGCCATCTTGAATATAAATCCATTAAGGGTTTGCAGTTTTTCATTTCACATTATTTAGTCTTGGGTGTCTTTCTAATCGTTCTCATGGAAAGAAATTTAACATGAGTTTTTGTGTTTGTTGCAAGCCTTTAGGGAGATGTATTAAATTCAGACTTTTACTACTATCTACTGTAAGTTATTTGTCTTTTTTCTATGCAAGTCTGTTAGTTAACTTTTCTTTTTGTATTTTCTTTTGCTGACAAATTGTAAATACTTATTTATTTGTTTACATTGACATTTTTTTAAAAAGGATGTTCTGTTTGTTATCATTTTGCATTCATGATCATAGTACAGTAAGGCTCACATGGGCCATTACTGTATGTGAATGTGAAGAGGGAAAGTGTGTAATGTTAGTTTTAGTAGCGTTAAAATGTATTAGTTTCATTAGCTATGTGGTTTCTGTACAGAATCTACATGGAATATAGCCAACGCTTAGCATTCATGACCCCAGTAACCCCAACAGGAGAGACGTACCATTCTTTCATCCATAATGCTGATAAAACCCAATTTCAGATTGACCTAGAAAAAGAAATTTATTATATGACCATCTTTCATTCATCCTTAAACTCTATCAGAAATGAGGAGAAGGAAACACCAGTGATTTGATATCAGACTTCATGTTCTTCACTTATACGCTTCACAGCACTTCATGAACAACTTCATTCTTGATTGTAAGATTCAGGATTCATATACAGTGTATGGCTTGCTGCTAGTCACATTTTTGTTTTAGGAATCATAAATGTTTGTATCAACTAACAAACAGTTGTTTGATATTTTCTCACTCATATTCATTGGCAAAATTGTGATGAAATTACTTTTGTCAATAAAAATATATACACAAACTACATTGTTCTACATTGTAGTACATTGTATTTTTTCAATTTGGGATGTGTTTTTTAATGCACAAGTCCAACATTGATATTTTTATAAAGAATAAATAAACTGTACTTTCAATAACCTTCTTTTTTTATATTTTCATAATATTGATTTATATTTACTTAACCTAATAACTGTGACTGCACATATTCAGAAAACACAAGAAAATGTTTAATGTTTTTAATGTTAGATTTTCATTTAAAATGTATATATTTAAAAATATAGTTTGTCATGATTAGAATCATACCCACAATAAATAATGACAGTAGTGGTGACAAAATAATCAGCATTTTTAGCAAGTTTTAATAAAATTTTAGTCTTTGTTTCTATTATACACAACAAAAGACTTAACATGCTGTTGTTTCATACGGTTCTTGTGGTATTTAAAAACACCCACAAAATTACTGGTGTAGCCTATAGCCAACTTGATTTATTAAGTGTGCCTTAATAAATCAAGCCAATATTTGGGATAAACAAAAAGCCCAGTAGTGAGGAAAGTGTACATTTTAAATGAGTGCTTGAATTGACTAAAGCAAACAGAGGCACAGACTTCTAAATCTGTTCTGAATCATCTAACCATATCCAGTTTTGGTAGTGTTTATTCCCTTCCATCCGCTGATCCTTTGGAACATTAGAGAAAACAGTGCTTGGTAGAATTAAGAAGGCATGCTAGCCTCCAGAAATGCTTCTCTCAGAATGAATGCCCACTTTTCAATGCTTTCAGATGCTGCTCCGTGATCTACGACGCATGCAAAGAGCGATGTGGTAGCAATACACGTGTGCCAGTGTGTTTTGTATGCAAGCGGTTGACACAACAGTGTAATCAGGGGTAATTGCCGTGTTAAATCTAATGATCATGCCACATAGCAACAGGAAAACAGGATATTGGTAACAGAGGACACAGAGACATGCAGCTTTCATCTGGGTTGTTTGTGTTTCATGAAAGCAAAGAATTTTTAGAAAATGGAGCGAGTCCTGAAACGTCATCTTTGCGCTCAATATGCATACATGAAAACATTTGATTTCCCTTAAGTTTTAATTCTCAGTGTTATTTAGTGGCTCTTTAAAGGTAACCAGCTGTATTCACAAGTCACGGTGCACTGCAAAGCCTATCACAGAACCTTATGCGTATTAAACACTTAGACTCATCTGGAGGAAACTGAACAGGGTGTCTCATGAGGAGACAGCAGACATAGTTCTTGTTGCATAGCACAGGCGTGCTTTCAGAGTCCAACTCTGATTTAAAAGAGATCTCAGGGGAGACTTCTAAGAACTTAAACGTAAGCCTCTGTTTCTGGAAAGAGCTGTTGTAATTGTAATACTTTGTTTGATTTAGCACCTAAATAATAAAAATGAAAAGTTTGAGATGTTGCAGACCACAGTGTTCCTTACTGTTTCGTACAACTCATTGGTTGTACGGTTTTCAAGACTGTAACTCACATATTACCCTTTTACGTACTACATATTACAGAGTTACCAAAAATCTATTGATTTAATAACACTGAATAAAATAGAAAACCGTAAATAAGTATATTTTTGTCATAAAATTATTAAGACAATTTTAGGGGTTTATATTAAATCTGCAAACATAAAAATGTTTACATATTAGATCAGATGACTCAAATGATGACATCATTGGATCAATTTCACAGTGTAGATCTATGTTTTTGGAAGGGTCTATTTATTGTTTCAGGCATTTATAGTTGAGTAGTTTGGTGTATTTCAGGCACCAAAACAAAGTCTAAAACATAAACTTGCTTCTCCCCTTTAAAAGCAATGAAGCCAGCCAAATGGTGACTCCTGCATATATCTCTGAATTTAATCCTTGTTGTAGAAGATGGTTCAGAAGTTCAATGTCAGACTTTTCACATTACCTCCTTTATCTCAGGTGAATTGCAAAACCATAAGATACTGTGTTACTGTGCAATGAGCTCAAGGTTGATCAAATATAGCAACAATTTCCAAAAATCAGCACACCAAACTGGAAAAGCTGAGCTGAAAAGTATGCAGAAAGAAAGACGAAACCTCTTTATCACATCGGTATGTTTTTTAAAGGAGTTTGTCTGCTGATGTTGTCATTGCTGTTCCAGCAGGATTGAATGCAGAAGAGTAATGGGCCATGGTGAATAGATGGAGCTTGGAGAGCGTTCCAATGCTGTTTTCGAGCTGAACGGTGCATTTCCTTTCAAGACCAAGAAAAAGACAACCTGCTAAGTCCATTTGTTTTAACCACCCCTTTAAGAATGATTGCTTTCATCCGATGAGCGGTGAGAGAATTTGGATAAGAAAACATTTTCCATTCCATGTTTCTTCTAATTCCTCTGCAGAAACACCAGCTGTCTATATGCGCCAAAATGGGGCCATGTTGCAGTAAAAGTACTTTTATGGAATTATGAAAAGTTTACGAATTTGCTATATCTTCTGCAGTGACCACATAAACAACGAGACAATATAGTGATGTAATGTGCGCTACTTTGTTGTTTTTGAGTGATAACACCATTTGGCTGTTAAGCGAGCTAATTAATGAAAAACGCACAAATGTTAACAGGTTTTCCTTGAAGACCACACCATGGAGACTCACAATTCCTTATGGCAATACAGAGACCAATAAAATCATAAACCATAACCTCATGTATAAATATTATAGACCAATTAGCACATTAAAGATGGAGAACTTTCAGATATGTTCTGCTATGTTCCTTGTGGCCAAACAGAACAGTTTGTTCTAAAGACACTCTTATAGTTTGTACATATATCAACAACAGTTTACTAAATGTCTAATTATTTTATCTAAACAACTTTACAATCAGCAGAGACACAAAGATCAGTCATCATTAATTACCATCATTATTCATACTTTTCTTACAGCCAGAATCGCTTTTTGAAGTAAAGAGGTCTTGGAGAAAGGAATGTTGGGCATGACATTGTTGTTTTACTTTAATCCAAAGGTCCAAAAATGGCTTTTTCATTGACTTTTCAAATGGCTTTTCCAACACTGGACTTCATCAAGATTCCATGTCCTAATACATGCTGTTCTGTTTTGGAAACCAACAAAGTTTGATTACGATTAACAACAACTTGTATCCAAGAGCTCCTCAGCTCATTAACAAACCAGCTTAAGCAAATGGAAAAACTATTTCATTCCATTTCATTCATAAATAAATTTGTAAGTCATCTACAAAGGTAACATGCTCATTGTAAATGTGTTTGATGTTAGTGCAAACAACTTAATCAAAAACACCAGTCTGACTTCACTACTGGCAGGCAAATAATGATGAATTAATCCAGAGTGGTTGCCAGATTTAATGTTTTGAAGATGGAGTGACAACAAAGCCCAGCGTTCATTTCTGTACACGGCAGAAATGCATCTTCTCAGTTGTCATTCAAAGACATGGCAAATTAATTATATATGATTTAAGGTTCATCAAAAAGATATTAGCACTGCCACAAACTGGCCATACAATGAGCTCATCAGCACATTGAAACACAAGTTGTCACGTTTCTGTGTGTAAGCCAGTCGTCTGTCTGGGAGGTTAAGATGATTAGCACTCCTTTCAAAACACTGAAAAAGGTGCTGAGGTCATGAAGAAAGGTGGCAAATTACATTAGGAAAGCTTTACATGACGCAGACCCGTGTATGCTTTGAAACTTCAAGAAGTGTGTATTAAGGAAATAGCCAAAGTCGTCTGGAGCCATTCTGAAGCTTCGTGGAAGAAAAACAGAAGTCTCTGCCAGCACAACTCTCATTCCACATTACATATTCAAATATGGTGTGTTAATATGTGTCATATCAGGTTTGACATTAACTATGGATGTTGTGTGACTAAATAGCAATTGTGATTCAGGGATTTAAATATGCTTGTGCTTGTACTACAAAAGGTTCTCCACAGCAATGCCATAGAAGAACCATTTTTAAGACTATTTTAAGACTTTAAGAAATTAACATCATGATGATTTTGACAAATATCTTTAGGTACCACAACTGCAAAAAGGTTTTAGTAGGGATGGGCAGATGGGTACTTTCGAATTTCATTAATTTTATTTATTTAGCACAAAATTTAATGTATTTGCATTTTATCTAAAGTAACTTACATTGCATTATACTATACATTTTACAGTACGTACCATCCCTGGGGTTGAACCCATGACCTTGCCATTGCTTGCATCATGCTCTAACCACTGAGATACAGTAAAGATGAAAGATAAAATAATGATAAATGTTATTAATAATTGTGTAGGACATGTTTTTGCTTGTCTGAATGAGCAAATGCTGGAAGTATCAGTATCAAATTGAAAATAACTGTCAACTAAAATAAGTGGTTTTCAGTTAAACTGTCCCTTTAACTGAATAAATATGTCCTTTAAGCTTTTGTTGATACCAAATACTCCTTTTCACTTATTCTTTATTTCATTATTCTTAAAGTTAACCACAGAGAACACTTCCAGAGACTGCCAGTGGCCTTAAAAGACGATGACATAAATCATCCTTATTTCTCCAAGGAGTTTACAAAATGCATGTTCAGCCCAGCTCTGTTAGGACTAAACCCAGTATAACTGCTCCTGTGAGGTGGACCTGCCAGCAACAATGCCTTTTCCAGATGTTTCCAGAACGCAGTTTGCTTCTCTGGACCATAGACTACACGACCCAAGTCAACTGCAGAACGTGCCACATTGAGCCAGGAAAGTTCTTCTGCTTTCAACCTGAAACATATGCACATATATGCTGCATGTGGCCCCAATCAATGACGTGCCCTGAAAAGCACAGCTGAAAACATACACGCGAGGTTGCAGCTCTTGCCAAAACACGCACACCGCCTTAAGAGCGAGCTGCCCGGCGGTTACATGGCGTCAGGGCACATGCGCATCACTGAGGATGGCAAACAAAACCCAGCTGTCAGATGTGTCCTGATCTCACTTTCAGCTCTGCGATGTTGCAACATAAGCCTGGGAACTTTAGGGGCACTGGGATGGTCAAAAACAAAGCACAAGAAGACAGAAACTGTACTGCCAAACATTGGATTTGAATTTAAAGTAATATTTGACATTTATAAACAACACTACTAAGTGGTTAATTTTCCTTTGCTTATGTCTTTTCTCACCAAAGGAACCAAGCGTGCCAGAACTGCCACTGGTGCCCTTCAAAAACAGGATGCGTGACACCCCTGACGCCAACCATTGAGACAAAATATTGACTCTGGCTGAAGCCCCAGAAGTCCTTTAGATGTTAACTTCCTGTCTGAGAAGCTATGTCATGGATACAGAGAGGTAAATCTGTGCAGTCCAGAAGCCAAGCGATAGACTTTAAGTGGAGACTAACAACATCATCTCCTTTGAATTATGTACTAACCTCACGTTGAATATTTGGGAATGGACATAAGTTCTTGTTTTTAAAGGACAGTACATTTAATTCCTCTGTCTTTCTTTTAAGCCAATAACTGGAAACAAAAACCTTAAGAAAGTGGAATGCTTTGAAGCATTTATGCCTCTCTGCTGTTCATTTATGCGCACAGGTGTAAATCAACAGCAGCGGTGAAAAAGCCACCGATTAATCTTCATTTTGTGTCTGCCCTTTGACGTAAGAGATTTTGCAGGTCTTTACAACATCTGAAAAAATAAAAAAATATGTATTATGGCACAAGCCATGGAAACGCATTTTGTATAATGAGAAAAGCATGTCAAAATGGCTTTAAACAGTAGATGAAAACCTAATGGTAGCCACATAAAACAAAATGCACACAGCACAATAAACACTACAATTCTCCAAATGACAACTTCATGGTTATATATAACAAGAAAACTACAGCTACTACTGCAGACGGAGGTACTGTTGGAATGCATGCCATGAAACAGAAACAATAAATTTTATTCAGGTTTAGGGTTTTACAGTTTCCAAGACATGGTTTAAAGAACTTTAATTCTATATTTTTTTATAATCATACAGAAACGTTTGTAATACATATATATGTGTATGTGTGTTAATGTGACAGATATTTTACTATACACTCCCATGAGACTAGGTTTTAAACACTTTGAACAGTATGTGACCTTTGAAATACCACACCTATGCAACATTTTCAGGTGAATTTTGTTACTCATTGTATTTGGAGGCACAGTACCCTCTAGTGGTCATTTAAAGTGGCTTCATGTTCAGTAATAGGGTGATCTAATCTAATTTAAGAAACAACCATTGAAAACATTGATTTTTATGTCTTCTGCTAAGCTGGAGAATATTGTCAGCATTATAGTTTCCATGCATACTTTTAATAATACATTATTAGATACAATTCCGCAATATCAGTGAGTATTTGTTAATTTTTAGTCACTAGAAAAACATTTTTGTCTATGAATCTATTAATCTTACTGTCAGTGATGTTTTTTACTGCAATAGTCTAAGTATGAGGCTGTGTAAGAGAAACAGCCTTGAGTACTGATGTTCAGATCTGGCTCAAGATCTCACATTTCACTCGATCATCCAGAAATAACCCAAAGGAGCTGAACAGAACATAAAGGAAAAGGTTTTATTTTTATTTTGCTCAATAACTAATGAATATTTAAAGCTTACAGTCAAAGTAAAGTGTATTTATAGAGCAAAAGTAAAACAAGTTAACCGCAGTTCTTTATTATGTTACAGAGACGTATAAATGAACAACACACAAAACTGACAGAGATTACACAATACACAGATCAAGAGAAAGGATCTGATGTTTAGTGGCAAGTTATTCCATAACTTTGGACAAACAACAAAAGGCACGATCACCTTTAAACTTTAACTGCGAGACAGGTGTGGACAAAAGTAATTGATTTGTAGATCTGAACAATAGGGAAGAGTAATAAAAGCAGACAGATAGGGCAGTTGGAACAAAACACTTTACTAAACAAATAATGTTAAACGAAAAAAAAATTCTTAACATGAATCCTATACTGGATGGGTAAACAGTGCATTATGCCCACAATTTTGCCATGTCACCGTAGGGAGTTATGTAACATTTCGGACTACTGTGCATCTGTGGCATTAGCTACAAAATGTGCACAGACCTGTTACTGAGATAGTCATCTGCACTAAACTCATGCAGGGTGGAGCTTTGTTTTTAAAATAAAGAAACATGTTGAAAGTCAAAGGATGGGAAGTTATTAGAGATGTCTGATATACTGTACGTCATCTGACTGTCAGATTACTTAAATGCTTGTTGGGCTTTACCCTTCAGTTACCAAATATAATGAATAGGGAGGGAGAAGTGTTACCAAGCAATAATACTGTATTGCTAAATACTGTAACAGCTGAATGATTTATTTTAGTACTTGTGTGTCTACAAGTATAATAATGCATAATACTCCAGCTTTTAAATGTATTGCTCAGATGATAGATTGAGGGTTTGAAGCCCGTTAAAATCCAACAGACCATCTCACAACACACATACCTTCACAGAAACCAAAGACTACAGAGGTCTACTGATGTTTACTGAAAACAAAGGCTTTTTGATACATAGATGGGGGTCGTGAAAGGTTTCTCATCGGCTAACACATTGTTTGAGGTCACTTTCCAAAGCTTTTGTCATCCCAGTAAGACCATTCAACACCCAGCACCAGTCTAACCAGTTTTACCAGGTAACTGAAGATACCTACATGTATGTACAGTCCGTACTTAGTCAATGATCTCATTTGATGACATCACTTTGAAACACAGTGTATTGTCTGCCAAAGACAACTGTTTTACAGTATCTGTCCTTCAGATGCAAATTCCTCGTTTACCTAACCGGGTGTGTCGTGATAACTGTGATGAATAGACCTGAGCTGGGTGAGACGTAAGAACAAGACGTCACGAGCCTGTTCATCGCAAAATTCCGAAACATACTACAGCGAAGGGTTAAGTCATGAATATTAATTATTAGATGCTGACGAAGCGCAGCAACGCTCCAATAGATAAACGCGTTCGTGAATATTAAATGAGTAGGTTGACTCATGAATATTAAGAATAGAGCCCTCGCCGTAGTACGATTAGTAAACGCGCCTGTCACATCAGCGTGGCAACACCGGCAGGAGACAAACAGGAAATTAGGATAAAAAAGACAGTGTTGTCTGCCTTCACCAGTGGTGCTCGTTTAATACATTTACCGGTCACATATTTAGCCGCTGTTTATTCAGAGGAGACAATGATTCAGTGTCTATCGGGAAGTTCGTGTATGCGTGTGATAGACGGACACAAGTCTACGTGGTACTTTTTGGTGTTGGTGCTGTCGTATGTTTTATATTTGATATTCGGGGCGCTGGTGTTCTCCGCGGTGGAGTTGCCGTATGAGGAGAGGCTTCGACAGCAGCTCCGGACCGAGAAAGAGCAGTTTTTACAGGATAATGAATGTGTGTCCGATGAGAGACTTGAGCAGTTTTTAATGAGAGCATTAGAAGCGAGTAATTACGGTGTGTCGGTTTTACAAAATGCCTCCACTAACTGGAACTGGGACTTTACATCGGCGTTGTTCTTCGCCAGCACGGTGCTTTCTACGACAGGTGAGAACAGACTTTTTGTTATTGATTTACACTATAATGTATCATCTGTGGTCCTGTACGTCCTTTCTATAAATATTTACTCATGGGTAGAGATGACAAAGCGACGCCAGTCTCTGATGTCATCTCTACAGTGTAAGGTCGACCTGTCCTTTCTCTAAGATGTCCGATATGAGCATCAGACTGTCAGCTGACGCCTTTACTGTACTGTATGACAGGCTGGGATTGTGTAGTGTTGTGAGACGATACAAAATGTACTGTAAAATGTCATTGAAACTGCTGTAATAATTCTTCCTACAGCATATTAGCAAAAAATTTGTCTCTCTGTAAAGTAAGGAACTCTTTTGGCATGATTATTAATTAAAACTTTGCCATAACGTATGTTGAAGTAGGTGTGGATGATGAGTAAGTGACAATAAATATTGAAAATAAAAACTATTTTCTAAAAATAAATGATCTAAAATTAAGCTAGCTGTAATTTACCCCACTTCAACCCCACTTAGGACACCTCAAGGCATTATTGATTTAGGAATAAATTAAACATTATGTTCACCATTTGTGAACCTTTTTGGTTACAAATGAAGACAACCGTTGGAGGTTTTACTATATTTATTATAAGTATGTTCTAATAAAAGCAATGACACTAATGCACCTGCTTGCATATTAACATCCCCGTGATGTCCTGGTGGCTTTGTTATTTATTTAGGGTGTTTGAAGGATAAGCATGCAGTGTATAGTGTTTCCAAAGGTTATGTAACTTAATCCAGCAGGATTTAATTACCACCACAGGTAACACTATAAAGACCTCTTAAATCCTGGAGACAGTGTTAAAGCTGTTCATTTGAGTTTCTGATTGTTATTAATGTAATTGTTGGATGAAAGCTGTAACTAAAACCACTGTCTCAGAATATACAGATGACCCATTTCAACATCAGCTTCATTTTTTTTGCAGGGTATGGCCACACCGTGCCCTTGTCGGACGGGGGTAAGGCCTTCTGTATCATTTACTCAGTGGTGGGAATCCCGTTCACACTTCTGTTCCTGACTGCAGTGGTGCAGAGAATAATGGAGTTCAGTACTCGCAGGCCCGTGGACTGTCTGCACCGGCGCTGGGGCATGTCCAAACCTCTGCTGGCAGCCGTGCACGCTTCCCTGTTGGCTATTATTGTTCTCTCCTGCTTCTTCCTTATACCCGCTATCATCTTCTCAGTCATGGAAGAAGATTGGAATTTCCTGGAGTCTTTCTATTTTTGCTTTATCTCTTTAAGTACTATTGGTTTGGGCGACTATGTACCAGGAGAGGGCTACCATCAGAGGTTCAGAGAACTATATAAACTGGGCATAACCTGTAAGTGCACAGCCAAAATAATATAAAGTTAATTTGTTTTTACAACCGTAATATAATAATTGAATATTCTTTAACATACGTGCATATCTAAAGGCTCTGTAACTTATTATTACATAAAAATGTATTGCATTTTAGGCCAGGCCTGTAATAACATGCATGGATTTGCAAAATAGGAGCAAACAGTTTTTTTTTGCATGTGTTTCAATTTCTTCCGTGCAGTTTTAGGCTCCTGGCAGTACCACTATAGACCACAAGGGGTCGCTGATTGTCCGTGTTTAAAACCTCTAGCATGTATACTGTAGTCTGCTGTTTGCTCATTTTTGCTCATCCAACATTTTTAAAACTTTCTGTCTCTTTCCAATACAGTCTACCTGATACTGGGTTTGATTGCTATGTTGGTGGTTCTGGAAACCTTCTGTGAGCTGCAGCAGATGAAGAAGCTCAGGAAGATGTTCTACATGAGGAAGCAGAAGACAGAGGACGAATTAAACATTGTGGATCACGATCATCTCTCATTCGCCTCTGTATCCGACCCGGCGGCATCTTTTAAAGAAGATAAGACTGATTTATTTCCTGACGATATGATCACTGCTTCACCCACCGCTACCTCTAATGGACAGATGGACCGATGAGATATTGTGACCATCCTTAAGTTCTGTGTCTAGAACTAAAAATATTTATCAACTAAGAGCATAAATATAGTGTGATTATACTCTGCTGTAAAATTAATGGAAGCATACTGTAGATACTTGAAATACAGGCTGACGTTATTATATTGTAAAAAAAAAGGATGGTACCATGACACACTTTGGACAAAACTGTCCAAACAGCTACTGATCTGAAAAATGTCATATGGTCACATGGTCGATAAATATGTGACTTATGATAACATTTAGTGATCGTTAAAGGGATAGTTCACAAAAAAATCTGTCATCAGTTATTCACCCTCATGTCATTTAAAACCTTTATGACCTTTTTTCATTTGTGCAACACAAAATAAGATATTTAGAGAAATTTCTCAGTGGTTTTGGGTCCATACAATGGAAGTACAGTAATTGGGGCCAATGTTCTTTGATTACTTAAAAATATCATGTCTAGGTTCAGAATGACAAGAGGATGAGTAAATAATGAAAGAATTTTCATTTTTGGGTGAACTATCCTTTTAAGGGGTCAAAGACTACCTTGACATATTTAATGTACTGTTCTTATTACAGGGTGACTTAAAAGAAAAGAATAGTGTTTATTGTATTTTTGCTGTTGTATGAATGCAAATCACGTATTACAGTAACTAGTTTTATTAATGTCACTTAGTCATTGCCAAATTGCTTTTTACATTGCTTTATTGTTTTAAATATACAGGGGCAGGTCCCTGCTGAAATTATGTATAAGTCTGTATAATTGTACAAAAGTACTACATAAAGGGAAGTAAACCAAATTTTTTTTATTTAGTAGAGGGACAATCAAAATGAAAAATACTCTTTTAAAGGGATTTTTCCCTATAAGCTATATTGGCTCTTGGGAAAGAGTAATGTTTAATACGGTAAGAGTTGTCCTCCACCTGGGGGTGATGTTGAGCATTTGCGTGCCCTGACTATTGTGTTGTAAGGAAGGAGTCACATCTGTGAATCTGTGTATACATATGATTGACTGGGAATATTGCACAGAAAATAAATTATATCTTTTTTAATCGTTACTTTAGTTTTTAGTTTTATTTTTAATAATGTTTGAGATGCACTTAAACATAACTGGAGGTTTTTGTTTCTAGATGCTGTAACTGTGTTGCGTTCATTCTTCAGCCACTGGCAACACATTTTCCGGTGAACATTCAATTAATTCCTCTCTGATTTAGGGTCTGAATCTCTTCTCAGAGCTGTTTACTGTGAGATCATTGCTGGGTTACATGCTGGTGTGTTAAAACCTTGCCAGAGGCAGAGAGGCTTTGTGCACCTGAGCAGCTGTACTGTCTGTTAACAGTTTATCAGGAGGACTGCTGACTGCTGTTAAAAGAGATATTTACTCTGCTGTTTAAAAGTGAATTTGATGCCGCCCTGTTATAGTGGTGCTGAAATTATACCGAGGTTATGTTAACAAGGCCTGCAGCTGTGTCCACCCTGTTAAACTTGAACAGGCCATGTCTCATAAGTAGTTCTCAATCAAAAGCATCTGAAACTGTAAGAGGCCTTACATGCACAAACACTGGCAAGGCATTATGGGATATAGGAGATTCAATTTCAGCTTTTACTTTGCCTATCGTTTTCAAATTTCAAATGTTCATATCATGCAAAAATGTGTGTGTTGATATTTCATGGTCTGAATTGTTTTTTTCTTTAAATGTTTCGTAACCCAAAGTAAAATTTTATTGCTCTGAGATTGCTCGTGAAGATTGATGGAGATCAAATTGTAGTTAATCTTTATTTAGGTATCTATTGTCGCCAAAGTTACTTCTAAAATTCCTTTAGAGAAAGAATAATAGACAAAAATTAGACACGGTAAGAATAGCTGAGGATGTTGTGAGACTTTGTTGAGATCTCTGAAACATTACAGGAGACACAGGAAGTCTTTTTCTTGACTGACAGCTGTCATTTTTCTTACTTATGTGTGGTATCGTAAGGAAAGACATTTTATTACCTTGTAAAAGATAAAGACTCTGATCCGATCTGAAGACAACAAACTCTTTTTGTTGAAGTCTTTTGGATGGGAAAAGCAATCTAGCAAACGTCTGTTGCTATTTCTAAGAGCTCATCCTTTTAACTTTGCTATTCACTTGTCCTTGGGAAATGCTAATAAACTCCACCAGAGAGCTTCAGTAGTTTCCATCCAATATTTTTCAGTTAATCTCCCTCTCCTGTGACCTGTGTATCCAAGCCAAACTGGCTCATTTACTGTCAAACCTCGCTACAGTGTGTGCCAAGCTTAATTTTGAGTTAAGCATATGCAGTGCAGACCTCATGGCTTCTCTCTACGGTAATATTGATGGCACTTTCAGAAGTTTTTGCTTGGCTAAGCACAGGTCTCCTGACTGAGCCTTTAACTTGGTGACGGTTTTTTCCTAATCGATAAGTGCCAACCAGTTACAATGAACTCCTCCTCACTCACTCACACCACACACACGCGCTGTGTCGCACACCCCCACTGCAAGCCATCTTTTAAAACCTGCCAGTGGACGGTGAAGCTGCCACACTGCAGGAACAAGATCTTCACACAAGATGTACCGGCGCAATGCAGAGAGGGGATGAGACTCCAGCAGACTGGGTACAACTGTGTCCCCAGAAAGACAGGTAAAACTTTTTAATACTTTTGTTTAATACACTAAGTCTTTTGATGTCACTTCTTGTTCTTAGCAAATTCAATTGTCCCAGTTTGTTAACTGCAGTGGATTTGTCTGATTAAAAATGTGATTTCAATGTTTTTGAACTGCAGATTTGTACAACTTGCAGCACTTTAACAGCTGGATTTCTTGTAAAATTTAACTTAAGGTTATTTTTATCCTAAGGTTTAACTTTATTTAAGTTTTTTTGCTTAATATTTGAAAACAGCTAAAATGGAAAACGTGCGGCATATTACAAGCATGAATATGTTACTTGTTCTTGCAAAGCCATCATAGTTATTGCTAAAATTTTGGGTTAAAGATTTAAACAAATGCTGACTGTATTTAAATGTACACATTGTAATCTTACATTGTGTAACTTGTTGAGAAGTTGCTATCATTTTCTAAGAGATTTGATTTAAGACTCTGTGATCTGATGCATTACCTCCCAGATAATAAAACTTGCAAAACTTCATTATCACATCCTAGGACCTAAATATCTTAAACCTTAGAAATAATCTTAGAAACAACTCTCTAACACCAACTAAATGCGGTTTGCATAGGAAAGCACCACTTGTATTTGCTTTAGAAATGTATAAATCGAGTGCTTTTATGTGCTGTAAATAGTGATGGTTTCAGTTCCTTAAGTTTCTGTACAGTTGATCTCTTTAGTTTTGATAGTCCCAGAGTGGGAAATTTGGATCAAAAACACCTTGTCTGCAATTCTTTACTCTTGGGTTGTCCTTCACTTTCTTCTCTATCTACTCTTGGCTAGTTTTTTTCTTTCCCCCCGCCATGCACAACTGTCTCTGCTGAGTCAGACAGATGGGCTGTTCTGGGGTGCTGTGCTTGCTGCATTTTATCTGTCTACCTTAAAAAAACAATAGGTATATAGATGATGCAGCAGTGTAGCTCATACAGTATTTGCCAATTTTTTGGAAACATTTACATTTTAGCATAACTTTTTAAAAACGGCATGCAAATTACAAACCAATCAACTGCAAACCTGTGAAGTTGCTTTAAATGCATCATTGTTTAGCTTAAAGAAGCCAGTATTGTTTCTAACAGTACATGACAAGTTAACATTTAATACATGGATGCAAGAACCAAGTTTTTTAGTTTTAAAATTCCTTTTAAAAATGACATTGGCGGTATCTGGTATGTGACTAAAATTCATGCATTGCAGCATTTACATAGTACTCTTAATGTACTTCCAAGAATACTATAGTAGCATCATGGTACAAGTCTAAAAAAGCATGGTAGTACATCTCACTTGACTAGACTTTCTTTGCTAATACACTACAGGTTTACACACATCATTATTTGCACAACATTTTCACACCGTTTACACTGTTTAGACCCACAGTTCAGCACAAATACATGCTTGTAGTGTAGACAACTGATTTTAATATATCCCGTAGACTGCTGCATAGATGGTCTGTTTGCTTGGTTAGGTTGGGATTAAAAATGCACTGTTCTGTAATTAATATCTTGTGTCTTTAGGGGAATGAGACAGCCAGACATGAGTCCACGCCGCCTGTCAGATATCAGCCCTCAACTCAGACAGCTGAAATCTCTGGTCATTGATGAAGATCTAAATGAAGAATTAAAATCATCAAAATCAGTGGGGTGCATCAAAAACGCATCGATAGAAGAACGCATACTGAGGATCACAGGTTACTATGGTTACGAGCCCTGGAGCACGCACTACAGAGGTACTGAATTACATTTATGCTTTATGTTTAAGAGTTGGTGTCTTTATCATGTCAAAAGCATATTAGCAATAAATCAGTAAAGAGTACTATGTAAATTATGGGGTAAAAATAAAGATACTTTTGGCTAAAGAATTAACATTTAATTAACATTCTTTATCCAAAGCCACGTTTTGTATAGAATTATAGGATTTATTTAATAAGTTAGAGGTAAACAGCTATAAAGAGTATTAAATCTTTGAAGGCTATAAAAAATAAAGAGATTTATTAAGTTGCTTTAAATTTGTCTGAACAACCTCTTCATTGCATGACATTTGAAATGATCAGCTTGAATCTTCCTTATTAATGGTGGCAGAAAGTCAGTACTGTACATTCATTTTTTTGTTTCATCTTGCGTTCAAGAGTTTGGGTCTGTGATAGATGTTTCAAATGAACATCTTTGCTGACGGCAGTGTAAACACATCGATCAGAGACCTCTTCATCACACCTCTGCATCAATCTGAGCTCCTTTGCAACCCCACACAATCTCTCCATAACATGTCTTTGTGGCCACAGTGATAAATACAAATAAGACTGCAACATCTATCTCTAACTAATAAACAGCTGAGTCTGATTATTTGTAGGCAATAAGTGTTTAGCTAAGGACACCCCTAATGTATCTGCTGTGGTATTTGATTTAAATAGCCAGCATAGCTTGAATTGTGCTATGTAGCAGTAGGAGCCGTACTATGAGAATATGCATGAGAAAGTTTCTAAGCCAAATCCCAGTTGTGCTGAATCATCAGGGGCACATGAGGTCTCTCTATTTTCTCATTGAGTATTACTGAATCATAGGACACCCAGTTCAGAAAACATTTTACATCTGCATGCACCTATTGAACTTAATCACAGAAGCTTGTTAAAGAATAAGAAGAGAAATCAATGCATTATTATATAGCACTGTGTTAAATTGATTATATATATACTGTATATATATATTCATACTGTGCTTCTGTGTATTGATTATTTTTAGTATTATTTTTAGTGTTTGCGATAAGGTTAGATGATGTAACTGTGGGTGTGACCAAACGAGAAATGATCTTCTTAATAATTCTTGTAATTTAAATTTTTTTAGACAAACTTGATGTGAAAATGTTTGATTAATAGTAGTACAAAGTGCTAGATTAAGAAAATGTGTTTCACAGTTTCAGTACCATGGACAGCACTGTGTCACAGGTTCTACATTAAACATTCATAAAACGTTTAGTTCCAGTCCTTGATTCTGATTGGTCAATGATAAAGTGAAATATTTGACCAATGATTAAAAAAATGACAGATGATGGGGTCATTATGCTTACAGTTCTGATCGGTGCAGAAATGACATACTTCATCCTTAAGCACCCGTTAGGTCATACAGACATGTACAAATTCACACTACTTTTGTTTGTTTGTATTTGCAGAAGAGTGCCAATCCAACACAGAGAAGGTGGAGGTCAAGGTAGATGGCAATGGATCTACATCAAAAGTTAAATCAGAACCGATGAACAAAACACAGAGTCTGCGCTGCTGTCTGCACATGACTGCCGTCCACTTGCACAGAGCACTGTGGGGCGTCGCCATGGTGATCTGTATCTGCCTGTCCTGGTCAGGCTGCACTCAGCTGGCTAAAATAACAGTCAGACGCTTGAATGTTCCTTTCACCCTGACTTGGTTTTCCACCTCCTGGAACTGTGTCATCTTTCCTGTTTACTATCTGGGTCACCTGTGCTGTAGCAAGGACAGACAGACCCCTAGACAGCGGTTCAGGTGAGTAGGGTTGTGTTTCAGGTCATCTAGGCGGGAAGGAGATGGAGATCTTATTGCGTCTGTGTCCTACAAAACTTTTACTGTCCTAAATAAGAACTCCTTGAAAAAGTTCTGGAGTAGTTTGGATTCATGCAGGCAATTTTATTAAGATTGCAGAACGAGAGCAAATATTGACGCTGCAGTTTCGTAGGGCTGGTCTGCTTTGATACTAGCCTCATTTTCCTGACCATGTCCCATGGCATTTTTATCCTACTCTTTGGTTCAGCACAATCCATTTTTTAAAGGTTAGGCCTCTTGAAATGAACTGTTTGATTTAACAGCAAATGCAATGAATAATGTTTCCTCAAAGTCAACATGAAATCAAAATCTGTTTTCGTTATTAATACATGCAATTTTGTAATTGGTGCATGTTTTTACAAAGACACAATTTTGCAAACAATCATTAAAACACCAGTATTTAATCCTGGTCAGCATTATTAAAGTAATGCTGTTTTTAAATAACGGCCTGGTTTCTTTTTTAAACGTGATATTGTATATCAGCAAACTGAAAAAAAATGCAGATCTTGATGTAAAACAAGTCAGTCGGCGTTGAGAATAAAAATATTGTGTATTTGGGCTTAAAAATATGTGACATTTAAACATCTAAAAATCATGATTTAAAGAAAACAATGCAATGACGAATTTTGTCCGCAAAACTGATATCAAGCCTTAGATCTTTATGATCATGAGGCACATAAATGAAGTCATGTAAATGTGTATATTGGACACATTAATTAATTCATGCAATCTATTTACAATAGAGAATGTTGTCAGTTTTTGGGTGATGACGGACTTTCCCTGAAGATGCTGCTATCTCGTGTGGCTCCGTTTGGAGTGCTGTGGACTCTCACCAGCTATCTGTACCTGCAAGGCCTTCGCAGGATTCCTGCCACAGATGCCTGCGCTCTCTTCTGCTGTAGTCGTGCCTTTGTCTTCCTCATATCCTGGATTGTACTGCGGGATCGTTTCATGGGTGTGCGGGTGAGACCTAAACTAAAACTACTATTGGTTAATAGATTTTGTTTTTGTTATAACAAACAGTACTTGTGGTAAAACACTTCTCAATTCCATATTTCTGTATTTCATTTAATCATAGATTGTGGCAGCCATTTTGGCTATCGGGGGGATTGTTATGATGACATATGCAGATGGTTTCCACAGCCACTCTGTGATTGGCATCTCTCTTGTGGTCGGGTCTGCATCAACAGCAGCTATGTACAAGGTAAGAAAGAATTACAGAGCTGGCTCATAGTATATAATCACACCTGCTGTTGCGCAGAGATGTTTTATGCTGTGTTTGACTGTACGACAATCTACAAACTGCAAATCTTCCACTTCAGGTGCTATTCAAGCTTGTTTTGGGTAGTGCAAAGCTCGGTGAAGCAGCAGTGTATCTCACCATCCTCGGTGGGGCAAATTTGGTCTTCATTAGTGCCGTACCCCTGATCCTGCTTCTCACAGGGGCTGAAGACTTTGTCTCACCTGGAGATTTGCCATGGACAAGCATCTGTGGCATGGCTGCTCTTCTGCTGGGTAAGAGGCTGGACATTACGAAATTCTTTTACATATATGGAAAGTGGAATATTAAATGATTAAAATGTTTCATGGTTGTCAATCTTAATAGCTTAACTTTTCCTTTGTGTCCATCTTAGTGTTCAACTTTCTCTTCAACTTTGGTGTTTTGATAACTCTTCCTACTCTGATTTCTCTGGGTGTTGTCCTCAGTGTTCCTGTTAATGCTGGTAAGTCACATTGGTGCAATTGTACTTTTAACCGCAAAAGATATGGTGGAGTTCAAAGGTCCAATTCAAATGCAACTGTAAAGGATTCTTTTGCACTTTTCTAATTTCATACAGTACAAAAACCCTTACGCTGGCAAAATCGACTTTAAAAAAATGTGCTTTTTATTTAAAACTTAGAATTTTATAAACTTAGAAACGTAGAAAATTATAAATCTTTCTTTTTTAAATTAGTATTAGAATCCCAAATTTTCAGTACATACCTTGAACGGCACTATAAATAAGCCTAGCAAACCATAAAGTAACCTACTCTTACAGAAAAAAACACATTAATTACACAGTTTTTACATCTGCTGACATCTGCATAACATGAATTTCTCATATGTAAAAACGCATGTGAAATGTGTGGTTTTGGAACACTTTTGTGTGAAATGTAAATCTTCATGACCCATGGGATCACACATAAAAGATGTGGCGACACATCATCCCATGGGTTTTACATGTGATCACATGGGCTTTTACACGGGATTCACACAAAAGTGTTTTAAAACCATGTGTTTTGAATTAATTACTCAAATGTTAAATTGTGTAAAATGCATATAGCCTACCAAAATAGTGACCACTGAACATCTTCCACCTTCCAGTCATAGACCGCTACATGTGTGAGATCCAGCTCAACAGTGTGCGTGTCATAGCGGCCTCCATCATCTGTCTGGGCTTCCTTTTGCTCCTATTGCCTGAAGATTGGGACCAATGCCTGCCACAGTTACGGGCCATGCTGTACAACCGCGAGCGGCCACACGAGGGCGCCAGAGACAAACATCTCGAAACCCTTCACATCAGGCCAAGAGAGACGAGGAACTGCAACTCTTCGATCACTCCCACTAACTGACCTGACTGCAATGTTTTCATGCCACAAGCTGGTCATCTGAGATGAGCAGACTTCTAAATTTGAATAAAACTGGATAGAGATTGATGCGCTTGATTTTAAGGTAAGAAGGAATGTTGCACAGTGTCGGAAGGTGCTTGATTTGCTTGTTACACAGTGTTTCTTCACTTTGCCACTAGTGTTCAAATCTGAAGCATTCAGTGTGTAAGAGAACTTTATCAGTCACTCTATATATGTACCTCTAATATCTTACATTAATTGTCTATTGTATTGTCGCGTGTTAAATGAAGTAACAGATATACAGAACCAGTCAAAGGTTTAGACACAATCGACGAAAATGTTGCTCATGATCTTTTAATCTGAAGGGGAATATTTTTTGTTTTACTTTTGTAGACAAAAATATAATTGTTCCAACATATTAATTTCTTTAATTTGAAAAGTCAGTTTGATTATTATTTTTAAAATTGATTATTTGGAGTAAATAATGAATTAAAGCAGCCAATCAGAGTCCAGCATAGATAGAAATTCATTCAGTGCTGTTTGAAAAGTTGTTAAAATATAACATAGTGTAAGTTTATTTTGGATGCTTTTAGTCACAACTTAATTCCCACAGTTACAATTTACTACTATTCTAAAATGTGGAGAAAATCTAAGCAACAGTGTTTTGTGCACTGCTGACATTTCGTCAACATAATACTCCTGATATGATCTATAATCTCATACTGTTTCTATATACTCTGTATATGTATTGTTCAGTGTTATGGCCCCTCCTGTAATCTGTAAAACAGATCATACTCATGAATTCCTCAGATGAATGTTACATTATATCTATCAGTGGCAATACTTGATTTTAATATTCCTGTGGAATTAAGGCTTGATGTAAACCTTCGTAAGGTTTTTTTCATTATTTATGCAAAAATAAAAGTATATAATTAAACATATATTTTATGCTT
The DNA here is from genome assembly GCA_019155185.1 of Beaufortia kweichowensis. Lineage (NCBI taxonomy): Eukaryota > Metazoa > Chordata > Actinopteri > Cypriniformes > Gastromyzontidae > Beaufortia > Beaufortia kweichowensis. The sequence goes on from CM032808.1 coordinate 11,379,125, forward strand.
GTAGACTGATATTTCAACAGTAGATCTGTCTATTATTCTTTTCCATTTTTAAAAAATATACTTACACAACCACAAGCAAGAATTTGATCAATTTATTATAGAAATTTGCTACAGGTGTTGCTTAAATACATAAAAACTGAGTGTTTTGTAATTTTACATTTTTCAGATCCACATACAGTGATTTCACATAGTACAGAATGTGCCTTATAAAAGCAAATGCAAACTATTGTTTTTAGCACAAAGGATTATTTCAACTGTCCTGGTCCAATATAATGCAGTAAATGCAATACAAAGCAAAACACAGTAAGCAAAATAAGAAATAAAATCATGCATGAGAAGCCTGACAAAATGCCCTACATTCTGCAATTAATTAAAAAGCTTTTATTTTGTATAAACAGTAATGCATGCATGACAATAATGCAAATGAAAAAGAGCATAGAAGTCTACACCGAGAGACTTTTTCCTCACAGATATAAGTACAAGAGATACTGGCATCAAGAAAATGTGCGTATGTGCTTTTCTACATTAAAAAGAAATGGAGAAACCTTCATTACAGATTCAAAGGCACACAGTACAGTATATTGTCAGTGCACTTTCTTTTAAAGAAACCCCACAACGCACTTCCACCCAGCCCAACCCCCAGCTCCCCAAAGCCAAACCTGTACATCCAACACATTTTTTTTTAAGTGATCACTAAAACACACAAAAGAATAGAAGAGATTAAGTTCTTACCATTACTCATAACCCAAGTAATCATTTTCTTCCAAAACCAGTTTTATATTTCACATGAGGTATAAAGTCCAAATTCTTTGTCATTTAAAAACTTTAAAACGAAGTCAAAACATGGTTTTAGATCTTACAGTTTTTGACCTGCAGAAATAAACATTCACCATTAAGAGACCGCAGCACAATATCCCTTATCATCTCAGTGGAGCTAAATTATGTCTTTCTGGGCTGTGCGAGTGGACCGACGGTAATATATATAAGCCAGAAAAAAGAGAACAAATACTAGAAATGTGAAGAGGACCATAAATGTGACGTATCCTCCATAAGGCATCAGAGGAGTGTCCGGAGCTTCGGCCGGGATCATGTTGGTCAGATTTAGCATGTAACCCAATGTCCAGCCTGCATCACTGTCTCCAATCTTCACACACAAGCACAAAGAGATTATCAGACTACTAAGGGAAATAACGTAAATTGACCATTTCCATTATACTTACCTTCTTAATAAACTGTATGTCTTTCCAGTTGTCCGAGGTGAACTTGTACCCTTCTTCCAAAAGCGTCAGAATGTAGGTTCCTCCAAAGCAGTACTCGGCAAGATACTTTTCTTTTACATCAGGATGTTGTTTTACAATCTACAAAAGACAGACAAGTTCACATTTAGACATCTGATCCTATCAAAATGCTAAAATATCTTTAAAGACATGCATGAACATTTCACCTCACTCCATGGGGTGGAACAGTACGCTGTCAACTTTGACTTCGCTTCGTCTAATGAGTCACTGGTCAGTTTCAAGAAGTCCATAACAAAGAAAAATGCAGAGAAAGCCTGGAGAGGAATATAGATGGGTAAAAATGCGGTAATTAAACAACCAGCTATTATTAACTTCTTTAAAACAATCTTTATCATTTCTTACCCCAAATTTTCCATAAACTGAAGGCTGGAAAACGCCATCAAAAGAGCATCTTGAGTAACTGCAATAGCTGGTATTAAAAACATTTTTGACTGATTTCTGGCACTCGGTCCAATCTCCCACCCCCACATGCCTGAAATTTTTTGTTAAAGCACTCTGTGTTTTCGTGCAGGGAGTGTCAAAGATGTCCTGATATGTTTTGTCGACGTTATATCCAGGGTGGAAGCAGGGGTCCTCTAACACTGTCTTGGAAAAGAGCATTTCCAAAATATAAGATAAAGTTGTGTAAGAGTCTAGCGTTGTCTGCATATTTACACAATTTATACACATACCTTGTCAAGCGTTGCTTGTAATTTTTCTGCCAAAGAAAGCCTTAGAAACTGATCCTTTCCGAAACAGAGAAAGCTGTGTGTGTACAGGCGATAATCGTTTCCGTAAAGCCTGAAGTCAATAGAGTTTTCCTGTGATTCAATTTCCTGCTTGGGTACGAATGTTATCTGAGTGGAGGCTCCACCAAGATCAAGAGCTCCGAGAGTCCCAGTTGCCTACAAGATAAACATAGATGTTGACTTAAAAAAGAAAATCAAACCCAGAGGACCTGCAGAATAATTATACACAAAACACGTTTTGTGTTTTCTTGAAAACTGTCTTAACCTGTTAACTGTCACTGTTCCACAGGAGGAACACTTATTTTACCATTCACTTTAATATTTCGAAAGGTCTAAGACTCAAGAATAAATATTTGACTAATTATTATAACAATAAACATAAACTAAAAACATTAATAAAGAAAATATTAATAATAGTCAAATATAATGAAAATACCTAAAATTAAAAATGTTTAAAAAATATTGAATATCTAAAATGTACTGTAAAATTTTTTTTTTGTTCAGATAATGCATTTACATGCATGTGCTCAATATGTGCAGTGACAGTTATCAGGTTAATAGTTCTCCAAATTGTTTAAAATTATTATTAAATAATTATTAAATAATTCTTCCAAACAAATTGCTTGGCAAAATAATCAATTAGTATTTTAATGACTTGTCATTTGTCATTCTTTTATTCTTACAAAACATATTACTCTTAATTTGGGGAGAACTCAGTACTTATTGCAGAACATCCTATAATCCTTACACAATGCACACAAAAGTCTCAACACTTAACACACAAAACCATATTAACAGTGACTATATACAAATGTCATGGTGTTGAGAGATGACCTCTTAGCACAACCACAAAATAGCTAATAGTGAAATCATAGCAATGACAGAAGTATAAAGTCAGCAAACAGCAAAACAATAAACCTTTAAAAGGGATCACATCATTTATTCATGCTGCAATACATGCTGGGAGCATAAACCCTCCAAAAACAAATCACCGGTACCTGTATACTATTAACACTGTACCTTTCTCAAGTTTTCGCTCAGGTAATTCACAGTGATCCAGCCGAAAGCTCCTTCCTCCTGACCCGAAATGATACGAGCTCCCTGATAGGAGAAGGGATATGACTGCAGAGAACGTGCCACAGAGTCTAGTACTTTTTCAGAAGCTTTTTCATTCTCCATCCTTGAGAAAATTTTTAAAAGATAAATCACTGTATGTGCATGATTTAATGAACAACATACATTAGTAAAAACTAAACACCAGCAACATAATCTTAGCAAAAGATAATTTATCAAAATTCATTTGATTAACGCACATGCCATAAGTTTGTACAGTCTTTACACTTGTGATTCATAGTCATATGTCAGCCATTGGCAAAATACTGAGAAGCACTTACTTGAGCAGTCTCATGCCTGCTGTGGCTCCCAAGTACACAGGGGTTTCCCGATGTCTGCGAACAGGAATTTTCTGTTTGGCTTCATCCATACACTCCTGCAAAGACTTGCCAGCTCCCTCTGGGTTTGCGGAATAACTGGAGATGCCTTTGCCTATGGGGAAAAAAGGAACATCATGCACAGAAAAAAGTTTCTCTAAAAACTTTTGCAATAAATTTACAGTGTCATAACTATTAAAAAGTTCTTAAATAAATGCAAAACACACTAATGTAGCCAGAAGTATTGTGTTTTTATTGACTGAACTTTTTTGTATATTAGTACTGTAAATTAGGAGTCATGTACCTTTTACGTTGCATGTGTGAGTCTGTCGTACCATCCCTGTGTTGTTCTCTTTTTCAGCAGGCCATTCGTAGATGAACACAGATGTGTGAGAGGAACCTGCATCCAGTACTATCCCATACTGTGAGATCACAAAGTGATCATGAATGTTACATTTGTCCAAATATGTGATTTTGACTGTTGTGTTTTGTTGTAATATTTACATATTGCATAGTTGATGTTAAATTGTACCTTGTACTTTTGGAATAAAGGCTTGTTCTGGACAACAGAGATGGAAACCATGGTGATGATCCCCAGGGTTATAACAGCAGTCAGAATAATGAACACTGGCCTGTGGCATGGGTTTCTCACTCGTACTTCTGAACAAATCAAATAAAAGGAGCAGGTTGACAAATATCATCAAAATGTACAACCTTTTACAAACTCTGTGTGTTTTATGAGCCTTAATTACAGTGCACGCTAAATTACAGAGGACAATAAAAAATCCACAACTAGTGGATTTCAGAATTGTGAATAGATGGCTGTTTTTAGATTAATCTCTAACCTTGGTTAGGTGTTAAATGGAAATAAATCAAACAGTAATACCTGTCAGTTTAATGGAAAAACAAACAACGCCTGAAAACCATGACAATGTGTACTTTACTGGATAATACAGCTGTCTCTGCACTGTTTATACAAAGCAAAACCTTTAAAAGGCTCTTCATGTGCATTTTACTTGGATGTAGCCCATCTATTTTCCCCAACAGCAATTTTCCTCAGCTTCACTGAATAATTATGTCTTTGTATTAAACAAATATATTTGGTGTTAGTCAGTATTTTTGGTTATAATAATTAAAGAGTGTTTAAGTGAGTTTAATCTTAAAATTACATGATTACAAAAGATAAAAGTATTTTTTAAAATACGGGGTAATTATTTTTAATACCATTATAAATTCATGAAATATGTATAATATTTTAAATGCTCCATTTAATTTTTTCAACTAGTCGCACCTTACAACATTTAGTCACACCAGTGAATATTTCTCAGCACAGTTTTATTTTTGAAACTACATGCATATGGATTAATGTTGTATAAATAAAAGGTAATTAATGAAACTTTTGAATTATTTTCCCAGAAAAAAAGATACAGAGCACAGGTTAACACTTAGCGATGAAATAGGCTACATGAGGAGGCAGTTTGTTATAATGATAACAATAAACCTTTGTTGCAAAAAATATTTAGTAAAAATAGTAATATTTAATTACTATATGTAGTAATAGGAAATAGGTCGAAACGTCCCTAAACAAACTACTTGACCAACAAATATGGTAACATTTAAAACGTTTGTGACAGCTTTACTTAAAATTATTAAAAATGTGACAACAAATGTCCAAATAAAGCATCCTTTATCTTCTTACATTATGCCAGTGTGGTTTTATTGTGTTCACTTGTTTACTCTATAAAAAATGATCATTTGAATTATCATTTTGAGGACATAAGATGTATAATTATCTGGAAAGCAACAAACAGTAAAAACAAGCACAAAAGTTTGACTCAAAGTCACATCAGGTAAATGTATTATAGTAAGTATTTACGTATATACGTCACAATTCATGCATTTAAATCTTTGCGCCTATCTAAGCTTTTCACCTACCCATCAGGACCCGCGGCTGGTGTGTGATGCAGGTGCAAACTGTGCTGGAAACAAACAAGGACTGCTCCGAATCAAACGGGCTCAGATCCTGCCCACCGAATTAAACATAGCTGTGCGGATTTTATTGCAGAGAATTAAAATACCTGTGCGCAAGATCATTAACACACCTATGTGCGTAGTTTTCCTTGTCACATTATATAAGAGGAATTAATGCGAATTTGGGGAAACACCCACTTTGCCTGTGGAGCCAGGCTCTTGCATCGACGTCAGGTGCTTGTAAGTGGAATTCCCTAGGACACCCCTATAGGGATTGACCCACTTAGTGAACAGCCATCAGCTGCATACAAATCAAGTGTGAAATTTGGCATGCAGTCTGCAAGTCAGTGACTAAGAGGTACGTGTTTTGGAAACTTTAAAAGGTCTGAAGCTAAAATAAATCTTAACTGTTTCATGCACTAGTTCTTAAAAACAAAACAGCGTAATGTCTCTTATTTGTTACCTAAATAAGTGAGTTGTATTTATGCGTAATCAAATATTAAATTTAAAGGTTATTTTAAGAGTAATGCTAGATGAAATGTGTACATTTTTCATGCAATATTTAAATGCACCTAATTAACTTATTCCATGTATTTATTTGTACTATAATGGACAGTTTTAAATACATTTGAACATTTCTAAAAAACAGAACAGGTAGTTGAACAGAACTACCTGTCTTTATCAAGAACAAAATCTTTATCAAAAACAAAATCTTTATCAAATAAATGAATGAATGCCTGGGAAAGAACTGGAAATGTTTGTACCGCTTGCATCATTGTCTTGTTTGGATCTGGTAGTGCTTCAGATCATTTCATTGAACTTTCATGACAACATCATAGCAAGTACAGCACACAAATTAAACCAAACCAGAACGACCCTGCAGCAGCTTTCCCCCAGGCTGTCAAGTTCCGTAATATCTCCAGGACAAAAAGTCTAAATATTGCATGCAAAAACTTTTGCCAGCTCTTTGGACAGCACTTTTGTACATATAGTGCATCTATAGTATAATTTGGAGAATTTTTATTTTTTAACAATCTAAGTTTATGAAGTGTTTATGTGTCTGTATACTGCAGACCGGCAGATTGTCTTTTTGTCTCACCATGTGGCTGTATAGTATTTTACGTCATTATAAATTATTTTGAAAACCCCTTGGAGGGTTACACATACCTGATATGTCATGCACTAACTCCTGTCATGTTCTCTGAGGGAAACAGCTGCAATTACAAAAAAGGCATGCTGCAGATGACGACAACCCTGCCATTCTCACTTATCCAATTTTTAGCTTTAACAAGTTGAAAATGTTTGATACTTTAACCTACCACATGTGGAAAATGACATTTGACCTGTTAGGCCTGCTCTGTTTTCTTTTCATTACCTTGAAAACACATTGCTTGAGAGTTAAAGAAAACTTGCAGATTCTAGATAAAAAACATTTTTGTTATGCTAACAAAAATATCAGTAAAACCAAATAATCCCATCGACGATCTTTTATGGACATATCGTCCTTTACAACATCTGTGTTTGTTACATTTTTTTTAGTCACCCATCCCAGACCAAACGCATCGCCCTCGAGCTTTAACTGTCTTTGTTAACCTCTGCCAGATGCAAGTTGTTGCTGATATATCCATAGAAACATGTCCCAAAAACAATCCCCAGCATTATTGACAGGCTGCTTAGCCTTACCTAACTGCACTTCATTATGGAAGTTGTGTTGTGCAAAGGGACACACAAAAAAGATTTCTTCGTAAACTGAAGGATGTGGCAAAGGATATTTATATATTGTAGCAACATATACATCTCTACTACACGTCAATACAACTCTTGATGTCCAACAAACAGATTCTCTGTCTATTTGAAGTGTCTGAATCCATCCAAAGTTGACACATTGTCATTATCTACAGTATTAAAGCCCATGAGACCATATACAGCATGGTCGCATCATCAGTTTTGATTACGTCTAGTCAGACTGAGGAGTCACTGTAGGCCAAATCTGTGGCCTAACGTGTTACAGCAGGCTTAATGTGTCCTCTTACGGTTCACCTGCACTAACATGCCTCAGGTGATTGAGAAAGCAGTAATGACGTAATCCAATGTGACACTCTTCAGACAATAAAAAATGGTACATGTCACTTCCCACCCTTTATAGAGAGGTTCTTAATCGTGGGAACGTCTGACCAAAGGCATTGTTCAAACAGCTTTGTGTTCTTTTGTGTGTGTTTTTTTTTAAACTAAAACCACATCAGAATCCTTTTCTTTCAAGCAAAATTATAAAATGTTATTCCTCATTCTAAAAAAGACAATAATGTCATGATTCATATGGCCTCATAATGATACACATAGCTTATAGTTTACAATTAAAATCAAAAGTCTACCAAACGTCATACAGGACAGTGACTTCCAATTATTGTATAATCTATTTTATACATTTCTCACAGGCAAACAATTTATGCATGTACTCTCTACTGTACAAATGCGATAAACGATCATATTATATCAAATTAATCAATCAATATATTGTTTCCAGTAACTTCACAAGCAATTTTCAAATAACTGTATTTGCTTTATTCTGCCACATTTTCAATGTGTGCAGAATATCCTTCTGTAAAGACATTTTAGCCTTTTGTGGAACTTACTAGTGTGACCTTTAACATTTTTAAACAATGCTAAGTTATGTTTCACTTCAAAGTAAGTCACTTCACAAGCATCAAAATATTGTATAATTTTTTTAAATAACCAGTTTTTAATTCCTTCGATTCCTTCGAGTGTTTCATTCAGAACCTAAGAACCATTGAAAAACAACCAAGTCTGAAGTTCTACTTGGACCCAACTGTGTGAAAACACTATTAGGAAACAAATTGTCACGTTGACAGGTATAATCCTCACATACAGTATAATCAGCCAAAACCGATGTGCGTAAATAATCCAACGCTCAAACCGATCATACCTTACATCATCTCAGCCCGACATGAAGTCTCATTGAAGTCTTACAGTAACAATGCATTTCCACTGGGTATACATTTCCCATTCATCTTTGTGTGAGGCTTTTATTAGAAATATAATAAAATAAATTGTGCCTTTCTTTCCTCTTCACCATACCATCTAACAATGTCAATTGAAACCCAGTCCATTTGAAAGCAATCAGGCTGTTTGTGAGAAAGCCAAGAAGCCTCTTTAGATCAATGGTCTTAGATTACCAATGATAAAGATCATTCAGTTTTACACACTTACAAAGACAAGAAGAGGACCAATTGAAATGTGTGGCTTAGTGGGTTGGAAAGATTGCACTCAGAATTTTCCAGAGAGAGAAGAGTATTTGTCACACCCATGTTTAAAGCGTGTGTGAGTGTGATCTTGTGGTCAGCGCGGGCTTGTCAGCACAAACACTTATCTGAGGAGATTTTTAGCAGAGGCAAACTGACAACTGTGTCTTTCACTATGAGAAAAGAGATAGAGCATAAAATCTCTGTGTTTGATTTACAGTAGCATTTGAGGAAAGTGGTTAAAATCTCCATAATAGATAAAGAGAGAAAAGCATAGACTATGCACTATATAACTTTGCATTCTCTATATCCATTTTTTACACAAGACTCTTCTGTTTTACGATGAAATGACCATGTCAAGCATGATGTATGCATTTTATAAACATTTCAGTACAATCTTGCGCCTGAGTTTATTCAAGCAGAGAAGGATGTTTGTTTCAACCGCATGAGCCATTTTAAGATTAGAGGAAGTGAGTGTGTCTTTCTTTCACGGTAATGAGTTGTGAAATGACTGATGACTAGACAAAGCGAGAGACAGCCCCAAACCCTGTAACCCCAGGATGGCATGAGATTATGAATGCTTTTTATTTGTGCACACTAACATGTCACAATAAATCAAAAATTCACATCATCATAAAAGTGGATTACTTTAAATTATACGTGTAACAGATTTTGCAACCAATTGCCTTTAAAAGGGAATTCATTGCCTTAGGAAGTCTGGTTGCAAAGGCCAAGAATATGTCTTAACAATTAAAAGTATACTAAAAACTTTCCCAAATCAGTCATTCTACAATAAAAATATCTTTCCTTGTATAATTATTTAGTTTCACACAGTGACCACTGTAGACAGATCTTCCTACAGTGAGTGTGATAACCAGACCAGATTCTGACATCAGCAGCACCTTTGGTCAGATGCAAGTCATTTGCTGTCAAACAGCAATATTTTTAACCAATGCATGTTATGCAGCTCTTATACTCTCACGCTATGCTCTGTAATACATACCACATTAGTGTGGTCCTGCTTTTGCATGCACAATTTTCCATTCTTACTTATATGCAACAATATCTACCATATCCTTTATCAAACAATTTTCACTTAAAATGTTATGCTCAGAGATTAATTTGATTGCAGAAATGGCTCTTTATAAAAGGGAATCACCCCATGCAGTCAGGCTTCCAAAACAGGGTCTGTGTGTGGGAGGGGTGGGACTTCCTTAAATGCTCATGACTGGAATAATGAGGAACATCCACACTGACCTTGTTGTGTCAGCTAGAGGAAGTTTGGTAGTTTCCTCGAGGCAAGAAGTGTAGGCACTTGTTGAAGAATTAGAGGAAGATGGTGCACAGGTCTACTTTTAGCATGAGAAGAAAAATCATAACAACATTTCCATTTTTCCTTGACATATGCAGAAATAATGCAAAATTCTAAATGGATTATTTACATCATAAGACATTTGATGCTGCAAACAACCAAAGTAACTTTGTTGTCATGGTAACGTGTTGCTTTGTTACTTTAGATTACGAAGATACCAGATGTTACGTAACTCTCTCTGTTACGTCTCTCTCTCTCTCTCTCTCTCTCTCTCTCTCTCTCTCTCTCTCTCTCTCTCTCTCTCTCTCTCTCTCTCTCTCCCTCCCCCTCCTCCTCCTCCTCTCTCTCTCTTTCTCTCTACGGTGATACCTTAGTCCTGCACTAATTCCCATCACAGACTCCAGATGCTAAAGGAGTTAGATGGAGACCAGATGCGGAGATCTGAATTAGACAAACATTCAGCCTTCCATGGCTTCACGTATTTATTACCTTCTTTTGTTTACATAGCATCAAATAATCTATTTACATGACTAATCCAAACAAAGTAGATCATTTTTTTAAACTGAAGAATGGAGGATCATCCAACACTTTTTTTCTACTACATATTCCATATCTAGAATAGGGCCCCCAGAGGCCGTAAAGATGATTGATGTAACTTTTCTAAAAAGCAGTACATGAACACTTTATCTAAAGTGCATACATCAAAGGATGTTTTAAATTCCTTTTAAGGTCAATTGAATGATGTTTTAGGAATTATGATGTCCTGCACAACACATCACGCAGTTATTTTAAGCGAAACTGCTGTCTCAGAGTTTGCTCTGAGTTTGCTCCCCTTTCAAAAGACTATTGGTTTGTAAACACACCACTAAACAAAAAACTGTGGTGAGCTAAACACTATATAATCCTTCGTGCCTGCCCAATGTCAACACATAATGACAAATAAATGACCACACAATGCTTAACCACTCATGTGAACATATGCTCCTGTTTTATTCTGAATTGCAACTTTTTAAAGAAAACTTGTAATGAAAGTTTAATGCAAACAGCAATCCAGCTACAAATAATATTACCAAAGCATTGTTAAGCATTTCTTTTCTTTGCACACCACACAATTACTTCCTGCCCTGCTGTGAACCAAATCTTATGAAGTGTGTGAGTGGTTGTCAGACTCACCTCCTTGTTCATCCATGAATGCAGCGTCCTAAAATCTCTCTCACTTTCCGTCTCTCACTCGTCCCCGCTATCAATGTGCTGTTCCGGGTGTTTGGCTCAGCTTTCTAAGAGGGTCTTTCCCATTCTTGAGGTTCTTTATAAGGCTAGGGGGCACAAAGGGGCGGGCCTTTCGCCAGGCTTTTCTCCCTCCCAACCATGTTAACGATCTGCCTGTTACCTCTTCCTTCTCTCCGTCAGAACAGAACTGTGCGTGTGTGTGTGTGTGTGTGTGAAGAGAGAGACAAAGACGCTGACAAAGAGCATGTCTGTCTGTGTGCGTGTAAGAGAGAGAGAGCTTACCTTACAGTATTATTATCCACACTCTTCCAACTAACTGTTGTCTTACCACCATTGCATCTGACAGAATGACTTTTGCCAGAGCTCTGATCAGAACAAAGACATTTTTGTTTTCGTCCCGGTTACAACTGGCTTCGTTTCTCTGTTACAACCCTTGATAGTCACAACGCAATCTATCAATACACAACAGTCAGCAAAGTTTATGACATCCTTTGTTCTCTCTTCTGTGCTCTCTTAGTTTGTGTCTTGGTTTTTCATGCAGTTGTTGCCCTGGGGAAAGACAGATGATAATGAGATGTAGGACACAAAAAACCTGAGGGATATTTAGGCTGATATGTAAAAGGATAGTGATTATGACAGTCCCCTGGTGGAAACCTTTGTTAAATTATGTGTAAGATCAAGTGAAAATAGTTGTTTGTACTGTATTTAGCAATACTCATTGCTATGGGATATGTTTCTGAGAAAATAGTTTTTGGAAAAATATGAAAGACAGAGGAACAGCTAAATGTCCACAGTATTTTCACTTCCCCAGCCAAACTGGACTAACTGATTCTAAGACGATATGTGAGCAAGAGAGTGACTATATTGCAATTTACCGCAATGGGAAATGCTGCAGATGCTGCCAGTACATCCTCTGTTCCCTGAGATCAGTTGAAACAAGTTTACATTGCAGTTATTCTGAGTGATAAAACTCAGTCAGCAGCAGTGACTAATGCCCCATGGAGACATGAATCAAACATAAGATCAAAGGTACACATTAAGATATAATTTGCAGTTTCACATTGTTGTTAAAAGTTGATATTTTGAGCATGTGTAAAACAATAAGCTTTTGAGTCAGCTACACAGCATTGGAAACGCTTCGGAAAATGGTCACTCCAAATGGAAACTGGCTGCCCTTTTATATTTAGAACACACAACGGACTTCTGTGATGCCAAATGCATAGTACATAACTTAAAAAGTTAGGTCACCATACAAATGACTTTCCCCAAAAGAAAAAGCATTGTCTGCATGACTTCCCGTAGCCCGGAAACGGGCCTAAACAGCATATTCTTTCAATTAAACCTTTACAAAGCTGTTTCCTGAGGCATGTTTGTATCCCTTGTATTTTGATGGTGAAAACATAATCAAGTGTCTCGTCTTGTTTCCATGTGTTTTTTTTCTTCAGCAGTGGAAAAAACGAAATTAGACCGAAATATCTGATTGGAGAAAAAGTAACAGATGTTCTCTAATTAGAAATGACTTTTTTGGTTAAAACATTTTGGAACAGAGGGCTGACAACTCATTCTCTAGCTTTTGTCTTACTTTCTCTTTCTGGCTTTACCAGAAATGCACCCCTTTCTTGATCTCAGTCATTATTTAACCGTTATGGGTCTCTGGGGAGCCAGTAAATAATGGAGTTTCTCACCTGAAGCTGTTGATTATTTTCAACAAGCCATTTAAATGGTGTTTTTGCAGGGGTCAAAAACCTAATCAACCATGTAAACACAGGTGTCTATACATCCATGACTGAAAAATTTTAACCAATTGTATAACATTAGATTAAACCATACAGATCTAATGGCAGTGTAATTGTTTCCAAAATAAGTCCACTGTACTGAAATAAATGTTAAAAAAGGTCCGAGCCAGCTGCTTTGCAATAATGGCACTGATGTCAACCATCTGCTATCCAGTTGGACAAAAACTCTTTTTCCCTCCCAAAAACGTTTCCTGCTGCACATATGGTAACATCACAGTCATGTGCATAACTTTCATAATAAAAATGCCATGAAGACATTAAACACCCACTCCGTTACATTGATGTCATTGTTAAAAGGTTGCAGAATAGCTGGCTGTGGAATGCTTTGGTGAGATTGTTATTCACCTTTTTTGATATTGTACATGCTGTACTGTACAAGTCTTTAAGCAGAGTATTTATGTTGAAAAGAACCCATGACCAACATTGTTGAAATTGTTGTTTAGGGTTCCGTGCTCCAATGTCAGTAAAAGATCAAGAGGGAAAGCCATATTTGTGGTTTCAGAGAGAATCGTTATGGCTAAAATTTGGCTGTGATGATTAGGTTTTACATTGAAGAAGTTCTGCTTTGTAATGTAACTGTCAAAGCCTTCTGCTGTGCCCCCAAAAATAGGAAACAAAACTCTTTTTCTTACAGAGAAATGTGAAGAAAATGCTGTTGCAATGCTGCAGTAGTTTCAGATCTTTGGTCACACTATATGTGCTTGAGTTGTCGTTGTTTTGTTATATGCAACTCTTCACATTCCTGTAAAATCATTTTCTCAACACATTTAAGGTCTATATAGAGGACATATTCGGCTCAGAACATTTCAAGAGTTCATAATGGGAAGAATTAGCAGTGTGAAAGAGATATGCTGCTTTCAGTATGCTCTATTAGCACCCTCTGAAATAGCTTTGAAAGCTATTTATTAAAACATTCATGAGCTGTTAAGTGCTTTTTGTAATCATGCCACTTCCTGTCATTCACCACTTCACAAAATATGCCATGCATTTACATACAATGTTAAAACAACATTATATAAACAAAATACCAAATAAAGAAAATTATGCTGCTTGCATTTTAAATCAGGTCTAGCAAAAAATATGTGTTCTGCCAACACAAAAACATGAATTGCCAGGCGTTCCTTACTATTTGTGCCAAAAGCACTCTCTGACTTGTCTTTAACTTTGTTGTAAGTTCAATGCTTTAAAGTAAGAGACTGTGGAATGCGGAAAATTAGAAAACCTTAATGACGTTGCCGTGCAAATTGCTTGCAGAGTCATGCTACAGTACAAAAAGTATTAAACCTATTTGACAAAACATAGCTGGTGTTAATAAGCAATCATATTTTTTACTTTAGATGGAATAGTTAGGCTTTTTATGGGTCACTTCACAAAGGAATTTGTGATGGTTTTAATTTGATAGTTTATAAGGGTATTTTTAATGGAAATCGTTTTAGCAGGGATAGGAGGCAGAATTTGGTCACTAAAGAAATTGAACAAATACGTGAAATATAAACATATTACAAATATAAATATAATTTTTATATACATATAAAAATGTAATTTACGACCTATCAAAAAGATAACTGTTTCCTGATGTCTATGCATCGCCCTCTAATGGTTGAGAGGCGCATGTGAGCAGCTGATTACTTCAGGGGTAGAGCGTACGCTCGTTACGTAGTTACGTGATGAACGTCAACATGGCTGAATCCATGAGAGTAGCCGCTGAGAGTTGATGTGGCACAAAAGAGCGCAGCATTGACAGTGAACTTGAGCTGGATTAAGCATATTTATTTAAACAGAGTAAGGTATGTAATACGAGACACATTTATGTTTACACATTACTGAATTACTTATCTCATTTACGTGAGAAACGCCATTCTGGCCCATTTAATCATTCATCATTGCATCATCCAACGTGTCGCTAAAGAAAGTTGCATTATAACAAGTTACATTTTTTTTGTTTTGTTAGTATTGTTTATCACACTACCTGTTATTATTACCTTGTTGCCGTTATAGTTTTAATATTTTTGTTAAATTGTACTGTAGACAACGTACATTTAAATCTGTATATTTACGCGAACATTTGATAAACAATTATTTAAATAACAGCCAGCGTAATCATGCGATTATCTTTTGTTCTGTTTATATTATATTACATCTGAGTCTGATTGAGTTGAATGTGGGTCAGTTGGGTGATAAACCTACATTATTGCCTTCTATATAAAATATTTGTTTATCTTCAAGTTACAATAAATACACACGTGGTCTCGGTCAGTTATTGTGTTTCACTTATGATACCTAATGTAAATACCTTTTGCATTACTTGCCTATGGGCACAACCAGGTGCATTGAATTATGTTTTCCTTATTTACATTTCAGTCACACAGAACCGTGATCATGTATCTCCAGAGGCTGTTTGTATGTTCTCAGCTTTTAACAAGACCAAATGCCCTGCAGATCTCCAGAAGAGCTGCATCACAAGGGAAGAGTAAGTATTTATGTATTTCACACTTTTTGCAGAAATTTTAAAGTTTTGCAGAACTCATTGTCTGTTTTTTCTGCCACAAGACGTATGCCAATCGGAAAAATATATATTGAAATAAATATTGATGTAGCGAGGCACAATGTTTATTAAAATAAATGATTTGACTTGCAGCACTTTTCTTTTGGTAAAATTAGTGTTTTTATAAAAAGAAAAATTAGTACTTTTGTGCATTACAATTTAATTCCAAGTATACTTGTTTCTTATTTGTAAAATGCAGTAAGTATTTGGATATAGTGTATGTGAAATGGCTTCGCTTGATAACTCCCAATCAGCCAAACCTGTTAATGTACTTTATCTGTGTCGCTTTCATTCATTGGATCAGTGATTTGCTCATAGCTCAGTGTCGTCACAGCTCGGGTGTGTTGTCTGGCTTTGCTGATGTGGCATCCTCTACTTTGTCATTTTCTGGTGGGGGTTTGGTGGGTGTTGTACACAACAGTTGTGTCGGTGGCTTGTCCCAGATATCTGTTCTCTGGGTGTGATTACTTAATGAAGTTTTTTGCTGATATTTATTCTTGTAAATGTAATTTTTGAAGATGATGTCAGCTTTGTGTAAAAACCTTTTCCCAGCCAGTTATTGCGTTTGGCTGTTATTTTAAATGCATGTAGTGTATTACTAAAGTGGAGTAGATTGTGCTAAATAAAGCAATATCAAATGAGCAAAACTGCTTTTAGCCATAGGCCAGCTGTCGCAGGTGTTCACACCCATCCTGATATAAAGTCTAAAAGCATGATGCAGCAGGATTTTTCACTGGTGAAATGATTTTGTGTGTTTTAGAGCTGAGAAAGTAATCACATTTTTTTCTATAAATAATCTGCCCTAATTTTGCCTAATATAAATTTTACAATTTTACAAATTTTACAAAAATTACAGGACATTTACCTGTATTAAAAATGTTATTCTAGTTCACTTTTATTTAATATTGCCTTAAGTTGGTTGATAAGGGATTTTCTCACAAAAGGCTAATGCATTGTTCATTTAACACATAGTGGAGATGCAGTCCATACCTGTTGTGTTCTGCTTATTTTGGCTTGCATTATATCCACTGTCTAACACAGCTATCACACACTCTTCTCGTTACTCGCTTACTCTATCCCTCACTCCCCAGCTCATCTGCATGGCATGGCATCTTTCCTGGCTTCCTCTCCCTGCAGATCTCTCTTTCACACCATTTCTAACGTTTTATGCTGTGCGTCAGTGGAGTAACATACCATTTTTTACAGTGCCGCTGGCGCGGCCACACGGTAAGTCGTTTGCCCACCGCGGTGAGCTGCGCCAGGCCAAGAGGATTGTCGTGAAGCTCGGCAGTGCTGTCGTAACCCGCGGCGATGAGTGCGGTCTTGCTTTGGGAAGGCTTGCCTCAATCGTAGAACAGGTAAAGTCACTGGACTTTTACATGTAAATGTGTTGCTGTCAAAATCTGACACTGTTTTAATAAACTGTAATTGTTTAAGGTGGCGATGCTTCAGAATCAGGGTAGAGAGATGATGATCGTGACCAGTGGTGCCGTAGCATTTGGAAAACAGAGACTGAGGCATGAAATTCTTCTCTCGCAGAGCGTCAGACAAGCTCTTCATTCAGGCCAGAATCAACTTAAAGACATGGTGAGAGCATATCTGTTTGCATTATTGCAAAGGTCAATTATTGTTTGATTTTAAACAAATTTTGTGAAATATGTCATTTAGGTGTTAGTTTAAAGACTTGTGCATTCATGTTTTTCTTGCATATTGCTGTAACTCTATGAAATTGCATTTATGTTTGGGTCAGAATACTCACAAATGTATTTTCTGTCAGTCACTGCCAGTTTTGGAGGCGAGAGCTTGCGCTGCGGCCGGACAGAGCGGTCTTATGGCTCTGTATGAAGCTATGTTTACTCAGTACAGCACCTGTACAGCACAGGTACATTTAGACATTCCTAGATATTCACAATGAAGGTAGAAAATACACTTACATGGACTTTAATTGGTTTTGTTGCTGCCTCAGATTCTGGTGACAAACTTGGACTTCCAAGATGACCAGAAGAGACGGAACTTAAACAGCACCCTCCACGAGCTCCTCCGGATGAACATCGTGCCCATCATCAACACCAACGACGCTGTGGTGCCTCCCCCAGAACCCAACAGTGACCTCCAGGGGGTAAATGTGGGTACAGGAAAACAAGAGTCTGCCCAGCAGCCTTGCCACCCAACCTCTATCCTTACTGGAACTGCATGCTGGGAGGGACTTTCATAGATGCATTCTGGGAAGAATACAGAGGCTTGATGTTTGTCTTCTGCACTGTTGCAGTCTGAGGGTTTTTTCTGTCCTGTAGAAACTGGGAGGGATCTAACGTGTCCTTTTCTTCTTTAATCCTGTTGCATATGTCTCCATGTTTATCACACTCATTTTAATCTTACAGTTTAGAGTAAAGAAGATAAACGATCACTTTCTGTAGGTTTTTTGACAATGCTACTCACACAGTTTATTTTTTCTCACGCTGCAGGTTATCAGCATCAAGGACAACGACAGTCTCGCGGCACGACTTGCTGTGGAGATGCGGGCGGATCTTCTCATTGCTCTTTCTGATGTGGAGGGTGAGATTCCATAGTAACAGTTTTTACTTCCAGCAATATCACATTTAAACATGTTGTTATAGCTAAACTGGAAAAGCGGGTCAGGCAATCAAATGTATTGTCCGATAGGGGTGTTGAAATTAATCGTTGCATCGATGCATCGCGATGCGGACGTGGACGATTCTGCATTGATGCAGCAATAGACCTTAATCGATTATAGCCTATGACGTCATTCGCATATACGCGTGTCAGTCATGCGAGTTTAAAATGGCGGAAGGAGGCGAAACACAGACGCGAATATTAAAAAATGCACCTACAAATTTTACCATGATTTTTACCAATGAGAAATGAGTTGATCTCATGTGAATTTTACCAATGCATCGTGATGCATCATGAAATCGAATTGAATCAAATCGTTGACATGATAATCGTAATCGAATTGAATCGTGAAACCAGTGCCAATTCACAACCCTAATGTCCGGTTGTAATGTCCGGTTAATACTACACAATTTGGCCTACTAAAGTCTTGCCCTATCATGGACAAGAAACATGTCATACTACGGTACTGTGCATGATGTCATCGGCTAAACTGAACTAGCGACTGGCTTCAAGAAACAAGAGAGTAAACAAACAATTGATTTGGAAGACTGCAAAAATTAAAAATCAGGATTACTTGCAGATGAGGTGTCAGTTACTTGTCGTATACTGTAAAACTATACAGGATAAAACATTTGTCTTGCGCACCGACATTTATTGTCATTTACAAATCACCACATCATCCTACGATGAATGGATTGTGCCAAAATTTGGCAAAAATGGTGTAGTTTTAACTGGATTTAGGTCACTTGGGATAAAAGTATATGCTAATGCATAAATGTAAACCAAACAGGAAGTTGATAGTGATTAACTTTTTAGACACAAGATGGCTAGTTATTTTGTTCATTTGTGCTCCGAATCAGAAATTTTCCAATCCATGTCAAAGCTGATTAAAGAAAACAACACGCAACAGTGTGATACAAACAGTTAAAAGTCAAGTCCCATTTCTGTTTTACTATCAGCACCGACTGACAGACCGTAACTAAGTGTTGTATATGGAAGCAGAATGAGAATGTTTGATGTAAAGACAGTCCGTTTCCCTTTTATCACCCTCTGCAGGACTTTATGACAGCCCACCGGGGTCCGACGACGCCAAGCTCTTAGACACATTTTACCCTGGAGACCAGCAGTCCATAACCTACGGCACAAAGTCCAGGGTTGGGATTGGAGGAATGGAAGCTAAGGTGGGATCGCAGAGCGCATGGCGGATTTGTGTACAGCCTGTGATTGTTTTAGTTTTTCATCTTAACGAAAGTCTTCATCACTAATCCTCAGGTCAAAGCAGCTCTCTGGGCTCTTCAAGGTGGGACGTCCGTCGTCATTGCCAACGGTACACACCCCAAGGTCACAGGTCATGTGATCACCGATATTGTCGAGGGCAAGAAAGTGGGAACCTTCTTCTCAGAGGTCAAGCCAGCTGGTGAGCGTCACACATTGATCATTTTGTTTATAGAGGTTTCATTTGTGTTTGTGACCTCAAATGACCTTAAATTCCATGTTTTTTTTCTCCAGGCCCCACAGTTGAGCAGCAGACAGAAATGGCCCGCACAGCTGGCAGGGCACTTTCTTCTCTAGAGCCGGAGCAGGTCAGCACCAAACCTCCAAAGCACTATTCTGACGTTTATCTATGACTTCTTGCATGAAGATATATTGTGGAGGGTTTTTTTCCATTTTCATTTTGCACATTTGCACATAGTTTGTTAATATCAAGTCTTTGGGGGTGAGATTGTCAAGAGAGGGTGTACGGTTAATTTTTGCAAAGTGGATGTTTACAAAACTATTGAAATCTTTTATAGGACTTTAAACGTCTGCTTTCAATCACTAAAGACAATTTTGACCTAACTTGCTTAGTTTGTAAAAAAGATGGAAAACATGTTTACAATAACACACTCGTTGTACCATTATTGACTGTGATCAACAGCATAAACACACACATCTGAAAACAACAAGGAATATTTCTTTATATATTAAAATGCACTGGTTACTGATCTGTATTCCCACAGAGGAGTGACATCATCTGCATGTTGGCTGACCTCTTGACTGAGAGGAAAGATGAGATTTTAGCAGCCAACAAAAAGGACATGGAGATAGCCGGCAGCACAGGTAACAGGAAGTCATCGCTTCTGGTTAAAATGCATACTTTAATATAATGTGATGGAATATCACAGTTGAATTTTTGGTTATCATCTGGTGATATTACAGGTCGCTTGTCTCCGGCTTTGCTGAAGCGACTCAGTTTGTCATCATCCAAGCTGAACAGCCTGTCCATCGGTCTGCGTCAGATCGCTGTGTCATCTCAGGACAGCGTCGGCAGGGTTTTACGCAGGACTCGTGTGGCAAATAATCTAGAGCTGGAGCAGATTACGGTGCCCATTGGAGTTCTGCTTGTCATATTTGAGTCCAGACCAGACTGTTTGCCTCAGGTCTGAGACCTAAAACACATCTACTCAGTATATTAGCTTTGCCATTAAGATTTAGATGCTGGTAAACATGGCTGTACATGGCTTTTACGGCTGTAGGTTTAAATATGTATTACAATATGAGGATAATTTTTTTTACTGTGTTCTGTACTTTAAATATACTGTAAGTTGCTTTTGGATGTTGTTTTGCCTGCACAGGTTTCCGCTCTAGCCATTGCAAGCGGCAATGCTCTTTTGCTGAAAGGCGGCAAAGAGGCTTCCAACACAAATCGCATCCTGCATGAACTCACCCAGGAGGCCCTTTCCATTCATGGAGTCAAAGATGCAATCCAGCTGGTAATTAAGATGATTATGTTTAGTATATTGTATAGCTTATTAGCTGCTTGATCGCCCTCTTTCCAAATGAATAAGATATCAATGTATGTTACAGGTGAGCACACGTGAAGAGGTGGAGGATCTGTGTCGTCTGGAGAAGATGATCGATCTGATCATTCCCCGCGGCTCTTCTCAGCTGGTCAGAGATATTCAACGAGCATCTAAGGGCATCCCTGTTCTTGGTCACAGTGAGGGGATCTGCCATGTTTATGTGGACCATGAGGCCAGTATTGACAAAGCTCTTAAAATCGGTAAGATTGCATGTTAATACTGATGTTTATATGAATAGGAATAAAACAATACACTCAGCTCATGATACGATGTACGATTCTGGGTTCACAATTATATTTGAAACAACATGTTAAAAATGAAACTGAAATTCAAATGACAGATTTATGAATAATTTCAGTAACATTATTCTTTTTTTTTTTTTTTTTTAAATTGACAACATTTAAGGATGTGTTGAACCTTCCGTATGTATGTTAATAAAAATGAAATGGGTCACCAAACAATAAAATCGTTTAAAAGGTTAACAATCATGAAGAAATTGTGATAGCCCTATGATACGTGTCTTAATTTGTTTGTGATATGCAATACTTTAATATATCTTTAGACCTCTACATATAAATAAGCTATAACGTTTGAACAGTATTTTAAAGCATGCATGTTCTCTGGAAGTTGTTTATACATAACCATTAAAAGTTGTGTTTTTTTGTATTTAATTTCTTTAGTTCGAGATTCCAAATGCGACTATCCTGCAGCCTGTAATGCGATGGAAACCCTGCTGGTGCATCGGGAACTTCTCAGAACTCCACTGTTTGATCAGATCATTGACATGATGAGAATAGAACAAGTGAGAGATTTATATATGAAAAATTCTGAAAATATAAACTTTGACACATTTGTGTCATCATTCCAACTCCTTTGCTATTATTTTGTCCAGAGAGCTCTAAAAATCACTTTATACAACCGTTACAACTATATCAACCTTTTAAGGACCAAATCACAGTGGAAAATATTATAAGAGTGGTCCACAATGTTGTTTTCATGTAGGTTATCTGAAACTGTAAATAAACTTGTGATGAAAAAGTGATGTATTTCTCGAACTACAATCCCTTAAAAATCTTTGTTTCTTTATTCATGTAGGTGAAGATCCATGCCGGCCCTAAGTTTGCGTCTTATCTGACCTTCAGCCCGTCAGAGGTGAAGTCTCTGCGCACCGAGTATGGAGATCTGGAGTGCTGTATTGAAGTGGTGGACAGTATGCAGGAGGCGGTGGATCACATCCATAAATACGGCAGCTCGCACACTGATGTCATAGTCACAGAAAACGGCAAGTTTGAACACACAGCTACCCTTCAGCCAGATAATTCATTCAGCATGCTGTGTGGAATTTTAAATTCAGTGAATACAAATTTATAAAGTTTAGACAAGCCATTAAAGTGTTGATATATGAGGTCTGCTGTGAATTTGCAAAGCATTGAATAGCATTTTAAAACCAACAGTGCCATCTAGTGGCATTTAGGTGACAATTACTTTTTTGCGGTTGCTCCCATAATTTATCAAAAGATTTAACATATCTTTGTAGAGGACACAGCGGAGCAGTTCTTGCAACAACTGGATAGCGCCTGTGTGTTCTGGAACGCCAGCTCACGCTTTTCAGACGGATATCGTTTTGGTCTCGGTAAAGCATTACTATCTTCATTACCGCCTCTGTATTTGAACACATTCCTTTCAATCCCATATTGACCTTCTTGTGTTTTCTAGGTGCGGAGGTCGGCATCAGCACGGCTCGTATTCACGCCCGTGGACCTGTGGGCTTGGAAGGGCTTCTCACTACCAAGTGGGTCTTACGGGGTGAAGGCCACACAGCTGCTGACTTCTCCGAACAAGGCAGCATGAAATTCCTTCACGAGAACCTTCCGGTCGCACAGCCTCTTCCCGGGCGCAGAAACATCAACTAGAGGCATTATGTAAACACATCTACAGTCAAAAACAATTTAAAGGCTACCCATCAATTTCACCAAATAAACCTCTTTAAAGTGACAGCTCACCCACTTATAAAGAGTTCCATTAGACAGTTTGTTTGGAGTAAGCCAGACATACATGGACAGAGAACAGATCAGTGAATCCATTATACATAAGAGCTTTTATAGTTCATTTTCCATTGTTTGTGTCTCACATTATGTCTCTATGGCCATAGTGCTTATGTCTCCCACTTGATCTCTACTTTTAGTTATTTGGCAAAGTGTATTATGTTTTCGGAACAAACCAGTTGATCCTGTAGCCACATACAGTAGATTACACCTACACCCATCTGTGAAATATGCAGTGATATGCGGTGGAGAAGGTGAGCCATTTATTAAGCAACTGATTCAAAATGAACTTTTAACTATCTTGTATTTCCTGTTGTACTTTCAGAAATGATTTGTAAAGTGTTTCTCTGGGTAGTGAAACAGAAATGCAGTATGCAGTAACAACCCTATAAATTCCCAACATTATGCTTATTTAATATATTAATATGTGGATTTTTTAAATCTGCATACTGGTATATTAATATTACATGCTAATGTGTTTAAAATGTGGAAATTCAAAATTTTGGAATGAAAGTTTTGTGAGACAAAAAACATTTGCATTACTTTTATTTTCAATTTACATTATGCTTTAATGATGCTTCTGGCTTTCATGGATTGATCATGTATTACTGTATAGATTAATGATCATCATTTATCATGTTAAATTGACCCAGGCTGAGCGGCCTGCACCCTAAACCGCTGCAATTGACCTTGTTGACTGTATGTAAAAGTGCTTTGTGGTGCTGCAAAAGAGTTACGATTGTGGTGTAAAGATTCTAAAGCTGTCACAAATTTTATATGTTGAATAAATTTTTTGTATTAAGTTTAAGAATTTTTTTACATTAGGTGTTTGAAATGTTAAAGATGTTAGGAAGCCAACAAGTACTGGGTCCAACTACTAAGTGGAATATGGAAGAGTATAAAACAATACTACAGAGGATTAATTATGTTGCCATTAGGAAAGTAGAGGCAGTGAGGAGACTGAAGCTTGCCATAAAAGTTCCTCTGCCTTTTGACTCGTGAATTCTTTTCATTCTCCAAAATGTGCTGTTTACGCTCGATGAGACTTTATCAGAAAAACAAAAGATCCAGAGATGAAGAGAAACAGAGTCTCATTGATGTGTTACTGTGTTCTAACTTTACTGTGTGTAAGATCTGTGATCAATGTCTGTTTGGGATGAAAAGATGTGAATAGTAAAAAAAGCTCAATTGAACCAAACCCATGTGAATTTGAAGCTCAAGGATAAACTTGTCTATAAATTAAAATCCTGTAATGTTTTACACTTGTACAGTTATGAATCCTAATGACTTTTTTTCTTTTGTGAAACACATAACAATAATGCATTTAACAATTAATTTTATTATTTTGTCTATTACCTTTTTCATGAACCTTTCTATATTAATCTTATGAAAATTCTTGCATTATTTACTCACACTCATGCCATCCATAATTTCTAGCACTTTCTTTTTCAGCTGAACACAGTGATACATTGATAGTTTAAGTATTACAGTACGACAACTAGTCATGAGACATGCCAGAACTAATGAGATTGTTATCGACATGCTGCCATATTTTATTTTAATGGTTTTTTAACGTTTATTTTTTTGTGTTGGTTTGGTTTCAGTCTATAGTACCTAATACATTCAAAATATTAGTTTTTCTTAAACACGCCTATCGTTTCGCTCA
The DNA here is from genome assembly GCA_019155185.1 of Beaufortia kweichowensis. Classification (NCBI taxonomy): domain Eukaryota; kingdom Metazoa; phylum Chordata; class Actinopteri; order Cypriniformes; family Gastromyzontidae; genus Beaufortia; species Beaufortia kweichowensis. The sequence continues at coordinate 11,403,883 of CM032808.1, forward strand.
AAAGATATTATAAGCCCACTGGAGTTGCTTTTACGATTGATATGTGTGCTTTTTGAAGCTTTACATGTTGGTTTCTATAGATAGACATGATGGGCATTTTTATGTAAAAATCTTTTTGTTCAACAGACATCTCGGATGGCGTGAGGGTGAGTAAATTATAAGAGAAATTTCATTTTTGGGTAAACTATTCCTTTACTTTGTACTTTGTAAAGGTCCTTGTGTTATGTTCAGTAGAAATTACATCTGCTGTATGATGTTTGATTTGATATTTAAGTCAATGGGGTATATGGATGAAATATCATGTCAAGGCCTACTTGAAGGCTAAGGGTACTTAAATATAAAATTGAGAAAGAAGTCTCATGGCTATTGGACTTTCACAGCAAGTCAGCACAGCTTTAATTGAACATTACTCGGGGCCAAAACTCATATTTCTTGTTTTTCCTTGATCTTCTGAGACTCAATCACAGTCCCTAAAGAGATTTTTTTCAAATCAATAATTAATGGTCAAAGTTATTTATTCATTTGTATCTTTGCCAGTTACGGGCTTCTAATTAACAATTTCAATAATTGATATTTATCTCTAAAAGGGCTCTGTATCCGTGCCTTATGAAAAATGCATGGGCTGAGATATGAACTTGGTTTTGTTTTGTGTTCTGAGAGTTCTGCGTGCTCGGGGCTAAGACCAAGCCACTTTGACTTTTCCGTCTTTGAGTCTGCGCTATGCTTGGATGTGCAGCTAATACGGGCCTCTTTTATGGGCCCAAAGCACCGGCTCCACACCATGTGATCTTTTAAAGACTTCTGCTCTCCCTTCCTTAGATACCCCTTTTTTGTTCTTTAGTAACTTGGTTCAAAGAACGAGAAGGTTTCCGTAATAATTTTCTTTTGTCTCTTGGTATAAGATGATATCATGCAATACAGGACCTGTACCACATGCTATAAGAAACTGTTACATTCTTTTGACGTTTTCTGTGAAAACAACATTTCATTCAAAGTTTGATTTTATTTAAATTTTCCTTTATTTTCAGTTGTTGTTGGGAAGGGAGCTGTTAAAATACACGTTGCTTGGTTAACAATGCTGAACATGACAAATATTCCTACTTAAGCAAAGCTAAACAGGCACTTCAATAAAGTGCTGGATTATAGCCAACGTCACAAATACATTTAGCACGACAGTTTCACAGGCCTCATCATCTTGAGATGATTGTAGGTCATACATTGTTGTTGCATGGACACATTTGGAGAGGGTTGCATTATTTGGGATCTTCAGTTGAGGTCAGTCACACGCCGCAGGGAGCCGATGGCAGGGCTTGGACTGCCCCACTCGATGTGCCTCCTGTATTCTCCGGGACGCAGGAAGAACTGGCGACCGGTGTAGTTAGGGTGCTCGTGGAAGATCCAGTAGCCTTCCATGACATTGGCTGAGGAGATGTCTCCATTGTGGAATCTCTGGCGTAGATCCGGGCAATCTTCATTCAACTCCATTGCCTGACCTCCAAAATCAGAGCGCTCGAAGATCTTCATCCTATAGTTTCCATTGTACTGGAAAAGACCAAGTGAAACGTATAAAGGTAAAACCTCACTGCAATTCTATCTTGTTGATGTGCAGATATTATTTATAACCCCATCATACCATATCTTAATGCATACTGTGTTAATAACATAATTTCTGAACAGACTACAGAGCTGCAGACTCACGGGAGGAACCATGCGGCAGGAACGGATGCAGTCGTTGAATCCAGCCCAGCGTTGGAAATCAGGATAATCACCCTTGAACAGCATGTACTGGTATCCGGCATAGTTGGGCTTCTCGTAGGCCACATAGCATCCACTTTCTACACGGATGGAGTTGCAGCGAGAAAAGTAGGACTGCATGTCTGCACAGTCTCCAGCGCACTCATAATGCCGACCCTGGAAGTTCTTGTCTTCAAAGAAGGTAATCTGTGTGTGTGGATGGTTATAATAATAGGATTACAATAACAATATACATCTGATAGTTTTGTCTTTCAGCACACTGTTTTCTTGATTTCTTTTTTTTTTAGCATTTAATATACTATTTGTGACCCTGCCTGTAAAAACCCAGCTAAAGTTTTTTTTTTGTGATTTACTTTTTTCTACTTAATATCATATACTGTAAAGAACATTCTGTGACAATATAATCTTGATATCGACTGAGTAAAGCCATGATGAAAATAGCAATTAGTGTTAAAGCAGTCAACTTTGTTTAATTTTTTGCATAAAAAATATGATAAGTGTCAATAAAAAATTTATTTCAGTATTTTTCAAACATCAAATCTGATCAAATTTGACATTTACAGTGATAAACACATTACTTATTTTGTCAGTTTTTATGGCTCTTATTACTTTTTACAGTACTTTTTGCTTCTAATCTCATAATTTGAATTTAGAGACTTGATTTTAGAGAGTTTTGATACTTTAGGCTGGATTTCACAGATGGGGTCAAATTTTTGTAGCAATGTATCTCAACATACACTAAAAGAATTCAGTAACGCTTGAATGCAGTTTTTTTTGTTGTTGATTTTTTTTATTTTGCTTTCTGATACCAATGTTCGGTATTCTCCTAGATCTTTTTCAAACATTTGGTTACTTCATACTATTTTCAAACCTTAATTTCGCTCAGTTTTGCAACTACAAACTGTCATCTATATTCTTTGTTCAGTGTTTTTTATTTTAAAGATAATCGCATATACAGCAAGTTATAGTGTCTCGTATCCTAACTGAATTTTTAACCCCACCATCTATGGTAACTTACCTTTCCCATTGTGTCTGTTCTCTGAGTGGACCAAACCATTTCTGAAGTCAGGACCTCTTTATAGACCCGACATGGATCAGGGCTTTTGTGTGTGACTCACAAAACTCTCTCGTCAGCACATTGTGTTCAATAGAGTTCACATAACTGTAAATCTAGCGGCACATGCCCTCCTTTGTGTCATTGCAAGCTTTTTCACCCCTCTCTCACTAGACAGCATCACTGCACTTTTTAGTGTGTGACAAAAAAGTTGCAAACTCTGCTTTTTAGGACTTTACATGTGTATCATTAACACATTAATGTTATGTTTGTATTTTAAGTTGGCATTTGAATCTGAGTACATGTTGTTGATAGATTTGTCCTCTCAAATGGGCAGGAATGTTTAAAGCTTTTTGTTGTTTTATGTTTCGAAATGAGATCAGATTGGGATTTGGCTAGGACCTTACATACAAACTTTTTTATGTTTGTTGGGCTCTAGATAAGTACTTTACTTTAAACATCTGGAAAGCTAGGCAAACCCTCAACTTCGTGTTTTTTGTTACAATTGAAAATGAAACAAAGAAATGAATACATACTTTAATGACTTCAAATGTCTTTAATGGTAATTATAAAAAGGCTTCGTTTACATGAAACTGCTTCTCATTCTTCTAAAAGAGCCGATCATGGGATTCATGCAACCCCAGTCACCGCACGCTCTGTACTCGCCGGGCCGCAGGAAATACTGACGTCCTCTGTAGTTGGGATGCTCATAAAAGATCCAGTAGCCCTCCATAATGTTACTAGAGTAGATACCGTGGTAGCCAAAGCGGTCGTAGGCGTTGGGGCAGTCGTCTGTGAACTCCATCATGTGTCCGTACATTTCAGGTCTGTTGTAGATTCTCATGCGGTAAGCTCCTCTGTACTGTTTTGTGAGAAGAAAAACCAGCAGTTAGAGAAACCAGTAGTCAAGTCAACTTAGGGCATGAGAGCAACCAGTTGTCAGAACATTAGGAAGGCAAAACCAAAGCTCTGAATTCTTGATGTTGCTTTTGAGACTAAAGCCTTTGAACATGACTCCTTGCTGTAAATGTGCAACTTTCAAAGATTTCAAGTAGACGTTTAGTCATTTTGTCGAAGCAACTCTAGTGACAGTGTAATGATTCTTCCACTGCCAAAAACCGAGATGAATGGAATTATGATGAGCATTGGAGTGTGTCTTGCTCCATTTCAAATAACTCAATCTCCTGGTGGACCTGCGAACCTGTTATTTTCCTGCATATATGAATTACTTCAAAGGGCTTATTGATTGACGTTGCTTTTTTTAAGACTTTGTGGAATAAAACCCATCAGTTTGATTGACTTACTGGGGGGAACATCTGACAAGATCTGATGCAATTGTTGAAGCCCATCCAGTGGTGAAAGTGAGGATACTCCCCACGGCCCAGGATGTACTGATAGCCCATATAGTTGGGCTTCTCGTAGGCCACCCAGTGACCTCCCATGACCCGGATGGAGTTGCAGTAGTTAAAGTGGTTGTAGGTGTCAGGACAGTCTCCAGAGCACTCATAAGAGCGCCCTTTGAAGTTGTAGCCTTCGTAAAAGATGATCTGTAAGAATTAGAAAATATTAAACCAGATTCTAAATTGTCCATTTTGTCATTAATTATTATTCTGACATAGAGAGATCAATCTAGCTGAACCTTCAGGGAAAATTTCCTCAAAATATAAAATTATCAATATATCAGAATTTTTTAGACAGTATGTTTGATTTAATATAAATGCAGTTCTGAGACTGCTAATGAAAAGAATTCAATAATGTTCTTTACAATGTGTGCAATATAATTTGTGCATAATCTTTATGAAAAATAATCATGGTTTAATTATAGTAAAATTATAATAACTTGTTTTACAAACAAAAATCATGGTTAAACTTTTGGTTGGCAAAACCATTTCGAATTTGTGGTTACCATGCATGTTTTAACTATTATTTGTAATAAAGCCATTGTTAATTTTTGTGTTTAATTTTTTAGGTATGTCAAACAGCCAGTCTTATTCTATACTGTGAAAAAACTCATTAAATATAGGACACAATGTACTGAATTAATTTGAAGGAATTCCATATTGATTTTTACAGCTGATTTACCTGTATTTAGAATTTTGCAGTGCATTGAATTAAATTTAAGGGTTAATGGAAATGTTTGTTAAATTAGCAGATAGATAGTAATTTTTTTCTTGTCTTTTTTACAATGTACAATTTAAAAATATTAGTTTTACGGCTAGAAATTGAGCCACATTTGGGTCCTACCTTTCCCATGGTTCCAGATCAGGAAAAAAATCACGTCGTTCTGCCGTACTGCCATACACGTCCCCATGGACCTTTTATAGTCTTCTACAGATGTATAGACACTGCTGCCTATACACGTCACATAGACTAGAGTTTACCTTTGAAAACGTAACAGACCATTCCTATTATTTCTCTAAAGACAACTGAAGCTCATTGTTTCCGAATGCTAGAGTTTACCTTTACAAATTCCCCTCACCTCATGAGCCTTACAAGCCCACAGGACCTCGTTCAATTCACAATCGCCTACAAAAAGAGCAGGTGGCATTGTAACAGGCCTTTTCAGCATATGACACAATTATCTTTAAATACATGAAGTGTCATCTGATTTGAATCAAATTAGATTTCCCTCCTACCGTATGAAGTATGATTCCTAACTTCATAGCTTGGTTTCATTTGAATCGTAACTTATTTCAAAGACAGTAGATAAAAGAACATTGCATCACAGATTTTTTAAACCCTATATGGTGGTTCTCTATAGATTCGTTTTTGATGTCATCATCAGTCACGCAATGACAGGGAAACACAACTGCCACATGCTGTGAAAGCAAATAAGCTGAGCCAAAGCGACAGACATTTTGTCATCCAGTTGGTCCGGAGTTTATTGTTGAATTATTTATTTTTAAATACCGACACCACAGAGCATCACAGGGGAGTGATTTCATCACAGTACACAATATACTACATCTGGTCTCTTTTTTCCCTGCCATGTGCGGTTTCAGGCTGCACGCCTAAGCAAATCTGACAATATTGCTTGTTCTGGAAGGTGTTGACATAACCTTCCACAATACGTTCCATAGCCTGAAGATCGGCACTGATGCAAGGCCTTCATATAGCTGCATTGAGATGGCTCATGCATTTTATGTGTATACGTGTTTGTTTCAACTCCAGGACAGTAGACTTTGGCGTGTAAGCAAACTCTCAGCTGACAGTCGATAGGCCAAAGAGGGCTGCCCTTGTGTTTTTATTCCTTTCAAAGCTGAGCTTTACTCTCTGCATCTCTCTTTCATCAAGATGAGGAGCGGCGCTCTGTTTTGTGTATTGTTTTGTGCCCTACGCTGTTTTTATTCAGCTTTGGATAACAATAGCCATAGTGTTCTTTGATAACCACCCTGGCATTGTATTAAACCACTTAAAGTGAGAGAATTTGAATCTGTCAATCCTGATAAAAAGGATTGACAGAGAATGTGATGGACAGAGAATGTGATGTGACAAGAATTAATGTGACAGATCTTTCTAATTATGTATTTTATATTGATACAAATATTTGTCACTTTATTGGTGTCAAACGTGCCATATCGCTGGTTAAAAATGATCTTTCCGTTCTTCTTTTTATCCCGTTTTAGTTGGCGATTACTGTACCACATGTACTCCGCACTACAGGAGTGGTTCTCTCACATCACAGGCTTGCAAATAGTAATCTTGAAAGCACTACAAAACATTTCTTCCCCACATGGGGCGGAATACTTCAAATAAGCCCAAGCTTTTTCTCTTGGTTCCCCTGGAGAACAAAAAGCCAACACTTAAGATCTTTTGCTTCCTCTATGGTTGAAAAAAGAGATAGAGAGAGATGCTTTGGACACAGGCAGAGATGAACACATGACATTTATTTATATTGTATTTGTGTGACTTAGACATGGACACAATTTTTATGCATTTTACAATTTTGCATTTCTAAATATAAGCATTTACATAATTTCCTCTGTGTTTTTTGTCATTTTAAGTACACTATGGTTCTAGGACAAAAGCAAGGCCCTGTGAGTGACAGCTGCTGCCGCACACCGTATCTCTCCAATTAGCCTTGGGTTTGTACAAACGTTTCTTAATCTGCTGTCGAAGTCAGTGTGATGTAGTTGGCGAGCCAAAGCCTCCCGTGTGAGGAAGAGGAAGACGAGGACCCTTTAGCTGGGAGATCATCCTCCTGTTTTTGTGCGGTCCGTGTCTGTCCCTGCCAGCGCACGAGCTGCGCTATCGGCTTTACCAGACGGTGCCAGCGCTCGGCGGCCGCTCTGAACGATTGCCATGGATGCGTCTGATGTGCTCCATCTTTTTTTTTGGAAGACAATTAAAAGAGAAAATAGTGGTGGAATATACACTGAGGCATGGAGGGAATGCATGCAGTTATTATTTCGTTTAAAGTTTGTTTACATGTAGACACTATTTAGTCTCAGGCATTTCATAAAAACTTTTCTCGAACCCCAACGTAGATTCTCAGCCAAAGCAGAGACCCCCAATAACAACTGCCTTGAATATAATATTCAGCATTTAAAAACAGGTAAAATAGTTACAAATTTCCTGACAAAAGTAAAGAAAATTATATATCTACACATCTTTATGAAAAATCATGGTCCTAGAAGATTTATTGATGCGTTTAGTATCAGAATAAACCTATCATGAGTGTTGTTTTTTTCATTAAATTCAGGTGGTCCTCAACTTTCTTTTCACAAGTTTTAAACTTAAATCTAATATTCACACGCTCGCATCCAATCCCAACCATGAGTATGCATTATCGGCTGCTAGGTTTGTTCCCCCCCCCCCATTTTAACTTCCTTTCAGGTAAAGCCGAACAGTCCGATCATCTCACGTGATGAATCCCACACCATCCCATAGCTCAGACTTTAAAGAGAAGGTTTCTTGATCCGCCCTCTTTTTAAAAAGCACTCTCTGTATTTACTGACACATGACAAAAAATCTCAGATCTTTTCATCTCCTCTTTTAGAAGGAGGAATCACCTTACAATGCATCCGTGTGTTTAAGGCAGGGGCTGGCAACAACACACACAACTTCAATGGCGCCCCTGAACACACGGGGAAAAGTGCAGCAGAGCTGCCGATCTACCCCAACCTTTCTATAGCCTTAAATATATAATCACATACCATGCCATTTTTTGCTTCTTTAAATTTGCCATCAAAGCAAATGTGTTCTGACAACAGTTAGTGACAAGGGTTCCAAAGGAAAAGAGGAAAGTCGGCTGTATCACGCCATATCAATTATTGATTGTGAGGCTCTCGACCAGAGAGAGATAGAGAGAGAGACTTGTCATAATGAAATATGTGATTTTTAAAAAATAAAAAAATAATAGATAAAGGTCGTTCTCATTGTTGTGAAGACTTATGAGTTTGATTGACAGTCTGCAAATTCTCTTCGTTCACTCGTAAAGGAGATCAAAAAGCAGCTCTTCTTTTTGCCCAAGGCCACTTGCAATTTATTTAGAAGCCTTGTGCTTGTGTCCCAGCAGGTATCAGAGCTAAGCCGAGCCACTCAGGATAATCACAACTTTAAGGTGTCTGTCCTGCAATATAATTTCCTTCTTTCTATGTGTGTGTGCGTGTGTGCGTGCGCGCGTGTGTGTGTTGTTAAATTGATGTAGCCATGAATCTAGAATCTTGGTTGGTTTAAGATATACAAAACATTTATGGACATTTTTATTTTTTTTAATTTTGTAAAGGAAAAAAGCAAAGCAAAGAAATATTTTTTTATCTTTCTTAATTGTAAGTTACTAGTCAAATAAGTAAATTCATGACATTACAAGTAATGTCATCACAATGTCATCTTTATACAGAAGGCCCTCGTTTACTTGAGTCCTTGAAGATGCTCTTTGATGCAATTTGACTTTTACTTAAATGCTGATAATATCATTTATTATAAAAAAAGAGAAAATGCAAAATAGAATAATTTTGACTGCCATCTCAGATTTTGGTATAGTAGGTACATCCTGGCTACCCCCCTTTTATATGTATATATTGCCACTTTCCTCTAATTTCCTCATTTTTATGGTAGCATTGTCATAACTGATTTGGGACGGGTGCCGACATTGATTATTTGTCTGTTTTTGAGTTTTTAAGTGTAGCATAAAAATGCAATTGATGATAGTGGAGGAAGCCACTCTGCTTTGTAAGCGGCAATAAATAAGACTGTTTATTTCAAAGGGATGCAGCAGTTCTTATGAGCAGTTGAGGCTTTAAGAAAAATAGGGCATTCATATGGGAGCAAGTGAAGGCATGAGAAAAGAAAAGAAAATAGACAGCAGTGTGAAATTTCTTTTGAGTGGTTTGAAATGAAGTAGCGTTTGAAATGAATTGTTTTGTTCACCTTCCTACCGCTGCAGCATATCTCTTAAAGAGTGTTTGAAAAACGTTACATACTGCATTAATAATACACAGGAGGATGCTTAATGGGGTGTGTGACTCGTCCCTGTATCGATAATGATGAAACTGTACTGATGAAACTGTTTACCCCTTTTTAACGCCCAAACATGCTGCAGTTTCCATCTTAACTTTATCGTGTAAATGCCTTAAGTCTTGTTCATTTACAGTAGAATATGATAAAAGGAAAAATTGTAATGCAGATTGAATACATAGCAGCAACAACAACAAAAAATAATGAGAAAAAGTCAGAAGCATATAATTGCCATATGCTTGAAAGTATTTTTTCTCTCTTTCTCCCTATACACAGTATATACACACATTTCTTTTATTTTACTTGTGACGAGTCTTTCAAATTATACCCAGGCAATATACAATGTAACAAAACATATAAATATCCTTAATGAATTATAGATTTATTGGTAAGTAGTATGTTTAAGTAGTATTTAATATACATTAAAGGTGCATTGTAGGCACCTTCTGTAACAATAAGTTTGTCGAGATAAAATGATAAAATGGGTTTGGTTGCAAAACATTTAGATAATAGGCATGTCTGGATTACAAGGAATGTTTATTAACTAATCAAACATTATTGTTATTGTTATTATTATTAGAATTATTATTAATTATTAGAATTTGAATGAATTAAATTACAATCAATCAAATGAAATGCAACCAAGAAGGAACTTTTCAATTGTTTCAACCATATTTATTTAGCACCACTAGAGTGCAGTAGAGATTTAAATGTGATTTCTCTCTCTCTCTCTCTCTCTCTCTCTCTCTCTCTCTCTCTCTCTCTCTCTCTCTCTCTCTCTCTCTCTCTCTCTCTCGCTCTCGCTCTTTCTCTTTCTTTCCCTTTCTTGCTCTCTTTTTCTCTCTCTCTATTCGTAAAATAATTCCTGGAAGAAGTGTTCAGACAGATATGTATTTACTGGCTGTGTCAGTCATCTCTGTGCTCTAAATCCTATCAGCTGCGGCAGGTGCTGTGCTGGGCTCAGACTGAGACGCAGGTCATTTTAAACAGCTGCTGACCTAAAGCACAGGCCACACACACTCTCTCTATTATACAAACAAAGCTATCTGCACACACATGCACATATGAAAAAGCTTTTTGTCTTGGTTTGGGAACATTCTGGTGTGTTGTACGGTATGTGAGGATACCTGGACAGTTTAGTTTTAAACTGCATATTAAGTTGTAGTAATGTGTTTTTTAATCAGTGATATTAAAGCAAATCTATAAATCTATAAATGAATAAAAGGTTTCTCCTGTAAAGCTGATCTTACACAAAACCAGAAATAAAACATAGTATGTAAAACTAAACACATTACAGTATGCAAATATAAATGCTTTAATAAGTTATGTTATCAATAACTAAATAAAATAAAAACAGTTATTTGGTATGTCAATGTTTGTATTATTATTAATATGTTTGGTTGGATTGTTTTTAAATTTGTTAAAATGTAAATGTCAACATCACACAGCCTGAAATTAAGAAATAGAGGAATCACAGCTAATGTTGCTACCCATGCCACAGTGTAAATTGCAAAAAAAAGATACAACGCTAATTTAAACATACCGTATTCTGAGTTCTTGATTGGTTTAGCTATTCTTTTTAATAATAGCTTGCGTGCACAGATTTATTTGATGTCCCTAATGTTTGCATGCAATGCCATCACTTCTATTCTCTCAGATCCCAGTTATACTGATAAAAGCATATGATTGAATTTGATTTAGAGCCGCATATCCTGCAGATCATTTAAAAGGCCGACACCAGTCTGGGTCACGACTGCCTGTGTAAGCAGAAGCCGTTTCTCAGCAGGTGAGCTGGTTCAAACTTAGAGATTGTTTGAATGTTTCTGAGATGCCCGAAGATTCGAGAGTGACTCAAAGCAGCCTCCCTTGATATGCCTTCAGGTCCTCGGAGGAGATCACCAAATTAATAAAGGCAGGGAAATAACACCAATTCCCACCATCAATACTACGGTTCTTATTCTTTTCGCTTTTAACTTTGTTTTTCGCTTCTTCTTGCTCTTTCTCTATTCCCTCCCATCGCACTGTTGTTTTCTTAGTATGTTTTTCTCTCGTTCTTCCCTTTCTGTCGCTGAGCGCTGCAGCCACTTTCAAAGGCTCGGCTGTCACGCGCAGGCTTTGAGAGCTAGTTTAATTTTTAACGTACATGTTGTCAGGGTGCCGTCAGACGTGATTGACAGGTTCGTCCCAGAGCAGCCCTGCTTGGCAGGCTGGTGTCTTTTGTCAGAGACAGCGCAGAGAAGCTACAAAGAAAGCAGAAGAGCAGGAAAAAACAGACATAAATAAAACACAACCCCCCACTTACACTTTTCAATAGAGATTCAATTAAATGAAACTTAACGCCGAGCTTTTTCATATACGGAAAATGGACTTGATATTTTCTTTTGTTCTAAAATTGAGATCCAGTTCAGAGCGACAGCGGCAGAGAACGTAGGTGGTGAGACCAAAGATATCAGTGCTTTTTTGATTTTATTGCAATATGAATAACCAAAAGGAAAGAAGGCTTGCGTGCAATAGAAAGTAAAGGGATGCTTCTTCTTGTATGTAAAGGGACACAATGGGTAGCATATTCCATATGATATCACTGCACTGGCGTTATTTGTTTCTAGACAGAATAGCAACCGTAACATCACCTAAGGCAACTTTGAACATCAACAGAGTCCAGAACAAATACAGTACAAACATTGATACTCAACCTATACTGTATATCTTTCGCTTACATAAGCACTTGTGTGCATTGCCCTAGATGATCTTTCTAAGCAAACAGAAAGAATCACAGATGTGGTGTATTTACAGATAAATTTCTCTTTGTATCTCCCAGTCCGGCGAGATGAAGACGTGAGGCTCCTCTAGTGTAAACCCAGAGCAGGACATTCTTTGGAGTGTCAGAATTCTGACAGGACTGCCGCAAGCCAGTTCATCTCTGCGTATGTATCCACACTAGCCACAGCTGTTTGAGAATAAAAAGATCAGGCCATGAAGTTCCCAAATCTACTTAGAACAGTACAGTGCAGATCTTGGACATTTCACGCGTGGGATTAGCATCATTTAACATTTTTTTTGAAGAAGAAATGAAAGCAACAAAATATAATTTCCATTTAATTTCCACATTTATTTAGTAAGAAGTTTTAAAGTTTATAATAAACATGTTTGGGAATATTGAAATTGTTCTTTTTAACGTGAAATGTCCAAACACTGGCAACAAATGTGATAACATTGTAGCAGAATAGTGATTCCAGTTATTTATATTCTAGGGGTGTAAAGAGTTAGATTTTGTTGTATAAAAAAACGTATTTAAAAAAATATCTTTAGCACAGTTTGCCTTAGCAAGATGACTCTTGACATATTCAATAAACAACCCCTGCACCTTTTGGAAAACTAAACTTAAAGTTATTTTTAATGCATGTATTCTTCAAGGGTGCCTTGTGCCAGTTTTTGGGGGGCCACACATGATCCCCTGCACCCTGTGCTGGGTAGGTGTACATTTTTTTCTTCTGCCAGCATCTTTTAAATAAAAACACATCTTGCATTTGATAACGGCTTGACATTTGACAGTATGTTCAGACCAATCAAATGAGGCAGACTTTTTTTCCCGAGCCGTCTGGCAAAGCAGCAATGGGGAAAAATAGTCCTGTCACTCCTCTGAAGCTTATCAAAGAAGCCTTAGCCAGAGCGATCAACATCTGATAGTGCAGCCGCCGCCCCTTTTTTATTTATTTATTTTATTTATTTATTTTTGTAAACCAGCCTGTTGAGACATCACAGCTAACATCAGAGCTCAGCTGTGATGGGATGAAGTGCCCCTCTTTCCTCAGAGAAGCGCCTGGTTGTTTTTGTCTCCGAGATTGAGGGAAGCAAATGCAACTTTCTGTCACTCACCGCAGAGCCCTGGTGTCGGGAAAACAGGAGCAAAGCGTTTCTGGTCATCACCTTACACTCTTATTATTAAAGTACAGCACGGATCAGATTATGCATGTTAGTTTCTCCGGTGAGGTTACTCTTAAAAGTGGCAACAAAGCCTCCGGTCTCCGTGGTTACATAATTTATAGCAGCCAAATTCAAACAAAATTTAACACATTGCCATTCATCTAAGGCCATGCGTATTTGAGCACAGTTAACTCCAAAGTGATAAATTAATAACAGCACACTGGAGGATTACATTTAATGATTCTGTTTGACAACAAAAGGAAATTGTCGAAATCCCAGAGAGCCTTCCTTTTCTTTTGCTACACTATAATCCTGCATGTACTGTACTGTACTGTACGTACAGCTGTTAGAGAATATTATGCTATTATATAGATAGTTTCAGTCCTGAATGCTGATTGGTCAACACAGCCAAAATTTATGATACAGTAACATACAGTGTTTTGACACAAAAGCTTATGTTTTTATCACTGAACAACTTTAACATTCATTTAGTTTTTTTTATTATTTTTTGTTGTTGGTAATGTGTCATGTTTTGTTACTGGTAATGAATTCAAGAATAATGTTATATTATAAAATCTATAAAATCTATAAAATCAATCTCAAGTATAAGGGTTCAAGTATATTGAATGAACTTTTGGGATAACATTTTTTTAGTATAGATTATAGGCAATCAGCATCATACTGTTTCTTGATTTGACATTTGTATATCATGACTAAAATTTTTTAAATAATATTATTATTTTGTTGTTCAGCAAAAAACCCCACAGTTGAGCCAAGTTGAAGAAAAAGAAAAAAGAGAGAGACAGTTTTGATAAAAAAATGTGCTAAAATCGTATGCAGCCAGTCAATATTGACTAAATTTCACTGGAATTTACATAAGTCGCACCTTCTTTCTTCAAATGAAAAAGCTTGTTTTGGAAAAAAGCATCCAGACTTCCTCTTATTACAGATCCTCAGTCATAAGACAGGTGTCGAGTGTTTTAAGAAATTATATGAATGTGCCTGTTTGTGAAAGACAGGTTTTTGTAAAGCAACTCACAACTGATAAACAAACCTTCAAATTTCAAAAGAAAGATCTCAAACATGTTGTTTCATCACCACCGTTCTCGCTTATCATGAAAGGCAGTTATCATTGTCAGTACAATATTAGACAGCCTATCACCATACATGCTTAAATACTGCAGAGCATTGAGAGGAATGACACAAACGGTTTCTTCTTCCTCTTTTCTCTTTTTTCTCTAGATGCTTTGACCTCTTCTTTGCACCAGGTGTGGGTTTCCTTGATCCTTCTTCCTCTATTTGCGGTTCCCCCACCCTCGGCACCCCCTGGTATGAATGATTCACTCCGAGAACAAGCGGTTTGTCTCCCCAAGAGTGTGAAACACGGTAAAAAACCCATGCAGCAGAGCCAAAGCTCCACTCTGATCTCGCCATGTTGTGTAACTCTTTAGAAACCCAACGTTCCTATCTCTTACCCTGTCTTTTTTTCTAACGGTAACACTCGGTATTGACTGTTTATGCTTTTTAATGTTTGTGGAGAGGGCCCGGGGCTTGCGATGAGGGGAACGGTTCTTCTTGACACACTTAACGCCCCCATAGTGAACTCTAGCTCCCAGCATTCCTGGAAGTACAGAGACCCCACCATCAGCCGGGAGTGGGTATGAAAGCCAGCACCCGCCGTGCCGCTCAAGAGAGATCACCCAACGCATGATTAAGACGCTCAAAAGGCGTTCTTTCACACAAAATATTTACACAACAGCCCCCTCCCTATCAAAGCTACAGAGACTCTTTCTGTTGTGCTTTCTTTGGGGAAGTTTGAGGGCACTGGAGATAGAACGAGAACAGGAGAGAGAACTAGAGAGTATGAGAGAGAGCGAGCACGCACAACATCGCAGAGGTCACACTTCGGTCATATTAAGCAAGGACCGACTCAGCCTCTCGTTCTTTTCGTCTGTCGGACTCTTTTACGCTCTCTCTAGTTCCCATGTGAGTGACTGCAGGGAAATATTCTTGGATCGAATCTGCCAATAAATGTATGCCGGCCAGGGTCGCCGTGGTGTTATCTTAGAAATCTATTCCAGCTGGAGAGTTTACAGATATTGTATTTTAATAGACTAGTCAACATTTATTAGTTGAAACTGACATCATGGCTGTGTATATGTTATCTGGAAATGTGTAAAAATTTAAGTGAATTCCAAGTTTTATTCCACAAATGAAATAAGTCCTGCAAAAAGAAAAATGTAAAATTTAAAGTTGATTGGGTGGTGAAAAGTGAATGTTACATACTAGCAGAATGGAGTAGAATCTTAAATCTTAAAAAGTCTTAGATTTTAATTATGAAATAATGAGCATCAAAGTAATCATAGCCATAAAAATAATTAAAATAGGTAATGTGTGTTTATATTTTTATGTTATATAATTTTGGCTTCCAACATTGATTTTAATCTTTGACATGATCTTAGTCAATATTAAAGATATCAAGGTTATATTTTCACAGAAGTTTTTGTTTTACATTATGTAGGATGATTTTATCTAGACAAAGTAGATAAAGTTGTACATGATCTACAAGATGTGCTTTGTAATAGAATTGCAACAATATTTAATTTGATACACTGTCATATTGCGTCAAGGAATCTTCTTTCATTTTCATGTTTTGGAGATTAAATTACACATTAAACAGACTTCTCACCTAAGTAGCTGAGGAATAAACATTTTGGAGAATATACAGTGGCTTTAAAATATAACACAATTCTTTTAATAATGCACACTTGCTTATCACAGAAAAATCAATAATAAGTTGTTTGCTCAGATGGTCCCAGATTGTGAAAAGTTATTTAAGACTGTTGGATACTGGCTACCATAGGCATCCATGATCACCCCCCCCCCCTTTTTCCAAAAGACAAAGATGTCGTAATGTACTAATGAGAGATGATGGTTAAGACCTCCTACCTTTGCTTTTCCCCCGCCTCTTTGCGTTCACGGCCGCAGGTTGTCTCCAGACGGCCAAGGCCTGCTTGTCAAAGGGACCGGCTCTCGCACCATATTGATCGCAGACTCGATGAAAGGTCAGCAGACCCCCGCTTCTGCTCATCACCATAGTTGCAGAGTTTCTGTGTCTGCCTCCCCGCAGACCAAGCCCACCATCACTTTCCCTCTTTTACCCGTCCCCAACTAACCGGCACCTGGGGGAATGATAGAGCTTGCAAACGAGCTAATCACTACGTACAATGAGCTCCTCCTGACTCTCTGACAAATGTCAGGGTGACTTGTACAGGATTTAAAAAATAAATAAATAAGAAAAGAATTAATTGCACTGGTTAATTAGGTCCCTGAGGCCTGAGAGCTAATTGCGAGCCACATAGCTGGCGAGCCTAGAAAGCCGAAAAAAAAAGAGAGCGTTCAAACAAACACACACATATAGGCTTTTTCGCAAGCTTCCTCTTTCCTTGTGTAACTCCATGACCTGCCAAATGGTTTTGTTGTCTTGATGTACCGTACAATAAAATAAGGGTTACATAAATCTGCTACATTCCACAAAGCATCTGTCTCGGCACCACCGCGCATTCATTAACTTCGTATCAATTAGCCGTTATGACATAGCAAACCTCTATTTGTGCTTTCCACTTTGAAAATCTTCCTAAAGTGACTGTGTCCCTTAGTGTACCTTGGTGTCATCCAACTTTAGCTTCAGAAAGTGTCTCTCACGCTTAATTAAAAAGAAAAACTGAAAGAAAGGAAAACAAAACTCTGCATTCATCATCCTCTCAGCGACATTTTCTTTGCTTTTTTTATTGTGTTTCCCACTGAAGCGAGAAGTCGAGGGATGGCGTGTTTTGTCAAGGTTGTTTGAAAGGCAGGGAAGAATAAGGAATGGGGTAAATGTGGCTCGGGAGTCGTCACACTTCACTGTTGTACCACTTGTTTCCACAATTATCTGCTACTCTGATACGCTTTTTCAGGCAGCGCTCTTTTTTGAATCATGTGTTCTCCCTGTCTTTGGTTTCCTCTCAACATTTGGTTCTCAAAAGCTCATGTGGGTGTTATTATATGAGACGCAAAAGAAACTGTGTGCTTTGAGTGCATGTTTAAGATTAAAACAGGTATGAGAAGTTTTTGCTCGTGGGTGTGCATGTGTATTCTGTCCTGGTGTTGGATGAAGTGTGTGTTTTTGAGTGTGATTAAACCCTGAGGAAGATGAATACATGTGGAAGACATCACAACACCCCTGGTGGTCTGGCTGATGTCGTAACTCTTCTGCTCCTAAATCAGTTAGCACCCGGTTTTATGGTTGTAGTGTCAATGATAAAATCTTTCCTTTGGGTGTCATAATCATTTTTATTTTATGTCTGTTTTATGTTTATACTTTTTGTTTATGGTATGCATGGTGCTAACTTTTTACTGAGTGGTAACTATTGTATTTTCAAGTTATGAGTTATGTTTTGAGAATAGTAACATAAACTTTTTATAAAAAAGAGTCAGAAAGTTATGAAAACAAAGTTTAGTAGCAATAAAAGATCAAAATTGCAATACTATGAAAATAAAGTTTTAGTATTATAAGATTGAAATCACATATTTTCTAAAAAAAACTATGTTAGTTTAACTTATGGTTGGACAAAATATAGAGTACGGCAATCATTGGTTTAAATGAACTTTAAAAAATGTAAACTTTTTGTACCGAGCATATGTTAATTTAAACCAAGGTCCATATTTTATTTAACCACAGGTTAAAACAAAATTTTTTTGACTATAAAATAAATAAATAATTCTAAATTTAATTAGCATTAAAAGCATCATATGTTAGACATCAGTGCTCTTATTAAAAATTGAATAATGTATATGTTTATTCCCAGCACACTGTTTGTATACTGTTTTAGGGGTTAAGCCACAGCCCTCCATAACAGCCCTATAGCATCCCATTAACATTCAGAAACATCTCTGACCTCGGGAACAGGCTCTTATCACATTCTGATTGGTTGCCTAACAATAATACATGAATGCTTTCAATCATTATGCTCTTACTTTCCACTTTGCCCCTGACCTAAAATCCTTTGCTCTTTGGGGATTACTTACACATTAGCTCAGGCAGGGAAGAAGAATGCCTATGGGTCAAAGGTCACACACAGGAGAAGAATGGGTGCATCCTTAGACTGACTAACAAATGATTTTAATGAAAAAGACTTGAGCATTTTGGGAAATAGCAGGTGTTGGAGTATAGATAAAATGAGGTTTAGGCATTGCTGTGTGAAATTTAAATCTTTGTACAGTATCAAACAGCACTCCACCATTTGCATAATTTGCAATGTTTACCATGACATTTAATGCAGAGCAATCAGAATCTGTTTAATAGAATAGAGTAATTAGCTTTAATTTGTGTTTGCTGCATTTTTGGAGTCAAACTCCAAATGCCAGTTGCAATATGTGGCTTTGAATTTGTGATATGTCCATGTCTTCACAGACTAAATATTCTTTTGAGACCCGTCTGTCCCAATCCGCCCATGAGTAGACCCTATCGATCTTTCTGTTATTGACATGACACCTACAGAGGGGGGCTTTAGCTATTGATAACCAATAGTATTTCTGCCACAGATCAAAAGCCAACTGCCAACTTTCATGTTTGTAAACAGTATTGATTTGCATAATAACCTCAGAAATTAGTACCTAGGATTAGGCAAGGGCAAATGCATTTCAGCATGCATTATGATGTGTACTGTGAGAACTTAATTAACAAGAGAAAATGAGAGAGAAGACATTTGACAATGCAAACATCGTCAGTGACATTTTTGGAATGAAACCGTTAATTAAATATTTTATTTTTTTCTTTAATTTAAAGAGCAATCTTTAACTTTTGTCTCTCTATTGCCATCTCTGTTTGAAACATAAAATAGCAGTTTACTTAAACACACTGAAGGCAAATGACGTCACTCTGGGTGAGAACATCAGATTTTAAGAATTTTATTTATTTGCTCAATAACTTATTTGTGTTTATTTTTAACCAAAAAAGTTTCGGATTGCAACTTTAACCTATTTCCTTTAATATTACATAGTTGAATTCTAACCAAATCATGACAAATATATTGATGAAAAGGTCTAAGAATAATATTTCACAATTTTTCATAACCATAAATATTTTTTTAACGTTTATGTTAATATTGTTTTTTTAAAAGTACCTAAAATTAGAAGAAGGTTAACATTAAAATATCTAAAATTAAAATAAATTGTATTTCGGATAGTGCATTTTCAATATGTGCAGTGACAGTTATCAGGTTAAATAAAAATAAATCAAATGCACTGCTGAGCAGACGAATCGCTGATTCGCCACTTTTCCCTTCAAAGATGCAAATAATCGCATTTATTCATGAGCTGTTTTCTGCGCATGCGCGTTCACCTGTGCGCCGCGGTCCGCTTCAGGCTGGCGCTGAAAGAGACGTCACTCAGGGGAGCAGATGAAGCGAGGGATGATGCGGCAGACGCCAGCGTATCTTTCCCTCTCGCTTCTGTTCGTCTATTTAGACTAAGCTGCCTTAAAACCACTGAATTATGCATGTGTTCCTGTCATTTCTTTCTTAAGCACAGCCGCTGTCATTAGGTGACGCGCATTATTTGGCTGTGAGCTCTTCCCAGTGGACATTGTGTTCAAACTGGGAAGTCGAGTTCATAGGAAAGTAATTGCTTATTATGGCAGCGCCCCGACGGTGTTTTATGCATGACAGCGTCTGTGAGGTAGATGTACATTAAGACATATCTAATTAACATTTATTTGCAACTCATGTTTGAAATATAATTTAAAATCAGTCAATTTATCAGTCAATGAATGATAACATTGTGTTTTTTTTCAATGTCCTTAATCTGTTAATGTTTCTCTCTTCACACAAGGTAATGAAACATCTTTAACAAATCGTCTTTAAAACCAGGTAATGCATGTATTTATTTATTTCAAAATGATGTATTTTAAGAAAGTTGCACATTTTTTCATTGCAATAAAAGAGAAAATTCAAAAATCTTCAAAAATTCAAAAAGATCTTAAAAAGATGACAGTCGTGTAGGATAACGATAAAATGTAATTCCCTATGGTGGAGACCATGCTTTAGAGAGCTTACTGTATATAAAGCAATACTACACAAATTGTAGCTTTTACATAATAAAACTTGACAGCATAATTTTCTCATACAGTTTAATGCAATTGTAAGGTCCTTCTCTTTAAGACCTAAAGCTTGATGTGTAGTTCAAAGCTGAGCTTCTTTAAGTTAACTTCCTATCCTGACACCCTTTGACCATCTACCAAAGGCCATTATATCATCATGGATTAAATATTTGTACTGCTTTGATACAGCATAGTTTTGAAAACAGAAGCTTTTGGGATCAGAGCAAAGTCTGGTCTTTTCACTCCAGGTGAAATGCTGCGCTCTGCACAGGAGTCATGACATGAAACATTACAACAGAGTTCTGTTTTGACTAGTGTAATATGCAGCTACAGTCTACAGAAAAGGTTGACTGTGGATAGACAGAACACAGAGACAGCAAGAGAGAGAGAAAGGTATGAGTAAGTCTGCTGTTCCCCTTTTAACCATGTGCTGCTCACAGCGGTAGCAGCGAGAGATAGTTCTCCCAGACTTACCCTGAAAAGAAAAAACATTTCCACATGTTCCTGAGCAAAACCCCGCCCGGCGCACTTGCCGTTATTTACGAAGTGCTGACACCGGGGCCTGAAAGAATTAGTATTCTGTTAGGTAAATGTTTTCCTCTGGGTTGCTTCTCGGCAACAGTTTGCAGATGTTTGGGCGATACAGAGAGAGAAACCGTGTTCCCACTGCAGAGTGAATGAAAAAGCATGTCAAAAAAGTTCTTCTCGGCCGAGTTCTGACAGTGATCTATGACTTCTTTCTGCCTACTCACTGCCTCACTTCGGGGCTGTGTTTTGGCTGCCAGAGACCACTGGCAGTTCTGTAACGCTGGCTCTGTAAACCCAAAGCAGACTTTTTTCCTTACACATTTATTCTTTTATTTGTAAGTGTTGGACGCACCTGGCTGGAGTCCAACAGCAGATGTGTTGGCAACGCCGTAGCCGAGTAGCAGATTTCATACCATACGGCCCTGTAGAGACCGAACCCCAAAATACAGGGTGACAAAGGTCCTGGTGTTTAGATTTGTTTATCCAGCTAAAGATGTGATGGGACGCCCTAGCTCTGGCTTAAGCTAATATAATCTTTTAGCATGTACCTCTGGAGAGTAGATTTATATGTGCAGAAAGGAAGGGTGTATAGTTTTATGAATTGACAATATTTTGATATTTTATAATCAAAATGAAAAGTCCTTAAGAAATTTCTGTATTTGGATTAAGTCACGGTGTTCAATTCAATTCATATTCCCCCTAATGAACTGTAAAAATAATTAATTTTGCCCAACCCTGGTACGTGGTAAAGTTATTTGCTCCCTAGCAAAGGAAGCACAGATTGGAAAGCTGCCAGTCTAGTTTGAATAAAGTAAATATAAAGTATGTCTAAAGCACCTGCCTGACGCACATATATACACAAACACACACATATATATATATATACAGAGATGTGAAATGACCCAGACTTGTTTATGAGCTCAAAGGTCTGTTCCTGTTTTCTGGCGGTGGAATCAGACTGCATTCCAATCATTAATACCGGTGTAGTTTTGAACTGTGGAGGAGAAAACATCCTTATCAGCACGCAGGACAAAGCTCTTCCAGGACGAATGGCCCGCCGCTGGGCAGATGGAGAGATTTTATCGGGGCTATGGATTGCCACAGTCAGGGATGGGAAATGGTCTCTGTTTAAAGGCCAGTTAAAGTGGACTGTCTGAGCTGGAGAGGATTTATTAAAAATGACATTAATGGAATGTTCCAGACACCTAGAATTTAGGATATTTCCCACCTCAACCTGGAAATAGCTTTATTAATATTCTCAATATTCTTAATTTTTTAGGAATATATTTTTTTTGATTAATTACTGTATTTCTCTGTTACTGTTATGCACCAGTATACCTAAATTCCTTGTATGTGTAAACCCATAATACTAGGCAATAAAAGTTTATTCTGATATAATGTCTGGAATGGTGCACTTTTAATTTTACTAAATACTTTTAATGTAAATCCAGGCGTAGTTTGAGGTGGGAAATTGCAAAAAAGTATTCTCAAACACTCCGTCTTCCATTGGTCAGCCAAACAGATAGGATCACACCATTGATTATTCAAACAAACAAAAAATGGGATAGGAGAAACCACTTTAACATAGAAATATTACAGACATTACCTTTAAGTAACTATTGTGGGTTTTTATAAACCTCATGCTGATTTGGGTTCAAGTTTAGATCATTCATTCATTATCTTGTAGGCTAGCCGTCCACCTTTTCTGTTTATTGGATCTGGTTTTGAATATAATGGACTTTTCAGATGTTGGATTGCTAAAACAGTTTTGACGGTTGCTTCATTGATAGAACACAGATGGATTGCTGATGATTTATAGATCTGACTCCAGCCTACCAAGCGCGTGTTTTCGCGATTGGAAGAGGCGTTTAGCGTTTAATCTCCCATTCGGTTTACACATTCACTTCCACATGGTGTCTTTTCTTCCTTTTCCTTTGTGTTTTCTTCTTTTTGTGTGTTTTTCTTCTTTTTCAACCCCCATACTTTCAGCCGCATGTTCCCAGAGTAGCTGTAGGTGTGTGAGAGCCAGAGGCATGAAAAGCAAGACGTGTTTTTTACTTTCCTCCGCTCTTTACAAAGAATGGGCTTCGTTTGCGGTATTGCGTCGAGGGACGGTGTCTCTGTGCACCAACTCAATGAGAACGGGACCATACTAATGTAAAACCTCTTATCAGAGGGATTCATTATTTTAGTCAGGCTGGCGTTGACGTGATAGACAGCGCACGGCTACAGCGGAGATGGACAGGGGGCGGGAGAGAGAGGAAGTGTTACACCTGTCAAGGGCAATCAACATAGACCACAATAGAGTATTATAAAGAAAAGAATACTGGACAGCACACACACCCACATGGACATGTGCACACAAAGTCCAAAAAACAAACACAAACCACAAATGCGAAACACTGGCAATAACAGATGTTGGCAGGGAATTGGGCGGGAAAGGAACACTTTCATTTTTCCTCCCCGCGCTTCATTTGGCTTTCATGGTGCGGATGGTAAGAGGAAAAGACGGGGAAAGAGTGCAGGCCTGCCTATCTCACCGCACACTGGGCTTCAGTCGTAGTATCTGGTGTCTGCTTTGCCTTCTGTTGCCTTATCCTCAAATGTAAATGGAGGCATTTATGCCAAGCTAGATTAGAGAAATGGAAACAAGACAGTGTTGATATGTTTGTATGTAATCAGATGTTTGTGTTGGCTTGAGGAGCTATATTGTTTGTGTTTGTAAAAGGAAGCAGTTGTTTTTTAGTTGAAAAGACAGTGGGAGAGGGATGCTCAGCTTTACAAATAGATTGAAAGTTCATTTGTCTCTGTTTTCATCTCTGTAGGTAGATATATGAGCTATATTATTTATAATTAAACTCATTTGATAAAAGCAGCCATAGAGATGTTCTCTCTTAGAAAATACAGGTGCGTTTATGAGCTTCAAAAGGCTCTTGGCATTTTTCACTGGAGGTGTGATCTATCATTTGGCCACCGGGTGGCGGTAAAGTACAGGACAAACGCGCACTTCTCTGTAACTGCTTTTAAAGCGACTGACTGATAATGGTCTGAAACATCACAAAGAAAATATAAGACGAAAAACTTTTCAATTTATTTAAAAGGAATTTCTAAAAGATTAAAAAATGAAACACATTATAAGTGCATAGGTATAGGGCGTTTTATTATACAAAAATGGAAATGTTTTACTAGTTGTTTTGTTATTAGTGTTTTAAAAACGGAGAGTATTAATAATTAAAAATATTTATATACTAATCAATGCAAAACGGATTGTATTAAGAATGAAGTTGAAAAAAGATCAGCATGCTTTGCAATATAACTATAAAATATGAATATATAAATGAAAAAATATATAAATATTTGTATTTGTAAAAAATATTGGCATGCTGCTTTTTACGCTAAAATATTCAAAATCATTTTGATTTTGTTTTATTTTGTTTTGTCTTTTCTTGCCCATGTTTCTGTTGTGTCAACTATTGGTCATTAAAGAATTGTAGTGTAGTATATAGTAATGCTATTATATAGTATATTATAAATAACATATTATATAAAAATTACTTTAGAGTCTTATACTTTTTTATATGTTTATATTTATGTAATATTTATATGTTTTAAAAATATCTGAAAGATTTTGGAGGGTTGCTAATTCTGAAAATCAGAATTGTTTATTTACAGTATGTGAATTTAAGAGGCCAAATAATGTTTTATCTATCAGTTTGTCTATATAAATTATTTATTGTGAAGAGTAAATAAGAATAAGATAAGTATCAACTAAATAACTGACTGTTAATAAAGGACATGTTATATACTTTTTAATTTATATATATTTAGAATAAACAGTCACAAAAAATTATTACAGTATCTTCCTGTTGTGTCTACTGCATCTTAAATGTAATGTATACCATAATTTCATCTGTGTCTTTATTGTGTCATTATATAATAAGTATTTCCTTAGCTCCTGGCTGTTCACTGTCACCATGGAGACTGTAAGGCTCTTTATCTCATATAAGGGAGATTAGATGTCGTCCAGTCATAGCTGCCATATACCAAAACATGCATTAAAAAAGTGGCCTTTTCGTTTGTGTTTGTATGTCACACAGTGTGATAGTTTTTGGCTGTGTGTGGCGGTATTTTGGAGTGTTTGTGTTCATATGCATTCACAAAGTCACATGTATGTGATGTGACAAGGTGAGCTCTTCTCCATTCAAAGCCAGTGCAGTTTACTCAGCGGGAGATGTGGCTCACACGCACACTTTTGAGCCATCAGCTCATCTCTGCAGAGCTGTCTTTCTAATCATTCTAACAGCACAATCAAAGCAAATAAGATGTTTCACGTGGGGGCAAGAACGCTGGTGGAAGAACGATCTGTGTTAGTAAGTCTTGTAGTTGTGATGGAACTGAAGGAGACTTTGATTTTGATATTTTCTCCAGTTAGCAGTGACTCTTGGTTCAACCAGCAGTCCTGCAAGAAACACAGCTGCCACTGCATAAATAGTTTTTTTACATTTGATCAAAAGAAACGAGACAGGGCACGGAAAACTCTGCATCCAGTCTTTGGTGCTTTGATTTAGTGTTTCACATTACAAATTCGGTCATTATTTACTTACGCACGTGTTGTTTCGAATCTATATGCTTGGCTTTTAAAGTCTTAGATGACTCCATCATAGTATTATAAAAGTGGTCTATAGAAGTAAGGCTTCTAAAGTCATACTATAGCTTTGTGAGAAGAACAGATCTAAATTTAGGTTGATCTGCACATAATATCTGACATCTATATATCATAATCACAAGAGAAGAAACACCGTCTGATTGTAAACAAATGATTTTGTCAGATTTTTAAAAATTAGTTGTAAATTATTTGTTGACTCAATAATCTAGTGAAGTGGAAGGTAACAAGTAAATAAGAAATTTTATTTGTTCGGATAAATTTTTTGTGATGTTTTGTGTCATTTCGTAACTTTAAACCCCAGTCTTCATAACTTAAAAAATAACCTTTTGTGTTGCAAAGTTGCATGTGAGTAAATTATTATTTTAAAAGAATACACAAGATTTTATGGACCAAATCACATACACATTTATTAGGTGAAAAATAACTTTTTAACAAAGTACAATCACATCCAAAGAATGTAATAGAAGGTAGAAATAGCACACAGTTATCTGCAGTTTGTGTTTAATAATTCTGTTGGGTAAGCGTAAGATTTATAGACTATTGTGAAGCTGAATTGTTTAATCGTACATTCCTGCCCAAACCTGTTGAGTTTAGCTAATAGAAACATTTGATGTGAACGTCACTTGTATTTGATGTACAGTAGCATCACTTATGTTGAAAGAATTTGTGTGAACGTTGGTCTCAGCCCATGTTTGAGAGAAAGTACATAAAACAATAAATAGCAGGCTGCATCTCAGACCAACACAACGCTTAACTGATCTCTTTAATGTCAAACACCCAAGTTTTTATTTAACGTTGCTGCTATCCACAGTTGTTTGGAACAATAAACTGTTTTTGCCTGGATGGTGAGCAACGTTGGTCCCAGGTGTACGCCAATATCCGCCACTACTGTGAATAAAAGATTTGTTTAATCATTGTATTTGCAATGCTGCATGTGGCACCCCAAAGGTTTACTTTTTACCTTTTTATACTTCAGTAGAAAAATACTGACGTTCCCCACCAACCACACATAAAGAAAGTTCTCAAGTTTACTGCCTCATTGTACATGTAATTTGCCAGAAAGGCTGTGTTTAGCATCTTCAGTGGTGTATCTCTGGACCGCAGACGTGTTTTAGAGAAGACATCACTGCTCTGCGATCAGACAGTGCAACTTCTCTATTCGAGTTCACTGTTCTAAAACTGGAGACGAGAAAAAAAAATCTTGACACGCTTCCAGTTTAGTAGCATGCTGTACCTTTGGTTAGTCCGTTGGCTTTTTTTAAGTTGGTGTTTTTAAGGAAATAGGAGAGTAAAATATATATAGGGTGGGGGAATTGTTAGTTTTGTTGATATATTTATTTCAATTATTTCCATTCTTAATAAAAAAGGCTTTATAAAATAATCTCTCTGGTTTATAGAATGAGCTAAATCTTGTGGGCAGGGTGTGACGTATGTGTACATACAGGAAAGACATGCTTGCAAATGCTTACATTTTCCATTTTTATAAGCATGCAAAAGTACATCTGTGTGTGTTTGAGCATGCATTTATCAGAAATATGTAACTTAGATCAGAGAAATCACTGACAGCACCAACTAAAATGTTCCTAAAAGAGCGGTCTGTCAAAGTCCTGTTTGTTTGTCTAAATGTAACTAGTAATTATGGCTCTGAATTGTAGAGAGCTTTAGCCTAAATTTTGCACCATCTCTCAACCAGTCATTTCATGTCCATGATTATGCTGTCACTGCTGGGCTGGAAAATGACAGTGCCATTCCAAGGGTGGTTGCGTTTCTCTGTAGTCTATACTGCAGAGGTTATGTGCATCTTTAACCAGTCGTGGAAAGGTAATAGTGGCGCCAAACTTCCGAAAAAAATGTGTTGGTCAATGCCAAGTGGGCTGTGCATCGACATATCCTCTTGTTAGATTGTGATACTATTTAAAAGCCTATTTATTTATATCACAGATTTAAGCTACACTTTTATAAACTTGTGGTCTCCAGGCTTACAGGATCTCCGACAACATTATTTTTTACAAAAAAAAAAATATATATATATATATATATATATACAAATTGTATATATATATATTTTTTTTTTATAAAATTTGTATAAATATAAGTTTTTGTATTTATGTATAAATCACTGTTTGGCCATCTTGAATTTCGTTATTGAGATATATGTTAGAATAATGGTTTTCGGTAGTTTTACACCACACTATAAATGTATATTAGCACTATTTGTTTTATGTTTGGCATCTAAACATGTTTTTGATTAAAAACCTTTCATTTGTGTATAGCAACGTAGGATGACATCATAAAAACATAAATACACCAAAGGAGATGACATTGAATAGACATAAATAAAAGAAGAAAAAGAACATTGCAGAGGTATTAAATCAAAATTAAGTAATATTTAACAGGTTATCACACACTTTTTTGTATTGTTAGTCTTTTTTAATGTGATAACTAAGTGTTTAAAATTAAAAAGAAAATTTTTAATTTGGTAATTTTTTAAGAGTATTTGCATTTATGAATAAGGTATTTTGCTAATAAAATAAGTATGCATCTGATAGAGTGTTTAAACAGGAAGCAGTGGTGTGTGACGTCAAACTTAACAAGCGATAATGCTTTAAGCAACGCAAGATTAAATCCTGACTCCTGTTCGGCTCTCCGTCTTACCCCATATGATTTTATCTCTTCACTGTACTGTCTAATAAAAGCTATAAAGGTCAAAAAAATGTTGGACAGAATACAGCACCATGTCCTCATCCAATCCTGGACAGATAAATGTACTTTTATCGCAGAAGTGTGATTGTTACTAAACTCGGAAGCATCATGATGGTATTGCTTGACACCTTATAGCATTTGATTTTGCCTTTGGTTTCCCTGTGTATGCAGATATTCGTTTAGCACTCATTTATGTTTGGCAGAACACTAACAGTCAAACTTAAGCAATATAAAGTTTTGTGTTTCTGAGCCCCATTGATGACCTCATCAAGAAAGCGCCATTCCTGGTGTCTCTTCCCTTCAAACGACAGCCAAGTCGCTGAGGTAGAGAAACGCTCGGGCACAGATCTCCAAACTGAACGTGTGTCTCATGTGCGAAGCCAGCACAGGCCCATACTTTCTTCCCCTCGCCTTTCATCCGCTCTCACACTTCTCAAATTCTTTCTTTCGCTCTGCCTCGCTGGATGGTTGAAAGTTGTCCTGCCTTTTATTTTCAGCGGTATTAATTTGGTGGAGTTTGCCAGCTCGGCAGTGGCGCGCTCTTCTCGCTTGACGTTTTGCTGAAGTTTGTATGCCACTTGAGTTTGCCGTCTCCCTCGCTAATGATAGCGGCGCAGGCTCTCAGGGGAACGCGGGCCGCCTCGCACGGCTCCCGCGCTGGATATTTTGGGAGCCTGTGAGGCACATCATCGTCTGCTCATCCTCCTTCCTTTTTCTCTTTCTCTGCCTCCCTTGCTGTGCTCTCCCCTTCTTTTTTGTTGTTGTTGTACGTCTGTGCACGCGTACATTCTTGGGCGTGTGTTTTTTTCTTCAGACATATTTTTGATTTCTAAAGAAATGATGAGAGGAGGAAAAAAAAAAAGTGTGTATGGAAAAAAGCCTTTTTTATTAGCTTATTCATTGTATAAGAAATCAAGAGATTTTTCTTCTCTTCTTGCTTAATCCAAATGAATGTTTAAAAAGCGAATTTACAGGGCCCTGCTAGGATCCACATTGTGTATCACATAAACACAAAGAATAAAAGGAAATTCCAATCTAGACAGTAACATGACTGAACTGAGGAACCTCAGCGGGAGGTCCAGATAAATTATACAACAATCTGTGTTCTCCCTTGTTTAATTTAATGCTGTTTCAAGGCCATTGCTGGGTTCAATGTTACAAAAAATGGTTTTCCCATAGAGGTAAAGCTTATACAGGAGAGAAAAGAAACAGAAGAGATAAATAAAACTGACCCTAGAAATAAGCAAACAGTGTAACAAGAGTGAATGTAGGCAGGCAGTATATAAAAATAAATCTGGATTTTTATTGATGAGATTTTTTGTCCATAGTTTCTATATGTTTATTTGTATTATTATTTGTATTAACCCCTAAAGAGTGATTGGGGATGCAATAGTGAATGATTTTCTTCTGTGTATTTTACCAATATTATCAAGTAAATAAATGAACAGGGAATATTTTGCATAAATTACTTTATTAACATACTTGTAAAGACTGAGACATGATACAAGAGACAGAACACACACTTACAACACTGTACATAGGAAACTCTATACTGTGATTGGCCAATGTAAAATAATTTTACAATGTTGCTTTGGACAACAATCATAATTGAACTTGTTGACCACTGGATGTTTTGAAATGTAAAGACACGTACATGTAAAGATTACAGTAAGTATTAGAATTGATTCAAATTAATTTGACATATAAAAGTATGCACAAGGCAGCTTTACAGATGTAATAATTATAAATACAGATAGGGGGTTGCTGTTGTCTAAAATTTTTTCAAATCCTTTAAGTGTATTCTTGACTGTCATGACTGTAAGTTTTGTTGTATTTTATCAAAATGCATCACCATCTGTTAGAGTCATTGTTGAAGAAATGCTGATCTTGTGCTGATTTTTTTAGTGTTTTGGCTAATCCCAATTAGAGAAGTGTGAGGTCTAACAAAAAACAGTGACAAACATCTCAGGTCAACCGAGCTTCCATTCTCCGTTCTATTATTCCCATCTTCGCCAATTGAAGTCGTCCTGTTTCCTTTTCCAACATGCTCTCTGACACTCCGTCTCTCAATCGCTCTTTCCTCTTTCTGTATGTCTCGTCTCAGTGTCATTGTGTCAGGTACTGACAGAAAAACTCACCCACCCTGAATCTCCTCATGTCAGCTTATATTTCCTCACAGTTCATCGCCCTTGTGCTGTAACACCCCCACCCCGACCCCACCGCCGCAATTCACCAGAGCTGATCATACCTCACCCAATCAACAGGCCACAGCTTCTGATCTAACCTGTTGCCCCGAGCCTGTTTTCTCCTGACGGGAAAACGTTGACCTTTGACCTCTAGAAGAAAGGAGCTCAATTGCTCTTCTTTGTGTAGTGGAAGTAAAGAAAGCCAGAAGTTCACGGTGGTGTGACATGGATTGCAGAGTGATGACATCCTTGTAGTTCCTCTGTTGAGATGTTGCTTTGGCTGCTTATGGTTCAGTGGTGATGCTCGGCTCACACTGACAGATGCTGAGTTCACAGTTTGCTCTTAAAGAAGGGAAAAAAGTTCATCTGACTTCTAAAAAAAACAAACAGTGGAGGTGACTGGGGCTAGTTATCACACTTTTTACTTCAATCTGTGTCTAGGGTAGGGTAAGTTAATGTTTGTATGCACATATCTTAACCACCTTGTCCTCAAAAAGCTTAAGTATCAAACAGTTCCACAATTTCTTAAGAGAATTAATGCAGTTCACACACCTTTTGTGACAACATGCCCCAATAGCTGCCCCAATATTTGATGTTAAATTATAAGACACAAATGAAGACAGAATTTTATGTCATATCTTATCTAAAGTATTTCCACACTCACGTAATGTATTTGTGTGTGTTGAGAGGTGTGATGCCTGCAGCTGATACTGAGCACACAGGTGGATGATACACATGGGAAATTCTCTGCCATGAGGTGGAATTTATAGAACTTTGCTGAAACCTGATAAACGTATATTCCCATGAATCTAATGCCTCACAATTTACCCCGAGGTCCTAAACTGGCCTTTCATCCAACCTGTCTCTTTCTTTAATCTAAAACCAATCCAAATTTAACTGCTTTGTTGACTTTTCGATCGAAATACCACATGCACTACGTCTGTCTGTTGTGAAACGCCGATACAATACACATACTGTAGTTTGTTAATTCTATAGACCTGCACTGTACACACGGGCGTATAGTGGTGCCTTTTTACATCTGCCAAGGTTTTTCACCATTAAGATAAATGTCAGTATGGCAGTGTATGATTGACAGGTCATTGCTGTGTGTGTAGATTCTCAGCAGGATCTCCAGCAGGAACATTAGGCTGTTGGTTCAAGCATGCAACCTCATTGCGTAGCAGAAATTCTGGTCAAGATCTGATACATGAGGAACACATGTTATTTTCCTATTCACTTTAATATTTCCTAGTTGGGTTCTAATCTAATCATGACAAACTGTATATATTGATGGAAAGGCCTACGACTTAAGAATAATTTTTTTTTTATAAATTTTCATTAAAAAAACTTTTTTTTTAAATTGTATATTTTTAAAAATACCTCAAATAAAAAAAATTAAATACCTCAAATTTAAAATTAAGTGCATTTTTATGTGTATCCTTAATATGTGCAGTGGCAGTTATCAGATTAAACCAGGGGAGAAGAGCACAAAATGATAAAGACTTGTAATGTAAACAAGGGTAAAATTCATTTTGGTTAAAAATATTTACTGAAATGTATAAATTATGATAAATCAATGACTGTTGCATCTTCAGACAGCTTAATTCTTTGATACTAAAAAATATGAGTATGGCAAAAGATGCATTTTTTATTATAGAGTTTATTATAGAACCAAACTAAATTGTTTATATAATTTTTAAGAATTATGACTTTTTTTTATCTCTGTTTTACTCCAAAACAGCTTCTAAGCCCTACACACACACACAAACATGCACAGACTCCAGCACATCAGGTTTGATGGATGAGGAAATAGATGGCAAATTGTTGTGTCCACTCTGATGGATGACATCATTTGGCCAATGTGCTGATCATGTATGCCTAAAAGTTGACTCTCCCTTTTTCCTTCTCGCTTTGTTTACCATTGATTTTCTTGGCTTGTTATGGCTGCTTTCCTTGAATCAAATTCATGGAGAGGACCACACGTGGAGGCCCCGTATCACCCCATCAGCCTGCGCTTAGCACCATCCATCTCTATCTGAGAAGCGCTGGACATGATAAATAAACATTCCCCTTGATACACACCTGTCATTTCTCCTAAATATTCTTCATTCTTTACATATGATACAATGTCCGCAGTTTAGCTTGTTTCACTGGGTGAGCATAACAGGAGGGGAACATGTTGTCTTTTATGCCATCACTTCAGCTTGTGTTTATTGTGACAGCAACATGTATTTCCTTTAGTCTGAGCGTCTTGTGAGAGTTGATTCTTGCTGTGAATCGTGGCGGTCATCCGTTTACAGTCTCATATTCATATGGGCTGTCAGCTGATGCGGACAGCAGCTGATTGATGGGGAACGTGCTGTCGTGGTGGCCGGGTTTATGAGCCACGCAGCATTTGAATATTGAGGGTATGTTTGTGTCAACCTTCCCATATTGTGAATTATTTGACAATGCATTATTTTCAAAACCTGTCATACAAAAAGATAAGCAAGGCCTCCCTAGTGTGTGAAATTATGCAGCGTGGAATACCTATGAAGAATAGGTATAGACCTTCACCTGAACTGCTCCCAAATTGAAGTTTTGCTCCCATTGGAACAGATGTAAAATAAAGCCACTAAATGTGATATGTTTAGTTTTCATGAGTGAATGTCACAATCAATTTTCAGTTCAATTTTATTTATATAGTGCAATAGTAAGAAAGACAAAGGCGGCAATGGCATTCAACCAAAAACTCCAAATGGTTGTTAGTAGTGAAGTAAAAAAAAACTTTTAGATATTTATATTGTTGCTTTTGGTTTCTGTAACATAATCTTTATAGTTGCATTTTCAAGAATTTTTTTAAAAGAGGCACACAATAGGATATATTGTTTGTACTTTTTTGTATTATGTAACATTTTATGTCACCTGTTGTTGACATTTTCAATATACTTTTTTACGTTGTTTTGTGTACTTTATAAACCACAAGTGCACTTTTTGTTTGCTCTCAAAACCACAACAGCGATGGTTGAGCAGAGTTGCATAAGGATTACTAAATGTTGCCTCACAGTAGTGGAGACAATTGCTCAGCTGGAAGAGTTTCTGTGGGGTCTGATGAATTGCACTGAGTAAGAAGAACTCTAGCTGTTAGTCATGAAAGAGTGAGACACTTGGCAATAGTGCATTACACATGGGGGAATCAGCTGGAAAAGGACTGGATCGCAGTAACTAAGTTTTGGTCAAAAGTCCATTTAAACAAATTATTCTTTTTCCGCAAGTTTATAAGTTGGTTTAAAAGATCTAGTTTAAATATGAATTCTATCATCTAGACTTAATCCAAATATGTCTAACATTGTTTAACATTTTTTATGTAACATAAAAAAATATTTTACATACTTTCCAGAATCATTCTGTGCTTTATAAGTGCTAGTTCCTTTAAAACACAAAGAACTTTTTTTAAGAACTTTTGACTAAAAAGGTTATTTGACTTCTATGACAGTGTTGCAAAGAACTTTTACACTTTTAGCATCTTTATTTTTAAGAGTAGTTCACATGTTGCAGACTTAAAGCATTTTATACTGCTATAAAATAATGAGGTTATGTACATGTCTTATTGCCCATGTTGATGCATGTAGCTGTATAATAACATATTAAGTTGAAACTGTAAAAATCTTCACAGTTAAATATAAGTTTGACATTGTTAAAAATGACATTATTGTCTCTACAAAGTAGAACAGTGAGGAAACATATTAACACACACATTTAGATGAACCTAATAGAATATCTGTCAATTTCAATGTTTTTGTCATCAGTCCAAAGGAAGGGAAATGGGGTTGGCCTGGGGAGCCCATTAAACTCTCTAAGTGGTCAATAAAGCCCATTTCTCCATTTCTCCATACTCAATACTTGACTGACAGATGTAAAATAAAGCAACATGACCCCAGGGAATATGTTATTGACTCAGTCTCCTGGTAAAGAAGCTGTTGAGCAGCTAAATTAATTTTCAAAAGCCCTCTTCAGTTTCACAATGGTTCCATGTTAAGGGAAAGAGCGTGAGTTGTTAACCCCTATGGTACCTTCCCTTTACTATCTTCTCCCGTTGAGCCGTCGTCATGTAAGCTAACTGAATTCTTTGTGCACGAACTTTGTGTTCCGTAACGGAACACGTCTTTATCCTTTCTTGTTTGATTAGGAGTTGTTTTAAATCGCAAAGTCAGAACACTAACTCAAAGACCGGTGTTCCTGCGTTTTCCCCTTTATTCAGACCGGATCAGAACCTTTAATTCTTTCAGTCAGGGGACCTAGTATAAAACAGACATCCCTGGCTTTAATTTTGGGATCTAACAATTCCTCATTAGCTGGTTCTTGATCTTTCTAGAGTGGCTGTCCCGTGTTCCTTCCCTCCCTTGATTCATTGTGGTGACAAAAGTCCTCCTACACATTGCAGCGGGTGTGATCACTTTCAGAGAGCGACACAGGAGCCGTCAGCAGTAATCTGTGTGCTCTGTCTCTCTCTGTCTGATTCCACATTCACTGTGCCGTGAACATTCTAATTGTCTCTCAGCATCTGTCGCAGCTCTGCTGCATGAAAGTAACGTGGCGCCAAAAAGTCACCAATTTAAAAGTTCTCCAAAAGTGTAAATATATATAAAAAATGAGAACTAATAACAATAAAATACATATATATAAATTCTCTTTGAATATCTCTGAGTTTTAACATCATACATATGCCAAGTTTTACAGGTTTCAAAGGTAGAATCCTAATTTACTGCCTTTTTTGTCTGTGTTAAAGTTTTTAAAACCACAAGAGAGCACTATATAAGCTTTTGATTCCAAATTTAGAAATTGAATTGTTGACGCAAGAGGCCAACACACTTCCTTTGGTAACTAAAAGCTTTTACCCATTTAAGTTTTCTGTCCCGACTGGGCAAGGGGTCCTTTGCATGTTGTGTCAGAAAATAGCCAAAGAAGTTGGTGTTAAATTAGAAAAAGAACATTGTAAGATATGTAATTTTGAGCCACTTGTAAGTTTTAAAGTTGAAATGACACGTCACCCTTAAATTACAAACTTCATGATTTTAGTGTCCTAATTCAACCTATATAGCATCAAAAATAACCCCTTTAGAAACTATATTATATCCTAAGCTCCTTTAACACACCTTACAGTTTAGGATTTTTGTCATTATATAAGCCTGAAAATGTATTTTACTGAGCTGTATATCTAGTGCATTGTTACCAGATAACTGTCACAGGAGACATTGAAAATACACATGGAAACTAATAACTATACTATATACTACTATAACTACAATTTTTACATTGTTAGATATTTAAAGTTTTTGAAAAAAAAAATCATTAAAAAAAAAATCTAAAACTAAAAACTAAAATCATTTTTGTTTTTTAATTATTATTATTATTTTTAATAATTTATAGTTTATCTCATTTATAGTAATAATTTATAATTTATAATATAGTTTATTGTCATGAAAATTTTTCAACTATTTTATCTTGAGTCTTATGCCTTTCCATCAGTTTATAGTTTGTCATTGATAGATTAAAATTCAACTATGAAATATTAAAGTAAATAAGGAAATAACATGGGTGTTCCTCCTGAGGAACGGTGACAGTTTACAGGTTAAAGGAAACAAGACGAAGCCTGATTGTATACTGTTTGGTGGCTTTTCTTGTAAAACAAGGAAGAATCTTGGTTTTCATGCTCATGTGGCCCCGGACACAAATATCACCTTTAAAGCTCTTGTGTAAGCATATATTTAATTACACGAAGCAAATACGAGCAACTCAGGAGTCATAAGATATACGCAAGCCCTCAGTTTTCCCCCTCTAAAAACTTTTCTGCCTTTCGTTCTGCATGCCCTGAAAAAGTCAAACTAGTTGTAAAATCCCTCTTCTTGCCCCCAGGACAGAAATCACCCAGCCACATGCCTGGTGGGCTTGCTCTAAGCTGAGCAGGTTTGAAATGCATGATTGCCATTCTCCAAACTCTCACAATTCATTCGTTTCATTTTTTGTTGACACACAGATAAATGAGTAACACATCAAAGAGAGGCGGTCGTACTCTCTTTCGACCCGGAGCTCTGGTACCCCCTACCCTCAATCTTCTTTAATTTTGCAGATGAAATCAAAGAGGCTCATTTTCGCCTCTTCATTTGAAGCAAGGCACTGGACCGTAGTGCTAAGAGGAAAATCAATCCAGACTACACCAGAGATCAAACTCAATATGTACGTTTACGATTCCAATGACAGTAGCCTCATTACGCCAAACAAACCCATCAGCGGATGATTCACGAGGGACTCGCTTTGTACGGCTGGATGTGTCGTACAGTGTTTTCATCCTGTCCGAGAAATCTTTTCAAGTGTTTGCGAATGTTTTAGGACGTGATGGATTTGAGCTGCGGTGACGGGATAAAAATAAATTGGTGCATTAATAGCGTTTTGAGGTCCTCGCGTTTGACTGTTGAAGGTAATGTTGCATCACCTTTTTAAGCATGTTAAGAAAACTGCTTTTTGCTTAATTCATACAATTTGTCCCAAACTAATTTGTCAGTTCTGTTGGGACACTTGGCTTCTTCCATGTTTAGATTTCATTCATGGAATCAAGAAGTTTGTGAGACTTACCTCAGCATGACATCAGTGGTCACAATGAGGTGCTTCAGACATCCTTAGGTGTCCTATCTCGCACAAGAATCAAATAAGCCATTCCCCACGGTGTAGAAAAGAAGCCGCTGTTTACCATTTATTTATATATTTCATTACTTTATTTATTTTTTAAAGGCACCTTTTTAAAACCCCTGACCAAGCAGCGGAAGCCAAGAATGTCACTCTACTACAACAGCCGTCTAATGAGACACTGTTGCAAACTTTCAGCTCAACATAATATGAATTATTTGTCATCTGTGTGTGTGTGTGTGTGTATCTATATATACGTGTGTGTCTATGTGTGTGTGTTTTCGAAAAGCTTGAGTAAATCAGGATGAAGGAAGGCCTTGACGGAGATATGTGGCATTAGCCCGAGGGCTCGTAGCACAGTGAGGGTAGTTAGCTCGCAACACACTGCCATCATTAGGACTGTGGCTGGGACACTGCAGTCACACACACTCGCAGGCCTTTCAAAACCTCCCAGCATATCAAGCAGCACATGCCACATCCTATACGCATGTCTTCCTTTCCCTTAACTATCAAAGTATCGCTTTATTCCTTCTATATACTGCACCTTACGTTTGCTCACTTTGTTTAGTATTCAGCGATTTTGCTTGCCTATAAATAATCGTTTTCTCTCGTATGAATACGCATCAGGTTTGCATGTGTTTGCAAGGTACTCTGGGACACATAATGGAGCACTTGGGATGGAAAGCATGTGTTGTAAAGGTGAAAAATGAAATTGAATTTACCTTTGTCCTTCAAACCTGACTTTTGTGCTTCTTCAGAACGTTTTAATAAATAAAAAATTATTTATAGCAGGAGGGCAATGTCAACCTCAAATTGTCAACATGAAAAAATGACATTTAAATACCCAAGCTTTTAAAGCAGTTTTTTATTTTTAAATGACTGTTTTTAGAATGGTCACGCCATACTTTTCATTAATAAGCACTAAAAATTAAAATAAAATTACAATCTCTTCTCCATTTGTTGGGTATTATTGCATTTTAATTCACAATATGTTTCCTCCGGAAAATGTTTATGTCACATCTGTAACACATTTTATTCTTTAAATAGATAATTAATGCAGTGACCAATATTTTTTTTCCATAATGAGTTTCCCACAAGTTGATCTTTTTCATAAAATGATCGTGAACGGTGGCGGTCAAGCAAGATTTCCGAGATTTCTGACTTAAATAATAATAAACGACAAAGTAAATTTCTGTCCATTTCTGACACAAAGTTGTCACATGTCTTTAGATGAATTAAAATCTAGTGCACAGTTAACTACTTTTTCTGATGCTTTTGGGGGGTTTTAGTAAATGATAATAGAATTTTTATCACTTTAAGATATGCAGTTCAGATATTTACTCAGGTGCCTATAAATTTGAAGTTTTTTGTAATAACTGCCTGAGGTGACGTGAAAGAATCAAGTTCAAACTCACTTTCTAACTCCGCGCATTTCCCTTGTTGTGATGCTTTGCATTTGATTGTAAAGTATGACGCATAATCACTGCAACAGTGCAGGAACCATCACAAGCCCCTCAGCTCAGAATTACCATTCTGCTGTCAGTCCATTTCTCATCCGTTCCTCCACCCAAAAGCCGTCCTGTCATCCGGCAGATTCGGGCCACCAGCAACACTCATCTCATTACCAAAGTACACAGTGCCTCTGTGGGATTGTGGCCCTGTCTCTGCCTCTTCTCTCAAACACACATACACACTCAACTTTTTTTTTGCCGAGCTTTAAAAGTATTGAGTCTCCCAGGAAGTACTGACAGCTTCAGGCGAAAACCGGATGAAGTGACAGTAGGAAGCCACTCATTATGATCACCTCTTCCTATTTCTCTCTTTTTCATTTCCCTCTTTTTTCCTCTGCCTTACGCTTGATCTGCTTCTCCCTTGACCTGGTCATGATTTATTAAGCAACACCTCCTTGTCACACCTGCCACAGAGGAGTACAGTGGACCACTCACATCATTGCCATTTCACATGCCAAAAAAAATACACTTCTCTGTTTTACCTTTACTATTGTATGTTGTCTGTTTTTACTGAAAGCCAGTCATCTGAATTGATGAAGTGTTGAGGAACAGCGGACAGCATGTTTTTGTTTTTAGTGAATGTGTTTGTCACATGTACAGTTGTGAAGGGCATGCAGGCTAACTTAAGAAGTCAGGTCATATATGTGACCCTGTCTGTGAAAACCAGGCTAAAGTCACAAAATCTAATTATAAAATAACATGCATCAAAGTTTAATTTCCCCTATAAATATCACAATGATTTCAATCTTTGTCATCTCATTACTCAGTCAATATTAAAGAAGTTATATTTTCACAGAATTTTCTTTGCATGATTTAGGATGATTTTATGTAGAAAACACAAAATCACAAAAATATCACTTGAGCTGGGTTTTCACAGGCAGGGTCACATATTTCATATTTTTAGTAGTTTAATTCCATATGTGTGTCCTCACATTTGTAATAGTTCGCTCATGTTTGCACTACAGTAATACTTTATAATACTTGACATTATACTTTATAGTATAATGCAATGTAAGACTTTCTGAATAAAAGCGTCTGGCAAATGCGTAAATGCAAACAAGACAAAAAAACCCCCAAATTTTTCTGGTAGTTTAATCTAAAAAGATTTTAAACTGACATTGTATATTTGAGAATTCATTAATACATTTTCAGTCTCATGTCTATGAAAAATAATGTAAGAACAAATACAGTATGAGAATGTCATGACAACGCAAATACAATAAATCGGTTCATTTTCGAAAAAAGTGCATAATTCATGTAAGAGATGCTAAGAGCAACTGTAAATTTATAAGTTTACCATGTAAATAAAAACAAAGAGATTTGTAATTTTCAACAACAAAACATCCTTTGAAAACATGTTTGGCCTCTTTTGTCTCTTGACGTAAACTCGTCTGCTTGACATTCTCTTCAATAGATTTTCAATAGATCTACACTAGAAAAAATACAAAGGAAATTGCCTGAAAGGTAACAATGGAATCAAAAGGTGAATTGATGGTTCTTCCAAGGTTAAGCATGAACCTTAAACGACAATATCACACTGAAAAAAGGGTTATTGACCACAATACGTTTTGCAGTGGAGTTGTTTACTAGAGCAGACTGTAATTACTTTAGGTTACATACTTTAATAAATAAACCCACCTTGAGTGCCTCTTTCAGAAAAAACTCTTTAAGCATTATTTACTGAGCCTTGAGCAGACTATTACAGATAATCACAGGCAGTATGGTTAAAGAGAAAAGGATTTGTGTGTTTTGGCAGATTATTTGGAAGAGTCCAAATAAAAATTATTAACAGGTCACACCATTTGTCTGTGTGAAATAGCAAGAAAACTTTTTGATACAGTTGATAAGACGAGTTTATCTTATTGACTTTTAAGTAAAATGTGTTATGGATTCCTAAAATTAAACTGTAAACAGATACTTTACTTGTTGCAGTTGAATTTAGAGACGTGTAAATGTTTTACCAAATATTTACTGGTAGCCAGCACCAGACAACAAAATGTTTTCAAACTGTGTTGCAATACTCCATATAAAATATGAATACCAAAACATGAATAATTCGGAGTGCTGGGGGGTTTTCCTCTTTTAAAAAATATTCTCAAAAAACGCCCAAAAGAACTGAACGATTAGGAAAGTGTAACCTCATATTTTTCCCTCGATTCAAAAGACCAACAAAACGCTTTTTTTTCTTTTAAAAAAAATAATAGTGTATTCCATCCAGACATGTCCTTGACCTTCAAGTATACTTCTGTACTATATGGCTGAAGAATTATTTAAAGTTTACAGGTTTTATGTGCAATGGGCTACATGTTTTAAATATACTTTAAATGCAATGAAACCACTTTATGAAAATCTGTGTCTACAAGCACTAACAATGTCCAATGTTTGTAACTCCCTTTGCATGGTGATACGTGTACTTGAGAAGCAAAGCTCTTAAAGGCTTTGAGAAGCATTGTTGAAGTGTTGTATAAGTCTATTGAGAAAGTTTGTTTACATTTATTCAAAGGGATGATTCAGGGTGTCCTCAACAGAAAGAAAATTGAATCGTTTTTTTGGAATAGATGGACATGTAACATACAGTGACAGAATGAATAAACTGTTCTTTTATTCTTGTTTATATTTCCTTGTATAGAGGTACAGTACGTTATTTTTGTAGAAGGCATTTCTGAAGCTGTTACAGGTTACAGTATTAATCAGAAAGTCATGTTGTTCTGTTTAGACCATCAGTAACTCAGATCTACTTGTTCTGTTAACAGTGTATGAAAACCAGCTGTATAACTGTAAAACAATTGGACCATGTCTCGTTCTGTCATTTGGATTCACAGAATCATAAAAAATTTCCAAGAAAAGGATTTTTTTTATCATGAAACAGAAAAATAACCAATTGCTCTTTCTAGTTTAAGGAAAAGCATTATTCCAACCGATGTGTGAAGGATTTCAGCGTTGTGTGATGGATTTATGATGCCCAACATAAACATCAGGTCAGTTTCACAGTTTCATCAATCATAATTTGTTCTCTTATTAACTTCTAGAAGACAGATATATATAATTTATTTAGATTATAGCTCTTGAGACACCAGAATGTGCCCTGGATATATATGGTGCCGTGTTTTTGTTTATTTCACACAGAACCACAGGTGGGAGGCGTCTAAAACCGAATATTTCAAAACAACCACATATTATACAAGTAGAAATTCAGCCTGCTGGCAATGCGATGCGAATGTGAGAAAAAACAGAGATGGCAAGCTCACATACTAACTCGTTTTTATTAATACAGAACTGCATGCTACAGAGACTGTACAGCATTAACATTTATTCATTACAAAAACATGGTTTTTGGGAACCATTTCAAATAATGGAAAACAAAACGGAAAATAAAAAAACAAAAACGAAAAGAAATCAAACGGAAACGAACGGAAATAAAAAGGTAAGAGCATAAAATATAACAGGAACATCACAGCCGTTAAGGAAACATTCAAACTATTCATCATTAGCATCTTAATAAACCAGAGAAGAAATCGACGGGTTACAGTTGCGTCATGTCAACTACAATGGCACCGAATGAATGATTCTCTTGCAGCTTTTTTACAGCTTCTTGCAACATCAACATGCCTATTTTTTCTATCTACCTATATGTTGTTGTGTACTTAAAAGTGGCAGTTTGTGTTTTTTTGTGTTATTTAATAGTTTTTTACGAACCTCCTAATATACATAATTTGGCCCTTGAGGGTTTATACAGTATGACGTCCGTCTTTTATTAAGTTTAAATTTTATTATTTGACAATCTGCTACCAAACACATTTGTTATAGCAACATTTATACTACATACATAGCAATCTATGTAACGTCACAGCAAATTATGGTTGAAAACGAAAAGAAAAACAAACATTGACAACGAAAAAACCTACAGCGTCTTAAGAGGTGGAGAGGAAATTATCACAAATTTTGGCACGGGAAATCTGTACACGAATCTGCATTCGGGCAGAGATGAGACTGTACAATAGAAAAAAAGGGCTTCAGACAAAACTGTACTACTGAAGACATGGAACCCACTGTGCCCGTTTCAAGTTTCCTTTTCACCTATTGTAAAATGGCTTATAGATATGTTTCTAGAAATTAAGTTGTGCATACGTCTGTTCGCTTTATTTTTTTAGTTTTTGTATTTTTTTTGTGTTTTTTTTCTGAGAATCTACACTGTAGTTTAGGTGGAATCCTGGCTTTCAACAAAATAAAAAGAAATTCATGTCAAAACAATAAAACATTTTTAACTTCAAAACCTCCTGGTAAAAATGGATCATTTATATATATTTATATATAAGTTGCTTACGTTAAGAAAAAGAATATTTATACAATGTATTAAGAAAAAGAAAACATTTCAAAAAGGGACAACATACAAGATACGACAAGCAATCTCTAAAGCAATAAATACTACTGGTCCTAGCGTTGTGACAGTTTGTATTGAATATGCCAAACCCCGCCCACCCGACCCCAAACCATCCCTCCAATCGAGTCCACCCACCCCAACCCGAGTCAACCTCCCTCCCCTGGTAAACAACGACAAGAAAAGAAAGATAAAACAGACAACGCAATGGAACAATGCATATTAACACAATTTCCCCCCATATTTCTGTACATTTAAACAAGAACAAGTAACATCACAATTAAAGTTGTTCCTCGGTCGGAGAGGTGTCTCCGCGGTCCTCGTGCCCTCTGAGTTTTGTACAGCTGTAAAATGATTGGTTCACAAGCTCGTATTTAATACAAATAATGAAGAAGAACCAACTCTTTGAGAAAAGGGCTCTCTGATTCCTCACCTACTTTGTATATCTGTCTTTAAACATGTCTATGTAAAACTACATAACAATTATGTATTTTTCTGTTGTACAGCTAAAAACGGCAAAAAAAATAATAATTAGAAAAACAAAAATTCATAAAAAAA
This sequence comes from Beaufortia kweichowensis, assembly GCA_019155185.1. Lineage (NCBI taxonomy): Eukaryota > Metazoa > Chordata > Actinopteri > Cypriniformes > Gastromyzontidae > Beaufortia > Beaufortia kweichowensis. The sequence continues at coordinate 11,447,409 of CM032808.1, forward strand.
TTTGGCAGATTCACAAAGCTATACTCTACAACTTAGTGTATTTTAACATCAATATTTAATCATAATAATTTTATCGTTTTAGATAATGAAAGGTCAAATATTGACCAATGAACTTCGATAAAGATTTAACTAATTTTCAAAGCCATTTCGCGCAGAAAACAAGAGAATCAACACAGAACGAGAAAGAAAATCGACACGACAGAGAAAGCTGGATAAAAAACGAAGCTAGTCTATTGACTTGGTTACGAGCGAAAGGGGTTGTTGTGTCGACGAGCTGGGTAGCAGAGAGTGGGAATGACACGCCGATGTAGACCTAGAGGAGGCGGAGCCTGTGGGTCGAGACGACGACACGTCTGAGGGATCCAAGGAGCCGTTGTGTGCCGACCCGGATGTTTTGCCCACCCCAGAGTTGTCCAACAGAGATAAAGGTGGGGGACCCATGGAGAGGTGGGACGAGATCAGGGGGGGCGGTTTCATAGTCAGTGATAGAGGTTGCATTTGTTCAGTTTGTGGCTTGGACTCTTTTGCGGACGGGGGTGGAGTGATCATGGAGGGAGAGGATGGGGGAGACTCTAGTAAGCTTCCGTCCGAAGATGGAGGACTGGCACAGCTGCCTTCACCTTGAATGTAGCGAATGCACTTCTTTTTTCTCCTACAAAACAAAAACACATTTGTTTAACCTCCGAGACTCTCCGACTCTGGTGTGCACGACAGAGCTGCAACGTCCATTTAAATGCACATATCCTAACGCCCGTCAACAACTTTATCAGGGCTCGCTTTGATATTTTAGACTGTGCTTGAAAATGGACGCCAGAGCTCATCGGACAGATTAAGGTCAGAGCTGTCTCATAATCACACATGCACAGGACAGAACACATGGGAAGGCATGAAGGAAAAGAGGAACGTGAAATGACAGACAGTTGCCAAAAGAGGAAATACCGAAAGGAAGAGGGTGACAAGAAAGACGTACACTGGGAGGAAGTGTATCTAACCCCTACGGACACATTGAAGAGGTCTCCCTTTGTTTATCTTCACAACTCCGAACAAAGAACTCCACCCCGGTTTTTTGAAAACCGCGAGGGGATCCATCCGGTTTAGACATCAGCTTGAATTATTACACTCCTTCTTTTTCCTGTCTTTTTCTTTGCATTCCTTCAGGGGAAGTTCAGATGGTGGGGTAAGAGGTTACAGAACAAGCGCTACTCTCAGCTTGCCCCTAAGACATGTGTGTGAATGCTCCGCACAGAGGTCGCCGTGCCATGTTTGCATTTCTGCTCGGGTCAGGACCCTCCCTCGTCTGCTACGCCTACGGCCAGCCATTCCAGCCAGCCACGACGGCAAAATCTCACCAGCGTGCCGTGAGGTAGGGAGCGAGAGAGGGAGCGAGAGGGAAAGTGATAGGGCGAGAGAACGAGAGAGAGAGAGGAAAACCTCAGTGTACCTTACCCTACCTGACCTGACCACCCCCCCCGAACACCCCCTTACCAAAAACTCTCTTTATCCTGCCTAAAGGGCAAGTTCAGTGATGCAGCCGGAGCTTGAACAACAAAAATGCTGAGAATGAAATAAGGGGATTTTAGTCAAATACAGGGGGAGCTAGAGAGTCGTGGCAGATTAACTTTGGGAAGTAAATTAATCAGTAACTTTTTAGCGGTTTTGTTAGAAAACAGAATCCAGGTAAGGATTGTTTCTTAAGTTATACCCCTGCCTGGTCTTATGCGTGTGTTGGTTTCAAACGAAAGTGCGGGTGAAAGAGACACTGAGCGACACAGTCAAGGAGGTAGATACAGACTATGATGAAAGGAAAATGATTTAGGGGCATAAATCCTCACTCTTTGGGCTGTACGCAACTAAAAACATGAAGAATTAAGTCATTTCAGGCTCAAAGATGGACAAATATAGTCTAGTGTTAACTTCATTTCACTTTTCTGCTACAGCACCTTGTGCCATGCAGTAAAAAGAATGAATCGAGAAACTCGTTCACTGTGCCAACCGATGCTAACTGCCTGTCAAACAGCGGCAAATAAGCTAATATCCATTTTTTAACAGCCATATTGATTCTAAGTATCTCCCCGTGTTCCTTATCGATTCATACGTCTCGAAGGGAATTTCACCAGACGCATCTTTCAGGAAACGAAGCTGAGTGGGGTCTTTTAACCTCCCAGCTCCCTAAATCAAGGTGCAATTACCAGCGTTTCTCTCAGCAGCGCCCAACATTGCACAGGCTGTTTCTGTGAATGAGAATGACCGGCTGATGACTGGCAAAAATTCAACCTTATTAACTGGAGCTAAGCACGTTTAGCCAGAATCCAAAACGGTGAGCGGGAGTAAATGACAACTAAATGAAGGAATTACTACCTGACTGTACTTAGAAAAGAGGAAAAGTTCACTGAAGAAAAATGACAACCAAATTTGTAAGTTGCACAATACCAAATATTACAAATTAAAAATTACAATAAATATCTTTTGTTGTCATAAAAAATTATTTTTTTAATTTCCTTAACTGACCTTCAATTTACCAAAATTTTGGACACAGCAACAACTAACATGCTGGATTCACACAGACTCTAATACTGAGCTCTCTGCTATTCCTGAAGTATGAAGGACTAGAAAAAGTGTCTAAAAAAAATCTGAAAACCAGAACAAATAGGTTTCTAAACTAGCAAAGACAATGAAATAAGTGGAACAGTGGGGCAAGTAGAAATGAACCAGGTGTAAACGAACAGTTTCACGACAGAACAGCACGACGTCTGATGTCCATGATGAAGGAAAGGTGAAAACAAGCATGACACAGAAAAGGGTATTACTTAGCAGAAACAAATACCTACCATCAACATATTCCCAATTCAAAGACTGCTTGTATTAGAACAGAAAGACAAGAGGTTGGGACTGAATAAAGGGTTATAAGAGAGGAGTGGAGAAGGAAGAAGAAGGGGAAGAAAAAAGAGAGAGGGCGGATGAGATGACATCACCCCAACCTTGCCCTCTACAAAACATGTGGCTACATCACACAATTCTTAGAGAAGGGGCCAAAGCAGAACAGTACGAAAAAGCAGAAAAAAGTAAGTTCCTTAGGCAGAAAAACAGCAATATTTAAAATATATACAAAGATATTTCATTTAAAAAAAATTACTTTAATACTGTATAATAAAAGTGTAAGTTATAAATTTGCAACCACAGTGCTTTTGTAATAATTTTCTCGTTTTCTGCCCCAGGATATCTGCAACAAGATGTGTTTAATTCAGAAATCGACAGATACAAGTCATTAGAAAATTGTTGTAAACATATAAACTGAAACAAGACTGGAGGAGGAAAACAGTGTGTTGAGAGAAAAGAACTTCTTAAAAATTAGATTTTCATCATCGTTTTTACGGTCTCCCCAAGAGTGGGGCTGGGAATATACCTGCAGGGTTTGCACCATAAACCCAGCTGGTCAAGCCCGAACAAGGCACGACACTTCTTAGGGGTATTTGCATCTGTTATCCATAAAGGAACACAAAAACACAACAAAAAAGCATGTCATTGGACACAAAAAGGCATGGAGCTAGAGCAAAGGATTCAGCTGTGGACATTGGTACCGTGCCTCTCCAAAAACTTACCATGACCGGCCCATCTCAACCCTCCAGGCCACACTCCTCCCCTTTATACATAAGGGGGAATAACCCCGCCCTCTACTTTTAAACCCCGCCCCTCCTACACAAGCTCCTCATAGAATCTCTATAAGGAGTCAGTTTGCACCCATGACTGCATTGACTGCACACATAGGCATCAGCTCACTAACACACTGAACACTCACACAAAAGCAAACAACCCTTTAATTGGTCTGATAGAGAAACAAACCCAATCCCCTAGATTTGCAAAAGCGACTGATTGACAGAAGAAGACGTGGTGTGGAGAGGTTGCAAGGTTGAGAGAGCCAGAAAAAAAGAAAGGAGGTACCAACGAGAGAGTTCCCCAGCTGTCACCTGCTCTAGCTCACCTGCCGGCACACCAGATACACACCTGCATGGCCCACACCAGTTATTCTGCTGGTCGAGCCCGAAGCGTGCGCGACACTTCTTTGGGGCGCTCAGATCTGATGCGATGAAGAGAGAAGAGGAAGCCAGCGATGAATTTAGAAAAGAGAGCGAAAAGAAAGATCAATTGAATCCGGTGAACCTGACGGGCTCTATATTTACATTACAGTTAACCTTAAATCATTTGTGCAGTATGCGCCTTTACAATAAAGACCATATTTGATCATATTTTGTTAGTGAAACAAACATTAGAGATTAAAAACCAAACAGCAAGCAAACAGATATGAACGAATTAAATGAATGATAGAAATAATCAGATGCATGCCTTTAATAACCAAGGCTCATTAGGAATAAATGCTTGTTTGTTAAAAGTGGGATAAAGCAGATATGAGTACATTATCTGCTGTTAATAATTGTTATCTGGCTGTTCTAGGCTAGAAGGGGAGGTAAGGAGAGGTTTCTGGGAGGAGCTATGGCAAGGAGGCGGAGCGTGAGTTGCTTTTTAAACATGCCTGACCCACATTCATCCACCTCTCATAAGCATCCACCTAAACCAGGTAAATGCATTAAAGAAAAGTCTTCAGGAGGACAGGTGGGTAAAGGTAGGCCAGAAGTAGAGAAGACCAAGCAGTTTAGAGACTTCTCATGCTGGGGCGAGCAGGTACAGGGGTAGCTACTGAAGACAGTAGATTAAGGAGGTTTACCCTGATACCAAAATCTCTGGTTATTCTTAGTATAAAATCTTTTTTTATATATATACTACCAGTTGCATGCTTGGCGTTTACCAAATTGATGATTTTTTATATAATAAGAAATAGAAGTCATTTTTAAAATAGAAGCATCGTTTGATGAAATTATAATGTATAATGAAATATGAAGCAAAGGAAACAACTGAAAGGAGCCGAGCAAAATAAAGCGATTTATTCTTTAACCGATTTTTTAGCAACTTAAGGATGTATGAAGCAAATATGAGCACATGATGTCATACTTTTGATTATATAATATATATATATATACTACTGCACAAACACATAATTAAATACATAAAGAACCAAAAAAGGAAAAAGCAAGTTAGTAATTTAAGACTCAAAATGACATTAGCACCTGTAATCGGTGGAAGTGAAAGGCAAGGGTTTGGAAAATATTCTCTGTGTTCTGGAAAAAAAGAACAAGATACAAAAGCCTTCAAAAGGGGTTCCATGATGGAGAGAAACCGCAAAAACAGTCTGCAATCGTCCTGGACAATATCAGTATATAATCATATCAAAGACAGAAGAACGGTCAGGTGAATAAAATCAATATAATCAGCAAACCTCCTTAATTTTCACAAATGAAATGAATTTCGTACACACATGGTTACTACATTTAAAACACGTCTAAAAGCATGCAGCAGGCAGGCAAAGCCCAAAGTTACGGCCACTTGGGAGACAAATCAAGCGCAGACCAATGGCGAGACACAGTACAGTCACACGGGTGATTAACTCACACTCTCAAAACATACATTTCACAGTAGGATAAATGCTGGAGGGGGCTGGGTGGCTGGTGGGAGGGGGTCATGCATATTCAATGTTATTAATGCTCAACATGGGGCGAGGGGAGGGCAGGGGGATAACAAGCAGTCTGTCGTGTAAATATTGCATTGGGTAGCATAGCTATATACAAAATGAGGCAGGCACAAAAAAGAGATGAGGAAAAAAGGCTGGACTTTCATCTTTGAGATGTCACATGTGTGACAGATGATGGGTCTGCTCTAATATGAGATATAATTGCAGCTCACTTACCAGTGCCCTCTCCCGCCTGCTTTTCCCTTTTTCTCTTCTTCTTTTTCCCCTGATGGTTATACGCCAAAAAGAGAGAAACAGACAGGAACCTTAGTTATTATATTGCAGAAAAGACCCATACATGAAATGAACAAAAAAAACCCTCAACGTTTTCACTGATTTATTTATTCGTGCTGGAGCCCGAAGGTTTGAACTGTCATCGCAGGACACAACAGAACTTTCCCTATTTTTCCCTTCGTCCTGTTTCGCTCCTTTGGTTTATTTCTCTATTTTTCCTTTCATTGCGAAACGATTGGCTGCTCTTGAGGTTTCTTTGAGTGGGTTTGTTTACTGGAGGGGAAGAGCGAGGGAGCTCGAGTTGTCCTTCTCGAGAATGGCGTATTATATGGCATTCTTAGCGCTGATTGTGTCGACTTCGAGGTCAAAACATTAAGGGGTTTCCTTTCTGTGGAGCAGGACTGGATAAAGTAAGTTTTCATCCAATGGTCAGGCCAGAAGGAGAGTTGACAGGCTGGGCGGCGGAGCGGTTTGTCAGACGTGCTCGGGCGGAACGGTAAACGGAGCGCTCGTTCCCCATTTCTGGCGGAGAGAGATGTCCTCTTTCATCAAAGCTGCGAGGCGTTTAGGCCCTGTGGTTATTTAATTACCCTGATCTGAGCTCGCCTTTCTATTTTTAGGTGAACCAGTGGAATACTAATGAAAGCTGAGGAAAATCGCACGGTAGGCGAGATACAGAACAGATTTGAGGAAAAGCGTGTTTGAAGAAAAGATCTACGAACTGGTCAGCTGAACCGACCAGGTAGCCACTGTTGGTCACATGACATGCACAACCTACATTTTTACATTTCTTCCGTGTAACCCCTGGGGAAGGAATAAAAGCCGTTACTTGTTGAAAACTTAAAAACTTACATAGTTGTCCCGTGCCGACCATCCGGGGTAGAGCTGCATGTGAAGCTGTCGTTCTTTTCTGGCTAGCTCGTAGTACTTGGCCTGCTCCTCTCGGGACAGTGCGTGCCACTGCACACACACAAACACACACATGAATCAAAACAGAGGAACAAGCCACTGATATTTTAGGCTCAATTACATTTCCAGAAGCGGTCAACATGTTTGGGTTTCCCCCCTTCCTCCGTTGTCTCTCGTTACTCTTTTTACTACAGAAACATTGTGCAAGATTACAATTATACAGAAATAGAAATGTGAATAAGCTGTGTTTTTCCACCACTGACAACACTGCAATCTGTGGTCTTAGATGTTGAGACGGGCTACTGATGCTCGACAGCATGCTGTGGCCTTGAAGTGTGTGTCTTGTAGTTGTGAGGACCGCATCTGTCTATCTGTCCATCTATCCATCTGTCTATCAGTAAAAGTATCTTAAAAACTTATCTATGAATTTCTCACCATAGCATCAAATGTTTGTGTGCATATACAGGTCTGACTATTTTTGTAGAAAGTACCTAGAAAGTTTTTTTAAATGTCCACCCAAAAATAGTGAAATAGCCTATAAAAGTCAAAAAATCAAAAAATAATCTAATTTGAAACGTACCCTTCGGCCCAGGATCTGATTTATAGCTGCGCTCTCTTTCAGTGTGCATTCCGCCACGACTTTGGCTCTCATCTCCTTCATGTATAACATAAACGCGTTCAGAGGTTTCTTTATGTGGGGCTGTTTCTTCTTCTCTTCCTCCTTTTTCGCATCTTGATGTTTCCTGCAAAAAAGAAAGAAAATCTGAAGTTAGTTAAACAGGTACAGATTTAATATTAACATTTATGCATTTGGCATCCCTGGGATCTAACTTTTGACCTTTGCATTGCTATCACAATGTGCTACATCTGGCATCTGTAACTTTTTTATGTTTATACCGCAATGTGTCAGTGTAAATCCAAGACGAATGTCATATTATGAAACTATAGTGGCTATAGATCAGAATCAGTCAGATCTGTAATCCTGAGATTTGAGTGTGTCAAAAAGTGCAAAGGGAAGACAAACTCACGAGCTGTTGAGGGATCCGATGTCACTGTGAGAGGACTCCTGCTTGACGTTGGGCGTGACGATGGCGGGGTGAGGGATCCCTGTGGTGTGCAAACTGTGGTGGGGTGGCACCATGTGTGGAGGAAACCTGGAGGAGAGAAGACTGTGTAAATCGTCAGAGTGGACACGGGTGAAATGATGGATGGAAACACACATTGACATTGCAGAACACTGACTATGAGCTACAGACTTAACATTATAACAATGGATTTAAGCATAAAGCAAGAGTAAGATAATATATTTCTGTTATGTGGGATGCAGGAGGAGGTCATCAAAAGCAACATAGTGGTGACTGCGAAACTAAATATTCAATAGGAAATAATGGCACCAGATTTTTTCAGACACAAAATCAGATTTAAATTTAACGGAAAGTAATTTAGTAAAAAAAATTTAAGTAAAAAAATTTTTTTTACTTTAGGGTGATCATTTTCTTCTCATTGACCTGCTGTTTATTAATAATTTTCCTTAGCCTCTTTCTACCCGTAAACATTCCTAAACAGTCCCCTGCCCTTTTGTAGATCTGTACAAAAGCAAAATAAATTCCTGAAAGCACGAATGAATATTTCTGTGCCTGTGTGTGTGTGTTGTGCGCCTCAGTCGCATACAGCTGTACACAAATGTAAAAGAAGAAACGGAGAATGATGAAAAAAGAGAAGGCATAATTCTTTTTCAAACAGCTCATTATCCGCGTGAGTGTGGCTATATGGCTCGGAGCCAGAATATAATGATGAGCGTAAACTCACAAGGAACAACTAGTTTTTCTTGGAGGCCCTCCCTGGGGACTGTGTTTCCCCCGATCTCTCTTCTCCACTCTTCCCCTTCATCCCTGACACATTTGTGTTTGTGCCATGTCATCCGGGCCGCCCGCCCGCTTCTGCGGGTGCAGCGGCGTAATCATTAGCCCCCACCTTTCTGCCCTTGCATACTTGTTAAAATTTCTCCGTTCCAGCGTCCGTTTTCTCCTTTTCACCGTCCCATCGGTGCCGCGGCTGCCGCCCCCACCCGTGCAGCTGTTGCCATGGCGAAGCCCAGGTTATGGTTTAAACATGACGTCCGTCTCTTTGAAGCCCGGGGAATCATCGCGCTCATCAGCACGCAGCGGAGCCTGGCACCAATTTAGCCCCAGTGAGGAACGAGCAAACGATAGGTGTGCCGAGAAGGGCCCCTGCAGGCTCCAATGTCTCAATCTTCCACGGCAGCCGAGTGTCAGCGAGAGGCATTTAATTGGCAATCGGAGCGATGGTCTCGGAACCTGTTTAATGTATAATGACCCCGCTGGTGTGCTCTGTGTCTTTCTCTTTCGGAAAAAGAAGGGATGGGAGCGGAGGTACGTTTGGAGAAACATATCAAAGGGCAGGAACGGGCAGGGGGCAAGGGGCCCTACGCTTCCTCCCCCTGTCACTTGGGACGGGTGCTACACCTGTACGGCTCCAACCCCATTATCAAAATAATGTAGCTCATTTGCTGGATCCAAGTCTGCGCTGCTAGACCTCAGAAATGTATTTTTAAGAGGCTGCGGTGCTACCTGGGTGAAAAGTAGATCTCAACATGAAGTCCTGTCTTCTAACTGCATAATAAATGCCGGAAGATAGTGCCATCAGAATACCTCCTTCACCAAAACTCTGCTGGTTGGGTTTGGACGGTAATATAACCTGATGTAGATATTAGATTTAAGGTGCAAATGAAAAACAAAATGCAATAAAATGATGTTGGATTATGAATCTTACAAATTCTGAGATAACCATTTATCCTCCAAATGCTTTGGATGCAACTATTAAAAGTAATAATAAATAATATTCTACCAATAATGAGCCATTTAAAAGCAACAGAAGCTAACATGGATGTCTTAATACTCGGGGTCACCATCGACCGACTAGACTTGGTTTGACTTCTCCCCCTTTCCTCTTTTTTACAGAAGAGACATAAACACAATTAATGAAACCTTTTCCCAGTCCTCATTATTTTTCACGGGAGGCCGGTGACAACAGAGCGAACGTCCGCTGGTTTTGACACAAACATGCTAAAGCACCTTCCCTCCGCGGAGACACAAGACCACCACTTATTAATCTATGCTAATTCAATTAGGGATTATCAGAACGCATTAGCTCTTCCCCAGCACATCACCAATCCCCCTAGCCCCCATTCAGAAGATTCAATTAGCCTGCACTGGAAATAGGATGATCACAATATAAAGGCCTCATTAGAGCACAATCAGCTGTCACTTAAGTGAAGGTCCAGTGCTGGAGCAGGAGGGGCTGCAGACCTGCATAGGCGCCTGACAGCGGAGCAGGCGGAATGTGCTTATTCCAAGCTTTGGCAGGGGACAAACGACTTCTCTGCGAAGCTGAGACCGCAAAATATACACGCAGTAAATGATGTTGGTGTGAAATGTGTAATGCAGAGCCAGTTGAACCTATAAGAGGTGGGAAAAGACCTTGTGGTCATACAGCTGTTGGAAATGTACTCTGATCTTCAATGCTAAGATAAATATTGTGTTGGACAGCTGCTGTGTTTGGCCATAACATTTAAAAATGTCTGAATACAGAATGGGAATATTGTTCATGAAGTTAACAAATGAATGCAAAAAAGCTATATTTAGACAGAAACGCATCAAACACGAGCATTAGAAATCTGCGTAAATTGTTTGCTTGAATAAATCTTCATGTTAAAGCTACAAATACAAAAACACGAGCAGTACAAATTTCTGTGCATGTTGCTCGCAATCAACTTGCGTAAATTAAATGTGATGAATGTTTATAGCAGAATGGTTAAACATCCAATCTTTACATACTGCTCATCTTACAATAATGGGTCTAAACATTTTTGCATGTTAAATATGCAAATACATTAAACAAATACATTCCTGTAATGCTGAAGCTTGGGTAGTATCTTTTCCAAGGCTTTTTACAATCTGCTTAAACCCAGGCCAGGGTTAAAGGGCGCTCAACATTTATCCATCACTGTCATCTGTTTGGAGCTCGCCAGGCCTCCAGAGCTGCTTTTCCAATCACTGCGCAATTAAACAAGAGTTTGTCCCTGTCTGGAGACGCAGGTTGGGCTCAATTCCTCGAAACTATAAACCAGACATGTGCTTTTCTGGCTAGCCACACCATCATCATTTTCACATTCATTATCCTTGTGAGATTGTGAGAGTAATGTGGTTCAACAAAGGCAAAGGTGAATGCAGAAGAAAGTGACCACCCAGTATGAAGCTACTGTTACTGTTTTACTTTTTGTCGTTTGAATGATGTAAAACGCGAAGACATTTGTCATCTACAGTAAACACCTCCCACATCTCACATAACAGACGATAAATGGTCACAGGGGAGCAATCACAGTGACCGATAAAACAAACACACATACATATACCACAGTCATTAGTGCTCCCCTGGGTATATTTACGGCCAAAAGACATTCGCTCAGAGTCCAACGACAGTCTCCTGAATCCGTTCTGCTTTATAGAGATTTATTTACTTCTGTATGAAACGGCAGCTAAGACATTCACGGTCCTCTCATCCTTTGGCATTCAGCAGGGGTAAACGTTCTTCAGGGGCCTCATTATAAAATGATAACAATAATTAATATTTTAATACGTAGCGGATCGCAGGGGACTGTCTTTTTGAACGCTGAGCCGAGAGCCGACTTTCCTTAAGGGAGAAGTTAGACCCGTGATCGCATTCTCTGCGAGTTTGCCGTCCCAGGGCTCAACTCACCTTGACATGGACGCGTTGACAGTGAGGGCAGTTGGGTAGGGGTGTCTGAAACCTCCCGTTGTGATTGGGTAAACTGGTTGACCTTGCCTAGGAAAAGAAGAAAGGGAGAGAGGTAAAAGAAAAGGATGAAAAAGCGCTCTCTACGCAGGCGGCTTTATTCTCATTTGATCAGAACAAAAATCTGGGGGATTGCAGAGCGCCGATCAAAGGCAAGCAAACTCAGAACAATTTGAATGCCACAAATCTGATAGGAATGGCTAATTATATTTCATAACCCCACGCTTGGTGTCGATGGAGGCCCGTATCCCTGAGCTGAAACTAGGTGTTTTGTTGTGCTAATTAAAGACGAAGCACCGGCCCCTTTAATGGAGCCATCACGCTAATTGAGGTCTACACATCCAAAGACAAACAATAATGAATGTAAATTTATACCAAAATAAAGTGCAGAGAATCAAAGGGCCGTGGCTGCGCTTGGGGCCTCTCTCTCGGTATTTAGATCGCGGTGAGAAAACATTAAATTAACAGAGCTTAATTTGTAGCCTTTTGTCATATTAACAAGTGTTGACAAGAGTTACCAGGGGAGAGCCCCCGTGTGGAATTGTGGGTAAAATACTGGCAATCACAGTTCATTACTCTAATTGGACAATACAGAGACATGTAAAATAGCATTTGCCACAAAGAGGCAATTTAGAGTTTAGGGGATGAAGAAAGCTGCGGGTGTGTTGCTGTGGGCCCAGGCGATGCACTTTTTCTGAACGTATAAAACTGTAAAGAGGTGAAAAGTCAGCTTTTGTGCTATACTGCGTCTCCGAGACTTCAAACGCATCTGAAATACCTGGATGCCCACAGCAAGGGGACAGAGACCTGGTGAATATAAAATGCACGAAGACACAATGTCACATGTTTAAACAATGCGTAATGCACAGCTTTTCAAACGTGAATAAAAATCCTTTAGATTATTTTGTTGTTTTTTATTGGAAACGGTGGGATCCAGAAGTCTGGGAGGAAATCCTCAACATGAATTGAGTCATGCTGGAGAACATGAATCATCATGTTCAGCAAGTTGCTGTTATCAAAGCAAACCGCATACCGCATTTTTTTTTATTATACATAATTATTATATTTTATATATACCAAACATTTAACTAAATTGTTATTTCTAATGAAAAATTATAATGAGAAATCTCATAGTATAAGACTACTGGACCCCACTGTATCACAACAATCATCAAAGGCAATCATCAATGATCACAAAGACAACAGAGAAGAAATAAAATTGGGCTGCTTACTGTGGTACTAACCATCCTAGCGGATGGGGTATCTGGCCTACAGTGCCAGGTGACAGGGGGTAATAGGGAGATATATCTGAAGGATGTGGGGGCCTTGGAATTCCTGCAAGAAAAAGGGAAAAAAAGAAACAGGCAGAGGTAAGAAAATATTTCTGCTTTTGTCCTGACAGAAAAATTCCCTAATGAAGTTTAAGTATTAAATTTATCCTTTGTGAGATACACAATTGAACAAAGTCAACATCAGAGGGAGAGAGGGAGGATATGCACACTTCTAAATCACACGTTCCGATCAAAGCTCGTGGAGGCGGCCGCGATGTTGTACGGCACACGGGGGAGAGTGGAAAAATACAGAGGCCTGTCACATTTGTCTATCGAATCACAGGATTAACAATGGGCGATAATTGAGGTTCACAAGTCAACAACAGAGCCTTTCTGTTCGGAAGTGCAGAAACAGTCACAACATTGGTTTTGGAGAGCAACAGCCAATTATCTGTGTTATTAACATTACACATGACAGGGTTAAAGATCTACAAAAGAAAAAGTATTTTTTGTCCTAATTAGCCATGACAAGTGAGAGGATATCACAGGACAGTATGTCTCCAGTGTGCTTTTGGGTTGAACAGCAATTTTTTGACATGACATTTTGAAAATTCTTGTTGCTGAAAAAACTGGTTGGACCTTGTCTGGTAAAGATACACTGTAAGAATGTCTCATGACTAGATTTACATAAGTAATGTTTACAAACAAAAAACCCATTTCACATCATATCACTCCAAGTATCTTTGGATAAAAATGTCTGCCGAATGCATAATGTAAATGTAGTTAACCACTTAAGAATGGAAATAACTGACTTGGTATTCTGAAAAACTCTATTATAGTTTCTTCCTTATCCAGTTTATTCACTTTTGCTGTTAAATCTGTTCTTGTGCAATAAAAAAATCTCCAGAATTATTCACCACAACGTTAAATGTCTTAAAGCATTAAGTGTAAATATTCCTCTGGCTAATGTTTGCAGCGCAGAATAAAGAAAACAATGCCGCCACAGCACACTGGCACTGCATACAGCGGTCTTAATACGATTTGTTAATTAATTAAACTCTAAACTCAATTAAGCGACCCCATTAAGCAGCACATTAAACAGTCTGTGAGTCCTTAAATAGGCCCTTAGTGCTAAAGTCTGTTATGAGAGAAGAAAAAAACCCTTAAAATTCAACATTGGATTTGTCGACAGCTTTGAAGAGCAGCTGTGTGGCTGTGTAGCGCTGCGGAGGAGAAAAACGCTTCTTATTGCAGTAATCTAATTTTAAACACAACACCAAAATGACATTACATCAAATCTGAAGAGAGTTGATTTTGTTTGAGATGAACCAACTGATAGTCTGACAGATACAGAAATAGCTTTCTTAAGTTGAGTTTTCTGCTAAACGCTGGCAAGTTGGCTACGATTTTCTTTTTATAAAGAACTAGACTCTATTATAGGATGAAGAGGAAACCTCACATTACTCTCAAATATGCAGTTGAGGAAGTAATCCATAATTAGGTTGAAAATATGTTAAAACTATATGAAATCTATACTAAATTTACTAGAATAAATTAAAATCAGTTACTGATCAAGTATATAAAAAGTCAGTGTTCAAAGAGAGAGAGAGAGAGAGAGAGAGAGAGAGAGAGAGAGAGAGAGAGAGAGAGAGAGAGAGAGAGAGAGAGAGAGAGAGTTTTTTTTAATCTTATGATTTACAACAGTAAACTTATAATAATGATTTGTAATCTAAGCTGTTGGGTACAATTCTCTGGGAAATATCAGTTTGATGTCATTGGATTTGTAAAAATAAGTACGTAAAGTAACCTCCAATTTTATGTTTCAAACAAAGACTGCGACAGAGAGGCAAAAGTTACGATTTGTTGTTTTAAGTGATACAAGTTGAGGTTTGTCCCCAGAAGTCAAGTGTCTTCACAACTAAACCAACCCGGGTCAACAGGGTCGACATCCATCTTGACATACACAAAGTGGAAGAAGCTCGACCCCTCTTAGTTAACTGAAAAACTCGTGAGAACACACCCAGCTGGTTAGCCTTGGATTCGATCTGCCTGTTTTGTAATTCATGAATGTAAAAGATTCACATGCATGTACCTGTTTTGGGGTCCACGTCTGCCTGTAGATGTGGAGGGGGGTTCCCGGGTGTGAAGTGCTCATTGCTGTAGGTAATCAGAGGCGTGAGAGGGTGCACATGGTGAGGGTGCTGTACCACAGGGACCTTATTAGACTGAAAGAGAAAGACAGGGGAGAGGGGATGGGGTTGGAGGCAGAGAAAAACCAAGGCGTTAATATATGTTTGGGTTAAGACAAAGACACGGCGCCTAAATTTCAACTACACATCCATCACAATTGTACAAAATACCCCACCACAGTATTATCAAGACCATCAGAACCACAAGCCCATTCTCTGAATACTGTGGTTTGTAATTAAAAACATCTCTAGAGAGGTGTAATGCCACAGGATATTGATTAAAACGGTCACTGGATACACAGAGGAACCCAGTGCCTTGTTGTGTTATGGTTCTCTAACCCAAAGCTGTGCCCGAAGCATCGCTTTTACAATTAGAAAAGCCACAAATTAAACAAAATGACAGTCAATCCAAACACACAGCTTCTCCCTCCCCTTTTCTCTGGATTACCCACATCTCACGCTCCCAACCCTTCCTCCCTCTGCTCTTCCTTCGGGGTCTGGTTTTTGGAAAAGGTTTGCATTATAAAAGATAGAAGAGGGGGGAGAAGAAAATCCATTTCTGCATTTTGGTCAAATTGGTTTTAGCTATGTAATCTGCTCTTTGTGCTCTAAAGTGGCACAGGCCTTATTTTCAATTACCCAAGATTACAGCTGAGCAGAGGGGTGCTGATGCATAGCCTGGCATTAGTGTATTCCCAGTACACGCGACCTAACCAGATTACTGCCGTGCTGTAGATTCGACAGGGCTTGCCACACGTGGAACAGGATTTGCTTCTATTTTTTTTTACATCCACAGGATTCCCGAGCCCGCAGACGCTACGTAAATCGCAACCGGACTGCGACGGCTGACAGGAAGACATTTATATGAAATGACACTCCGGATTGTTTGGATAAAGCATGGCGTCTGCATGTCTGATTGACAGCTGTGCATGTCCTGCAGCGTGTTGGAGAGGCCCACAAGGGCCGCTGTGTCTTTTTAGAACGTCCCGTTCTAGCCTCCAAACCGGACGCTGTAAGTGTCACTAAATACATAAGAATAGCACAAGTGAGCCATCCTTTTGTCACGACTAAACTATCTGAACTTTTAAGCTTTTAGTGTGCTTTTAGTAGGCTTGGTGTGAGAGGTTGAAGTGTCCACCCTGAGCCCCTAGTATGAGAGAGAGAGAGAGAGAGAGAGAGAGAGAGAGAGAGAGAGAGAGAGAGAGAGAGAGAGAGAGAGAGAGAGAGAGAGAGAGAGAGAGAGAGAGAGAGAGAGAGAGAGAGAGAGAGAGAGAGAGAGAGAGAGAGAGAGGCGTTTCACTCTGCCATATTCCCAATGAAAGATTAATGAACTGCACAGAGCTGCTTGGGGAAAGAAAAGGGCTCTGGGGACTTATTCGGGGCCCCTGAGAGCAGAACACACTGCAAAGACAGAAAAAAAATGGAAGTACAAGGCCACAGAGAAAAAAACATGAAAAGAGAGAAAACCTATAAAAATGTATAAAAATCTCAAAAAATGATGACAGCTGCCAAACACAGCTGATGAGTTTGCCATTAAGGGACCAGTGTCCCCCCGTCAGCTACCCCCATAACCTTCCTCTCAGTAATGATGTGAAAGAATGTTGTCAATTCTCTCTGCGCTGAAAGGCTTTAGTAGCCATTTAAATGAGTTCTTTTGTCCAAGGCCCCTCCATTGAGAGACAGCTCCAAATGGCTGTCCACTGCGGCCACATGCACCCAGAGACAAGCCAAATGATTTACATCACAGTCACTGGGCCCAACAGACTTCCATTCACAGCAGTGCAAATAATAGGCAGTCATCACGTTTATCTGGACTTCAGGGGAGCGCAGCACGGTACCGCAGTACAGTAACGGTTCTGCCCCGTGCAATACATGAACAAGACCCCAAATACAAATTAACTGCTGTAATATTTCCAGATAAAATGAACTCATCTGTTACATGAATAAATGCAAATTTAAGATTAATGTGTTTCTAGTGTAAAAATCTACAAGCCCTGAGCCTTGTTTACAAGACATTTACACACACACAATGTGACAAAAACAGCACAGTACAATGGTTAATCACCTCTATCACCATACAAAAACACATTCTTCAAACCATTTCCCTTCTGAGTGCCATTCAAGTCCATTAAGTCTCCGATCTTAAGAAAAGCTTCACAATAATTCAGGCCCTATTGACCTCGCTGCTATTGTACGATGGCTTTAGCCCTCTTCCTCCAGACAGTGCTAATTGTCTTTAGCAACCCAGAGGAGCGAGGAGACCACCTACACG
The DNA here is from genome assembly GCA_019155185.1 of Beaufortia kweichowensis. Classification (NCBI taxonomy): domain Eukaryota; kingdom Metazoa; phylum Chordata; class Actinopteri; order Cypriniformes; family Gastromyzontidae; genus Beaufortia; species Beaufortia kweichowensis. Next base: position 11,464,740 of record CM032808.1, read on the forward strand.
CACCCGCACGGCCACGGACAACCGCAGAATAAGCGTTCTTTAAAACCGGACCCCGAACAATTCACTGAGACTGGAGACTGACACACGGAGGTCCAGCGAGACACACAAGAAACCCACACAAGGAACATAAAGAAAATATGTGGGCGTCTTTTCTTTCCTATTATCTGTAAAGAAAGTGCCTACTTCCTGTTCAGACATTCACCAATGCCTCCCACTGCAACCAACAACACTGGAAGATAAAAAAAAACTGAATGACTAATACACAAACCTTGGTGGAAAAAGGAAATTTAAACTACAACAACAGTCAGATGAATATATAGAGAAAGTAAATATAAATGTTTGTGGACATGCACACCCTCTTCTGTCCCGTCTAACCAGTGAGATTGACAGTTACTGCTTGGGGTCATGACCCCCAGTGGTGGTCTTACAAAAGCCAGGCCTGATTTAATGGAGAGACCCTGCAGAGGTCTGTTAGTCTTAGGAGAGCGTGTCACAATCGCTTGGATGCAGTGTCTATCAAATCCTCTCTGTCACTCTCTCTCTCTCTCTCCTCTCTCTCTCTCTCTCTCTCTCCTCTCTCTCAAATACTTTTAAATAGTCTTTGTATGAATAAATTTTTAAGTATTATAGAGTAAACTACACATATGTTTAAAAATTATTTTCATATTCCTTTGGTGTTATTAATAGTCTTTCCCTGCAAGTCTCAAAAGTAAATTTTGGTTAAAATGGTTAATTTAGTCAAAGTTTACCGTAGCAAACTTTCTGATTGTGCTCATAAAATGCAAACTTCAATGAACTTAATTAAATTAAAACTTTCCAAAGCGTTTGATAAATTTTAATGCTTTTCCATGATAATAAAAATTCATAAAAATTAATAATTTATTTTATTTTAAATATTTCAGGGCACAAAAAAACTGAAAGAAAATGTTATTATAGAATATATGACTAAAAAATGTTACTTCAGAAATGTCAATGACAGATTAATTAAATTCATAAAAGTCATCAAATATTTCCATGTTTACTATGATGATGAAAACCCTTCAGTAAATCTCACAATATAAGAGCAACTATATTTGATTATACAAGGCACAAGGAGAAAGAGAGAAAGTGTCACACACAGGGCTTTACGAGGCCCCACAGCAGCAGGAAAAAGCTGTTTGCGCTGCACTTCCGCTTGGTGGCACCTTGCAGAGCAATTTAAAGACAAAATGTGAAGGTGGCGACCTTGCGGACCCCCGAGGGCCGGAGCGCTTCTCTCCGCTTTACGGCATGATATGATGAGTTGTCACTGGAGCTTGTGGGCTCTAATGAGCTGTAGTGGGGCTGAGGGGGGGAGCAGGGGGTGTGACATCCCCGTGATGGATAGAGGGGCTCTCAGGCCTGTGAAATTCCACAGCAAGCAAAAAAAGCTGCCAAGGACTTGAACTCCAAAAGTGTACGTGCCAATGGCTCGCATCCAAGCGCAGTGGACACAATGCAGAAAACATCCACACGCTTGCGTCTGCATGTTTGTGTGTCAGATTGTTCAAATAAGCAAAGAAGCTCCGAACGAGACAGAAAAACTTCAAAAGAATGTGAAACTGTGATGATGTCACCATCAGTATAACAAGCCTCATCTGCACCGCCCCTTACAAATTGAAACACACACACACACACATACATAAATACACACAAAATAAACTATGATTATCCACAACACTAAATATGTAAAGAAAAGCAAAACAGCAATTTAAAAGAATATAAGCTCTCATATCTGAACCCTGAATTTCCAGCTGTTTAATTTTTTATCATAGTCATTTTATAGGGCTATGTTTTTTGAACATTTTTAATATTTTTATGAAATATTTTACACCTGAGCACATCTACACAGTTTATATTGCATATTAAAATTTTCAAGCTGATTTAAGATTTTTTTTAAACATGATCAATATCATTAGGTTTTCCATGACTGTAGGAAACCCAATAAATAACAACAAATATATTTATCTTTTTATTGCATGAATAAAAGAAATAATAACTCACAAGCTGGAATTTACCACTAACAGCTCTTATTATATATTTATGTAGTGCATATATTACGACCTCACTTCTCTTTAAAACCCTCATCAAAGAATCATCAGACATTCACTGCTTTAGAACAGACTCTAAGATGCACACCTTTACATGACACGTCCATATGAGACACACATGCAATAATACACACATCTTGAAGACATAAAATAACAGCACAACCTTCCCAAAGAGCATTTATCACTTCACACAAACTCCTGCCAAACTTCTAAAGAAAGAACAACCCGAAATTTAACACAGAGAGAGTAAATCTGCGCTGAGCACTTACCCAGGCATTAAGATTGAATTGCCAGCAGCCAACCTGCTGTAGAAAAGACAGCCCAGAGGCCAAAGTACCAGCCTTCCCTCCACCTTCCTCCGGCCCCAGTGAAAGGCCTTCTCTCGGGTACATGAGCACCGCCGCGGCCCTCCCCTGATCTGCTCTCCACCTCTCACTCCAGCCAACGGATAAGAGTTTTTTTCCTTTCTTCCTTCTCTCCCGGTCCCTTTTCAACCTTTGCGTCTTTCCCCAAACTGCTTTTGTGTTTGAGCGAGTGCATGTGTGTGTCCCGCATACAGAAGTTCACGCGCACGCCATTGTTCCCGGGCTGTTTTGTTTGAAGCGGGTCTCTCCGTCTCAGGACGTCCGGACGGACCTGTCCTCAGCAGGCGGATAATCAGGCATTTCTACGAACCTTCTACGAGGTTTTCCGGCTCACTCTGATCCTCGGTCCGATTCAAAGTATTGCGTTTTATAAAGATGAAGAGAAATCTCGCTTGATAGTTATCAGAGCTGCGGAGACATCTACCCACAAGCAAAAAACATGAAAAAAGCTAAAACTTATTACCAAGCTCCCGTGGCATGTGAATGTGTCTGTCCATGTTTGTGTGTGTGTGTGTATGTGTGTGTATGTGTGGGTTCTGCAGTGCCTGCAGGATGCCCAAAGACGAACTAGCAGCTTGAAAAGCTTTGGCTACAACAAGGTAAAGCGAGCAAGGCAAGTGAAGGAGACAGAGAAAGAGAGATAGACAAAAAAGAACAAGAGAGAACAACATCCACAAAGGGAGGGCAAGATCTGCACAGTGTGGCAAGCAGTCACTTATCTGTGTGATTCTGACAGTCCCCTCTCTAAGCTCACCGTCCGGGAGAGGACGGCGGAAAAAAGGGGAGAGAGGTATTTGTTTGACATGGACGTGACATCAATGTGGGGTCTTGTTTCTATTGTTTTATTTTCTTCCTTTTTTTAAAATGGAATAAAGCACATCCTTAACATAACTCTTCTGGCCTCGCCCGGACAAAAAGAGCTACACAGGCCTCATCTTATCTGTTGAATTTCCTTTTCTCTGTACTTTTCTCTTTGGTGTCTTGAAATCATTCTTTTAAATAAGCACTGATGGTTTCCTGTACTTGTAAGGAAACAAAGGAAATGAAAGAAGAAAATTGAAAGAAGGAATGCTCAGTAATACCCAATTGACAAATGTATTTCCCAACTTGTAAAACTACACATTTACATTTCCCAAAAATCTGGGTAGTTTTAAAATGTAGTATTTCACTAAAAACACAAATATATCAAATTGTATTTTTTTTAAATGCAATGTCAATTATAAAAATGTCAGTTGTTTACATTTATTTATTTTAAATGTACATTTTAACTACAAATATTCTTTTTTATTGTAACACAAAGCAGTCGTGTTAAATTAGCTTTGTAGTAATTTTAAAGAACATTTTCCACAAAACACATTTATATGAAACAGAGACAGTTGAAACATCTTAAATGCACATGTCATTTATCAGCGCTTAAAATTTCCCTCCCTCTTTCCTCACTGTGTTTCGGCTGCCGTCCTTCGGCCCTAAATGCCAAAACAAACCCTGGGAATGTTCCGTACAAGACTCGCACAAAAGCCAGTCTGACAAGTAAAAGAGCCCCAGCAACGTGGCAGCTAATTGCCTTCCCTCCCTCTATTCAGCCGGGCCGCCACGCTCCCACGACCCCCCTCTCTCACACGTGCAATTTCTTAAGTAAACCGGCCGTTCGGCCGCTGCTGACCGACAGCTCGAAATCACCCGCTACAATGACTCAGACACAAGAGATCAACAGCTGTATTATTAAGCTAAAATTTTACTGCCTTTTACTGTCTTTCTTACTGCCTTTAAATAAGGAATGGAAAAAGAATGAGGAGAAAAATCATGTAATAGAGGTCAATGCAGGGGAATTGAAATCTATTAAACCTGTATTTGAATAAAAGGACTGCTATTAAAAGCATAAAAAATATTTTCAGTGATTTAACACAACACAAATGTTATTTAAAAATGACTGCTGCAAATCTTTGAAATCACAGAAATTGAAAATTCAATTAACAAAAAAATGCAATGGATTATTTTGAAAGAATGTTCTTATAATGCAACTATAAATTTATAACAGAGCAATTCTTTAGAAATAATAATAAAAGATTTAGGCAGAATGAGATATTCATTCTCAATAAAATATGTCAATCATAATACAATCATATTAGAAATACTAAATCTTAAAAATGACATATTCTAGATAAATTACATTGCTAAAAAACAATGTAGAAATATAAATAAAATTTTGTTCCTATTTTAAAATCTTCACTTTTATTTATTGTCAGTTTCTCAAAATATTATTATCATCAGTTCAAATTGAAAACATTATCTGAATGCTTTAAAATATTAGTTTCTTTAAATATTTTATTATTTTATCTAAATATCAATTTAAAATTTTCAAAATCCTGCATGTATTTTTGCTTTGCAAAAACCTAAGAAAGACTGTCAGAAAATACAATCAAACTCAACACC